>CM055128.1:197940664-198620664 GCA_029206835.1 Rana muscosa
ATTCTCCTGTGATGTAGCCCTGATCTCCTCCATACCTCTGAATAGATGTATCTCTTCTAGACATTCTTTAATCGTGGGTGTGGCGGTACTTCTCCAGTGCCTCTGTATCACTGTTTTTGCTGCAGTGATTAAGAATCTGGTCAAGGAGTTTTTATATTTTCTCATGGTGCAATTGGTGATGTTTATAAGACAGCAAGCTGCATCTAAATGAATTTTAGTTTCTGTAATGTGTTTTATGATCTTGATTACATGGTTCCAAAATGGTTTAATCAAGTCACATTCCCACCAGATGTGGTATAAGGTGCCTTCTTCCCGGTTGCAGCTCCAACAATGTCCAGGAACCGTTGAGAAACATTTGTGTAATTTGTTTGGTGTGATATACCAATTTGTAAGGATTTTGAATGAAGTTTCTTGTAATCTCACACTGATTGCGCATTTGTGTGCGAACACACAGGCTTGTAGCCATTGATCTCTCGTAAAGGTTCTTTCTAGGGCTGTTTCCCAGAATTTTTTGTGTCTGTTGGGCTCCTGTAAATCATAGGACTGCAACCAGGTGTATGTTGAGGAGATGTTCTTTGTGGTCGTGGTAGCCAAGAAACATATGGTTTCGAAGGGCGTTAAGGGTCTAGTGAAATGTTTTTGTCTTTGAGAGTTCATGATGAAATCATGTATTTGTTGATATTCCGTGGTGTGTAGGGGTATTTGTCCTACTTCCTTTTGCAAATCTACATGAGACTTGATTTTGTTATTCTTTAAGCAGTGTGCAACTAAGAGTGGTGTGTTTCTGTTGCAAAGAGATCGGATAGAACCATCCATTCCCAATGGGAAGTCAGGGTTAGTTGTCAGTGGGGTTAGTGGCCCCAATGAGGATGTGAGTGAGTGTCTCTGAGTAATTGTTTGTAGATTTTTTAGTGTTGCCCCTATGAGGGGATGTTGTTTCAGTATTTTCGGACATGAGTTCCAGGGTATCCATGGGGTGTGTGACACCGGTATAGGTCCCATGCTATTCTCCAATCCCACCCAAACTTTATTCTCATTGTGGCAAGTCCAATCTATGATTCTAGTTAGATGCTTAGCTAGGTAATAATTTTTAAAATTGGGAAAACCCATACCTCCATTTTGTTTATTCATAGTAAGTAAGTTCAGACTGATTCTTGTTTTTTTGGAGGCCCAAAGAATTTTTCTTAACAAGCTATGTAAGGATTTGAAGAACTTCGAGGGTAGTAGTATAGGTACTGTTTGGAAAAAATATAGTATTCGAGGCAGTATTGACATTTTAATTATAGTTGCCCTGCCAAACCAAGAAAAAAATTTCAACGTCCACTTCTCTAGATTAGTGTTTAACGAACCCGAACTGTAAAGTTCGGGTCCGTACCGAACTTTAGCTTTTTCCCGAACCCGAACCCGGACTTTGCGCAAAAGTCCGGGTTCGGCATTCTAATTACGCATTTACGCATTAGAAATGCTTCAGGGGCCAGCCAATCACCTTTTGATTAACTGGTGTGCCCTTAGAGGCCATCATAGCCATGCCTACTAATGGCATGGCTGTGATTGGTCAGTGCAACATGTGACCCAGCTTCTATATAAGCTAGAGGCACACAGCACACACGTCACTCTGCTTCAGAATAGATAGGGAGAGGATCTTGGCTGCTGCTGTTGCTTTTAGGGAGAGATAGAAAAATACATGAGGTAGTCCTGATTCTGCAATCTGAGGGAAAAGATAGAGAGATAGTGTAGTGTAGGGCCAGGTTCCTGTTGGTGCTTTCAGGGAGAGAGAATATTATATAGGAGTCCAGATTCAGAGATTAAAATCAGTGATCTGCATAGGTTTACCTGTTTGTGTTGCAGTGCAGTCTTTTTACACTGCCATGAGCCCAGTGTCAGAGAAAATCTAACTTTTAGGGGGAAAAAAAAAGGCACTTTATTGTGCTCTTTTCCAAAAGACCCATAGGGCAAAAAAAAATAAAAAATTGCATTTTATTTTGCTCGTGCAAAAAAAGACCCGTTTAGGGCAAAAAAAAAAAATAAAATAAAAAAAATTGCACTTTAATGTACGCTTGCAAAAAGAGCCATTCAGGGCCACAAAAAATAGTTTGCAGTGTGTTATACATATTTGGAGGTGTGTGAAATAAACAATTTCTATATAGTTTTCTCCTACTGTGCTATACTAAAAAAACAACATTTTTTTTGAATAGCATTTTCTGCAGTTCTGTAGCTGTGCGATTCAGCGGTTACGTACTGTGGGTGTGTTCTGCTCTTCCAAAAAACGCTGTTTAGGGGCACAAAAAATAGTTTGCAGTGTGTTATACATATTTGGAGGTGTGTGAAATAAACAATTTCTATATAGTTTTCTCCTACTGTGCTATACTAAAAAAAACATTTTTTTTGAATAGCATTTTCTGCAGTTCTGTAGCTGTGCGATTCAGCGGTTACGTACTGTGAGTGTGTTCTGCTCTTCCAAAAAACACAGTTTAGGGGCACAAAAAATAGTTTGCAGTGTGTTATACATATTTGGAGGTGTGTGAAATAAACAATTTCTATATAGTTTTCTCCTACTGTGCTATACTAAAAAAACAACATTTTTTTTGAATAGCATTTTCTGCAGTTCTGTAGCTGTGCGATTCAGCGGTTACGTACTGTGGGTGTGTTCTGCTCTTCCAAAAAACGCAGTTTAGGGACACAAAAAATAGTTTGCAGTGTGTTATACATATTTGGAGGTGTGTGAAATAAACAATTTCTATATAGTTTTCTCCTACTGTGCTATACTAAAAAAACAACATTTTTTTTGAATAGCATTTTCTGCAGTTCTGTAGCTGTGCGATTCAGCGGTTACGTACTGTGGGTGTGTTCTGCTCTTCCAAAAAACGCCGTTTAGGGGCACAAAAAATAGTTTGCAGTGTGTTATACATATTTGGAGGTGTGTGAAATAAACAATTTCTATATAGTTTTCTCCTACTGTGCTATACTAAAAAAACAACATTTTTTTTGAATAGCATTTTCTGCAGTTCTGTAGCTGTGCGATTCAGCGGTTACGTACTGTGGGTGTGTTCTGCTCTTCCAAAAAACGCCGTTTAGAGGCACAAACAATAGTTTGCAGTGTGTTATACATATTTGGAGGTGTGTGAAATAAACAATTTCTAAATAGTTTCCTTCTACTGTGCTATACTAAAAAAACAACATTTTTTTTGAATAGCATTTTCTGCAGTTCTGTAGCTGTGCGATTCAGCGGTTACGTACTGTGGGTGGGTTCTGCTCTTCCAAAAACACCCATTTAGGGCAACATCCTAAATTTGGAAAATATGAGGAGAAGGTCAAAGGGACGTGGTGGCCCCGGTCGTGGTGCTGCTGGTGGAGCTCCTGTTGCAGGGAGAGGACATGGTGGATCTGTGCCAGATACACGCACAAGTGAAACACCTTCCTCAGGTGCGAGTAGGCGGTATTTTGTCGCGCCTAATGAGGCTGTACGAATGTTTAGGCCAGGACAAGTACAGGCGATAGTAGATTGGGTTGCTGACAGTGCCTCGGGTTCCTTCACATTGTCTCCCACCCACTCTTCTGATGAAAGATCAGAGTTGGCACCTGAAACCCATGTCCATCAGTCTTTCACCTCACCCCCTTGCAAATCAGCCAAGCAGTCTGAGCCCCAAATCATGCAGCAGTCTCTTCTGCTTTTCGATGACTCTGTTAGCAGGGTTTCCCAGGGCCATCCACCTAGGCCTGCCCCAGAAGTGGAAGAGATTGAGTGCACCGATGCCCAACCACTTATGTTTCATGATGAGTACATGGGAGGACCATCGCAGTACGTCTCGGATGATGACGAAACACAGGTGCCAACTGCTGCTGCTTTCGCAATTGTGCAGACAGACAAGGAGGGCAGGGGTGAAGACTGGGTGGAAGATGATGTGGAGGACGATGAGGTCCTCGACCCCACATGGAATCAACGTTATGCAGGTGACCAGTGTAGTTTGGAGGAAGAGGCGGTGGTCGCACAGAGCCACCAGCACAGCAGAAGAGGGAGCAGGGTGCAAAAGCGGAGCGTCCGTCCCCTAGACAGTATGTCTGCTACTGCCCAACGCAGCAAGGGACCGAGCACACCAAAGCCAGGTCCAAGGAGTTCCCTAGAGTGGCAGTTCTTCACACAATGTGCTGATGACAAGACACGAGTGGTTTGCATGCTGTGCAATCAGAGCCTGAAGCGAGGCATAAACGTTCTCAACCTGAGCACAACCTGCATGACCAGGCATCTAAGTGCAAAGCACGAGCTGCAGTGGAGTAGACACCTCAAAAACCAAGAAAGGTCTCTGGCTCCTCCTGCTTCCTCTTCTGCTGCAGTCTCGGCCTCTTCATCCACCTCTGTAGTGACAGTGGCACCTGTCACCCCGCAAACAGAGGATCTGCCAGCAACACTACCACCTGGGTCACCAACCATCTCCACAATGTCCCATGGAAGCGTTCAGCTCTCTATCTCCCAAACATTTGAGCGGAAGAGGAAGTACCCCCCTAGCCACCCGCGATCCCTGGCCCTGAATGCCAGCATTTCAAAACTCCTGGCCTTTGAAATGCTGTCATTCCGTATGGTGGAGACGCAGAGTTTTAAAAGCCTGATGGCATTGGCTGTCCCACAGTACGTCGTGCCCAGCCGCCACTATTTTTCCAGACGAGCCATCCTTTCCCTGCACAACCAAGTGGGGGACAAAATCAGGTGTGCACTGCGCAACGCCATCTGTGGCAAGGTCCACCTAACTACGGATGCGTGGACCAGTAAGCACGGTCAGGGACGTTATATCTCCCTAACAGCACACTGGGTAAATGCAGTGGCGGCTGGGCCTGAGGCAGATAGCAGTTTGGCGCATGTCCTTCCACCACCGAGGATTGCAGGGCGCTTCAGTTTGCCTCCTGTTGCTAACTCCTCCTACTCCGCTTCCTCATCCTCTACCGCCTCCTCATCCGGTCAGCGTAACACCTTCACCACCAACTTCAGCACAGCCAGGGGTAAACGACAGCAGGCAGTTTTAAAACTTTCCTGTTTGGGGGAAAAACCCCACACCGTGCAGGAGTTGTGGAGGGACATGGAACAACAGACCAATGAGTGGTTGCTGTCAGTGAGCCTCAAGCCTGGCCTGGTGGTGTGCGATAATGGGCGAAATCTCGTAGCAGCTCTGGGCCTAGCCGGTTTGACGCACATCCCTTGCCTGGCGCATGTGCTGAACTTGGTGGTCCAGAGGTTCCTTAAAAATTACCCCAATATGCCAGAGCTGCTGCAGAAAGTGCGGGCTGTGTGTGCGCACTTTCGGCATTCTCACCCTGCTGCTGCTCGCCTGTCAGCGCTGCAGCGTAACTTCGGCCTTCCCGCTCACCGCCTCATATGTGACGTGCCCACAAGGTGGAACTCCACCTTGCACATGCTGGCCAGACTGTGCGAGCAGCAGCAGGCGATAGTGGAGTTTCAGCTGCAGCAATCACGCGTGAGTCGCTCTGCGGAACAGCACCACTTCACCACCAATAACTGGGCCTCCATGCGAGACCTGTGTGCCTTGTTGCGCTGTTTCGAGTACTCCACCAACATGTCCAGTGCCAATGACGCCGTTCTTAGCGTTACTATCCCAGTTCTATGCCTCCATGAAAAAACGCTTCGGCGATGATGGAAGAGGATGTGGCACAGGAGGAGGAGGAGGAGGAAGCGGGATAATTTCAAAGGCTTTCAGGGCAGTCTTTCACAAGTGGCTACGAGGGTGGGTTCCTGCACCAACAAACGCCAGGTACACAATTGTCCGGCAGAAAGGGCACAGTTCTGGAGGATGACGAGGTGGAGGAGGAGATGGAGGAGGAGGAGGAGGAGGAGGAGGAGAAGCCATTTTCACAGCAGGGTGGCATCCAGACCAGCTCTTTGCCATCACTGGTGCGTGGCTGGGGGGATACAGAGGACACAGACGATACACCTCCCACAGAGGACAGCTTTTCTTTGCCTCTGGGCAGCCTGGCACACATGAGCGATTACATGCTGCAGTGTTTCCGCAATGACCGCCGAGTTGCCCACATTTTAACTGGTGCTGATTACTGGGTGGCCACCCTGCTGGATCCCCGTTACAAGGACAACGTACCGTCCTTAATTCCCTCACTGGAGCGGGATCGTAAGATGCGCGAGTACAAGCGCACGCTGGTAGACGCGCTGCTGGTGGCATTCCCACCTGACAGCGGGCATACGGTGGAAGCACAAGGCGAAGGCAGAGGAGGAGGAAGAGGTCGCCAACGCAGCCGGGGCACCGGCAGCACCTCAGAAGGCATGGTTAGCATGGCTGAAATGTGGAAAAGCTTTGTCAGCACGCCACAACAACCAGCACCACCAGCTGAGATGGAACGTCTTAGCAGGAGGCAGCATTTCACCAACATGGTTGAGCAGTATGTGTCCACAGGCCTACACGTACTGGATGACGGGTCTGCCCCCTTTAACTTCTGGGTCTCCAAATTGGGCACATGGCCTGAGCTTGCCCTTTAAGCCTTGGAGGTGCTGGCCTGCCCTGCAGCCAGTGTATTATCTGAACGTGTATTTAGCACGGCAGGGGGCGTTATCACAGACAAGCGCAGCCGTCTGTCCAGAGCCAATGTGGACAAGCTCACGTTCATTAAAATGAACCAGGCATGGATCCCACAGGACTTGTCCATACCTTGTGCAGAATAGACATGTATACTGGTGTTGTGACAAAAACTGTCCGGCCATCGGATTGTGTCCGGCCCATACTGTGAAGGCGCAGCGCTTGCGCAGTACAGAGGACAAGGAGATTCACAAAATCTCCGAAGATGAACGGCGCCTGCGCTGTGAGTGCAGGTTCAAGCCCCACCATCCAAGTGGACATACGGTAGCACATAGTAACAGGGCCCCTCACGGGCTCGGTTCGATCGCCACGCTTTGGGCACGGCCTCACTTGGCTCGGCTTGAACCACGGATGGTGTGGCCTTCACCTGAACTCACCACGCAGGCGCCGTTCGTCTTGGGAGATTTTCGAAATCCCCTTGTCCTACATACTGAGCAAGCGCAGTACAGGGTGGACACTATTTGACGGGGGACAGAATTCGACACATCACCGGCCTTACCCAGCCATTGTTGTATTTTTGAACCAGTGTTGGCTACCTCGTCCTCCTCCACCGCCGCTTCCACCTACACAGCCACATCCACCGCCACCTCAACCTCCTACTCCATATGGACCTCGTCCTCCTAGGTCAAGATTATAATTTTTATTTTATTTTTTTGTAGCGCACAGATCCTTTCCCCCTTACCTGCCTTTATGTTGTTGGCTCCTCGCAGGAGGGAGAAAGGCACACCGCACTACCAGCCCGTACCCTCCTATATAAAGAGGTTGAGCGGTGTACTTGACGGACCGTGTCCACAGCCGGAGTCAAAACTCCTCCAGAGGATGATTCTCACCTCTACTGTAGGTAGAGGCAAGTCCTTTAATTCCCAGTAAAGTCAATGTCCACACCAGCTGAAATTACAACTCTTATTCTCTCATGGCAAAATAAACTCTACTCGGATAGAAAAGGTTAGAGCAAAGAAACAGGACAGCTTAAGGTGTGGAGGAGGTCCAGGCACAAACGTAGCACATTCACTTCACTGCTTAGGTTTCTCAAACAGTTTTAGGTGCACGGTCTCTGCCACAGACCTTGAGGTTGGTCTCTGCCACAGAAAAAATATTGGGTATTTGCAGCGCTTGCAGAAAGGTATGTGAGCAAAGGAAATGTGTCACAAATGCTTATAGCACAAACATCTATAAGTGAATGGCTTATATGACATATCATCAATTATGGTATAAAACAATAGTGAACAAACTTAAAGTTCATTAAATAGCAGTTATATCAATCCTGGAGAACTGAGTGTTTCCACACCAGAAATCAGTTGTTGGTTCCTAGATGAAAATTCCCTTCTAATGGCCCCGCTCATCAGATAGGGAAATAATAAGAGATCTCACCAACTAAAGTCCAGGCAGACTTCATCTCATGTAGATAGGCTCCATAGTACCAGCAGCAAAGGCATTTAAGTGACCATATGGAAAGAAGGGAAAAATTCATGTGAAATACCGCTAGTAAACAGACAGCATGGCGCTGCTCACAAAGAGACTCACAGGACTGCAGTGATAAACGAGCGTCAGTGTTGTTTCCCGGGTACACAGCATGCGTTCCACCGAAACCGGAAGTAGCGTCACTGGTTCTGAATTGGCCGGAAATTACGTCAACGCGTTTCGCCCCTCCTCCAGGGCATCATCAAGGACATGATGATTGTCCTTGATGATGCCCTGGAGGAGGGGCGAAACGCGTTGACGTAATTTCCGGCCAATTCAGAACCAGTGACGCTACTTCCGGTTTCGGTGGAACGCACGCTGTGTACCCGGGAAACAACACTGACGCTCGTTTATCACTGCAGTCCTGTGAGTCTCTTTGTGAGCAGCGCCATGCTGTCTGTTTACTAGCGGTATTTCACATGAATTTTTCCCTTCTTTCCATATGGTCACTTAAATGCCTTTGCTGCTGGTACTATGGAGCCTATCTACATGAGATGAAGTCTGCCTGGACTTTAGTTGGTGAGATCTCTTATTATTTCCCTATCTGATGAGCGGGGCCATTAGAAGGGAATTTTCATCTAGGAACCAACAACTGATTTCTGGTGTGGAAACACTCAGTTCTCCAGGATTGATATAACTGCTATTTAATGAACTTTAAGTTTGTTCACTATTGTTTTATACCATAATTGATGATATGTCATATAAGCCATTCACTTATAGATGTTTGTGCTATAAGCATTTGTGACACATTTCCTTTGCTCACATACCTTTCTGCAAGCGCTGCAAATACCCAATATTTTTTCTTTTTTGAGGTGATAGACCTCTTGTTGCAGCAGCTGCGGAACCATTAATTTATTTATTAATTATCACTGCACAGTCTGTCAGCGCGGGTTTTAATTTTTAAAAATACTGGTCTCTGCCACAGACCGGGTGTACAAGGCCCCTGCCACGGACCTGGAGAACTTTGGTCTCTGCCACAGACCAGGGTGTATAAGGCCCCTGCAACGGGCCTGGTGAATAAGGCCTCTGATACAGTCAAGATGACATTGAGCTTCTCCTTCTACGAACCTAGCCCATATCAAGGGGAAGACATCTCTCCAGGGAGTCAACAGACCCTTCCTTCACCGTGACTGCCGCATCGGTCCATCAGAATGATCCTCCCTTCCCTGGAACATGGTCCCCTACACGAGGCGGCACCCTAAGACTCCTCGACCCTTAGCGGACTCCAGACGAAGGCTCTGGACTCCAGGCTTTACTCCCGCACCTAGGCCTCCATACCCAGGGCAGCAGGAACTCCAGGATAGTACCTCACCCCGGGTTAAAGGTACCCGAGATGGAACAGGAACACATGCACCCAGGCCGAAGGCACCTGGGCGTGGACCCCACTGGACATCAGCCCCCAGGCCAAAGGTCTGCCCCTTTTATATGCTCTCCCGGCATGCACAGCAGGTTCCCCGCCCCGCTGTACTACTGCCAAGAGGGGACGCAAAAGGCACAGCACTGTATCGGTGGTTCAACCCTAGCCTACCATGGCAGCGCCACCTGTAGGCCGCAGGGAACTGCACACCAATACTGTCCCCCGAGGACAAAATGGTCCATGAATCCTACAGAATTAGGGTGTTTGAGCCTATTTACCACTCAAACACTTCCCTTAAATTTAGCACCCCGCTACATTTTTATTTCAAAGTATTTTATTTTCCCACTAGCTTATCCATTAAATTGAATAATTTATTCCAGAAAGGGCATATTCTGGGGCATTCCCACCATATGTGTGGCATCGTGCCGTTGAGTTTTTGAGGTTCTTAATGACTTCCCGTACCTCTTCTGCTGAAAAGGGGGCCTCCAGCATATTTTTTTATTTTTTTTATGTTATTTTAAGTTATTTCCCTATCCACATTTGTTTGCAGAGCACTTGCCATGCTCTTAACAACATTTTGCTGCCATTTGCAGCCCTCTAGCCCTTTCCATTACTTTTTTAGAGCCTTTTTAGTCCTTAGAAGTCCGGGTCCCCATTGACTTCAATGGGGTTCGGGTTCGGGTCCGGGTTCGGGTTAAAGTTCGGTCCCGAACTCGAACTTTTTTCCGAAGTTCGGCCGAACCCGTCGAACCCGAACATCCAGGTGTCCACTCAACTCTACTCTAGATCTTTGGTAATGTTTTGTAAGAGTGGTTGAAAATTGACTTTGTACATTGAGTCTAATTTCGGAGTTAATTGTATCCCCAAGTATGTGAGGTATGTTGTTTCCCATTTGAATTTGCAATTGTTTTTTGCATTATTTAGTGTGGTTTCCCATAGTGTCAAGTTCAAAGCTTCGGATTTATTGTAATTAATTTTGAAATTTGATATATAGCTATATTGGGAGAATACGTTACATAAGTTGTGCATTGTGATATGTGGTTGGGATATAAAAAATAGTAAATCGTCCGCATATGCTGCGCATTTAGATATTTTGTCATTGACATTGAAACCATGAATGTCAGGTAGTTTATTTATAGTGTGGATTAGTGGTTCCAGGGTGAGAATGAATAGCAGGGGTGAAAATGGGCATCCCTGTCTAGTCCCATTTTGAATTCTTACTTTGTCAGATAGTGTACCATTTATTTTCATCTGGGCTGTCGGGTTGTGGTATAAAGCCTTTATCCAAGTTAGCATATGTGTTTTTAGACCTATATGGGAGCATGTAGCAAATAGGAAGTCCCACGACACTCGGTCAAAGGCCTTCTCCGCATCAGTTGATAATAGCATGCCTTCGTGTTTATCTATGTGTGTTTTATGTATGAGGTTCATAGCTTTTATCACATTATCTTTGGCTTCCCTGCCAGGCATGAATCCCACCTGTTCTGGCCCTATT
This sequence comes from Rana muscosa, assembly GCA_029206835.1. NCBI lineage: Eukaryota > Metazoa > Chordata > Amphibia > Anura > Ranidae > Rana > Rana muscosa. The sequence goes on from CM055128.1 coordinate 197,951,571, forward strand.
AGTTGATTCAGTAAAGGTCTTAGTCGGTTTGCTAGTGTAGCGGGGTCTCCTTTAAGGCCCCGGGACTACGTTACCCAGAACCCTGTTCGGCACCCAGAGTGCAGTTAGCCATCGCAGAGATTCATGGGAGGGGTTATTTAAGGAGGAGGCGAGGCGGAGCTCGGCCTCTTTGGACACCGCGCTGCAAGCAAGAGTTTCTTCCTGTGCGGATCTGCTGCAGTGCAAGGCCTGAAGCCTGGGCCTTGCGCAACTTCCAAAGAGCCTTCCACCCCACTGCGGAGCCTGGGTGGCATCTGACTTGTTGAGTGAGGACATCAGTTGGATCGGGGACCCGATCGTTGCAGACTCTGTGTGAGGATACACAGCAGGGTGGACGTTCCGGACTGGGATCGCGTTCGGAGTGGTGAGCGGGCACCTGCCCAGACCAATAGACTGTGCCGTGTTCAGGCCTATAGACTGCATAGGCCCACAGTTTCGTTTATTTGCTGTTCCCCGGGGGGACCGGTAGCAGGACAGGGTTGAAGTGTCCCCGCCCAGTATAGTGTTTCAAGTTATTGCCTGGTTGTGGATTACAAAGTACTATTCATCAAGTGCACCACTGAAAGCTGGCATGCGAAGAAATCCCTATAGGAGGTGACTGAGATTTATTCCACGTCAGGCCTGACCGGGGTGGGAAGTTAAGATATTGTTTAGTGCGCCATAGGGCTCGCATACCATAATGGCTACACGTGGTGAAGTACCGCGCAGCGCCATTATTGTATGCTGTATTGATTTCTGCAGGGCTCTGCTAGCCAATTGCATGTGTTGTGTTCTGCTTATGCTACCTTTAATATGAGAGTAAACTGTTATATTTAATCTCTTGCCTCAGTGTGTTGTCTTACTGCTAAGAGATTATTCCTTGCAATTATATTTGAATGTGATACAAATATAACCCCTAGACTAGCTGTGCCAGAGTGGGTCGAGCAGATTGCTGGGGGTAGGTGGTGCTGTACACAGGGCCCGAAAACAAATCCAGCGGCTCTCTTAACTGGGGGTAGCGCTACACGTGGGGGCTCTCGAGTCCGGGATCCTGTTGCGGCAAGTAACGCGCCAAAAGTACCAGCATGGACCCACTAGAAGTAGGACAGTAGTGTAAAACGGTCGGCACAGATCCAGCCGGGATAGTAGTCATAGAACTCCCAGGGATCTGGCAAGAAGAAGCGGTGAAGCAGCTAGTGATGTCACTGTCACCGTATCAGAAAGCATGGGTGGTGGATGTCAGGACGAATTCCTCACTGACACACGCACTAATAGAGTGGAAGGACGGAGTCCCAGAACATTTCAAGAATTCAAGTGTAGAAGCTATAGATGATCAGACTTATAGCCTAATACACGCGCTGCCGCTCAAGCCAGGAGGACGGTCTCAGACACCAAAACTATCTCCATCACCCACCCCAAAAGCAGAAAGACAGGTGAAAAGGGAAAGTCCCGGGTCGCCATCTACCACTCTTGGCGCAGAGTTGTGCGCGGTCCTGGGGGAACTTGTGGCACAGTGCAAGAAAGATCCTACAGATTACCAGATGTCAGGATACAGAAAACTTAGAATATTCTCAGGAAGGAAACCTGTACCCTCGGGTGAAGAGGGGTTCGAGGAGTGGTTAGACGGTGCCACTCAGGCCCTAGAAGAATGGGAAGTCCCAGACCACAGAAAGAAGCAGAGAATTGCTGAGAGCTTGAAGGGGCCTGCTCTAAAGGCCATACGCAACCTCAAGATGAGTAAAACAGACTGTAATGCACAGGACTATCTGGACATCCTGCATAATGTGTTCGGTGGAACAGAGAAAATCACTGAGCTCACTTATCAGCTGGAGCACTGCTACCAGGAGACAGGAGAGAAGCTGTCAGAGATCATGAGGCACCTGGATAAGATCCTGCATAAGATGATTCTTAAGAAGGGGATTGACCCACGGAAGGTGGATGAGGCCCGTGTTCAGCAGGTGATGAGAGGATCTCAGCCCCTGGACCCCATCTCATTGGCCCTACACACAAGACAGGACGGGAAGAGCCTGGAGTACCCTGACTTGATCCGAGTGGTCAGAGAGGAAGAAGCTATGCTGGAGGAGAAGAAGAGGAGCCTACCAGTTGAGTCGGTGAATCCTCCTCCGGTGATGGTCAGGACGGCCATGACCCTGGAAAGAGACTCAGAGGTGGATACCTTGAAGTCACAGATGTCCCAAGTTTTGAGGATACTGACCTCCCTGATGGAAAATAAATCAAGGGAACCGGAGAGGGAAAGTCCGAGGAGGGAGTTCTTTCCAAATACCTCCGCACCCGCATCCCTACAAGATTGGGGGGACATGACTTGTTTCAACTGCGGAGGGGTTGGTCATGCGGCCAAAGTATGTACCAGTCTAAAGAAAAAAAAGATGAATAACCGCAAGCCGCCGGAAAACTTCAGCGGGCCCCGGTGAAGGAGTCAACCGGGTGCCCATCATCTCCAGTGAGCTCCAAACTGAATGAGAAGCACATGAAAAGAGTGGAGAAGACCCCTCAGAAGAAACGCAAAGTTCCTCAGAAGGAACGCACCCCAAAGAAAGAGAGTAGTGTCCCTCAGCGGGTAGTCACACCCACCAAAAGGAGGAAGATCAATGCATACCAGGCCCAGGAGAGGCTTAAGTCCAAAGAGAAATGGAAGAAAGAAAGCCAAAAGGTAAAATGCAAAGATCAAAACAAAGAGACCCCTACGAAGCGATATCCAGAGAAGCTGGTGGGTCCCTCCCCGATAGTACCAGTTCAAGTGGAGGGAGTCTACACAAGAGCCATATTGGATAATGGGGCGCAAGTGACCCTGTTGTACCGGGACTTTTATGACAAGCATTTAAGTCACCTACCTATCCAGAAGATTGAAGAGTTGGAGATATGGGGAATTGGGACAGAGAGTTTCCCTTATGATGGCTATCTGCCTATAAAACTGACTTTTGACCCGTCCATAGCCGGAAAGGCTGAAGTGTTCGACACCTTAGCTGTGGTGTGCCCCCGACCGCCTGGAGCTAACAAGAGTTCCCTGATAATAGGGACAAACACGGATCTGGTCCGAAGACTTCTGGCCCCTCTGACAAGAAGGAAAGACCCCACAGTCACTGAGATCCACCCAATGTTGAAGACAGCCTACCAACGGCTGATCTTGGAACAGAAGGCCCCGGAAGAGGGGGTAGGGAAGTTCTGGAGGCTGGGAAGAAGGGGAATAGTGCTGCAGCCCGGTGAAGTAACCTGCTTGAAAGCCACAGTGAAACTCACTTGGGAGCAGCCTGGCCCTTTTGTCATGTTGGAACCCGACCCAAGGGAAGAACATTCGGGCTTAGAAGTAGTCCCAGAAGTGGTCCCGGTGAGGGCCCTGAAGAAGGCTCATTGTAAAGTGCCTGTGAGCGTCAGAAATACCACGGATGGTCCCATGGAAATCCCAGCTAGGCTGTTACTGGGCCGGGTGAGCCCAGCTACCCCAGTTGCTTCGCCAGATGTGGAGAAGACAGATGGAGAAAGTACTGTGTGGGAGAAACTTTCCATGGAGAATCCAAATCTGCCCAGGGCTTGGAAAGAGAGAGCCAAGGTTCAGTTGACCAAGTGGGAAAGGATCTTTTCCCAAGATGAATTCGATGTGGGGTGTGCTAGGAGTGCCACCCACCGGATCCGCCTCCAGGAAGACAAACCCTTCAGGGAAAGGGTTAGGCGGGTTCCGTTAGCAGACCTCGAAGACTTGAGGGAGCAGCTCGCCGAGCTCAAGCGAACAGGGGTGATTTGAGAATCTAGAAGTCCCTATGCCTCCCCTATAGTGGTGGTCCGGAAGAAGAATGGATCACTGAGGCTGTGCATAGACTATAGGACCCTCAACAGGAGAACCATACCGGATCAATATACCACTCCAAGGATAGAGGATGCCCTACAGAGCTTGTCTGGAGCCAAGTGGTTCAGTGTTATGGACCTCAAGAGCGGGTACTATCAGATCCCGATGCATCCGAAAGACAAAGAGAAGACGGCTTTCATAACCCCGGTGGGGTTCTTTGAATTCAACCGAATGCCTCAAGGTCTGTCTGGAGCTCCAGCCACCTTCCAATGTCTCATGGAGAAGACTGTGGGAGATATGAACCTCATCGAAGTCCTTGTATACTTGGATGACATCATTGTCTTCGGAAGAACCTTGGAAGAGCATGAGGAGAGACTGGAGAAAGTTTTGAAGAGACTGAGTGAGGAAGGGCTAAAGCTCTCACCTGAAAAGTGCCAATTCTATCAGTCATCAGTCAACTATCTGGGACATATAGTGTCTGAAGATGGGGTAGCCACAGACCCCGAAAAATTGGAGGCAGTCACCTCCTGGCCCAGGCCCACCACAGTGACAGAGCTCAGATCCTTTCTGGGGTTCTGTTCCTATTACAGGAGGTTTGTGGAGGGGTTTGCTCGGATAGCCAGGCCTCTGAATGAGCTGCTAAAGACGGAGGGGGAAGAGGATGACACAGGCCCCAGAAAGCCAGGGGAGTCAGTCAAGGACCAGTGGAACGAGAAGTGTGAGAATGCCTTTCAGATGTTGAAGAAGACATTAACCACTGCCCCTGTCCTGGCCTACGCAGACCCTAAGAAGCCTTATGAACTTCATGTAGATGCCAGTCATGATGGTTTGGGGGGAGTGCTGTACCAGGAGCATGAAAAGCAACTGAGGCCTGTTGCGTATGGGAGCAGAAGTCTGACTCCCTCCGAAAAGAACTATCCCACCCATAAGTTGGAGTTCCTGGCCCTTAAGTGGGCGGTAGTTGACAAACTTAGAGAGTATTTATATGGGGCGGAATTCACAGTGAAAACAGACAACAACCCCCTCACCTATCTCTTCACCACAGCAAAGTTGGATGCCACAGGACGTAGGTGGCTGGCGGCGCTGTCTGCCTTCGACTTCGGCCTGAAGTACAGACCTGGGGCTGGAAACCGAGATGCAGACGCTTTGTCTAGAAGATCTCACGTCCCCACTTGCAGTACAGAAGACTGGGCCCAAGTGGCACCCGACGGGGTGCGGGCCCTCTGTCAAGGGGCTGAACTCCAAGCCAGTGGCGGCTCAAGAGCAGAAGAGATAGGGGTTACCATAGTAGGAGTTCCCAAGCAATACTGTGGAGTAACCCAACTGGGGGAAGATAACTTGCCAAAACTGTCTAAGAAGGAGCTGAGATCCGACCAATTGGAAGACCCTATGGGGAGATTGGTCGTAGAGGCCCTGGAGAATCAGGACCCGAATAGACTCTTACGCCACCCTTCAAAGGAAGCTCGCCTATTGAGGAAAGAGTGGGACAAGTTACAGGTGCATCAGGGAGTGGTCTACCGAAGGGGCCCCTCTGATGACCTAGAAGACAAATGGCAGTTGTTCTTGCCTGAGAAGCACCGAGAGACAGTCCTGGTTGCTCTGCACGACAACCATGGTCACCTATGGGCGGAAAGGACTTTCCAACTCATTAGAGACCGTTTCTATTGGCCCTGCATGAGGGCTGAAGTTGAAGAATACTGCCACTCATGTGCACGATGCATCCAGAGAAAGACTTTACCTCATCAAGCTGCCCCAATGGGCCATCTGCAAAGTCAAAGCCCACTTGATCTGGTATGAATTGATTTTCTCTGCCTCAAACCCGACCTGAGTGGACTAGGAAATGTTCTGGTAGTAACCGACCATTTCACCCGGTATGCCCAGGCCTTTCCAACCAAGGACCAGAAGGCTTCCACCGTGGCCAAAGTGCTGATGGAGAAATACTTCAAACATTATGGGCTACCACAACGGCTCCATTCAGATCAGGGAAGGGATTTTGAAAGTCGATTGATCCGGAAACTCCTGGATTCTTTGGGGATCAAGAAGACAAGAACTACCCCCTATCTTCCACAAGGTGATGCTCAGCCGGAGAGGTTCAACCGAACCCTGCTCAACATGCTGGGGACCCTAAGTAGTGAAAAGAAGCAACATTGGAGCAACCACATAGCGGCAGTTGTGCATGCATACAACAGCACCACCAGTGATGCTACAGGGTACTCACCCTATCGACTTATGTTCGGGAGAGAAGCAAGATTACCCGTAGATCTGGCCTTTGGCACTTCCATAGACCATTGTTCTGCTGCTTCCCACAAGGGATATGTCGATAAGCTCAGACGCAATTTGAAATTGGCCTATGAACAGGCCCAGGCGGCCTCAGAGCAAAGAGGGGCCCGCAACAAGAAAAATTTTGACTTAAAAGTTAGGATCCAGGATCTACAACCTGGGGACAGAGTGTTGTTGCGGAATTTGGGGATCCCTGGAAAACACAAGCTTGCAGGCAGATGGAGACCTAAACCTTATGTTGTTTGCAAAAGACTGCCGGGCCTACCCGTTTACAGACTTAAACCAGAAGGGAAGGTGGGGCCCTTGAAGACTTGGCATCAGAACCACCTACTCCCACTAGCGGAGGCAGTTTGGATACCCCCTGTGACGGATTCCCCTGAGCCAACTTCCATCCTGGATACTCCCAGACCGAACACTCGGTCCCAGACCCCGCAGATTGGGGATACAGAGACCTCGGAGATGAGTGAAGATGAGGGAGAAGAACTTGACTGGCTTTGGCCTTCACAGGCCCCAGGAACCTCTGCTATTGATCTTCCACCTGAAGAAGACACCATAGATCAGACGCTGAATGCAGAAGCTACTGAGTTCATTCCATCCAGTCCTTGGTCGGATTCTTGGGAGAGTGCTTGTGACTTACCCCCAGAAGAAGATCCAAGGGAGTCCCTGTACCTCCCTTCCCCGGAGTCCAGTGCTCCCGAACCAGAAGTAATTCCTGAGTTGGTTCCAGAGGAGGAACCTGTTCTAACAGAGAGCCCAAGAGGACAGAGGAAGCGAAGAACCATAAAGCCTCCTAGAAGATTGACTTACCCACAGATGGGGAAAAGTGTGGAAGACACTGTGGTTACTGCCAGAAGGAGTATGGAACAGCCTGACCCTCCCACTGTTCATTTAGTGGGGGGCAACTTCAGCTCACTCTCTGGCACAGTTAGGCAGGACACTAATGATAGTGTGACCTGTGGGCAGGGGAGTTCACCGCCTCGGTTTTGGTGGGAATTTCCTCTGCCAACATCATACGAAAGTTTGATTGATGTTGTACGTTCTGTGATTTAAGTTTATGTTATCTTTGGGGACCAAAGAGTTTAAGTGGGGGGAGTGTGTAGCGGGGTCTCCTTTAAGGCCCCGGGACTACGTTACCCAGAACCCTGTTCGGCACCCAGAGTGCAGTTAGCCATCGCAGAGACTCATGGGAGGGGTTATTTAAGGAGGAGGCGAGGCGGAGCTCGGCCTCTTTGGACACCGCGCTGCAAGCAAGAGTTTCTTCCTGTGCGGATCTGCTGCAGTGCAAGGCCTGAAGCCTGGGCCTTGTGCAACTTCCAAATAGCCTTCCACCCCACTGCGGAGCCTGGGTGGCATCTGACTTGTTGAGTGAGGACATCAGTTGGATCGGGGACCCGATCGTTGCAGACGCTGTGTGAGGATACACAGCAGGGTGGACGTTCCGGACTGGGATCACATCCGGAGTGGTGAGCGGGCACCTGCCCAGACCAATAGACTGTGCCGTGTTCAGGCCTATAGACTGCATAGGCCCACAGTTTCGTTTATTTGCTGTTCCCCGGGGGGGACCGGTAGCAGGACAGAGTTGAAGTGTCCCCCCCCAGTATAGTGTTTCAAGTTATTGCCTGGTTGTGGATTACAAAGTACTATTCATCAAGTGCACCACCGAAAGCTGGCATGCGAAGAAATCCCTATAGGAGGTGACTGAGATTTATTCCATGTCAGGCCTGACCGGGGTGGGAAGTTAAGATATTGTTTAGTGCGCCATAGGGCGCGCATACCATAATGGCTACACGTGGTAAAGTACCGCGCAGCGCCATTATTGTATGCTGTATTGATTTCTGCAGGGCTCTGCTAGCCAATTGCATGTGTTGTGTTCTGCTTATGCTACCTTTAATATGAGAGTAAACTGTTATATTTAATCTCTTGCCTCAGTGTGTTGTCTTACTGCTAAGAGATTATTCCTTGCAATTATATTTGAATGTGATACAAATATAACCCCTAGACTAGCTGTGCCAGAGTGGGTCGAGCAGATTGCTGGGGGTTGGTGGTGCTGTACACAGGGCCCGAAAACAAATCCAGCGGCTCTCTTAACTGGGGGTAGCGCTACACGAGTATTTTTGCGTGCAATTTCAAGTCAAGGTTAAGTAGGGATATCGGTCTGTAATTGGCACAGTCTGTTGGGTCTTTATTAGGTTTAGGTAATACCGTTACATGGGCTCTTAAAAAGTCTTCAGAGATGGCTTGTGGGTTTTTTAGTGAGTTCAAAGTCTTGAGGAGGTGAGGTGTCAGGATATCGGAGAATGTCTTGTAATAGTGTGCCGTGAGGCCGTCTGGTCCTGGGCTTTTCCCTGATTTTACGGGATTTAATAGCTTCGGTCATTTCTAGTACTGTTATTGGTTCCTCTAATGTTTGTGTGTCTGTGTCATTTAGAGTGGGGAGTCCGCTATCTGTGAGGAATTTGTGAATTATTTCTGCTCTTGGTCCTGTAAAGTCTTTGGGTTTGTGTGTAGGTGGTAGATTATATAGATCTGCATAATATTCTTGGAATCGTCGGGCAATCTTTTGAGTATCATTAGTTATTCGGTCTTGTCTAGTTTTAATGGATAGAATATTTGTGGATAACAATGTTTCTTTTTATGCTTTTGCTAAAAAATTTCCTGATTTATCCCCATGTTCATAGAAAAACCCCCTTCTTGAAAAGAGGATCTTTTGAGCCTTGAGGTTCAGAATAGAGTGTATTTTTTTCCGTAATTCAAGTAAAGCTGTGGCTGTTTCAATTGCTAAAGATTGTTTATGTTTGGCTTCCATGTCACTTATGGCCTGCGTTAAAGCCAAGAGTTCTTTTTCAGCTTCTCTCTTTTTTGCAGCCCCCAACCTGATAAATTCCCCTCGGACCACGCATTTGTTAGCTTCCCATATGTTCATAGGTAATATGTCTTCCGACTCATTTTCTTTAAAATAATATTTAATTGTTTCTGATATTTTGTTTGAGACTGCCATATCAGTGAGCAGGGAAGGGTTTAACCTCCAATTTGTGGCTCTAGGCCTTCTGTTTTTTTTTATGCAAGGTCATTGATATGGGTGCATGGTCCGAGAAAGTCTTTATTCCAATCTTGGCTGATTTTAAGAGGGGTAAGTCTCTTTGTGTAAGGAAGATGTAATCAATGCATGTGAATTTGTTGTGTATTGCTGAGAAGTATGTAAAATCCTTTCCTGTTGGGTTACATGAGCGCCATGAGTCAATTAAAGTGAGTGAGGCAAGGAGTGTTTTGATTTTCTTTAGTTTTTTATATGGCACACTAGATTTGCCATCTGATGTGTCCTATAAGGGATTCAGAGCTAATTTAAAATCCCCCCCAAACACGATGCATCCTGTTGCGAAGCTTTTTAGTTCATCAATTATGTTTTGGCAAAATATGATTTGTGCGTAATTAGGAAAATATACATTGGCCAACGTAATTGGAATCCCCGCCCATTCACCTTTGAGGAAGATGTATCTCCCTTCTGCATCCGTTAATTGTTGTGAAACAACAATCTCTGAATTCTTATGTAATAGAATGGAAACTCCTTTAGATTTGGATGTGGGGTTAGTTGCGTGAAAGGTTTGTGGATAGTGTTTGTCATGTAGTTTGGGGATGTTACCTGTTTTGAAGTGAGTCTCCTGGAGAAATACCATTGCAGGCTTAGCTTTATGTAGTTCACGAAGTAGCAATACTCTTTTCTCTGGTGTATTCAAGCCCCTGACATTGTGGGATATCACAAAAGAATAGTTATTTATCGATGTATATGACATTTTGATAGATCAAAGATTATGATCTATTTACTTAAGATTAAACCGTGAATATCCTATTGTCAAATTAAAGGTCTGTGTTTAAGATAAAATAAAATGTATGTAAAAATGGGAAGAGGATGGAAAGGAGAAAGGTGAGAAAAAGGAGGAGAACGTTTTAGTAAAAGGTAAAGATAAGAAAAATAAAAAGTAAGGTTATAGTAACTCTCCAGATGAGTGTTACTTGCAATGAGAAGTAGTAAACACGTCTCCAGGTGTTATCCTAAGGAGAAAAATATAGTGGATGTGTGTTGGTAATGCCAACCCACATACACTGGTGGGAGCAATGGGAGGTAGTCACTGTAGGGGATCAGGGGTAGTTATACCTTAAAACCTGATCAAGTAACTTGGTGTAAGTACAATAGTGAGTGTGAACTCCCGTGACTCATCTTAAAGCATATAAAAATAAAATGAGTCATGTACCCCTTCCAGCCTTTGAGGCGATAACATGAGTTTGGTATAAAATTTTAACAGTGTAAACAATGTGGAGCAGTGTTGCATAACAACAATCATGCACCAGTTATCCATTAAACTTATATTAAGGACATCCAGGCGCCCTCCAACTTAGTTAAACCTTGTAAAATCGGGCATGTGTCTATACCTCTGAACTGAGTGTAATAACAATGGTTATGTAACATCTATGAGTAGTTATGCCGTCATATTTGCCCCTCCGGGTGAACCAACTAGGTCCCACCTACAGAAACGACATATTTGGCATCAGAAGATATCTATCATCTCGCTCCTAGATCCATCATAATTGTTGACAGTCTAGTGGGGGTTACAAGTCAGGCGGGGGAGCATCTTCCCGACTGGCTCATAACTGATCTGGACCATATAGAATCCACTTCTCCACCTGAGAATTTTATGTGCACAGTTTGAGTTTCTTAGTAAATGCTAGACACGCAGTTGCCCTTTCCCATGAATCTATCTCTTTCATTAGGAGCTCATGCATTGTATTCAAACTGGCATATATTTTAAATTAATGAAAATAAACAGAGAACGCCGAGCAGTGGGCATACATAACTGGAAACTCGAGTCAATATACATCCAACTTTGCTGTTTTAAGACTCTATGACATGTGAAGAGAGAATGTTTTCCCTTCTCTAATGCCATTTCAACTTTTCACCATGAGGTGTCACCCTTGTATCAAAAACTTAAGCAGAAGCAATGTTATACTTTAAGATAACAGTTTGTTCTAGTTGCTGAAGGGAATTGAGAGAAAAAAGAGAGAGAAGAAAAAACAAGAAAAAATCTTTTCCATCATTCTCTCTATATAACCACTTAAGCCCCGGACCATTTCGGGCCATTAGGACCAGGCCTGTTTTTGGGATTCGGCACTGCGCTGCTTTAACTGTAAATTGTGCGGACATGCAATGTTGTACCCAAATGAAATTTGCGTCCTTTTCTTCCCACAAATAGAGCTTTCTTTTAATGGTATTTGATTGCCTCTGCGATTTTTATTTTTTGCGATATAAACAGAAAAAGACCGAAAATTTTGAAAAAAAATGATATTTTCTACTTTTTGTTATAAGAAAAATCGAATAAACTCAATTTTAGTCATACATTTAGGCCAAAATGTATTCAGCCACATGTCTTTAGTAAAAAAAATGTCAATAAGCGTATATTTATTGGTTTGCGCAAAAGTTATAGCGTTTACAAACTAGGGTACATTTTCTGAAATTTACACAGCTTTAAATTTATGACTGCCTATCTCATTTCTTGAGGTGCTAAAATGGCAGGGCAGTACAAAACCCCCCCAAATGACCCCATTTTGGAAAGTAGACACCCCAAGGAAATTGCTGAGAGGCATGTTGAGCCCATTGAATATTTTTTTTTTTTTGTCCCAAGTGATTGAATAATGACAAAAAAAAAAAAAAAAAAAATTACAAAAAGTTGTCACTAAATGATATATTGCTCACACATGCCATGGTTATATGTGGAATTGCACCCCAAAATACATTCTGCTGCTTCTCCTGAGTACGGGGATACCACATGTGTGGGACTTTTTAGGAGCCTAGCCACGTACGGGACCCCGGAAACCAAGCACCGCCTTCAGGATTTCTAAGGGCGCAAATTTTTGATTTCACTCCTCACTACCTATCACAGTTTCGAAGGCCATAAAATGCCAAAATAGCACAAAACCCCCCCAAATGACCCCATTTTGGAAAGTAGACACCCCAAGCTATTTACTGAGAGGCATGTTCAGTCCATGGAATATTTTATATTTTGCCACAAGTTGCGGGAATATGACAAACTTTTTTTTTTTTTGCACAAAGTTGTCACTAAATGATATATTGCTCACACATGCCATGGGCATATGTGAAATTACACCCCAAAATACATTCTGCTGCTTCTCCTGAGTACGGGGATACCACATGTGTGGGACTTTTTGGGAGCCTAGCCGCGTACGGGACCCCAAAAACCAAGCACCGCCTTCAAGGTTTCTAAGGGCATAAATTTTTGATTTCACTCCTCACTACCTATCACAGTTTTGAAGGCCATAAAATGCCAAGATGGCACAAAACCCCCCCAAATGACCCCATTTTGGAAAGTAGACACCCCAAGCTATTTGCTGAGAGGCATGTTGACCCCATTGAATATTTTTTTTTTGTCCCAAATGATTGAATAATGACAAAAAGAAAAAAAAAATGTACAAAAAGTTGTCACTAAATGATATATTGCTCACACATGCCATGGTTATATGTGGAATTGCACCCCAAAATACATTCTGCTGCTTTTCCTGAGTACGGGGATACCACATGTGTGGGACTTTTTGGGAGCCTAGCCGCGTACAGGGCCCCAAAAACCAAGCACCGCCTTCAGGATTTCTAAGGGCGTAAATTTTTGATTTCACTCCTCACTACCTATCACAGTTTTGAAGGCCATAAAATGCCAAGATGGCACAAAACCCCCCCAAATGACCCCATTTTGGAAAGTAGACACCCCAAGCTATTTGCTGAGAGGCATGTTGAGCCCATTGAATATATTTTTTTTTTGTCCCAAATGATTGAATAATGAAAAAAAAAAAAAAAATGTACAAAAAGTTGTCACTAAATGATATATTGCTCACACATGCCATGGTTATATGTGAAATTACACCCCAAAATACATTCTGCTGCTTCTCCTGAGTACGGGGATACCACATGTGTGGGACTTTTTGGGAGCCTAGCCGCGTACGGGACCCCAAAAACCAAGCACCGCCTTCAAGGTTTCTAAGGGCATAAATTTTTGATTTCACTCCTCACTAGTGATGAGCCGAACACCCCCGCGTTCGGTTCGCACCAGAACCCGCGAACGGACCGAAAGTTCGAACGAACATTAGAACCCTATTAAATACAATGGATGCGAACGTTCGAATTCTAAAGTGCTAATTATAACAACTATTATGCATGTTATTGTCCTAAAAAGGGTTTGGGAACCCGGGTTCTGCACCAGGGGACATGTATCAATGCAAAAAGAAGTTTTAAAAACGGTCGTTTTTCGGGAGCAGTCATTTTAATGATGCATAAAGTGAAAAAAAAAAGTCAAATATTCCTTTAAATATCGTACCTGGGGGGTGTCTAAAGTATGCCTGTGAAGTGCCACGTGTTTCCCGTGTTTAGAACTGTCCCTGCACAAAATGACACTTCTAAAGGAAAAAAAAGCCATTTAAAACTGCTTGCGGCTTTAATGTAATGTCTGGTCCCGGTAATATGGATGAAATTCTTTAAGAAAAATGGCATAGCTACCCCATGACCCCCCCCCTACCCCAGCCCATTACCAGCCCCTTTGGGTCTTGTATGGATATTAAGGGGAACCCCGCACATAAAATAAAAAAGGCCCTATATACTCTGAACAGCCCTATACAGGCGGTGCATACAAGACAGGGACTGTAGGTTTGTTCTTATGTAGAGTCTGTTTGTAATTTTGAACAGGTACATTGTTGAAGTGTAGCTCCAGACCAAAAATCTATTTTTAAACTTTTTGGAAAACATAGGTAAGGGTTATCACCCCTGTAACATTTGTTTTGCTGTCTGTGCCCCTGTTCAGAACATTTCACCTCACTTTCCGTCCCAATGACAACTGTTTTTGAAATGTGGTGTTTTTCTTGAAACAAGGATTGCTGATAAAGCATCAGTACAGAGGAGACACCTTTCTCCCATATTTATTCTTACAGGAGAGAATTTTCCTTCCTAGTGGTAGATTTCCTCTCACTTCCTGTTGTCTTCTTGCGTTTGCAAGTAGGAGTCGTTTGTAAGTTGGATGTTTGAAAGTAGGGACCTGCCGTATATACTCTGCAGAAATAGGCCCCTTAGTTGTTGGTGTTGGCACAACACTGTAAGCACTCACAGTTACTCTTGGTTGGTGCTGGAACGCCCTGCTGTCAACTATTATATCAGGAATTTTAATTACATATAATTGTTGAACAGTGGTAGTAAAAATTGGGCCTTTGATGGTGGTGCTGGTGCCACAACACTGTAAGCCCTGACAGTTACTCTTGGTGGGTGCAGCAATGGGCCCTGCTGTGAATTATTAGATCAAGAATTGTAATTACATGCCCCTGTTGAACAGGGGCTGAAAAATTGGGCCTTAGGCACTGGTGGCACAACACTGCAACCCCTCACAGCAACTGTACTTGGAGCACAGCAATGAGCCCTGTTGCAAAGTATTGCTTCAAAAATTGTAATGACACGCCCCTGTTAAACAGGGGCTGAAAAATTGGGCCTTAGGCACTGGTGGCACAACACTGCAACTCCTCACAGATACTGTACTTGGAGCACACCAATGAGCCCTGTTGCAAAGTATTGCTTCAAAAATTGTAATGACACGCCCCTGTTAAACAGGGGCTGAAAAATTGGGCCTTAGGCACTGGTGGCACAACACTGCAACTCCTCACAGATACTGTACTTGGAGCACAGCAATGAGCCCTGTTGCAAAGTATTGCTTCAAAAATTGTAATTACACGCCCCTGTTAAACAGGGGCTGAAAAATTGGGCGTTAGGCACTGGTGGCACAACACTGCAACTCCTCACAGATACTGTACTTGGAGCACAGCAATGAGCCCTGTTGCAAAGTATTGCTTCAAAAATTGTAATTACACGCCCCTGTTAAACAGGGGCTGAAAAATTGGGCGTTAGGCACTGGTGGCGGCACCCATAAACAAAAATGATCTTACAAGCTATCATCATCAATCGTATCATTGAGGACTCGGAGGAGGAGGATAGCCAGTCAACATAACAGCACAGGCACTCAGCATCAGCATCAGTCTTGAAGGGATGTGACATGTTAAAATCAATTAGTCTGTTATATCAGCATCAGGTGTGTGGTAGCTGGTGGTGATCCAAGACTGGTTCATCTTGATGAAAGTCAGTCGATCAACCGAGTCGGTGGACAGGCGCACCCTGTGATCCGTGACAAATCCTCCAGCAGCACTGAATGTGCGTTCCGAAAGAACGCTGGATGCAGGACAGGCCAGTAGCTCAATTGCATACTGTGCAAGCTCTGGCCAGTGATCCATCCTCAAGACCCAGTAAGCCAGAGGATTTTCGGTGGGGAAGGTGTCCAAGTCTGACCTTGCCCCTAGATATTCCTGCACCATGTTTATCAGACGCTGGCGATGGTTGCTGGAACCGATCATACTTTGGGGCTGCGGACTAAAGAATTGTCTGAACGCATCGGTCAGACGGCCACCTTCCCCACCGCTCCTTCTTTGACTGGCCGAAGCCTCAGCAACTCGTTGTCCAGGACCAGGAGTTTGCAACCTCCCAGTCTCTGGGAACGCGTTGCACAGACCTTTCTGCAAGGCCTCCCGGAGTTGTCTCATCCTCTGCTCCCTCTGCGACGGTAACATAAGGTCCGCAACCTTACCCTTGTACCGTGGATCAAGGAGAGTGGCCAGCCAGTAATGGTCCCTCTCCTTGATCCGAAGAATACGAGGATCCTTCCGCAGACTTTGCAGGATCAGGGAGGCCATGCAGCGTAGGTTTGCTGAGGCATTCGCTCCGGAGTCCTCTGGGTCACTAAGGACGACATGATCCGCAGCCACCTCCTCCCAGCCACGTACAAGTCCACTGGTTTCTTGGGACTGTAAATCATCCCTAAAAGACTGCTGCTGATGATGCTGAGTGCCAGCCTCCACCTCCATGCTGACACAATCCTCCTCCTCCTCCTCCTCCTCCTCCTCCTCCTCCTCTTCCTGTGCGATGGGTGGGACAGAAGGAACACTGTCTGGGTAAAGGGGGCCTTGAGAGGCAAGGAAGTCCTCCTCTTCCTGCCTCTGTTCTGCCTCAAGTGCCCTGTCCATTATTCCACGCAGCGTGTGCTCCAACAGGTGGACAAGAGGTACAGTGTCACTGATGCATGCACTGTCACTGCTCACCATCCTCGTGGCCTCCTCAAATGGTGCCAGGACAGTGCATGCATCCCTGATCATGCCCCACTGGCGTGGAGAAAAAAAACCAAGCTCCCCTGACCCTGTCCTGGTGCCGTAGTCGCACAGGTACTCATTGATGGCCCTCTGCTGCGTGTGCAGCCGCTGCAGCATGGCCAACGTTGAGTTCCACCTGGTGGGCATGTCACATATAAGGCGGTTCTTGGGCAGGTTCAACTCCTTTTGCAGCTCAGCCAGGCGAGCACTGGCATTATAAGATCTGCGGAAATGCACACAGACTTTCCTGGCCTGCCTCAGGACATCCTGTAAGCCCGGGTACCTGCCCAAGAAGCGCTGCACCACCAGGTTAAGGACGTGAGCCACACAGGGCACATGGGTCAGTTGTCCCTGTCGGAGGGCGGAGAGGAGGTTGGTGCCATTGTCGCAAACCACCATTCCTGGCTTAAGCTGGCGTGGCGTCAACCACCTCTCGGCCTGGCCCTGCAGAGCAGACAGGACCTCTGCCCCAGTGTGGCTTCTGTCCCCCAAACACACCAGCGCAAGCACGGCATGGCATCTTTTTGCCTGCGTACTTGCGTAGCCCCGTGAACGGCTACGGAGCACCGCTGGTTCATAGGACAAACCACAGGAAGAGGCCATGGAGGAAGAAGAAGAGGAGGGGGTGGAGGAGAGAGGTGTGTCACAACCAGTAGTAGCATTTTGGAGGCGTGGCGGTGGGACAACCTCCAACACTACTGCACCTTGTCCTGAATCCTTCCCAGCTGCCAAAAGAGTGACCCAATGGGCCGTGAAAGAAAGGTAACGTCCCTGTCCATGCCTGCTGGACCATGAGTCAGCGGTAATATGCACCTTACCGCTGACCGCCCTGTCCAGCGAGGCCAAGACATTGCCTTCCACATGCCGGTAGAGAGCCGGAATAGCCTTCCGTGAGAAAAAGTGGCGTTTGGGAACCTGCCACTGAGGAACTGCACATTGCACAAACTCACGGAAGGGGGCCGAGTCTACCAACTGAAAAGGCAGCAGTTGAAGCGCTAGCAATTTAGCCAAGCTAGCATTCAACCGCTGGGCATGTGGATGGCTGGGAGTGAACTTCTTTCGACGGTCCAGCAGCTGGGGCAGGGAAATTTGCCTGCTAGAATCGGACGTCGGTGTACTGCTAGCAGAGTGGGCGCAAGTACTTGGCTGTGACACACCTAATTCTACACCTTCATTCCTCTCAGTGCATGTTTCAGAGAGGACTGAAGTTATAGTGGGGTTGGAGATCCCAGCTGATGCGGTGCAAGGAGAGGTCCGCTTTGTTCTTTGGTGTGGGTCTTTGAGGTAGGCTTGCCAACGAGCTGCATGGCAGGTCAACATATGTCTGGTCAGGCATGTGGTACCCAAGCGGCTGATGTTTTGGCCACGCGATATACGCTTGAGACATATGTTGCAAACAGCAGCTGTGCGATCTGATGCACTAGCCTCAAAAAAGGCCCACACCAAAGAACTTTTTGAATGACGGGCAGAGGCAGCGCCCTGCACAGGCGGAGCTCTGCGGTGTGATTCCGTCGGTGTACTGCCCTTACGCTGGCCACCAAAGGGCATCCTGCCTCGTTGGAGATGTGCCTCCTCCTCATCCTCCTCCTCCTCCTCTCTCCTATTAGGCACCCACGTGGAGTCAGTGACCTCATCATCCCCTCCCTCCTCATCACTGGAGCCAATCTGGCAGTATGCTGCAGCTGCTGGAACATGACTGCCAGATTGGTGTCCTTCTTGAGCATCCCCTCTGTCTGCTCTCACGCTACTGCCTTCCTCTAGCTGGGTTTCATCATCAGACCCTTCGAAACGCTGGGCATCCTCCTGGAGCATGTACCCAACACTGTGCTGAAACAGTTCGGGGGACTCCTCAGGAGGAGGACATGGTGGGTCTAGGGAAGGAGTGACTGATGATTTGTCTGACATTGATACCAGGGAAGACGACGCTTTGGCAGCTGCTTTTCCAGTACCCTGAGCCTGGGTGAGAGAGGATGAGGAGGAGGAGGAGGGCTTGGTCATCCACTCTACCAAGTCTTCGGCATGATGTGGCTCAACATGTCCAGCTGCCGAAAAGAAGGACAAGCGTGTCCCATGGCCATGTGCTGATGACAATGCACCGCGTCCACGACCAGCACTGTTGCCCCCAGACACAGAGCCTGCTTGCCCTCTTTTATTGCCTCCTGACTGTCTGCCTCTCCTTGTTTGCCTTCCAGACATTCTAATAGATGGCCTGCAGGGAGATGGGAAAAAAGCAATAAGGGCTACCTTCAGGTGTCCTTCTCTGTCCCTTGAAACAAGGACTTGCAGAGTGAAATAAACTGACACTCTCCCTACCTACAGTTTTCTGTCCCTAGAATAAATGTTTTTTTTAATCACAATATAGCACAAGGACAATTCAGTCACTGTCCTTCCAGGTCCCTGGAAACAAGGACTTGCAGAGTGAAATAAACTGACACTCTCCCTACCTACAGTTTTCTGTCCCTAGAATAAATGTTTTTTTTAAGCACAATATAGCACAAGGACAATTCACTCACTGTCCTTACAGGTCCCTGGAAACAAGGACTTGCAGAGTGAAAGAAAAAAAACACTCTCCCTACCTACAGTTTTCTGTCCCTAGAAAAAATGTTTTTTTTAATCACAATATAACACAAGGACAATTCACTCACTGTCCTTCCAGGTCCCTGGAAACAAGGACTTGCAGAGTGAAATAAACTGACACTCTCCCTACCTACAGTTTTCTGTCCCTAGAATAAATGTTTTTTTTAAGCACAATATAGCACAAGGACAATTCACTCACTGTCCTTACAGGTCCCTGGAAACAAGGACTTGCAGAGTGAAAGAAAAAAAACACTCTCCCTACCTACAGTTTTCTGTCCCTAGAAAAAATGTTTTTTTTAATCACAATATAACACAAGGACAATTCACTCACTGTCCTTCCAGGTCCCTGGAAACAAGGACTTGCAGAGTGAAATAAACTGACACTCTCCCTACCTACAGTTTTCTGTCCCTAGAATAAATGTTTTTTTTAAGCACAATATAGCACAAGGACAATTCACTCACTGTCCTTCCAGGTCCCTGGAAACAAGGACTTGCAGAGTGAAATAAACTGACACTCTCCCTACCTACAGTTTTCTGTCCCTAGAATAAATGTTTTTTTTAATCACAATATAGCACAAGGACAATTCAGTCACTGTCCTTCCAGGTCCCTGGAAACAAGGACTTGCAGAGTGAAATAAACTGACACTCTCCCTACCTACAGTTTTCTGTCCCTAGAATAAATGTTTTTTTTAATCACAATATAGCACAAGGACAATTCAGTCACTGTCCTTCCAGGTCCCTGGAAACAAGGACTTGCAGAGTGAAATAAACTGACACTCTCCCTACCTACAGTTTTCTGTCCCTAGAATAAATGTTTTTTTTAATCACAATATAGCACAAGGACAATTCACTCACTGTCCTTCCAGGTCCCTGGAAACAAGGACTTGCAGAGTGAAATAAACTGACACTCTCCCTACCTACAGTTTTCTGTCCCTAGAATAAATGTTTTTTTTAAGCACAATATAGCACAAGGACAATTCACTCACTGTCCTTACAGGTCCCTGGAAACAAGGACTTGCAGAGTGAAAGAAAAAAAACACTCTCCCTACCTACAGTTTTCTGTCCCTAGAAAAAATGTTTTTTTTAATCACAATATAACACAAGGACAATTCACTCACTGTCCTTCCAGGTCCCTGGAAACAAGGACTTGCAGAGTGAAATAAACTGACACTCTCCCTACCTACAGTTTTCTGTCCCTAGAATAAATGTTTTTTTTAATCACAATATAGCACAAGGACAATTCAGTCACTGTCCTTCCAGGTCCCTGGAAACAAGGACTTGCAGAGTGAAATAAACTGACACTCTCCCTACCTACAGTTTTCTGTCCCTAGAATAAATGTTTTTTTTAAGCACAATATAGCACAAGGAGAATTCACTCACTGTCCTTCCAGGTCCCTGGAAACAAGGACTTGCAGAGTGAAAGAAAAAAAACACTCTCCCTACCTACAGTTTTCTGTCCCTAGAAAAAATGTTTTTTTTAATCACAATATAACACAAGGACAATTCACTCACTGTCCTTCCAGGTCCCTGGAAACAAGGACTTGCAGAGTGAAATAAACTGACACTCTCCCTACCTACAGTTTTCTGTCCCTAGAATAAATGTTTTTTTTAAGCACAATATAGCACAAGGACAATTCACTCACTGTCCTTACAGGTCCCTGGAAACAAGGACTTGCAGAGTGAAAGAAAAAAAACACTCTCCCTACCTACAGTTTTCTGTCCCTAGAAAAAATGTTTTTTTTAATCACAATATAACACAAGGACAATTCACTCACTGTCCTTCCAGGTCCCTGGAAACAAGGACTTGCAGAGTGAAATAAACTGACACTCTCCCTACCTACAGTTTTCTGTCCCTAGAATAAATGTTTTTTTTAATCACAATATAGCACAAGGACAATTCAGTCACTGTCCTTCCAGGTCCCTGGAAACAAGGACTTGCAGAGTGAAATAAACTGACACTCTCCCTACCTACAGTTTTCTGTCCCTAGAATAAATGTTTTTTTTAATCACAATATAGCACAAGGACAATTCAGTCACTGTCCTTCCAGGTCCCTGGAAACAAGGACTTGCAGAGTGAAATAAACTGACACTCTCCCTACCTACAGTTTTCTGTCCCTAGAATAAATGTTTTTTTTAATCACAATATAGCACAAGGACAATTCACTCACTGTCCTTACAGGTCCCTGGAAACAAGGACTTGCAGAGTGAAATAAACTGACACTCTCCCTACCTACAGTTTTCTGTCCCTAGAATAAATGTTTTTTTTAATCACAATATAGCACAAGGACAATTCAGTCACTGTCCTTCCAGGTCCCTGGAAACAAGGACTTGCAGAGTGAAATAAACTGACACTCTCCCTACCTACAGTTTTCTGTCCCTAGAATAAATGTTTTTTTTAATCACAATATAGCACAAGGACAATTCAGTCACTGTCCTTCCAGGTCCCTGGAAACAAGGACTTGCAGAGTGAAATAAACTGACACTCTCCCTACCTACAGTTTTCTGTCCCTAGAATAAATGTTTTTTTTAATCACAATATAGCACAAGGACAATTCACTCACTGTCCTTCCAGGTCCCTGGAAACAAGGACTTGCAGAGTGAAATAAACTGACACTCTCCCTACCTACAGTTTTCTGTCCCTAGAATAAATGTTTTTTTTAAGCACAATATAGCACAAGGACAATTCACTCACTGTCCTTACAGGTCCCTGGAAACAAGGACTTGCAGAGTGAAAGAAAAAAAACACTCTCCCTACCTACAGTTTTCTGTCCCTAGAAAAAATGTTTTTTTTAATCACAATATAACACAAGGACAATTCACTCACTGTCCTTCCAGGTCCCTGGAAACAAGGACTTGCAGAGTGAAATAAACTGACACTCTCCCTACCTACAGTTTTCTGTCCCTAGAATAAATGTTTTTTTTAATCACAATATAGCACAAGGACAATTCAGTCACTGTCCTTCCAGGTCCCTGGAAACAAGGACTTGCAGAGTGAAATAAACTGACACTCTCCCTACCTACAGTTTTCTGTCCCTAGAATAAATGTTTTTTTTAAGCACAATATAGCACAAGGACAATTCACTCACTGTCCTTACAGGTCCCTGGAAACAAGGACTTGCAGAGTGAAAGAAACTGACACTCTCCCTACCTACAGTTTTCTGTCCCTAGAATAAATGTTTTTTTAAGCACAATATAGCACAAGGACAATTCACTCACTGTCCTTCCAGGTCCCTGGAAACAAGGACTTGCAGAGTGAAAGAAACTGACACTGTCCCTACCTACAGTTTTCTGTCCCTAGAATAAATGTTTTTTTTAAGCACACTATAGCACAAGCACAAAACACACTGACACTCTCCCTACCTATCCTTCTCTTTCCCTAAACTAAAGGAATCCAGGTTAAGCAAGAAAGAAATAACAGTCACTGTCCCTGCCTATGCTGCTCTATCCCTGCTCCGGAACACACTACACTAGGCCGCCGTGCTGGCGGCCTTTTATAGTGTGGGGCGTGTACTAAACACCCTCAGCAATAATTGGCCACAGGCATCCTGCCTGTGGCCAATCATTGCTCTCCTCGCTGCCGGCGCTGTGATTGGCCAAGCATGCGGGGTCACAGTGCATGCTTGGCCAATCACAGCGCCTGGATGACACTGCGATGGCGTAGTGCATTGTGGGCCGTTCGCGTCACTCGAATTTGGCGCGAACGGCCCAAATCGTTCGATCTTCGTCGAACGATCGAACAGCCGATGTTCGAGTCGAACGTATGTTCGACTCGAACACGAAGCTCATCCCTACTCCTCACTACCTATCACAGTTTTGAAGGCCATAAAATGTCAAAATAGCCCAAAACCCCCACAAATGACCCCATTTTGGAAAGTAGACACCCCAAGCTATTTGCTGAGAGGCATGGTGAGTATTTTACAGCTCTCATTTGTTTTTGAAAATTAAGAAAGACATTTTTTTTTCTTTTTTTACATTTTCAAAACTTTGTGACAAAAAGCGAGATCTGCAAAATACTCAACATACCTCTCAGCAAATAGCTTGGGGTGTCTACTTTCCAAAATGGGGTCATTTGGGGGGGTTTTGAAAAAAACTGTCGTCAGCAAATATATCAAACGCTACAAAAAAACTGTTAGCGATCGCAGGGATCAGGCCTGTCTCTGCGAACGCTGCAGTTATGTGTGTTGTGTTTGGTAAGTGACAGTGATCGATCGATACTGCACTTGGGTGGGCTGGGCTGGGCTGGGCGGAGGGGCTAAACGCAGGCGCTAGCAGGTATCTGGGCTGATCCCGCTAACACTGCGTTTTTGGGAACCCTAAACCGCTGGGGATGCTAGTATAGATCTGATCAGATACTATAACACTAAGGGGGGTGTATGCTTTGCGCGTGGGTGTTAGCATTACTGGCACTAACCTAACACTGCCTGGGGCGACACAGACCCTCTCTGGCGCTAAAACCTAATTGATCTCACCTGCCGGGCGATCAGGGGGGTTAAACCTTTATTGGGTTATATACGGCGGGTGCCCTGATGCTATAAAAAGCAAACTAATCAACCAGCGTCCCCCGTAACCTTTATATGGTGATCACTGGTGAAAGGGTTAACTAGGGGCAATCAGGGGGTTAAAACCTTTATTAGGTTAAATATGGGGGTACCTGACACTATATAAAAACCTGACGGGTAACCTAAATAACTAAATAACTTACTGGCTAACCAGTGACACCAGTGACGCTTATACGGCGATCACTGGTGAAAGGGTTAACTCTAGGGGCAATCAGGGGGTTAAAATAATATATGGGGGTACCTGACACTAATAAAAACCTGCGGCGAACCTAAAAAAAAATAACTGCCTATCTAAAACACCAGCGACACGAATACAGCGATCGGAAAAACAATCGCTTAGTGACGCTGAAGTTAGGGGGTGAAAGGGTTACCTGGGGGGTGATCAAGGGGTTAAACCTTTATTAGGGGGGGGGGTTAGGGGGCTACCCTGGACCTAAAGGGGCCTAATCCTAACTGCCCTGCAACTTTTTACAATCACAGATGACACTAAATGCAGTGATCAGTAAAATAAATGATCACTGCAATCAGTGACACTGTGATTGGGGGCTTTGGGGTGACCTGGGGGGTGATCTGGGGGTGACTGGGGGGTGATTTGTGTGCCTATGTGTACCTACGTGTCAGTGGACTGCTGGTGCACTAACCTGCTTCCTCTCTCCTCGGCGCCGGGAACGAAAAGGCAGCGGCGAGGGAGATGACATCACTTCCTCCAGCCTGTGTTTACATTTCAGGCAGGAGGAAGCAATTTCATTCGCCGGGAGCGATCGCGAGGGGGGGGGGGGCGGAATCGAGCGGCCGCCCCCTCATGCCTGATCGCTCCCGAACACTTAACGGCCGCTCACTGCAGTGAAGGGGGGTCCGGATGGACCCCCCAACTGCACAAAGGCGATCACGTAGATCTACGTGATTCTGCCTGTCGGTGCCATTCTGCCGACGTAAATCGGCGGTGGGCGGTCGTTAAGTGGATAATCATGTCTTGTAATCAAACCAATAAAAGAAAAAGAAAAAAGGCAGTTATGTTCAGCCAAAACCTTTCACGATAGCATATTTCAAACCTTGCCATATATTTTGTGATTGGATATGCCGTAGGGTTCTTTGCCTGTAAAATGCTTAAATAATGCCATCCCAGTTTCCTCCAGTAGATGTCACTCCTGAACAAGAAATTTTATATGGAGTCAAAGCATTTATGGAGTTTTCTGCTAAAAAAACTTCCTGTATTCAAGAAATAAGATTATATTATGGTGAAGTTGGATGGTTATTGCTGCCATGAAAGGTCAGTACAGGCTCTCATGTTTGTTGTGGCCAGTCTTGTGATGCTATATACTGTCTGTGCATGTCAGGTCAGACAATGTGGCGGTTGCAGAAACTAGTCAAATCTCATAGTCCAGATAAGCGAGACAGACAGGGTATAAGGTAAGGAAGTTAGGCATTTTCCTGTATTCTCATGCCTTTGGAGGTGTAGGCTTATCTGCTTGTGCTGGATCCCAGGTATTTGTCGGGCTTGGCCTTTTTGGATGATGAAGGCCTAAATGGTGACGCTTGGGGAGTGGTTGGTGGGGATGATCCCTGTGATGGAATGCGGAATTCTTTGTACCAGTCTGGCAAATCAATTAGGGGAAGCTGTAGATGTTCACAAAAAGCTGGGATGTCTTCAGGCATTCTTAAGTAGTATTGTTTTCCCATGTATGTGGCATTCATGGCAAAAGGAAAACGCCAACGATATGGTATGCCTTTATCTTTCAATGCAGTAATCATAGGCCGCATGGCTCGTCTGTTCTGCAGTGTTATGTGGGATAGATCCTGGAACAGGGTCACAGCATGTGCTTCAAAAAGGATACTTTCATTGCGCCTGGCCTTGTTCAATATCTCCTCCTTTAGTGGGAAATTTTGTAAACAGCAAACTATATCCCTTGGTAGAGCTGCATCTGAGGGACAGGGTGCAAGGGCCCTGTGTGCCCGGACAAATTCAATGTCAGTGTCCTTAGGGCGATCGAGCAGGTCTTTAAAGACTGCTTGGAGTGTTGGTTTGATTTGTGCAGCTTCTATATGTTTGGATATTCCTCTCACTCTAATGTTCGCCCTGCGTCCTCTGTTATCTAAATCTTCTAAATGTCTATTAATAAGAATTAAATGTGTGGCATGGGATGAGACTATGGATGTCAGCTTCTCCACCGCTCTGTCTCTTTTGGCTTCTGCTCTCTCAGTATGGGACGAGCGGTCTGATAGTGCCACTTTACCGTCTTGTTGCCTTCTCCTCCACCTGATCCTGGCTTGTTCCACGGACTTTGCCATAGTTATCTGTTCCTGCCTGTTTCCTGTTACCAGACCTTTGGCTTGTCTCCGTTCCTGCAACCTGCCTCTTCCTCCTGCTGGATCTACTGGGTTTGACCCTTAGCCAGGCTGCCACTACTACTCCTTGAGCGGTGTCCTGCATCCACCAGTGTTCTTCAGGATCCCACCAGCTCTGCTCTCCTGAACCCATCTGGCAACCTGTGCTTCTCTGGGCACTACACCCTCTGTACCCAACCTCAGAGGTGTACTGCACTCAGCCGCAAGGGGAGCCCTCTCGGCATTTCGGCCTCCAACCAGGTACATGACACCACGCATCCCCAGTAGTGTGGGGTATGAGCTTCTTTCCCTTCCCCGGCAAACTCAATGTCACAATTCCCTCAGCCTCCTTACTGTCCCCTGACGTGGATCTCCTGGAGGTCCCTCCGGCTTGGAGTTCCAGTTTAGGCAGGCGCTGGGGCAGGCTTCGACCGCAGCCGCGGGAGGCCTTGACGTAGCCCACCTTTCATTTGGCGGGCGGAATGGAGGTCTCGGTTGTAGTGGAGACAGCATCCGCTCCGGTATCCCCCAATGGCTCTGCAGCAGCTGAGTCATCTCCATCGGCCACATCCGTGGCACCCAACGCAGTTGCGCATGGGCTCAACCAAGGGAGCACAGGTTTCCTCCTTGGAAGTGATGACACCCGTGATGTAGTTGATCTGGTAGACCCGGGGTTTCTCAGTGGGTTGGTCTACCTCGAAGAGGAACTCTCCACAGGTTGCACATCTTCCAAAAGGCTGTAGTTGTACCGCTAGTCCTTGACATCTGGGACAGAGTATGCCCAGGGCTTCCGCATCTCGGCAGACATAGAGAGCGAAGCGGCCCCTAGGCTTCAGCCAGATCCCTGTGTCCGTCAGGGGGGCAGTGAGGGAAGCAATGTCCATGGTTTGGATGGTTTGGAACATCCGAGGTCCCGATGTAACAGAAGTCCATGAAGCAGCGGCCATCTTACTCCTCCTCCAATGATCCAGCTTGTACTGTCCCTTTGGTGCCAATGCGCCACGTGCAACACACAAGTTGGTGGGGGCTCCTCCCCCTTTTCTATTGCTGCACGTAGCTCGCAGGCTTTTCTATATTTGAGGCACGCCCACGAACTACGCAGTTAGAAAAGTCCAGTACAGGCCTTTAACTAAATTTTTCACACAAATGACGCAGTTCAACTTTTCCCACATGGCCGATCTTTCACAGAACCACATCATACACAGGGAAAAAAAACACAGTCCATCATCCAGGGGGGGTAGCTGCAAAACATCCCGGACTCGAGCCCCCACGTGTAGCACACAGACCCTTTTTTCCTGCCTACCTTCACTTGCAGGAGCAAAGGCACACCATGCCACATGCCCATATCCTCCTGGTATAAGAGGTTGAGCGGTGTTCTTGCAATTTTGGGTCCTGCAGCGAGTTACCTCCCCTCCGTTGGTTCTCGTCCCTAGAATGTAGGGAAAAGTCTATTCTTCCCCGAAAGAAGCCAATGTCCAGTCAATATTTAAACTCCAACAGACGAGTTTATTTTCTTTTGCTTGAAACAAATTTGGGGAAAAGGTTGAAACAGCAATAGAATTTGGTAGGGAAAGAGGTTCAGGCACGCGGCACCCGGTCACCCTATTCCCCACTCAAGCCTGAGTGGGCATTGCTCACCCGGATAGATCCCTCTCACAGTTCTAGCAGCCGGAGTGTAGCACGAACATAACACTTTAGTTTTAGTCCCCTCCAAAGACAAGTTCAGGAGATCCTCTGCCACAGAATCCTTTAGGTCCTGAATTTAGAACTTCCCAACGCCTGTAGATTATAGATACCATAGGTGCCATTGGGGCACGCTACAGGAGCTATCTTGCAACTCACGAATCCTTCCCTCTGATAGGCAACCAGGCCTCCCTGAGACCGTGACTTCCTTCACCGATCCATCGGACAGGTCCTCCCCCAGTTTCCTCTGTTTCAGAGCGGGCCACCCTACCACGGGTTCCCTGGGACTCCAGTGGTTGGTTTTGTAGACCCAGTTGAAGGTACTGGGCCTACCTGGAACTCTGAAGCCTCGGGCTAAAGGTGCCCAAGACTCCTCGACCAGTTCACGCACCCCCGGCCAGCAGGGTCAAATGGCACGACTTCGCCACCAGGGGTCCTCCTTGGAATTCCCCTGGCACACCACCAGATCATGGCGTCTGCCCTTTATGTACCCTCTCCCGGCATTCACAGCAGGCAAAACCCGCCCACCGCATGGCAGCCAAAAGAGGACATCCAATCTCACCACAATGCCACCCGTGGTTCAACCCGAGACCTGGGCAACAGCGCCACCTGCAGGTCAAGGGGAACTATACTCCAGGCAACATTACAGCAGAGCAGAGTCCAAACTAAGCAGAATTGGAGAACCTGAGCTAAACTATTGCTCAGGCTGGCCTTAAATTTAGAGCATAGCGACCCCAATTTTGGGGGTCCGCTACACATATGTAGCACACAGACCCTTCCGCTACATCCATTTTCAGCAGTAAGGCACACCTGCTACTTGCCCGTTGTCCAACTCCAGATATGGAGAGGCGAGCTGTGTTAGATTTTTTTTGGGCCTTGCGGCGAGTTACCCCACATGAATGGATCCCCGGCCTCCGATCTCTAAGGTAGTAAGTCTTTCACTTGAATAAAGCCAATGTCCACACATGAGTAAAAACGTAAGCAGTTAGGTTTTATTCTTTGCTTGGTGTGGAACTTGGAAGAAGAGAGAGTAGAAGGAATAGAGTAGGGGAAGGTTCAGGCACGCAACACCCTGAAGAACACTCTCGTCGCCACTCAGGCCTGAGTGGATTTTTGCTCACCCGGATAGTCCCGTTATGAATGGCCCCAGCAGCCGGTGTGGAGCACGAAACAGCTACTTGTGATTTCCCTGGGATACGATCAGGAGGTCCTCTGCCACAGAATCTTCAAGTCCCGAACTTCCCGGCCTAGTAACAACTAGAACTTAGGTGCCAATGGGGCACGTTACAAGGCTTTTAATGGATTGGAATCCTTCCCTATGATAGGTAACCAGGCCTCTCCCGAGACAGTGACTTCTTCACTAATCCCCTTGGGACCGATCCTCCCCTGGCTTCCTCTCCTTCAGAGTGGGTCACCCCTCACTTGGGTACCCTGGGACTCCTCTTCGGGTGTAGGCCTCAGCTAAAGGTGCTGGGCCTACCTGCAGTGATGCAGCCTCAGGCTAAAGGTGCCTGGGGCTGGTACACACACACACGCGCCCCTGGCCTGGAGGGCCGGGAGGCGCGAACTGCTCCCTGAATAATGGCGTCTGCCCCTTAAGTACCCTCTCCCAGAATGCACAGCCGGTAGACCACGCCCACCGCACAACTGCCGAGAGAGGACACCCAATGGTGTTGCAATGCCTCCCGTGGTTCAACCTGGGCCTGAGGCAACAGTGCCACCCACAGGCCACAGGGAACTGTACTGCCAGGCAGCATCAAACCCAGGCAGAAGCAAATTTTTACACAATCAATAGGTCTGAGCTCAACTACTAGCTCAGACAACCCTTAAATTTAAGTATATAGCCCCCCAGAATTGGGGTGGGCGCTACACACACCCCCTCATAAATAAGACACTGTCCCCAGTGGCTGAAATAAATCAAAGACCCCTCAAACCTGAGTGGGTGTTGATCTATCCAAATAACTATACACACAAGAAAAAAAAACTGAAATGGTACCTGAACCAAAAATTTGGGAAATGGGGAGGGAGAGAAGAAAAGAAAAAGGAACAGAGTAACATATAAGTGACATCCCATTCTCAATGTCATAAAATATTATATATATATATATATATATATATATATATATATATATATATATATATATTATATATATATATATTTATTTTTTTAATTATACATTTCCTGCCACTACTAACTACCTATCCCACCCCATTCTCCGGTGGTGTTGATAGCCTGAAAAGAAGAAAAAAAATTACAAGAAACAATAAACATCCTATCAGCTACTCACAATCTATGTTACAAGAGAAGAAGACCACCCCCTCGAAAGGGAATAATTTCCTTCTATAAGTTTCCCTGTGCTAAGCCTAGCAAGGTGAGGGAAGAGACCGAGAAAAAAACCACTCTAAACATTTCTAAGTCTATTAGTAATATCTTATCCGGCAGACCACCGCCACCTAGCATCAGGGGGGCCTCAAAGTTCTCCACACATTGTGCATGAAACGGCACATCAATCCCATTACTTTAATCTTGACACGGCGCTTTTCTACACATGAACTCCTATCTACCTAACCCAAAGTTCAGTTTGGAGGAGGAAACATGGTCACTTTTCTTCAGAGAGAAAAAAAACAGCTCTCCAGTTTCCTCTGTAGCGACCTCTGCCCTCTCTCCCCTTCTCATTCACGGCTTGTCTGTCTCGTCTAGGGGTTAACACTTGGGGGAGGGATGAGATACACCACGGCTCATGTCCTCCAAGGTGTAGAGGTGAAGGCCAGAACTATCGGGCTTTGTGTATGTGTCCCAGAGTCAAATCCTCTCCTCGGATTGACTCCCCTTTGCTCCTAGTAACCAGAGTTCCACACACTGAATAGGTCCAACTCGTATTTATTCTTCTCAATAAATAGTCATACAGCACAGATAGGTTGAGACCCATGTAACACTTCAGTATTTGTAGGGAGTAGGCCAAGGCACAATTCGTCTAGATAAAGTTAACCACTGTGGTATCACCAGTGGCGAATAGTCACTGCCACTGACTATGTGAGGTAGAACATGAATTACCTTCGCTAGCACAGCCCCTATCAGGGCAAGGCAATCCGTCCAAGGGAGTCACCGGAGGCCTCTCTGTCACCAGCAATGCTGAGCCGGACTCTCCAGAGAAGTTCCGCTCACCAGTCTTCTCGACCTCAGACACGGGCACCCAAGGAGTTAGGGCCCCCTCGGATTCCTCCTCCCTCGCGGAACTCAGTCGAAGGTACTGAGCTCCAGGCCTTCGCCATAGTACCTCACCCCAGGCTAAAGGTGCCTGAGATGGACTCTATCTCTCGCTCCGGCCAGGTCAAGGGCACCTGGGCCCGGAACTCCGGAATGCCAGCACCCAAGCTGAAGGTGCCTGGGTGCGGCTGCGTCCTCCGACTCTGAACCCCGCCCCTTTTATCCCCTCGCTCTTTGCGTCACAGCAGGTTCCCCACCCTGTTGTACCAGCGCCAGGAAAGGACAAAAAGGAAGCAGTCTTGCGGTGAGTGTTAAAACTCCAGCCCATGGCGACAATGCCACCCACAGGCCGCAGGGAACCCCACACCACCAGAGTCCTCCAAGAACCACAAAAGGGTCTCAGATTCCCTGACAATCAACGCATCTGGGTTACACTACCACCCAGATGCCTCCCCTAAAATCAATCACCCGCTACACTCTCCCCCTGGTGATTTGACACTGGTCCCCAGTGTCTGGTGCAAACCCATGTCTCCAGAAGGTGGTGACATAGATTCGGCCCAGAGACCAAACTCAACAATTTTGTCATGAACTTTGCCAAGACCTATAATGGGAAAGGAAACAGGAATATAAAACAATGAACTTTGTAATAAAATACTCACACATTTACATTTCTCCCTCCCCCTGGCTATCTAAAGACCATCCCATTCTCAGCAGCCTTGATAGACGAGTCTCCTGCAGAGGGAAGAAAAAGAAAACACACATCCTAACATAACATATGTGTCTGCTTGAAAACGAATGGGTCTATCCGAGAAGAAACCCATTCATTCCAATGAGTGTTGCATAGTGTACAAAAAAAAACTATCGTTGCGCAACACTGCCACCTGGTGACAATGCCACGGTAAAGACATTTGTCAGACCCAGATGAACTTCTGCTTTTCTGTGCGGTGACCCTACGCTGGCTAAACCCCAAAGTCACTGATTTCTCTTTTCTTTTTCTGGCTGGGAGGAGAAAGAGGGAGAACAAAACAACAACAGCTCCCATTTCTCCAAAGAGTAAAACGTCCCAAAGAAAAATTAGAGCACAGTCCTGGTCATCTAGTAGCAATGAAAAAAAAATTAAAATGAGTCTCTTTCTCCTACAAATAGAATTTGGGATCTGGCAAAAACAACGGCTTCAAGTGCTGATCAAAAGCCTCCACATGGTACTCAATGCTCCCTCCATCCTTCCGGCAAATTACCACTTTGTCCGCATGGATATGCCTTCCTACCATCCACTCTGCCTTACAGTCCTTGAACTTTCTGGTGACTGTAGGTGAGCATGCGAGGTATCGGCGCGCATGAGGTACTTTCAGCTTAGTCCAGACAAAATCATTGTACCATCGCTGCTGAAAAACTTCCACCTCGTAGAGTATTCCCACCCATATTCTCGGGCAACTTTCTGGCAAAAGAGATGCTGCAGCCTAGCCAGAGATGGCATTGTGGCACGGTCTCCTACTCCAGGCAAAACAATGGACTCCGGATAGCGAGGTACAGTCTCCACCTCTGTAGATTTGGGCCTAGGAGCCCGCAGTGATGGCCGTTGCACTCCCGCAACAGGAGCAGGTGAAACACTTGATGGTTCAAGAAGTGGGATCACAGACAGGGAACCAGATTCCTCCCTTGGCTCCGAGGCCTTCACCCGGGGTGTACTATCCCCAATGGACACAGGTGGGTCCCTTAAGACACGGGACATGAGTAGCTTCTTGTCCCATCCCTTCTTGTGGAAGATCTCATCTATCTCCCCATCATCACCGGCATCCGATAGCGACTCTAGGTCGGAGGTGTCATAACACTCTGCGGGCAGGTAATTCCCCATAGACACGGAATCACCCCCCTCGATGGGCTCCACCGACTCTGGGCTCCCGACACCTCCAACCCCACACACAGTCCCGACCCCTGGCTCACCTGGACCTTTTGAAGAAGAGGGATGTCCAGGGCTATTCCCTCCGGATCCATCCAGGCCAGGCAAGCGACGGGGCGAAGCTCTTCCACGCCCACAGGATGCCATCACCAGGCCAACTTTCCTCTTCGGCGGTGGAAGCAGGGAGCTTGTGGTGACCGAGGCAGCATCCTCGGATTTCTCTCTCTTTATCTCCGCTTGGGCTGTCACGTCGCCCTGGTCAGCTGTTTTGCTTGCGTCTATCTAGCAAGGTTACTCTGTGGTATAACAAGGAAGCTGAGACTTCTGCAGTGTGTAAATGTGCTTTTACTATACAAGATGCTGTACATACAAAACTATTACAATATTAGGACTAAAATACAAGACTGACAGATCTCTATAACAAGCAAAAATGCCTAGAAAATAGAACAGCCTATGGTCTATAACAGTACAAATACATTTAAAGGTTACTTAACTTCTGTTACTCATAATCTCTATTGGCAATGATTCTTCTTGGAGACCAGGCTCTGTTCTTCTATCATGAGTGGCTTCTTCTGATGTTACAGCAACATGATGTGTGTGTCTGTCCTAGCTTATGCCTGCTTTTATGTGTCAGGCTGAGCAACAGAAAACATACCTGTTTACTGTAGCTGTATTTCAACAATAGCATTGAATACAACAATGCTATCTACCTAGTGTCTACTCAAAACAAAACCTGTAATCTAAACTGTAATTCTTTCAGTTTGAGAGCTGAAAGAAATCTCAAACAAGTAATGTCTTACTTGTTTACTAAATACAACAATGGTATCTAGCCCCATTGTATGAAAAAAGCATTTGTTTGAGAAATCTACTCAAACCAAAAGACTGACAGGTAATCTGACCAACTCACTATTGTAAAATTGTCCCATGTATCCTATGTCTGATTAATATAATAAAAAACATATTTTTAACAAACGCAACACATTCCGCCATGTTTTTTTTTTTCTCTCAGACTACACACAGAAAATCTCTTCATTACTAAAAACTCAATATACACATGAATTTTCCTTAAATGCAACCCCTCCCATATTTCTGTCAATGGGAAGGTGTTTCAGTCTTTGGATAAAAGTTCATTAGAAAGTCCATTCTAAAGTTCTTTAGAAACAAGTCCAGGCTTGAAATACATCAAAGGCCTTGTTCTCCACAGCTCTTGCGATCTTCCGTCATTCATTCCATCTTGTAACCACTTTTCTCTGGTCTTCCTATGGATCAAATCGGAGACAGCCTGTGGAGTGGAAAACAAAGCGGATTATCTGGTCCTTCTAACAATACATAAACAGTAGATCCTGGCCCTTCAGCTACAATCTCTCCTCTAAATGGCTTCTTGCCTGGATATCTGACCAATACTTTGCCACCTGCCTGTATGCACCCCTGACCCTCCCAAAGAACATCAATAGGGAAGAGAGGAAATATACTGATATTTCCCAGAAGATCACTGCTGTTTATTTTGGAAGGTTTGATGTTATGTAGCCTCACTTTCCACTCTTGCTGAGAAGTATGCACTCATCCGCCAATGCAAATATAACTTCAAACCTTCCTGCCAGATTCCCTCTCATTCCTAGATAGGCTTCAGCTTCAGATACGTCACTCTTGGTTTCTATGTCATGGGAAGCAGTAACATGGTATCTGTTAAACCCTGTTCTTTCAGGAACCTTACATAAATACTGAACTCTGCACTCCAGCTGTGTAATCTGTGCCTCAGCCCCCACCATCCTCTCATATTTTGTGCTTTTGGCTATTGGCCTAAAATTTAACAACATGACTGCCTGTGTGAGGACCCGATCCCACCCCCTTAGTGTATGTGTGGGTGTAATTTTTGCGTATCTGGTCCTTCAATAGCCCGTTGTATCTTTCAATCAAACCAGCTGCCTGTGGATGGTATGGGATGTGGCACAACCAGTACACTCCAGAATCTTTGGCCCACTGCTGTACTGTTAATCCGATGAAGTGTGAGCCATTATCACTTTGGACTTGTTTGGGACAACCATAAGCAACGACAAGTTTCTGAAGCAGTTGAAGCATTGCGGCTTGATCTGCACGTTTGCAAGGATGGACAAGCATAAGTCCTGAATAGGTGTCCACTGCAGTGCAACAATATCTCAGTCCGTTGTTTCCCCGGGACAGGGAACCAATGAAGTCAATCTGCCAGATCTCTGCAGGCCTCTCACCCCTCTTAATCGACCCGCTGGAGTACTTTTGCAATGGCCATTGTCGCACTTCTCCACACACTGTACAGTTCCCTATTACAGTCTTTATCATGTCCATGGATATAGGCAATCCTCTCTGCTGTGCCCATTCATATGTTGCTTTCTGCCCCAAATGTCCAGATTGCTTGTGGGCCCAGTTGGCCAAGTTCATCAAAACAGGATCAATTGGCACAACTGCCCTCACTTTGGCGATTTCATCTGCAACCCTGTTATAGTTCTCAAAGTCTGGTACTAGGGGCACATGTGCATCAACATGCCCCACTTTTATGGTGCGGGAGTGAGCTTCCTTCCAGATGTAGTCCCAGACTTCCTTGCCTCCCCACACCACCTTTCCATGAATCATCCATTCATTGGACTTCCACATGGGCATCCAAGTTGTCAGTCCTTTAAAAACCGCCCAGCTGTCAGTGTAGATAGTGACATGGGAAGAAGGATCCTCCTGAAGAGTCATCACTACAGCTTTCAACTCTGCATACTGACTGGACCCTCCGATTCCGGACTCCTGCAGGACTGTGTCTGTACTTGGGTTGTAGGCTGCTGCTGTCCATTTACGCCCAGATGAGGTGATTATGGCTGAACCATCAGTGAACCACGCTGACTCCTTCATGTCTTCTGACAGAGACTCAAAGGGTGGAGCCTCTTGAATGGGGGATGACTGCAGCACAGGAATTTCTTCTTCTGGCCGGGTGCTGGTAAAAGTAACAAGCCCTGCCAACTGTTTTGAAATGTCTATAACATCCCCAGCTGCAATACCCCCTCTTTCTTGAAGGTACCACTTCCATTTCATCAGTGTCTGGTTCTGGGCTACAGCTGCCCTAGTGGTCAGTCCATTATCTCTCACCCATCCTGCTATTGGCAATGCAGTATGGATGGTAACTGTGTCCTTTCCTGTAATGGTCTCTACATGTTGAAGTGCTGTGTAGGCCCCAAACAGGTACTTCTCTAGGGGCGTGTATCTCGTCTGTGCCCCTGTCAGTTGTTTGGACCAAAATCCAATAGGTATTGCTCTCAGTCCTTTCTTTTCATTTGGCTGCCATAGACTCCAAGATATGGTATGTGACAGCAGGAAGGTAAAGTCACCTGGTTGCATCCAGGGGGGTAGATATATTTCGCCCAGATTCAGGCTTTACGCCGACTTATACAACTAGGTGGAGAGTTGTATAAGGCTAGTGGGCTCATGGATGACTCATACCTCTAGGGAGAGGGCTGGGCGTCGTGCAGACAGGGAGTTGATGAGACCAGCTGAAGCTTGTCAGCTCATTTAGGCCTCTATAAGAACTCCCAGCTTCATTAGATGTTAGCTCATGCCTGGAACCAGACCTGTGTGGACTGTCTAGGGAGAGTGAACCCCTGTGCGGTGAGACAAAGCCTGTGTGGCTATTTGCTTGGACATTTAAAACCAGGGACTTAGGGACTAGGACAGCACTAGGCTGATCCCAGTTGTTAGTTAGGAAACCTGTATGTTTAGTCAGAGGTCAACTTGACCAGGATTTATTTTGGTTATGTTTCTTTTGCTTTGCTGTGTTTTGTCACTGTAAATAGAAAATAAACCGCACCTTTTTGATTTTGAAAACCACAACCTCCGTTTGCTGGGCCTGTTTTGTGTGGGGAGCCCATCCCGGGGGTCACACACACCCGCTGCCGAGCTAACCCCCTCACAGTTGGTGGAGAACCAGTGGCAGTTTTTTTTTAAGCCAGCATGGAGGAGATACTGAAGCAGCTGGCTCTAGCAAATGCCAATCAACAGCAGACAAATGCAGGTTTGCAAAAGAGCCTTGCAGCTCATCAACAGAGCCTTGCAGCTCAACAACAGAACTTCGCAGCCCAGCAGCAAGCTCATCAACAGAGCCTTGCAGCCCAGCAGCAGACAAACGCAACTTTGCAACAGAGTCTGGAGGCTCAGCAACGAGCCCAGCAGCAATCTGAGGCCCGCTTCATAGACCTGTTGCAGAAGCAAGAGCAGAGACTACAACAGATGGAAGCAGTAATGCAGCAACGTCCGCAGACCAGTGAGGAAAGCCGTCCCACTAATACCGCGTCCTTTGGGGTGAGTCGTTTATTGACAAAAATGACTGGAGAGGATGATCCAGAGGTATTTTTGACCACATTTGAAAGGACCGCTGAAAGAGAAAAGTGGCCTGAGGAGCAGTGGGCTGGACTGGTGGCTCCTCTGTTAACTGGTGAATCGCAGAAAGCTTACTATGACCTAGAGCCTAACCAAGCAAAAGACTATGTGATGCTAAAAGCTGAAATATTGGCAAGGCTGGGTGTCACCCAGGCTGTCCGGGCTCAGCGTGTGCATAACTGGACTTTCCAGCTTGGAAAACCCCCCAGGTCTCAAATGTATGATCTCATTCACCTGAGCAGAAAGTGGCTACAGCCAGAGACTTTGTCCGCACCAAAGATTGTGGAACGTGTTGTAATGGATCGGTTTTTGAGAGCTCTTCCTACTGCCATCCAAAAGTGGGTAAGCCATGGAGACCCAGAGACGGCCGATGGTCTTGTGGATCGTGTGGAGAAATACTTGGCTACAGAGAACCTGACGGCCTCTTCCAGAGACACTCGGACTTTCCACCCTAAGACCAGACCATCCCCAGGGGCGGATAAGAGGATTCCAAGGGGTGAGGGTGGAGAGAGTGAGAGGGTGGGAGCTCTACCCCAAGTTTGGCGAGAACAGCCTGGGAAATCAGCGGCTCAAGAGGCGGCAAGAAGGATCGTTTGCTACCGCTGCCGGCAAGCGGGACATATTGCAGCCAATTGCCCGGTTGTGGAGGAACCCATGCAGTGTGACCTTCTGACGGGCAGACGTCAGTCGCTGTGTGCGACAGTCGCATGCACTGCCATTCGAGGAACTGAGAAACATTTATGCAAAATGTGTGTTAATGGTAGAAATGTTGTGGTATTGCTGGATTCAGGTAGCCTTGTGACCCTGATAAAGGCTGAGTTAGTTAAAACAGAGGTCTCTGGGAATAGCAAGGTAGCTGTTGTTATTTGTGTGCATGGGGACACCCGAGAGTATCCAGTGACTACAGTGTGTTTCGAGACCCCCAAAGGTACCCTCTCTCATCCAGTGGGCTTAGTATCTCAGTTACCGCATGACGCCATTGTGGGAAGGGATTTTCCGAAGTTCTGGGAACTGTGGGATGATCCTGAGCCCCTCACTGGTGCCCCTATGTACCAGGAATGTGATAGCCAGAACTCCCCTGAGAGTGGTGAGGACTCTCCGGAATTTCCCTTATCAGTATTGGCAGGGGAGACTCAAGAAACTGGAGAGGAGCCCACCTCCTCAGACGAAAACCTACCGTCTGTGGAGTTTTCTGATCTTGAGGTTCACAGGGAAAACTTTGCCACAGAACAGTTGAAAGACCCCGCCCTAATAAAGGCACGGGAAAACGTAGTGAAAATAGATGGCGAGTTAGTGAACCCAGATAATACCTGCACTTACCCATACTTCAGCGTAGAGAAGGACCTACTGTATCGGGTGGCAAAAAGGGCAGAAGAAACCGTTGAGCAGCTTGTGGTGCCCAAACCTTACAGGAAGTTGGTGTTGGAGTTGGCCCATGGGCACATTCTTGGAGGTCATCTGGGGACAGAGAAAACCCGAGAGAGGGTATTACAGAGATTCTATTGGCCGGGGGTGATGAAGGACGTAGAAAATTATTGTTCCTCCTGCCCTGTGTGTCAGAGGTTGGCCCCGATGCCACATTTCCGTAGCCCGCTGGTCCCTCTACCCATCATTGAGGTCCCGTTTGAGAGGATCGCCATGGATTTGGTAGGTCCTATAATCAAGTCCGCTAGGGGGCACCAGTACATATTAGTTATAATGGACTATGCCACCCGTTATCCAGAAGCGATCCCTCTCCGAAATACCTCGGCCAAAACCATAGCCAAAGAGCTATCTCTTGTTTTTAGCCGGGTGGGTATTTGTAAAGAACTGCTTACGGACCAAGGTACACCCTTTATGTCCCGGGTTATGAAAGAGCTGTGTAAATTGTTCAAAGTGACGCAATTGCGTACGTCTGTGTATCACCCCCAAACCGATGGGCTGGTTGAAAGATTCAACAAAACCCTAAAACAAATGTTGAAGAAAGTGGTGGATAGAGATGGAAAGGATTGGGACTGTTTACTTCCTTATTTGATGTTTGCTATTAGGGAGGTGCCCCAATCCTCTACGGGATTCTCCCCCTTTGAGTTACTGTATGGGAGACACCCAAGAGGGCTGTTGGATATTGCCAAGGAAACTTGGGAAAGTGAGAGTTCTCCCCACAGGAGTGTGATTGAGCATGTCGCCCTGATGCAAGATCGAATTGCACAGGTAATGCCCATCGTGAAGGAACATTTGGCCCAAGCGCAGTTGGCACAGCAGAGAGTGTACAACCGTGGAGCCAAGACCCGTACCTTTTCCCTGGGGGATAGGATATTGGTACTTGTCCCTACGGTTGAAAGTAAATTCCTTGCCAAATGGCAAGGCCCCTACGAGATAATGGAAAAAGTGAGCGAAGTGAATTACAAGGTCAGACAACCAGGAAGGCGAAAGCCCGAACAGATCTATCACGTTAATCTGTTGAAAGCCTGGAGGGATAGAGAGTCCCTAGTCGCAGACACTTGGTCACCAGCTCAAACTGGTTGCGTGATTCCTGAGGTTGGAATAGCAGCCACCTTGTCACAACCCCAACAACAGGAGGTTAAGGAGTTTGTGCTTCGCAACAAGGAGGTATTCTCTGAGCTGCCGGGACAAACATCTGGGGTAGAGCATGACATCATTACCCCGCCCGGTGAAAGGGTGAAGTTAAAACCCTATCGGATCCCAGAGGCTCGACGGGAGGCAATACGGGAGGAAGTACAGAAAATGCTGAACTTAGGGGTGATAGAGGAGTCCCAAAGTGATTGGTCTAGTCCCATCGTGTTGGTGCCTAAACCGGATGGGAGCTGGCGATTTTGTAACGATTTTCGTCAGTTGAACAAAGTTACAAAATTTGACACCTACCCCATGCCACGTATAGATGAGTTGATCGACCGGCTGGGAACAGCCCGATACATGACGACTCTTGACCTCACAAAAGGGTATTGGCAAATCCCCCTGGCCAAGTCGGCCAAAGAGAAAACCGCATTTGTAACCCCAGACGGGGCGTTCCAATATAAAAGAATGCCGTTCGGGTTACAGAATGCGCCGGCCACATTCCAGCGGAAAATGGACCAGATGCTGAGGCCCCATCGGAAGTATGCTGCGGCTTACCTGGATGACGTAATTGTCCATAGCACAGATTGGGCCTCACATCTGCCAAAAGTGCAAGCAGTCCTGGACTCTGTTCGGGAAGCGGGGTTTACGGCTAACCCCAAGAAGTGTACCATTGGGCAGGAGGAGGCCAAATATCTTGGGTACACCATTGGGAGGGGAGTAATAAAACCCCAACTCAACAAAGTCGAGGCCATCCAGAGTTGGCCACGTCCCAACAGCAAGAAGCAGGTACGAGCCTTTCTGGGAATCGCTGGGTATTATCGGCGATTCATTCCCCACTTTGCTTCTAAGGCTGTGCCCCTAACCAACCTGACGAAGGGGAAAGGGTCGGTCATGATTAAATGGACCCCCGAGGCTGAGGCAGCATTCCAATTCTTGAAACAAGCCTTATGTAGCCAGCCAGTGTTGTACTCACCCGACTTCTCTAAAGACTTTGTCGTACAAAGTGATGCGTCAGATGTGGGGTTAGGAGCAGTATTGTCCCAGGTCTGGAACGGGGAAGAGCACCCAGTCATTTACCTCAGCAGGAAGTTGAAGTCCCATGAGGTAAATTACGCCACCGTTGAAAAGGAGTGTTTAGCGGTGAAGTGGGCTCTAGATTCCCTTCGGTACTACCTGCTAGGTAGGCACTTTGACATGGTTACGGATCACGCTCCGTTAAAGTGGATGGCTCAAAACAAGGAAACAAATAGAAGAGTGAATAGGTGGTTCCTGGCCCTCCAGGAATTCAACTTCACAGTAAAGCATCGCCCTGGCGTTCAAATGGGGAATGTGGATGCTTTGTCTCGAGTACATGAATGCCTGATTGCTGGTGTTCCAACCCCGAGGTTAAAACAAGAGGGGGGGGTATGTGACAGCAGGAAGGTAAAGTCACCTGGTTGCATCCAGGGGGGTAGATATATTTCGCCCAGATTCAGGCTTTACGCCGACTTATACAACTAGGTGGAGAGTTGTATAAGGCTAGTGGGCTCATGGATGACTCATACCTCTAGGGAGAGGGCTGGGCGTCGTGCAGACAGGGAGTTGATGAGACCAGCTGAAGCTTGTCAGCTCATTTAGGCCTCTATAAGAACTCCCAGCTTCATTAGATGTTAGCTCATGCCTGGAACCAGACCTGTGTGGACTGTCTAGGGAGAGTGAACCCCTGTGCGGTGAGACAAAGCCTGTGTGGCTATTTGCTTGGACATTTAAAACCAGGGACTTAGGGACTAGGACAGCACTAGGCTGATCCCAGTTGTTAGTTAGGAAACCTGTATGTTTAGTCAGAGGTCAACTTGACCAGGATTTATTTTGGTTATGTTTCTTTTGCTTTGCTGTGTTTTGTCACTGTAAATAGAAAATAAACCGCACCTTTTTGATTTTGAAAACCACAACCTCCGTTTGCTGGGCCTGTTTTGTGTGGGGAGCCCATCCCGGGGGTCACACACACCCGCTGCCGAGCTAACCCCCTCACAGGTACCATTCTGCTCCACTACATCCAGCTGAAATAGTACTCCTTGTCTCACGGGTTCCAATCCCTGATGCTGCAAAATAGCTTTTTTAGCAGTCAGGAATGCAGTCCGCTGCTCTGAACCCCATGAAAACTCAGTATTTTTTCTGGTAACATTGTATATACTGTAGGCCTCAGAATCAGTCCAAGATGTGGGATGAACGATCTCCAGAATCCCACAACTCCAATGAACTTCTGTGCCTCCTTTTTGGTAGTAGGGGGCAACAGCGCCTGGATAGTTTGCACAACTGTCTCTGGAATCTTCCTCTGTGGCCCAGTCCACATCATTCCTAGGAATTTCACCTCTGTGGCAGGTCCTTGGACTTTGTCTCTGTTGATAGCCCACCCTCTGTTCTCCAAGTGCTGTATCAGCAGGTGCAGTGCTTCAGTTACATCTTCTTTTGTCCCAGAGATCATGATGTCATCAATGTAGTGAAACACAGCGACTTTCAAATTCAGGGTACTTAAATCTCGGGCAATCAGTCCATGACAAATCGGAGAATGAAGATAGCCTTGCGGAAGGACAGTGAAAGTGTACTGGCAGCCGTCCCACACTATAGCAAACTGGTCTTGACACTCTGGGTCTATCAAAATTGAAAAGAAAGCATTAGCCAGATCTATCACAGCATGATATTCTCCTGCATCTTTAGCAATTTTCTCAACAATTGAAATCATATCTGGTACAGCTGACTTCAATGGAGGTGCCACTTTGTTTAGACCTCTGTAATCCACAGTCATTCTATATGTCCCATCAGGTTTCTTTACTGGGAACACCGGAGACGAGAAAGGACTTACAGCAGGTCTAAGGATCCCTACTCTCAACAGTTCTTGAATAGTCTCCCCAATTTCTTTGTGGCCTCCAGGAAGTCTGTACTGCTTGAGACAGACTGGCTTCTCTGGTGGAGGAATGTAGACAGGGGTCCATTTCGCATGACCTCTGACCACAGCCTTCACCGCCCTTACCAGATACGCTTTATCAGGATACCCGAATGTGAATGTACCTTTTTCAGTCTGAATTGACTGACCTTGAAGTACATCCATCCCAAGAATATTTTCGGGTAACTCTGATATTAAAACATTTGTCATAAATCCTGATCCCTTGCCAATAGCCAATTTCACCCGTATCCTAACTGCTGGTATAGTTTGCCCTCACAAACCTTCTACATAAATCAATTCTCCTTTGTGATGGGAAGGATTTCCTTGCAAAAGTGTAACTTCGGCTCTGCTATCAACTAAAGCCATTACATGTGTAGGAGAAGATGACTTCCCCCACCATACAGTGACAGGTGCTTATGGGCGTCGGTCTCCTGCTGTCACTGCCCTTGCTGCTATTACAGGAGACTCACCTTCCCTTCATAAAGGATAAGGAACCTCCCAATCCCCTTTTCTGATTCTCTCTAACTCCTCCCCAGGATAAAGGGATTTGGGTTTGGGTTCATGTTCAGTTTTGGGAATTGGTTTGGGGCTAACAGGAGGGGTCTGTTCTGTTTCCTCTAAGTCTAGGCTGATGTTATCTTCACTAGGAGTAGTGTTTCTAACCCTGACAGTTTTCGCTACTAAATGTTTCCACCTCTTCAGCATTTCTGCAGTAGAAATGCCATCTATCTCATCTTTAGGTACTCCTGCCTTTAATAGATCCACCCACATTTCTTTCCTAGAAATAACTAGCCTGGTTTTCTCTTCACCTTCTGTCTTCTCTACCCCATTCCGTTTCTTC
The DNA here is from genome assembly GCA_029206835.1 of Rana muscosa. Lineage (NCBI taxonomy): Eukaryota > Metazoa > Chordata > Amphibia > Anura > Ranidae > Rana > Rana muscosa. The sequence continues at coordinate 197,994,865 of CM055128.1, forward strand.
CCTGTTATTTTCTGCTTGTATTCTTCCTGTCTGGCCTTGACCTTATCTACTGCCCTGACAGGTTTTGTTTTAGTCTCCTCTATCTCCCCCAACTGGCTTAAAAGGGTTGTGGCTTCATGAATCTTGCTGTTTAATCCCAGGCCTCCCAACAAGGACAATAATGGAGCCCTGAGATTAAATGGCGCAGACTTCATCAGCTTAGAGCGCAGAGCAGACGTAAAGGGTTCCATATCTGGACCTATCCATTCTGGAAATGTATTTAATCCGGTTATACAACCCATCTCACGTAACCTGGAAATACCCTCTCCTATTGATCTCCAGGAGTAGGTATTTTCCAGGTCAGTAGGACTAGCGTGTACTCGGACTATTCCATCTCTCACGAGGTCTAACAATTAAAAATTCACGCTAAACTCTCGGGCTTTTCGCATTGCCTGACGCAATTGTGGATCATGGGTTAACACTCCCATAGCCACTGCTTCCTTACCTGACAAAACAACACTGTCCGCCCCTTCATCCCATAAGCGTAGGAGCCAACTCAATAGGGGCTCCCCAGACCTTTGTTTGTATTGTTTTGCCAGCTCATGGAGTTCAGTTTGTGAAAACTCCTGTACTTCTTCAAATTCAACATCTCTGGGGTTGCGATAATGCACCTCCCCATCTGCCATATCCTCTCTATCATGTTGCCGTTTCCTATGCTTAGTAATGAGAGGTCTGGCATACTTTTTCTTTCCCACTAGCAGATCATCCTCTGAAATATCAAACTCTATCTCCTCATCCTCACTATCATTTGAGGAGAACACATCCTCACAATCCCAATTTTGGGATGTGACAATGGCACGTACCCTGGCTTTACTAACAGGTTTACGCCCCTTCCTTTTCCTTAAGGCATTAATTGATTTGGTCATGAGGGCTGCACACCGCTCTTGCAAATCATCAGCCCGACTAGCAGTTGAACGTACACACTCTGAAGCAACTGCTAGCTGGTCTTTTAATACCTTAACTTCTGCCTCTGCCTTCTCCCTTCTATGTGATTCAGTATAGAGAGCATGGAGGAAGTACCAACCCACTGTGGACACTGTCCTCTTCTCTTTCTTACTTAAATCCAACCCCTTAAGGCTAAAATCTACAAAATGATCTGAGACTTTGTCACCCCAAGTCAGCTTCAAGGGAGAAGCATACTACACAAATTCTTTAGCAAGAGGCTCCCACTCATTATTTCTGGCCCAGATAGGTAAGCTGCACACTTTCTTCTGGTCACCAGAACCCTCTGCAGCCTTGCTTTTCCTAAACAGCTTACGCAGCATTTTACCTAGCACAAGCTACACAACACACTACAGAAAAACAAGTCTGCTTCAATTGAATTATAGCACAGATCACGGCCGAGCCCCCAAATGTTTTGCTTGCGTCTATCTAGCAAGGTTACTCTGTGGTATAACAAGGAAGCTGAGACTTCTGCAGTGTGTAAATGTGCTTTTACACACATCATGTTGCTGTAACATCAGAAGAAGCCACTCATGATAAAAGAACAGAACCTGGTCTCCAAGAAGAATCATTGCCAATGGAGATCACGAGTAACAGAAGATAAGTAACTTAAATGTATTTGTAGTTATAGACCATAGGCTGTTCTATTTTCTAGGCATTTTGCTTGTTATAGATATCTGTCAGTCTTGTAGTGTATTCCTAATATTGTAGTTTTGTATGTACAGCATCTTGTATAGTAAAAGCACATTTACACACTGCAGAAGTCTCAGCTTCCTTGTTATACCACAGAGTAACCTTGCTAGATAGACGCAAGCAAAACATCAGCATGCACGGGAAACGCATAGGCATCGATCTCTCCCTCTGGAGTGGCAGTCCCTGTGAGGTAGTTGAGGTGGAAAACTCGAGGCCTTTCTGTGGATGGCTCTACCTCGAAGAGGAACTCTTTGCAGACCTCACATCGCCCGAACGGCTTCAACTGGACCACCAGTCCGGAACAGCCGGGACAGATCACACCAAGGGCCTCTATGTCTCTGCAGGTATACAGAGCCAATTGCCCCCGGGGCCTTAGTCTTATTCCCGTATCCGTAATCTGGGCAGCAAAGGAAGTCATCTCGGTGACTGAAGAAGCAGAAATCCACGGTGTACTTGAAGTCATCCTGACCGTTTGCTGCTCCAATGCGCACTGACCCCTTCGCACCAGAATCTCCACGTGTGTCCTTCCACATGGCCAGACTCCTCCCACACTCTGCATTTGTTTGCGGGCTTTTTCTTCTCCCCGCCCACGAACTGCGCAGCTATGGTTTGCCTCGTGGCACGTTGGCCAATATGGCCGACCTACTCGGAACTCCTCCGGGCAGCAAAGTTCAAATTCAGACACCATACACATCCCGGACAATCCCCCATGTGTAGCGACCTCAGCCCTCTCTCCCCTTCTCATTCATGGCTTGTCTGTCTCGTCTAGGGGTTAACACTGGGGGGAGGGATGAGATACACCAAGGCCCATGTCCTCCAAGGTGTAGAGGTGAAGGCCAGAACTATCGGGCTTTGTGTATGTGTCCCAGAGTCAAATCCTCTCCTCGGATTGACTCCCCTTTGCTCCTAGTAACCAGAGTTCCACACACTGAATAGGTCCAACTCGTATTTATTCTTCTCAATAAATAGTCATACAGCACAGACAGGTTGAGACCCATGTAACACTTCAGTATTTGTAGGGAGTAAGCTAAGGCACAATTCGTCTAGATAAAGCTAACCACTGTGGTATCACCAGTGGCGAATAGTCACTGCCACTGACTATGTGAGGTAGAACATGAATTACCTTCGCTAGCACAGCCCCTGTCAGGGGAAGGCAATCCAAGGGAGTCACCGGAGGCCTCTCTGTCACCAGCAATGCTGAGCCGGACTCTCCAGAGAAGTTCCGCTCACCAGTCTTCTCGACCTCAGACACGGGCACCCAAGGAGTTAGGGCCGCCTCGGATTCCTCCACCCTCGTGGAACTCAGTCGAAGGTACTGAGCTCCAGGCCTTCGCCATAGTACCTCACCCCAGGCTAAAGGTGCCTGAGTTGGACTCCATCTCTCGCTCCGGCCAGGTCATGGGCACCTGGGCCCGGAACTCCGGAACGCCAGCACCCAAGCTGAAGGTGCCTGGGTGCAGCTGCGTCCTCCGACTCTGAACCCCAAGGTCAGGGCGTCCGCCCCTTTTATCCCCTCGCCCTTTGCGTCACAGCAGGTTCCCCACCCTGCTGTACCAGCGCCAGGAAAGGACAAAAAGAAAGCAGTCTTGTGGTGAGTGTTCAACTCCAGCCCACGGCAAAAACGCCACCCACAGGCCGCAGGGAACCCCACACCACCAGAATCCTCCAAGAACCACAAAAGGATCTCAGATTCCCTGAAATCAACGCATCTGGGTTACACTACCACCCAGATGCCTCCCCTAAAATCAAACACCCGCTACACCTCCGTGAAGTAGACTACCTCCGTAGCAGGGGCAGAGTCATTTAGATCCAGGACATGGTTTACCCGTTGAAAGACAGGATAAAGAAAAAAGCAAATTCCTGTCCTTAGGTCCTTTAGAGGTAAAACCTTTGATCTGGGAGGGAAAGCGACTTCCATTGTTTATCCAGTGTTTCTACAGAATAAGTCACATCCTCCCGTCCTGGACAACATAGCACTACCCTGTCTGCATAAATGTGCCTGCCATAGCTCCAGTCCCAGTGGCACTTAAAAGGTTCAGTAATAGCGGCCGAGTGGGCAAAATACCTATAGCCTTTGGGCACCTCGAGGTAGTTCCAAATAGCCTCTGCATACCATCACTCATGGGAGGCCTCAATTTCTTACAACAATTCCTTTAGGTACATAGGGATACTCCCAGCCATACTCTTCCGCCACCCTTTTATTGAGGATCCGCTGCAGGCGACCCAATTTGGGAACAGTTGCAGGGTTCCCTTCTCCTGGAAAGACAATGGCATCCAGGGATCTTCGGACCAACACCGTATCAGTCCCTGGCAAAGGTCTCTCACTTGGGCCTGGTACAATTCCCTCGGTAATGGCGGGGACTACCATGCGGGGTGTAGTGTCCCCCGAAGTCATAGGCGATCCCCCCCCAGGACTGCGGGTCGGGACAACAGTCTTTTTCTTGTCCCATCCCTTCCTAAGAAAGATCTCATCGATCTCAGCATCGTCACCCACATCGAATGACGAGTCCAAGTCCGAAGTGTCACATTTCTCAGCGGGCAAGTAATTCCTTGTGGACACAGATACATTTTCCCCAGCCTCCTTACCGTCCCCTGACGTGGACTCCTCGGGCTTCCTCCTGCTCTCGAGGTCCGGTTCTGGCAGGCGCTGGGGCAGGCTTCTACTGAGGCCTTAACATATCCCACCTTCCGTTTTGCAGGCGGGACATGTACTTTGGAGGTGGCGGAGGCAGCGTCCGCTGCGGTGTCTGCTAATGGCTCCGCAGCAACCGAGACATCCTCATTCACCAGATCCATGGCAGTTGATGCGGTGCGCGTGGGTCTGATGGCTGTAGTGGTGCAGGCATCTTCCTCAGGAGTGACGGCACCTGTAAGGCAGTTGACCGGGTATACCCGGGGTTTCTCTGTGGGCTGGTCCACTTCAAATAGAAACTCTCCACAGGATGCACACCTTCTGAACGGCCGTAGTTGCACAGATAGTCCCTGGCACTTAGGACAGAGCATGCCCAGGGCCTCCGCATCTTTGCAGGCATACAGAGCAAAGCGACCCCTGGGTTTACGCTGGATCCCTGTATCTGTAAGCGGGGCTGTGAGTGGGGCAATGTCCATCGTAGAGGACATCAGGAACATCCGGGGTCCCTACAAAGTTGAAGCACTATGAAAAACGGACATGTTGCTGCTCACTCGATCCAACTCTCTCTGTCTCTTGGCGCCAAAGCACCCACGTGCAACACACAGGTGGTGGGAACTCCTCCCCTTTTCTTCTTCCTGCACGTAGCTCGCGGGCTTTTCGCGAGCCCCCACGTGTAGCACACAGACCCTTCCACTACATCCATTTTCAGCAGTAAGGCACACCTGCTACTTGCCCGTTGTCCAACTCCAGATATGGAGAGGCGAGCGGTGTTCGATTTTTTTTTGGCCTTGCGGCGAGTTACCCCTCACGAGTGGATCCCCTGCCTCCGTTCTCTAAGGTAGTAAGTCTTTCACTTGAATAAAGCCAATGTCCACACATGAGTAAAAACCTAAGCAGTTAGGTTTTATTCTTTGCTTGGGGTGGAACTTGGAAGAAGAGAGAGTAGAAGGAATAGAGTAGGGGAAGGTTCAGGCACGCAACACCCTGAAGAACACTCTCGTCGCCACTCAGGCCTGAGTGGGTTTTTGCTATGTTATCCCGTTATGAATGGTCCCAGCAGCCGGTGTGGAGCATGAAACAGCTACTTGTGATTTCCCTGGGATACGATCAGGAGATCCTCTGCCACAGAATCTTCAAGTCCCGAACTTCCTAGTAGCAACAAAAACTTAGGTGCCAATGGGGCACGTTACAAGGCTTTTAATGGATTGGAATCCTTCCCTCTGATAGGTAACCAGGCCTCTCCCGAGACAGTGACTTCTTCACTAATCCCCTTGGGACCGATCCTCCCCTGGCTTCCTCTCCTTCAGAGTGGGTCACCCCTGACTTGGGTACCCTGGGACTCCTCTTCGGGTGTAGGCCTCAGCTAAAGGTGCTGGGCCTACCTGCAGTGATGCAGCCTCAGGCTAAAGGTGCCTGGGGCTGGTACACACACACACGCGCCCCTGGCCTGGTGGGACGGGAGGCGCAAACTGCTCCCCGAATAATGGCGTCTGCCCCTTAAGTACCCTCTCCCAGCACGCACAGCGGGTAGGCCACGCCCACCGCACAACTGCCGAGAGAGGACACCCAATGGTGTTGCAACACCACCCGTGGTTCAACCTGGGCCTGAGGCAACAGTGCCACCCACAGGCCACAGGGAACTGTACTGTCAGGCAGCATCACACCCAGGCAGAAGCAAATTTGTACACAATCAATAGGTCTGAGCTCAACTACTAGCTCAGACCACCCTTAAATTTAAGTATATAGCGCCCCAGAATTGGGGTGGGCGCTACACATAAAATTGTGCACCTCCATGGAATCGATGGGAACCACAATTCTCCATAGGCCACACTGTAACCACCTCAATACTGGGCACTTTTACCCCCTTCCTGCCCAGGCCAATTTTCAGCTTTCAGCACTCTCACACTCTGAACGACAATTGCAAAACTGTACCTAAATTAATGTTTTACCATTTTCTTCGCACTTTCTTTTTGTGGTATTTAAAGAGGAGTTCCAGCCTGTGTGAAAAATAATTGGAAGAGGAAAGATCTGGTCAGCCGCACTCCAATAAAAACGTCTTTATTGTATGAAATAACAAAAGTACAAACCACAGCAGGGTACAGGATAGATTAGCTGACGCTTTTCACACTCTCAACCGTGCTTAGTCATAGCTACCATGACTGGGTGAAAAATAATTATAAATACTGTAGCTGCTGACTTTTAATATAAGGACACTTACCTGTCCAGGGAGCCCGCAATGTCCACACCTGAAGCCAACCCATCCATTGGCTCCGGGTGCAGGCTCTGCCATCCTTACTTTCGGCTTCACAGCCTGTTTCCTACTGCTCATGCGCGAGTCGTGCAGCGCTTTCTTACTGATCCCGTCGTCCTCTGGGACCTGTGTGTCTCCCAGAAGGCAGTGGCTGGATATTGCATAGATCGCTGCACAAGTTTGTCTTTTCCCAGAAGTGGGAGCGGATACCTGGATTGGACAGGTATCTGCTCCTCCCTGAAAGGTGCTAAATGTGACACTAGAGGCGGGGAGGAATGAGATCTGTGGAAGTTCAATTTCTGGGTGGAACTCCGTTTTAATCACAGTCGTCCCAGAACAAGAGCCGCCCTGCTCTTCCGTCATTTGTCTATACAGCGGGCGGGAGGCGGTTAAACACCTTCATGGCTCATCAGTTCAGAGTTACCCATGAATCATGGTCCTGGAATTCTTGCTCTCCTCCTGACATTCACCATAATGCCTCATGTGTGTTGCATTTTTTTTTATATAATCTGTATTTTATTTGAGAGACAAATACATGACAAAGAAAACGACAATACAAGTTGCAAATTAGCAGTAGTGTATGGTAGGCACTTCATAGTTTACTTAGACCTAATATGACATATTGTACGGTAGTCAACTCCCTCTAAAGGGTAAAGCCCTGTACACACGATCAGTTTGACTGATGAAAACCGTCCGATGGATTGTTTTCATCAGACAAACTGATCGTGTATGGGACCCATCAGTCTTTTTTCCATCGGTTTTAAAAAATAGAACATGTTTTAAAATTATCTGATGGATAAAAAACCGATGGCAATTTCCGATCGTCTGTGGGGAAATCCATCAGATAAAAAACCCAAGCATGCTCAGAATCAAGTCGACACATGCTCAGTAGCATTGAATTTAATTTTTCTCAGCTCATCGGAGTGTTTTACGTCACCACGTTTGGAACGGTCGGTTTTTTGACTGATGGTGTGTAGGCAAGACTGATGGAAAACAGTTTCATCGGATTTCTGATGGACAAATCCATCAGACGAAAATCCATAGGATATCTGATCGTGTGTACAGGGCTTAAGAGGCAACTCACCGGCAACGACGCCAGTAGAGGGGGGCTAAATCTGCCTCCATCAGACCTCCCCTGGTGCCTCGCCCAACAGGCAACCCCTCATGACAAGTGCTCGATGCCAGGAGGGGAAAAGGATGCCCACCTCGCCAGTGGCGTCACTAGGGTTGGTGTCACCTGGTGCGGCAAAACATGGTGTAACCCCCCTCCTGTCTATCCTGCCCAGTGCCCTGCAGGCAGCGCACAGTCACAAGGCGCACCCCCAAATGACCCCTGTAAATTAAAGTATAGGGTGGTATTGGGCCAGCTGGAGCGATATAGGGCAGGTTGGGGTAATATAGGGCAGGTTGCGGTGGTATAGTGCAGTCTGGGGTGGCATAGGGCAGGTTGGGGTTGTATAGGGAAGGCTGGGGTGGTATAGAGCAGGTTGGGGTGGTATATGGCAGGCTGGGTGGTGTTGGGCAGGTTGGGGTTATATAGGGCAGGGTGTGATGGCATAGAGCAGGTTGCGGTGGCATAGGGCAGGTTGGGGTGGTATAGAGCAGGTTGGGGCGGTATAGAGCAGGTTGGGGCGGTATATGGCAGGCTGGGTGGCATTGAGCAGGTTGGGGTTATATAGGGCAGGGTGTGATGGCATAGAGCAGGTTGCAGTGGCATAGGGCAGGTTGGGGTGGTATAGGGCAGGGTGCGGTGGTATAGGGAAGGCTGGGGTGGCATAGGGCAGGGTGCGGTGGCATAGGGTAGGTTGGGGTGGTATAGAGCAGTTTGCATGGCAAAGGGCAGGCTGGGGTGACATAGGGCAGGTTGCGGTGGTATAGGGAAGGCTGTGGAGGCATAGGGCAGGGTGCGGTGGTATAGGGCAGGCTGGGGTGGCATAGGGCAGGGTGGGGTGGTATAGGGCAGGCTGGGGTGGCATAGGGCAGGGTGCGGTGGTATAGGGCAGGCTGGGGTGGTATAGGGCAGGGTGCGGTGGTATAGGGCAGGCTGGGGTGGCATAGGGCAGGGTGCAGTGGTATAGGGCAGGGTGCGGTGGTATAGGGCAGGCTGGGGTGGCATAGGGCAGGGTGCGGTGGTATAGGGCAGGCTGGGGTGGTATAGGGCAGGGTGCGGTGGTATAGGGCAGGGTGCGGTGGCATAGGGCAGGGTGCGGTGGTATAGGGCAGGCTGGGGTGGCATAGGGCAGGGTGCGGTGGCATAGGGCAGGCTGGGGTGGTATAGGGCAGGCTGGGGTGGCATAGGCCAGGGTGCGGTGGCATAGGGTAGGTTGGGGTGGTATAGAGCAGTTTGCGTGGCAAAGGGCAGGCTGGGGTGACATAGGGCAGGTTGCGGTGGTATAGGGAAGGCTGGGGTGGCATAGGGCAGGGTGCGGTGGTATAGGGCAGGCTGGGGTGGCATAGGGCAGGGTGCGGTGGTATAGGGCAGGCTGGGGTGGCATAGGGCAGGGTGCGGTGGTATAGGGCAGGCTGGGGTGGCATAGGGCAGGCTGGGGTGGTATAGGGCAGGTTGCAGTGGCATAGGGCAGGTTGTGGTGGCATAAGGACTGGTTGCGGTGGCATAGGCAGGCTGGGGTGGTATGGTGCCAGGTTAGGACTCCATCATGGGGTGCAAGGTGGTCTACTGCTGCTAGACACAGCTATAGATTATATATAGATATTATGTAATATAGCTGGTCCATCCGCCCCTCCCCCCACCAGATCAGCTTACTCAACTACTGTGCCTATTATATGTAATATAATATATCTGTGTCCAGCATCACCCCCCCCCCCCCCCAGGGCGCCAGACCTGTATTGCCAGACAGCCAGTCCTCCTCCCACACTAGCTCTGCCTCTTACAATGGCAACCACCCCCCCCCGCTCCCCTGCTCCCCACACACTGCACACATACCTCATCTTGTGCTCGGGAGTCGGGCCAGCGGTGGTGACCCCCCCACCTGTTCTTCTGGAGTCTTGACTGGAGAGGAGGAGGGCTGGGCAGCGACCCTCACAGCGTGCAGCCGGAGAAAGTTGTATGTGACGTCACATCATCACAGTGCAGTGTGATGATGTGACAGGCTGACGCTCTGTAGGGGCGAGGGAGGGAGGAAGAAGAATAAATAACCCGGAGGACACCCACACCAGGCGCGGCCGCGGCGCTGGAAGTGTTGTTCCAGCCCAGCAGGGTGAAGTTGCTGAATTAAAGTTTCAGCTGTAAAAAATTAAATAAAAAAAGTAAAAAAAAAAAAAAAAAACTTTTCTCACCGTCGGGAGGGTGTCACCCCTCTAGCGGGTGTCACCCGGGTGCGGACCGCACCACCCGCACCGCCCTAGCAATGCCTCTGCACCTCGCTATGTGGGCTCCTCTCACAACAGCAAGATATTATAACCATAGGTCCAATGAGAGCAAACACTTAAACAGCTACCTAAACCATGTAGCCACTAGGCTGTACATAGATGAGAAGAAACTAGGAGAGAGAAAAAGGAGGGGGAAAGGTTAGTGGGAAAATAGTGGTAGAAAAAGGAGAGGGAGGGGGGAGGGAGGTATCAGAGCATACCTGTGAGTTAGGTAGAAGTCTTTAAGTCTGCACCGAGCGGGCTGCGTCCAAGATCGAGCCACCTCTGTCTTCAAGGCGTCAGAGTGCCCCTTTCCACCCAGGATCTAAGGGTTGGTTCAGCCAGTTCTAATAGCGCTAAGTCTAGGCTAGAGGATACCCCCCCAGGGTCAGTCACATGGGCCACCCAAGGTGCCCATACATTGTTGAAGTGGTCTAGAGTATCCTTACAGGTCGCTATCCAGTGTTCGGCCTCTCTAATATCATTTACCTTGGCCACCCATTCCTCCCTTGTCGGAATTCGAGGTTGTTTCCAGTAGATGGGGAGCAAACGCCTAGCTGCATTAAGAAGATGGGGTAACGCGCTTTTCCTGTATCTACTAATTGGGATTTGAGGAACGTGGAGGAGGTAGTGAGCCGGAGTGAGGGGGATGTCCAAGTCTAAGACCTCCTTTATTTGGAGTTTAATGTCTTCCCAAAATGGCTTGATCCGGGGGCAGTCCCACCATATGTGCATAAGCGTGCCTCTATGTCCGCATGCTCGCCAGCACTGGTCCGACACAGAGGGATAAATACGTGCCAAATCAGCTGGCACCCTATACCAGCGCGACAAAATGTGTGTTGCGTTTGATGTTACCCACACGTGCTCGCCCTACGCTGTGCTTTTTTTTTATTGGGGTGTGTACAGGAGTAACGAGTTGAGTTACATTTTTTGAATTATTTTTATTTATATTATATATATATATTTGCAATTTTTTATAAAAATTTAAATTCTGGTGCCAAAACCAAAAATTCAGGATGCACTTGGGCGAAAACCTAAACCAAAAGGTTAAAAAAATTAAAATAATTGAGCCCCTGTTCACATTGAATGCAGCTTTGAAATTGTGCGACTTCACATGAAATTGCAAGATTTCAAATCCGCATGTCAGTGCAGTTTCAGGTGTGACTTAGAAGACATCTGTGCGACTTCATGCACAGATGTCTATTCAAGTTGCACCTGAAAAGGGCAAAAGTAGTGGATGAACTACTTTTTCAAATCAATGCGGCACCGCAAACTCCGCCTCACACTAATTTGAACAGTGCCATTGCAGACAATTGGGTGCGACTTCTCATGTGATTTGACCTGTTCAAATCATATGACAAGTCGCTTTGGTGTGAACGGGGGCTAAATGTATTTAATGTGGCTGCCATTTTTGCATTGAAGTCAATGGGACATGATTTTGCATTGAAGTCAATAGAGGGCGTTTTTGCATTGAAGTCAATGAGCCGCTCTTTTGCATTGAAGTCAATTGGGTGCGTTTTTGCATTGAAGTCAATGGGAAGCAATTTTGTATTGAAGTCAATGGGGTTCGATTTTGCATTGAAGTCAATGGGACACAATTTTGCATTGAGGGCAATGGGACGCGATTTTGCATTGAAGCTAATGCCATCATCGGCACCTTTTTTTCTATCGGCAAGACACAGATAACCCTATTTTCAGCCAATACGTTTTTGACAGCTGCTATATCGGTGCATCCCTAGATTTTTTTTTCCCACTTTATTGCTATTACATTGAGGGTTTATTAGCCTCCCATGTGATAGCATGGGCAGGTAATAGATAATAGTTCCTTTTCTTATACACATTGAAGGTCTATTAGACCCCCAATGTCTACTCTGCCCTCCAATGCAGCTATTCCAGCATGGATTGTGCATCCTTGACCACACTAGATGAAGAGTTGTGACCCCCAGAAGTGATGTAATACACATCCATCTAGGGTCATTAGTCGCAAGAGGACATTCCTCCAGTTCCTCCTGCTTTGATCGGGTAAGCACAGGAGAGTCCAGGAACCACTGCGGGTGCCATCCATTTGAGAGTCTTGAGTAAAGGTGCTTTCACACTGATCAAAATTAAAATGCATAAAAAATGCATCCCTTTAAATCTTTTTTTTTCTTCGTATTCTTTTGTAGCGAGTGTCAAATTTAGTGGGGTGTATCTGGGAAATAGATGGCCCAGATACATTGATTTTAGGGATTTATGGACACTTTAGAGTGTGGGAGGTATGAATGGTGTCATGTTCCCTGCGGTCCCTGGGTGGCGCTGTCACCTGGGACCAGGGTTTAACTACAATTCTAGAGCCGTGCCCTATTTGTCCTCTCGTGGCAGTAGTACGGCGGGGCGGGGAACCCGCTGTGCCTGTTGGGAGAGGATATAAAAGGGGGCAGACATCTTGCGCACGAGATCCATTCCCCAGGCACTTTCAGCCTGGGGGCTGCTGCGGTTCATCTGTGCGCAGGCGCCCTTGGCCTGGGCGCGTGGAGTCGAGTTCCATCCCAGCCACCTTCAGCCTGGGGTGAGGTACTATACCAGGAGGCCTGGGGCCCAGTACCTTCGACTAGGTCCCGCGAGGGCGAAGCATTCCTAAGGTGCCCCCGGTATTGGGTGCCTGAATCCTGGACGTAAGGGACCGGAGACGTGACCTCCCCGTAGAGCCAGCGCAGCATTTGCTGGTGCCGGTGGAGGCCTCTGGTGACCGTCCGGATGGATGTCTTCCTCTGACAGGGGTCGTTTGTTCTAAAGAAGGTACTTCATGTTCTCATGGTCTGTGGCAGAGACCCATCTTTCTCAGGTCAGTGGCAGGCCTCATCCAAGGCCTGTGGCAGGGGCCTCAACGTTCACCCAGGTCAGTGGCAGTGACCAAATTCACGGTCGGTGGCAGCGACTGTGCGCCAAGCCTGTTTGCACTAAACGGAACAGGAGAAACTTTAATTCATTAGTTGTGCCTGGACCTACTCTTCCCTACACCTTGTCTGTTCTTTTAAAAGTCAGTTTCAAGGCAATAAAACAGTGTCGGACTTTTCTTGGTGTGGAACTCGTGTTACTGGAAGCTAAGAGTCCCTGTCAGTGACAGTGGCAATCATCCTCCACAGAGGAAGCTGAGGTTCCGGCCTAAAACGCAGACCCTAGGGTAAATGGTTTAGCTCATATCTCTGCATCCTACATCAGAGAGCCGAGCTGGTGGTGTGCATCTTTCCCCCTTCTCCCAGATACCCCTAGACGAGTAAAACCAGCCGTGAAGAGAGGGGAGAAGCTGGGGGAGGATCGCTACACTTTATTTTATTTTATAAAAGAGCAAGTATCAACAATCATATTGCTTGGCTCATCACCATTACAGTTCATCAAATATATGTACAAATACATTTACATTCTTTCCCACCTAATACATCTGGTCTTACTAAATTCTATCTATATATTCATTTTTATCCAGTTATGTTTCTTCTTTACCTCCCTACTCTATAGTTCCGGATGGGTAGGTAATTATTTGATGAACTCTCTATACTTTTCTTCTCTTTTTTCTCCCTTTCTGTCTTTTCTCTCACCCTTTCCCCTCTCCACCCCCCCTCTCTACCCTCCCCCCCCCTCTCTCCTCCCCTTCCTCCAAAAAAAAACAAAAAAACAAAAAATTTTTTTTTTAATAATAATTCCTCTCCCTTTTTGGAAAGTGGATAGAGCTATTTCTGTACTTTCTCCCCGTGCAAGAATACACCCGTATCAGTATCTATCGTTCATTGAATGGTCCTCCCTCCTCCATTGTCCCATCTAATAGTCTCTTCCCCACCTTCGAGTACATGAAAAGATTCCACTTCTTCCATGTTTTATCATATTGCTCTCTCTTGTTTTGGGCTGAGAGAACTAGATCTTCAAAGGCCCCTATCTCTCTTACTCTGTTCAACCACTCTTTAATTGAGGGGGATCTAGTGTGATGTAATCCCAGCTCTAGCAGCATTAATCATGTGGCAAAGTACCATTTTTTTATAGGCCTGGATTGGAATTTGCGAGCAGTGAAGAAGAAAAAAGGCCGGATTGTCTGGTATCTGAACATCTGTAAATTTGTGTGCCATTCTCTGAATCTCTACCAGGGATGAGCCGAACACCCCCCTGTTTGGTTCACACCAGAACCTGCGAACAGACAAAATGTTCGTTTAAACTTTAGAACCCTATTAAATACAATGGACTCGAACGTTCGAAATCGAAAGTGTTAATTATAAAGGCTGATATGCAAGTTATTGTCCTAAAAAGTGTTTGGGGACCCGGGTCCTGCCCCAGGGGACATGTATCAATGCAAAAAAAAGTTTTAAAAACGGCCGTTTTTTCGGGAGCAGTGATTTTAATAATGCTTAACATGAAAAAATAAAAGTGAAATATTCCTTTAAATTTCGTACCTGGGGGGTGTGTATGATATGCATGTAAAGTGGCGCATGTTTCCCGTGCTTAGAACTGTCCCTGCAAAAAATGTCATTTTTGAAAGAAAAAAAGTCATTTAAAACTGACTTGCGGCTATTAATGAATTGTCGGCTCCCGGCAATACATTCAAAAGTCATTGATAAAAAAAAAAAGCGTGGGGTTTCCCCAGAATTCAATTACCAGGCCCTTCAGGTCTGGAATGGATATTAAGGGGAACCCTGCCGCAAATTAAAAAAAAAATTGACGTGGGGTTCCCCCACATATCCATACCAGGCCCTTCAGATCTGGCATGGATTTTAAGGGGAACTCCACCCCAAATTTTTAAAAAAATGGCGTGGAGTCCCCCTAAAAATCCATACCAGACCCCTTATCCGAGCATGCAACCTGGCCGGCCGCAGGGGAAAAGGGGGGGGGACGAGAGAGCGGCCCCCCTCCCTCCTGAACCGTACCAGGCCACATGCCCTCAACATGGGGAGGATGTCCCCATGTTGATGGGGACAAGGGCCTCATCCCCACAACCCTTGCCCGGTGGTTGTGGGGGTCTACGGGCGGGGGCTTATCGGAATCTGGAAGACCCCTTTAACAAAGGGGACCCCCAGATCCCGCCCCCCCCCTATGTGAATTGGTAAGGGGTACATTGTACCCCTACCATTTCACGAAGAAAGCGTAAAAAAATGTTTAAAAAAAACACACAAACACCTTGAAAAAGTCCTTTATTTAAAAAAAAAACAAAAAAACATTCCAGCGGTGAAATCCAGTGTCCCGCGGCGATCCCGATGTCCAGCGCTGTCCTTTATTGGTTGTGCCTGAGCGGACCTGATGGGGAACTCCCTCTCAGTATTTTAAATGTATAGACCCGTCCCTTCTAAAGTTCCCCATCAGGTCCGCTCAGCGGACCAGATGCGGAACATGAGAAGGGGCGGGTCTATACATGTATTGCCAAAGTGAGAGCAGTTCCCCATCAGGTCCGCCCCCTCGGTATGTCGGACCCGCCTACGTCATTGGCTTCAGCGGGGAACTTCCTTCACTATGTAAATTTAAATTACACAGTGAAGGAAGTTCCCCGCTCAAGCCAATGACGTAGGCGGGTCCGACATACCGAGGGAGCGGACCTGATGGGGAACTTTAGAAGGGGCGGGTCTATACATTTAAAATACTGAGAGGGAGTTCCCCATCAGGTCCGCTCAGGCACAACCAATGAAGGACAGCGCTGGACATCGGGATCGCCGCGGGACACTGGATTTCAGCGCTGGAATGTTTTTTTTTTTTTTATTATTTTAAATAAAGGACTTTTTCAAGGTGTTTGTGTGTTTTTTTTAAACATTTTTTTACGCTTTCTTCGTGAAATGGTAGGGGTACAATGTACCCCTTACCAATTCACATAGGGGGGCCGGGATCTGGGGGTCCCCTTTGTTAAAGGGGTCTTCCAGATTCCGATAAGCCCCCCGCCCGCAGACCCCCACAACCACCGGGCAAGGGTTGTGGGGATGAGGCCCTTGTCCCCATCAACATGGGGACATCCTCCCCATGTTGAGGGCATGTGGCTTGGTACGGTTCAGGAGGGAGGGGGGCCGCTCTCTCGTCCCCCCCTTTTCCCCTGCGGCCGGTCAGGTTGCGTGCTCGGATAAGGGGTCTGGTATGGATTTTTAGGGGGACTCCACGCCATTTTTTTTAAATTTGGGGTGGAGTTCCCCTTAAAATCCATGCCAGATCTGAAGGGCCTGGAATGGATATTTGGGGGAACCCCACGTCAAATTTTTTTTAAATTTGCGGCGGGGTTCCCCTTAATATCCATTCCAGACCTGAAGGGCCTGGTAATTGAATTCTGGGGAACCCCCACGCTTTTTTTTTTTTTTTTTATCAATGACTTTTGTATGTATTGCCGGGAGCCGACAATTCATTAATAGCCGCGAGTCAGTTTTAAAAGACTTTTTTTCTTTCAAAAATGACATTTTTTGCAGGGACAGTTCTAAGCACGGGAAACATGCGCCACTTCACATGCATATCATACACACCCCCCAGGTACGAAATTTAAAGGAATATTTCACTTTTTTTTCATTTTAAGCATTATTAAAATCACTGCTCCCGAAAAAACGGCCGTTTTTAAAACTTCTTTTTGCATTGATACATGTCCCCTGGGGCAGGACCCCGGTCCCCAAACACTTTTTAGGACAATAACTTGCATATAAGCCTTTATAATTAGCACTTTAGATTTCTCCCATAGATTTTTCGAATTTGCCGCGAACACCCCAATTTGTTCGCTGTTCGGCGAACGGGCGAACAGGCAATGTTCGAGTCGAACATGAGTTCGACTCAAACTCGAAGCTCATCCCTAATCTCTACCCAATATTGTCTTATTTTTTTACAGGACCAAAATATATGTAACATTGTCCCTTGCTCTTCTTCACATCTCCAACACCTATCTGAATTTTCCACCGCAAATTTATGGAGTCTTACTGGTGTATGGTACCATTGCGTTCAAATTTTATAATTAGACTCCTGGGTCCGTGTACATACCGAGGAGTTCAATGCTAAGTAGGTAATTTGTTTTCTTTGGGTTTGAGTAAAAGACCTACTCAGATCTCTTTCCCATTTACTGATGCTCGGCATCTCAAAATCCTCTTCGGGTTTATTTAGTAATCCATACATCTTAGAAACCACTCGAGCGAGTGGTTCCTTCTCTTCACAGTATAGCTCGAAGGCCGTTAATTCGCGTTGGAAATTCTGTGGTGGTCCCAGCAATCTCATAAAATTATTTATTTGCAGTGCTTGCCACAGATTAATTTCAAAGGGGCCCCCGGGTTGCATCAATATTTTAATAGTTGGCCAAGTTTCTGACTGAAGGAGGTGTGAGACCTGGTATAAACCTTTTTCTTTAAGGCTCTTGAATGCTCCTGTTTCCATACCTGGTGTAAAACTAGGGTTACCCAGGATGGGAAAAAGGGGCGATTGTTTTGATGAGAATCTCACGTCCCGGCATAATCTGGCTGTAATTCGTAGTGTCGTCCCAATAGTAGGATGTCTCTTCAGGTGGGTTGGCAGTACTGTATAGCACCACGGTGCTCTACATAAAGGGACCTCGCTAACCTGCTGTTCCGTATCTATCCACTGTTTGAACTCAGTATGTCTACACCAATCCACCAATCTGGCTAAGTGTACAGCTCGATAATATTTAGCCATATCGGGGACCGCCATCCCTCCAAAGCGCTTAGGTACCATCAGTAGTTCTCGCTTAATCCTAGACCGTTTCCCTGCCCATATAAAATTCAAAAAAAGAGCCCGAATTTGGCGAAGGAAGGTTGCTGGGATCGTGATTGGTAAATCTTATGGAACTCTTCACAGAGGTCATTTTACATTTTTAAAAGTCCTGCTTGCTGCACTTTAGATATAAGACTGTCATTAGCCTTGTGAAGCAATGCATTGTGGAACTTGCGGTACCTGGAGAACGGGACTCCATTGACATAAGTAGATAATAACTCTACTGTACCCACAGTGCAACTGCCCTCCCAAAGTGCATTGCATCCCCGCATGGCTTTATGGGGAGGCTACTTAAAGGAGGGGAGGAGCTTTGTTCGGCCTCTTGGGATCTTCACCTCCTCCCTGCAAGACGTGTGTGTGAGGCCTGCTGCCTGAGGGACTAGGCCTGAAGCCTGGGCCTTCAACCTTGTGGAGGATCACCAAGCCTGGAGGGTGATCTCTTTCTGCGTGTCCAGCCCGCGCTTCCCAGAGACCGGAGTCGTCCGTCGGCTGACATCTACTGCTGCCGATAGAGGGACCAGAGACTGCATGTTGCGGAGAGACCACGGATCGAGGTGCCAGCAGCGAGGAAACTCAGGTGGACTAGGCCTGTTCGGGTGAGCGGGCACCTGCCCAGGTTCTGCAACTGTTATAGGCCTGTGACTTTTCAGGGCTCACCTTCACCAGAGTAGTGCATCTCACACGCACCAAGCACATAGTGCAGCGTGTGATAACTACGCAGTTTAAGTGGCGTTATACTAACTGAGAGTTCCCTTCCACAAACATTGTATCTGCAGAAGTTTAGTTGCATCTTTAAATTGCCCTTGGATTACAAATTAAAGTGTACCAACATTTGCTAACGAAGACTCCCACCATTGAGGAACTTGTATAGTGATCTTTGTCAGGCCTGACGGGAATCAACACTTACGGAACACGGGTGGTATTGCCCATTAGGGGGAGCTTGCGAGCATAGACTGTTTTCTAAATTGCAAGTAAACTTAACTTTGTTTTTGATAACCTTTTACCTTTTTTCATATTGACTCTTGCAGGGCCCTGCATAGTCAACTGTATACATAAGTGTATTACTGTGTTTGTTTCTCACACCAAGTAAAGTTGCCCTTGGTTAAGTGAAACATTTTGTTGAAGTATCTTTGTTTCTAGAGGGATTGCTACCAGAGAAAGGTAACTCTACTCATACATGTTATTGTGTTATACATGCCAAATTGTGTTCCCAGCATTCAGTGGGACTCACAATTACCATTTATACCAGTTGTGCCAAGGGAGGGTCTGAGCCAGTTAGAGGGGTTGCAAAACAGAGTACTGACCCAAACTAAACCAGCAGCTCCTTCGGGGGTAGTGCTACACATGGGGGCTCGTCCGGGATCCAGTACACAGCAATCAACCAACCTCAAGATGGACCCTTCGGTCGTAGTCCAATGGTGTGCAAGAGAGGGCGCCATTTCAAGCTCAATTGTAGTCATGGAGCTTCCCAGTGACCATTGGGACAGGAAGAAAGTGGATAATGTTATACAAAAATTATCCCCTCACAGGAAAGCCCGGGTGGTTGCTCTCAGATTAGATCAAAGGGCTTACAACATTCATGCCCTGTTGGAGTGGAGAGGGGAAGTACCTGAGAACTTTAAAAAGGAGAGTTTTCCACTACTAGGAGGCAAGTCAGAACTCTGCCTAGTGCACCCGAAAGTTACAGAGGTTGACCCTCCCACTCTTGCTCAGGAGGAGGAAGCCAAGGGACCTGTGAGCCCCCCGCAACCCTTGTCCGTGATTGGGCCAGAACTTCTTAACGCCCTGGGAGACTTTGTGTCGAAGTGCCAGAAAAGTAACACAGTGTGCGTGGAAGCTGGATATCGGAAGCTGAGGATCTTTTCAGGGAAACAGCCTGTGCCCCTCGGCGAGGAAGAGTTTGACGTTTGGATAGAGCAAGCCATGCAAGCTCTTGAAGGATGGGAACTGCTGGAGGCCCAGAAGAAGCAGCGTATATGTGAGAGTCTGCGAGGAGCCGCTGCAGAAGCTGTTAAGAACTTGAGATTCAGTAAAACTACCTGCACAGCATATGACTACCTGGTTATGCTGCAAGAGGAATTTGGACAACTGGAAAAGGTAGCTAACCTCATATATCAATTCAAGCACACTTCTCAACAACCGGGTGAACGTTTCTCTGAATACATAAGGAGGCTGAACAAGATGTTATGCCAAATTGTGTTGAGAAAGGGAATGGAACCCTCTGCTGCAGATCAAGCTAGGATGAAACAGATCCTAAGAGGTGCCCTACGCTCTGATCCCATCTGGCTCCACTTGAAGACCACAGGGGGTGTTATGTCACTAAGCTATCCTGACCTCATTAAAGTGGTGAAGGACGAAGAAGCCTTGCTGAGTGACCAACTGTCAGGAACCCCGCCCAACTCCACTTCGTGTGTTGGGGTTAGGTCAGCCATGGCTCAAGAACGGGACTTGGAGGTTGACACTTTGAAGTCTCAGATGGCACAGATGATGGAGATGATGTCCTCTATGATGACCAAAATCTTAGAGATAAAGAAAGAAGAAAGGGCCAAGGCTGAGATGGCCCACGAGGTTCCCGTTTCTACACCTAAGGCCACAAGGAGTGAGGATGTCTGCTTCAACTGCGGAGGAACTGGACACCATCTAAAAATGTGTCCCAGCCCAAGGAAGTTTGCTAAATCACCCCGCAAGCCGGCGGAAAACTTCAGAGGGCCCCGGTGAAGGAGTCAACCGGGTGCCCATCAGTTGTAGCTCACTCCAAAACCAACAAAAAGAAGAGGAAAGGTGAGGGATCTGGGCCGTTGCCACACATCCCTGATACTACCTTTGAACGCCATGACATTTCCCACCCAAAATTCAAGAATACTCAGGAATGGGAGATCAATGTACATCAGACTACACCAGGCTTGAAGTCCAGGAGAAGCTGGAAAAAGACAGAAATAAAGGTGCAAGTTACCAAGCCCATGAAGAAGGCCTCTCCCAAGAAGATACCTGACAAACTAGTGGGACCCTCCCCCATAATCTCCATCCAAGTGGAGGGAATTTACACAAAGGCCCTCCTTGACACAGGAGCTCAAGTGACTCTCTTATACCGGGACTTCTATAATAAGCATCTTAGGCATCTACCGCTACAGAAGCTGGAAGACCTGGAGGTATGGGGCATTGGAAATCAGAACTTCCCCTACAATGGATATATCCTGATTAGACTCATCTTGATCCCTCTGTGGCAGGAGAAATGGAGACGTTTGACACTCTGGCTGTGGTCTGCCCTCGACCTCCTGGGGCCAACAAGAGCTCTCTAATCATAGGGACAAACACGGACTTAGTGAGAAGACTGTTGACCCCCCTGGTTGAAGAGCAGGATACTTGAATAACCAGATTTCCCCCTTTGTTACAGCAAGTCTACCAGCGCCTGGTGCTGGAGCAGAAGGCCCCAGAAGAGGGGGTTGGGAAGATCTGGAAGCTGGACAAGAAGGGAAAAGGGGTACAGCCCAGAGAGGTGACCTGCTTGAGAGTTACTGTGAAGCTCACCTGGGAACACCCAAGCCCCTTCATCCTCCTTGAACCCGGGCCTGAAGGAGAAGGAAAGGGGAATAGAAGTGATTCCCAAAGTGGTCTCGTTGAAGGTCCTACAGAGGAACCATGGGAAGGTGTCAGTGAGTATCAGAAACACTACCACCACCCCAGTGAGAATGCCAGCCAGGATGCTGTTGGGCCAAGTGAACCAAGCCACCCTAGTGAGTCCATCTGACCGGGAGAAGGCAGGAGGAGGGGACATAGTGGAGAAGTTCTGTGCTGAAGACATCAGTCTCCCACCGATCTGGAAGAAAAGGGCCAGGGACCAACTGACTCGATGGCAGAAAATCTTCTCGAGGGACGAATTCGATGTGGGATGTGCGAAAAGTGCCACCCACAAGATTCGCTTGCAAGAGGATAAGCCGTTCAGGGAGAGAGTCCGACGAGTTCCTCTAGGAGATCTGGAAGACCTGCATGAGCAGCTGTCTGAGTTGAAAAGAACAGGCATAATCCGGAAGTCTCGAAGTCCCTACGCTTCCCCCATTGTGGTGGTCCGAAAGAAAAATGTCTCTCTGAGGCTGTGTATAGATTACCAAACATTGAATGGGAGAACTATACCAGATCAGTACACCACCCCCCGCATAGAAGATGCGTTGCAGAGCCTGTCTGGAGCCAAGTGGTTCAGTGTGATGGATTTGAAGAGTGGCTATTACCAAATGCACCCTGAGGACAAGGAAAAGACAGCCTTCATCACCCCAGTGGGATTCTTTGAGTTCAACCGGATGCCTCAAGGGTTGTCAGGAGCCCCTGCCACTTTCCAGATGTTGATGGAGACAGCAGTGGGAGACATGAACCTAATAGAAGTGCTGGTGTATTTGCACAATGTCATTGTGTTCGGGAAGACTCTATAGGAACATGAAGAGAGGCTGGAAAAGGTCTGAGAATTGCCAGTTCTACCAGCCCTCAGTTCATTACCTGGGTCACATAGTATCCGCAGAAGGAGTAGCAACAGATCCGGAGAAACTGGATGCTGTCACTTCCTGGCCAAGGCCCACCAACGTGACCGAGCTCCGGTTGTTCCTGGGATTCTGCTCCTATTATAGGAGGTTCGTGGAGGGGTTTGCCAAAATAGCCAGGCCCTTAAATGAGCTTCTGATTAGGGATGAGCTTCGAGTTCAAGTCTAACTCATGTTCGACTCGAACATTGCCTGTTCGTCCGTTCGCCGAACAACGAACAATTTGGGGTGTTCGCGGCAAATTCGAAACGTCTATGGGAGAAATCTAAAGTGCTAATTATAAAGGCTTATATGCAAGTTATTGTCCTAAAAAGTGTTTGGGGACCTGGGTCCTGCCCCAGGGGACATGTATCAATGCGAAAAAAAAGGTTTAAAAACGGCCGTTTTTTTAGGAGCAGTGATTTTATTAATGCTTAAAATGAGAAAATAAAAGTGAAATATTCCTTTAAATTTCGTACCTGGGGGGTGTGTATGATATGCATGTAAAGTGGCGCATGTTTCCCGTGATTAGAACTGTCCCTGCACAAAGTGTCATTTTTGAAGGAAAAAAAGTAATTTAAAACTCACTCGAGGCTATAATGAATTGTCGGCTTTTATCAATACATAGAAAAGTCATTGATAAAAAAAAAAAAAAGTGTGGGGGTTCCCCCAAATTCAATTACCAGGCCCTTTAGGTCTGGATTGGATATTAAGGGGAACCCCGCCGCAAATTTAAAAAAAAATGGCGTGGGGTTCCCCCTAAATATCCATACCAGGCCCTTGAGATCTGGCATGGATTTTAAGGGGAACTCCACCCCAAATGTAAAAAAAAATGGCGTGGAGTCCCCCCAAAAATCCATACCAGACCCTTATCCGAGCACTCAACCTGGCCGGCCGCAGGGGAAGAGGGGGGGACGAGAGATCGGCCCCCCCCTCCCTCCTGAACCGTACCAGGCCACATGCCCTCAACATGGGGAGGATGTCCCCATGTTGATGGGGACAAGGGCCTCATCCCCACAACCCTTGCCCGGTGGTTGTGGGGGTCTGCAGGCGGGGGGCTTATCGGAATCTGGAAGACCCCTTTAACAAAGGGGACCCCCAGATCCCGGCCCCCCTATGTGAATTGGTAAGGGGTACATTGTACCCCTACCATTTCACGAAGAAAGTGTCAAAAAATGTAAATAAAAACACACAAACACCTTGGAAAAGTCCTTTATTAAAAAAAAAAAAAAATAATAAAAAAAAAAAAACATTCCAGCGATGAAATCCAGTGTCCCGCGGCGATCCCGATGTCCAGCGCTGTCCGTCATTGGTTGTGCCTGTGCGGACCTGATGGGGAACTTCCTCCGCTGTGTTTTAAATGTATAGACCCGCCCCTTCTAAAGTTCCCCATCAGGTCCGCTCAGCGGACCAGATGCGGAACGCGAGAAGGGGCGGGTCTATACATGAATTACACAGCGAACAAAGTTCCCCATCAGGTCCGCCCCCTTGGTATGTCCGACCCCACCTACGTCATTGGCCTGAGCGGGGAACTTCCTTCACTGTGTAATTTAAATTTATACAGTGAAGGAAGTTTCCCGCTCAGGCCAATGACGTAGGTGGGGTCGGACATACCGAGGGGGCGGACCTGATGGGGAACTTTGTTCGCTGTGTAATACATGAATAGACCCGCCCCTTCTCGCGTTCCGCATCAGGTCCGCTGAGCGGACCTGATGGGGAACTTTAGAAGGGCGGGTCTATACATTTAAAACACAGCGGAGGAAGTTCCCCATCAGGTCCGCACAGGCACAACCAATGACGGACAGCGCTGGACATCGGGATCGCCGCGGGACACTGGATTTCATCGCTGGAATGTTTTTTTATTTTATTTATTTTTTTTGTTTTTTTTAATAGAGGACTTGATGCATAATTAACTGAATCATTACTATATACAAAAATTGTTAACTATAACAATTAGTGAATGTGCGTAGTATGAGATAGCTTTATTGCTAGGTGGAAAGTTTTTTTTGGTTGAGATAATATTAAAATAGTGTAATGAAATTGGTGTACCCCTAAAACGCACCCTTAGCAATGAACCCCCACATACACTTAACCATTGACTTGTTTCTGAACACTGAACCTACTGAACAAAAGCAACCCTTTCCTTTTTGTAATGTTTACAAAGCCCACTGACAAAAATTAGAAAACATTGTAACCTTGTGAGCTGCTATGATCCACAAATGTCAAAACCTTCTGTTGCGAATCACTCACACCCGCCACATTCTCATATGTATGTGTACCCTAATAATTACTATCAATCTGTGCCGCACTCCACATTAAAGAAGTTATATAACCATATGTAAATAATACAATAACATTTATAAAGTGTAAATACCTAAATATAAACAACCCTCTTATGTCACACTTTACAATATAATGCATTCTTTAGTGTGCTAAACTCTCCAATGTAGTCCTGTAAATTTAAATTACACAGTGAAGGAAGTTCCTCGCTCAGGCCAATGACGTAGGCGGGGTCATACATACCGAGGGGGCGGACCTGATGGGGAACTTCGTTCGCTGTGTAATACATGAATAGACCCGCCCCTTCTCGCGTTCCGCATCTGGTCCGCTGAGCGGACCTGATGGGGAACTTTAGAAGGGGCGGGTCTATACATTTAAAACACAGCGGAGGAAGTTCCCCATCAGGTCCGCACAGGCACAACCAATGACGGACAGCGCTGGACATCGGGATCGCCGCGGGACACTGGATTTCATCGCTGGAATGTTTTTTTTTATTATAATTTTTTTATTTTTTAATAAAGGACTTTTCCAAGGTGTGTGTGTTTTTATTTAAATTTTTTGACACTTTCTTTGTGAAATGGTAGGGGTACAATGTACCCCTTACCAATTCACATAGGGGGGGCCGGGATCTGGGGGTCCCCTTTGTTAAAGGGGTCTTCCAGATTCCGATAAGCCCCCCGCCCGCAGACCCCCACAACCACCGGGCAAGGGTTGTGGGGATGAGGCCCTTGTCCCCATCAACATGGGGACATTCTCCCCATGTTGAGGGCATGTGGCCTGGTACGGTTCAGGAGGGAGGGGGGCCGCTCTCTCGTCCCCCCCTCTTCCCCTGCGGCCGGCCAGGTTGCGTGCTCGGATAAGGGTCTGGTATGGATTTTTGGGGGGACTCCACGCCATTTTTAAAAAAATTTGGGGTGGAGTTCCCCTTAAAATCCATGCCAGATCTCAAGGGCCTGGTATGGATATTTAGGGGGAACCCCACGCCATTTTTTTTTAATTTGCGGCAGGGTTCCCCTTAATATCCATTCCAGACCTAAAGGGCCTGGTAATTGAATTTGGGGGAACCCCCATGCATTTTTTTATTTTTTATCAATGACTTTTCTATGTATTGATAAAAGCCGACAATTCATTATAGCCGCGAGTGAGTTTTAAATGACTTTTTTTCCTTCAAAAATGACACTTTCTGCAGAGACAGTTCTAAGCACGGGAAACATGCGCCACTTTACATGAATATCATACACCCCCCCCCCCCCCCCCCAGGTACGAAATGTAAAGGAATATTTCACTTTTATTTTTTCATTTTAAGCATTATTAAAATCACCGCTCCCGTAAAAACGTCTATTTTTTAAACCTTTTTTTGCATTGATACATGTCCTCTGGGGCAGGACCCAGGTCCCCAAACACTTTTTAGGACAATAAATTGCATATTAGCCTTTATAATTAGCACTTTAGATTTCGAACGTTCGAGTCCATTGTATTTAATAGGGTTCTAAAGTTCACACGAACATTCTGTCTGTTCGCAGGTTCTGGTGCGAACCGAACAGGGGGGTGTTCGGCTCATCCCTGCTTCTAATGAATGAGGGAGAAGAAGATGGAATAGAACCAGAACAGCCAGCAAAACCTTCCTTGGGCCCCAGGAAACCCAGAGAGTCCATACAGGACCAGTGGACCTTCAAGTGTGAAGAAGCTTTTAACCAACTAAAAGAGAGTCTGACCACTGCCCCTGTATTAGCCTATGCGGACACCACCAAACCCTATGAGCTGCATGTGGACGCCAGCCGAGACGGGCTTGGAGGGGTGCTATACCAGGAACATGACGGTCACCTACGACCCGTAGCCTATGTGAGTAGGAGCCTGACACTTGCTGAGAAGAATTACCCCACACAAGTTGGAATTCTTGGCCTTAAAGTGGGCAGTGGTGGATAAGTTGAAGGACCACTTAAATGGGGCTGAGTTTGTGGTGAAGACGGATAACAATCCACTCACCTACCTCTTGACCACCGCCAAGCTGGATGCTACGGGACATAGGTGGCTGGCTGCTCTCTCAAGTTTCACATTCAGCCTGAAGTACCGACCGGGAGTGGGAAATAGGGATGCTGATGCCCTGTCCAGAAGATCCCATGCTTCTACCAATCCTTGCAGAGGTTGGACCCAACTGTCCCCAGAGGAAGTGCAAGCCCTGTATCAGGGAACAGAACTTCAACTTAAAGGGGGATCACGAGCCGAAGAAATTGGGGTTTCAGCTGCTGGAGTACCCAGGAGTTACTGTAATGTGACCTAAGTTGCAGAAGAAGGTTTGCCCAAGTTATCCAAGAAGGACCTGAGGAGGGACCAGTTGGAAGACCCTTTGGGGAAGCTATTACTGGGGGCTTTGGAAGACCAACACCCTGAGCTACTTCTAAGAGATTCTGAAAGAGAAGCCTGGTTGTTACACAAGGAATGGGACCGGTTGCAGATACGCCAAGGGGTGGTCTACCGAAGTGGCCCCTGTGGTGATCTGGAAGAGAAGTGGCAGCTGTTTCTACCTACAAAGCACAGGGAAGCAGTTCTAACTGCCCTCCACGACAACCATGGACATTTGGGGCCCGAAAGAACTTTAAAACTTGTGAGAGACCGGTTCTACTGGCCCTGCATGCGGGCTGAAGTTGAAGGATACTGCCGCTCCTGTGCCCGATGTATCCAGAGGAAAACTCTGCCACGTCAAGCCGCCCCAATGGGCCACCTACAGAGTCAAGGACCCATGTATCTGGTGTGCATTGATTTCCTCTGTCTAGAGCCTGATTTGACTGGAAAAGGGAATGTCCTAGTGGTGACAGACCATTTCACTAGATATGCTCAAGCTTTCCCTACCAAGGATCAGAAGGCCTCAACAGTAGCCAAAGTGTTAGTGGAAAAATTATTTGTGCATTATGGTCTACCACAACGCCTTCACTCAGACCAGGGAAGAGACTTTGAGAGCAGGCTCATAAGGAAGTTGTTAGATCTACTGGGCATCCAAAAGACTAGAACAACCCCATACCACCAACAAGGGGATGCCCAACCTGAGCGGTTCAACCGGACCCTTTTGGACATGTTGGGAACTTTGAGCTCAGAAAAGAAGCCACATTGGAGCAAGCATGTGGCTGCTATAGTACATGCTTACAACAGCACTACTAGTGATACAACTGGATACTCCCCATATCGGCTGATGTTTGGGAGGGAGGCTCGGCTACCTGTGGATTTGGCTTCTTGGCACTTCAGTGGATCACACCTTGGCAACATCCCACAAGGGGTATGTGGATAGGTTAAGGAAGAGTTTGATGTTGGCCTATGAGCAGGCCCAAGCCACTTCTGACCTAAGAGGACTGAGGAACAAGAGGAACTTCGACCTCAAGGTCCAGATACAGAACCTACAGCCAGGTGACAGGGTACTTCTGAGGAACTTAGGAATCCCTGGAAAGCACAAGTTGGCTGACCGTTGGAGATCTCAGCCGTATGTAGTCTGCAAGAAACTCCCAGATCTCCCGGTATACCAGATCAGACCAGAAGGGAGTGTAGGCCCTTTGAAGACTTGGCATAGAAACCACCTGTTGCCCCTTTCGGAAGCTGTTCGCCTCCCTCCTATGTCAGAAACACAGGAACCCTCTGCATCCTCGAGAGTATCTAGACCAGTCACCAGGTCTCAGTCGACTCTTACTGATACAGAAGACCAAGACCTGGAAGGAGAAGACTCTGCGGAGGAAGATATGGAATCTGAATGGTTATGGCCCTCTCAAGAGCCGGAATCTATGGCTGGTTCATCATCACCTCCTGAAGCAGTCAGTAGTGAAGTTCTTCTTCCAGAGGCTCCTGAATTTGTGCCACGCAGTGTGCCCACCGAGGATGCACTGGATGATATATATTCTTCACCATCGAGGGATCCCGATGAGACTCCCTTGTTTTCTGAAACTGAACTGGACACTTCTGTAGCAAGAGAGTTAAACACGCCTGAACCAGAAGAAGAATTCAGAGAAACAGGGGTGCTTAATGACCCAGATGTACAGACACCTCGGAAACAGAGGCAGAAAAGAGTAATTCACCCTCCCAAGAGACTGACGTATAATCAAATGGGTGAATGTTCTGAAGAAGTCTTTTCCACTGCTAAGAGAACATCTAATGTACCTGGTCCTTCCACTGCATGTTTGGTGGAAGGCAACCCCAGCTCACCCCCTGGCACAACTGATCAGGCTACTCCAGTTGAGGTAGCCTGTGGACAGGACAGCTCCCCATCATATGACAACTGGTGGGAGGCTCCTCTGTCAGTCTTATGCAACCGCCTAGAGTCTAAAATGTGTTACAGAATTAAGATTTTAGATGTCTTTGGGGACCAAAGAGTTAAAGTGGGGGGAGTGTGTAGCGGGGTGGCGGTTTGTATTGTAATATAAGACTGTCATTAGCCTTGTGAAGCAATGCATTGTGGAACTTGCGGTACCTGGAGAACGGGACTCCATTGGCATAAGTAGATAATAAGACTATGGTACCCACAGTGCAATTGCCCTCCCAAAGTGCATTGCCTCCCCGCATGGCTTTATGGGGAGGCTACTTAAAGGAGGGGAGGAGCTTTGTTCGGCCTCTTGGGATCTTCACCTCCTCCCTGAAAGACGTGTGTGTGAGGCCTGCTGCCTGAGGGACTAGGCCTGAAGCCTGGGACTTCAACCTTGCAGAGGATCACCAAGCCTGGAGGGTGATCTCTTTCTGCGTGTCCAGCTCGCGCTTCCCAGAGACCGGAGTCGTCCGTCGGCTGACATCTACTGCTGCCGATAGAGGGACCGAAGACTGCATGTTGCGGAGAGACCACGGATCGAGGTGCCAGCAGCGAGGAAACTCAGGTGGACTAGGCCTGTTCGGGTGAGCGGGCACCTGCCCAGGTTCTGCAACTGTTATAGGCCTGTGACTTTTCAGGGCTCACCTTCACCAGAGTAGTGCATCTCACAAGCACCAAGCACATAGTGCAGCACGTGATAACTACGCAGTTTAAGTGGCGTTATACTAACTGAGCGTTCCCTTCCACAAACATTGTATCTGTGGAAGTTTAGTTGCATCTTTAAGTTGCCCTTGGATTACAAATTAAAGTGCACCAACATTTGCTAGCGAAGACTCCCACCATTGAGGAACTTGTATAGTGATCTTTGCCAGGCCTGACGGGAATCAACACTTACGGGACACGGGGTGGTATTGCCCATTAGGGGGAGCTCGCGAGCATAGACTGTTTTCTAAATTGCAAGTAAACTTAACTTTGTTTTTGATAACCTTTTACCTTTTTTCATATTGACTCTTGCAGGGCCCTGCATAGTCAACTGTATACATAAGTGTATTACTGTGTTTGTTTCTCACACCAAGTAAAGTTGCCCTTGGTTAAGTGAAACATTTTGTTGAAGTATCTTTGCTTCCAGAGGGATTGCTACCAGAGAAAGGTAACTCTACTCATACATGTTATTGTGTTATACATGCCAAATTGTGTTCCCAGCATTCAGTGGGACTCACAATTACCATTTACACCAGTTGTGCCAAGGGAGGGTCTGAGCCAGTTAGAGGGGTTGCAAAACAGAGCACTGGCCCAAACTAAACCAGCAGCTCCTTCGGGGGTAGTGCTGCACATGTAAAAAAAAAAGCACCAAAAATGCACCTCCACATTAAAATAAATGTAAAAAGCATCAAAAACACGTTAAAAACACACAGTGGTTGCGGTTTTGGAGCATATTTTGAGTTACATGTTAATGGTTCACAGATGCATGCTGGGAGTCTGGCAACCAGAAAATGCTCCAGAAACACATAAGCGTTCTTTATGCATTTTTTAAAGGGAGGGCCCTTTCACACTGATCAATTTTTGATCAGTTTTTCAGCTAAAAAAAGCGGAAGAAAATGCATGAAAAATGCATCCCTTTAAATACTATGTAACTCTTCACACTGGTCAGTTGAGTTTCAGTCGCGTTCTTAAAAGTCCTGCTTTCTGCATCTTTGGTGCACTTTTCAAAACTGCAACAAAAACACAGCCCCCACTATTGAAATGAACAGAAATGCATAAAAATGGGCCAAGAGTAGGGATGAGCTTCGAGTTTGAGTCGAACTCATGTTCGACTCGAACATTGCCTGTTCGCCCGTTCGCCGAACAGCGAACAAATTGGGGTGTTTGCGGCAAATTCGAAAAATCTATGGGAGAAATCTAAAGTGCTAATTATAAAGGCTTATATGCAAGTTATTGTCCTAAAAAGTGTTTGGGGACCCGGGTCCTGCCCCAGGGGACATGTATCAATGCAAAAAGAAGTTTTAAAAACGGCCGTTTTTTCGGGAGCAGTGATTTTAATAATGCTTAAAATGAAAAAATAAAAGTGAAATATTCCTTTAAATTTCGTACCTGGGGGGTGTGTATGATATGCATGTGAAGTGGCGCATGTTTCCCGTGCTTAGAACTGTCCCTGCAAAAAATGTCATTTTTGAAAGAAAAAAATGCATTTAAAACTGACTCGCGGCTATTAATGAATTGTCGGCTCCCGGCAATACATACAAAAGTCATTGATAAAAAAAAAAAAAAAAAGCGTGGGGGTTCCCCAGAATTCAATTACCAGGCCCTTCAGGTCTGGAATGGATATTAAGGGGAACCCCGCCGCAAATAAAAAAAAATTGACGTGGGGTTCCCCCAAATATCCATTCCAGGCCCTTCAGATCTGGCATGGATTTTAAGGGGAACTCCACCCCAAATTTAAAAAAAAAATGGCGTGGAGTCCCCCTAAAAATCCATACCAGACCCCTTATCCGAGCACGTAACCTGGCCGGCCGCAGGGGAAAAGGGGGGGACGAGAAAGCGGCCCCCCCTCCCTCCTGAACCGTACCAAGCCACATGCCCTCAACATGGGGAGGATGTCCCCATGTTGATGGGGACAAGGGCCTCATCCCCACAACCCTTGCCCGGTGGTTGTGGGGGTCTGCGGGCGGGGGGCTTATCGGAATCTGGAAGACCCCTTTAACAAAGAGGACCCCCAGATCCCGCCCCCCCCCCTATGTGAATTGGTAAGGGGTACATTGTACCCCTACCATTTCACGAAGAAAGCGTAAAAAATTGTTTAAAAAAACACACAAACACGTTGAAAAAGTCCTTTATTAAAAAAAAAAAAAAAAACCCATTCCAGCGGGAAACTTCCTTCACTGTGTCATTTAAATTTACATAGTGAAGGAAGTTCCCCGCTCAAGCCAATGACGTAGGCGGGTCCGACATACCGAGGGGGCGGACCTGATGGGGAACTGCTCTCACTTTGGTAATACATGTATAGACCCGCCCCTTCTCATGTTCTGCATCTCGCCCGCTGAGCGGACCTGATGGGGAACATTAGAAGGGGCGGGTCTATACATTTAAAATACTGAGAGGGAGTTCCCCATCAGGTCCGCTCAGGCACAACCAATGAAGGACAGCGCTGGACATCGGGATCGCCGCGGGACACTGGATTTCACCGCTGGAATGTTTATTTATTTATTTTTTTAAATAAAGGACTTTTTCAAGGTGTTTGTGTGTTTTTTTAAACATTTTTTTACGCTTTCTTCGTGAAATGGTAGGGGTACAATGTACCCCTTACCAATTCACATAGGGGGGGGCCGGGATCTGGGGGTCCCCTTTGTTAAAGGGGTCTTCCAGATTCCGATAAGCCCCCCGCCCGCAGACCCCCACAACCACCGGGCAAGGGTTGTGGGGATGAGGCCCTTGTCCCCATCAACATGGGGACATCCTCCCCATGTTGAGGGCATGTGGCTTGGTACGGTTCAGGAGGGAGGGGGGGCCGCTCTCTCGTCCCCCCCTTTTCCCCTGCGGCCGGCCAGGTTGCGTGCTCGGATAAGGGGTCTGGTATGGATTTTTAGGGGGACTCCACGCCATTTTTTTTTTAAAACTTGGGGTGGAGTTCCCCTTAAAATCCATGCCAGATCTGAAGGGCCTGGTAATTGAATTCTGGGGGACCCCCACGCTTTTTTTTTTTTTTTTTATCAATGACTTTTGTATGTATTGCCGGGAGCCGACAATTCATTAATAGCCGCGAGTCAGTTTTAAATGCATTTTTTTCTTTCAAAAATGACATTTTTTGCAGGGACAGTTCTAAGCACGGGAAACATGCGCCACTTCACATGCACATCATACACACCCCCCAGGTACGAAATTTAAAGGAATATTTCACTTTTATTTTTTCATTTTAAGCATTATTAAAATCACTGCTCCCGAAAAAACGGCCGTTTTTAAAACTTCTTTTTGCATTGATACATGTCCCCTGGGGCAGGACCCGGGTCCCCAAACACTTTTTAAGACAATAACTTGCATATAAGCCTTTATAATTAACACTTTAGATTTCGAACGTTCGAGTCCATTGTATTTAATAGGGTTCTAAAGTTTACACGAACATTTTGTCTGTTCGCAGGTTCTGGTGCGAACCGAACAGGGGGGTGTTCGGCTCATCCCTGGCCAAGAGTGCACTGCAGTTGCTATTTTGTTGCATTTGTGCATTGGTGTAGGGATGAGCTCAATTTAGGTCCAAACATGGGATCAGAAGGAAGCTGTTACTCCTGCCCAATCAACTTCAGCCAGAGCATTCACCAACTCCACAGCTGCATGTACACAATGTGGCGGGGATAGATTAACCACTTGACAACTGGGCACATAACCCCCTTCCTGCCCAGGCGAAATTTCAGGTTTCAGCACTGTCACGCTTTGAATGACAATTGTGCGGTCGTGCGACGTGGCTCCCAAACAAAATTGATGTCCTTTTTTTCCCACAAATAGAGCTTTCTTTTGGTGGTATTTGATCATTTCTGCGGTTTTTATTTTTTGCGCTATAAACAAAAATAGAGCGACAATTTTGAAAAAAACACAATATTTTTTAATTTTTGCTATAATTAATATCCCAATTTTTTTTTTTTTTCCTCAGTTTAGGCCGATACGTATTCTACATATTTTAGGTAAAAAAAAATATTTTTTTTTACTAGTAATGGCGTCGATCTGCGATTTTTTTTTTTGTGACTGTGACATTATGGCGGACACATCGGACACTTTGACACATTTTTGGGACCATTCACATTTATACAGCGAACAGTGCTATAAATATGCACTGATTACTGTATAAATGTGACTGGCAGGGAAGGGGTTAACCACTAGGGGGCGATCAAGGGGTTAATATGTTCCCTGCTAGATGTTCTTACTGTGGGGGGAGGGGACTGACTGGGGGAGGTGACTGATGGGTGTCCCTATGTACAAGGGACACACCATCCGTCTCCTCTCCCTGACAGAACGTGGATCTCTGTGTTTACACACAGAGATCCACGTCCCTGGCTCTGTGACAGCCGATCGCTCGTACCTGGCGGACATCGCGGCCGCCAGGCACGCGCATCGGCACCCGCCTGACACGGCGGGCACAGCTTTTCCCCGATGCGCGCCCGCGGTGGCGCGCATCGCGGAAGTGAATGGGAGGACGTCCATAGACGTCCTATCAGCAATTGACGACCGCTTTGCGGACGTCTTTTTCATATGGCCCGGGCGCAAAGTGGTTAATGACACCATTGACCCATTCTGCCAGTTGTTTTCATCTCACTTCCTTAAGGTGGTTGTAAACCCACTTTTTTTTTTTTTTACAACCTGTAAAAGAAAGGCATAATGAGCTATTATGACTAGCATAATAGCTCATTATGTTCCACTTACCTTAGATCGGGGCCCCCGAAGCCGTCCTCGTCCCTCTGTTCAGCTGCAGACATCACTGCGGCGATAGCCGGAATGTTACTTCCGGGTATCGCCGCACCAGCCAATCACAGCGCCGCTCCGGCGCTGTGATTGGCCGGAGCGGCGGAGACGTCACTCTGCGCATGCGCGCGGGAGGCGTCCCACTTGGCTACGCCCAGCGATTGCTGGGAAGTAGCCGAGTTTGTGAATGGGATTAACCCCATGAATGCGCCGTTGTCTACGGCGCGCATGCGCCGTAGACAGCGGCGCTTGTCATTTTAGTAAATATCTCCTAAACCGTGTAGGTTTAGGAGATATTTCTTGCACCTACAGGTAAGCCTTAATCTAGGCTTACCTGTAGGTGCAAGTTGAAAAAGTGGGTTTACAACCACTTTAATCATTTTGTTTTCATTGTCTACACCTTTGCAGGTGCATATTTTCGGTACGCCTAGTGCCATACTCCTCTCACATTTCTTTCACTATATCACACCAATCCCACACTATCCTATCACTCTCACACCATGTTCACATACTCACTCATCACCCACCCACCATCATCACACCACTCATGCACACTAACTTATGTAGGTGGGTTTTTATATTCCCCTCTTACCTTAGTATTATCACCACTCTCATGTAACACAATTTCATTGTCCTAAACCCAATGAATGGGCACCTTTTTCCTTTTATAGGTACACATTTATATATAAGAACACTTATTATATAGAACATTATATAAATATATACAAAAATAGGATACTTTCTTGGTGAATTTCTGCCTGCCCATACCTAATATATAAAACTAAAAACCCATTTAAGCGCATCATACAATGCACTTTATAATATTGTTTCCAATCTTGTCCATGCATGCCCGTAGGGACCATTCTCCTAATTGTGACTCCCTGCAAGTCGCATGTGGCCTATTTGACGCTGCATCCTAGGGTGCCAGGTGGCCGGGGAGCCATTGGGATTTCTTTTAAGGCTTTTTAGTGGAAACTCTGGTCCAAGAGGGTTCCCTTTTTCATACACAGCCAACTGGTAACTATGTAATTTATATATATTTCTTGCCGTTTTGGAATATACCTGAGCAGGATTTGAAAACTCATTATGTATTCTCTTACAGCAAACCAAAAACCTCTGAAGAAGACCGCTAAGGGGTTGAAACCTGTCAGGATTGCATATGCACAGATGCATGTAACATTTCAAGTTGTATAACAATTTTGGTTTTGCAACATTGTGTATGGATTTTTAGATTCTTCTTTTTACCAGAGTTTATATTATAATTGTCATGATTCACGCCACATGTTTACATCCAATAAAATCTTTTAAACATAACAATGCATATTATTTATAATCATTGAATTTTTGCTTGCCTAAAAACCCCATTGGGGGAACATTCCCATATCGATTAATGACACCATTGACCCATTTTGCCACTTGGCCAGTGGCATTGACCTAATATGGACTTATGGCTAGCCTTTATTATGAGGTGACCAGATGACCCCGGTTTCCGGGGACAGTCCCCGGACTGAGGGTATGGTCCCCGAACTCTGTCCATCCCTGGAGTTGTCCCCGCTTTTGCTGCAGGCACTTGGGCAGGCAGTTTCCCAGTGGACGGGGCCCGCGTTGGCTGTGAGAGGAGCCAGGCCTGTGGCCGCGGTAGTAATCGCTGGAGAGGAGGAGCTGGAGTGGCTCCAGCCTGACTGTGTGCTACTGTAGCCGTGACTCCACCTCCCCATTTGTTAGCTGAAGATCCGCCGCGATCCCAGGGACACATGACTGCCCCTCTCCCAGCATCCCGTCCCTCTCCTCCTACCTCTGCTCCCTCCTCCAATCACTCTCCCAGCAGTATAGGGGAGAGAATAGAACACAGCGTTCCTCCCCCCTCCCTCCTGTACTGCAAGGAACTATGGGTATTGTAGTCCAGGGGGGTGGGATTGCCTGGAGCTACAGAGTGTAATGATTACAGAGCAGTAATGGCCACAAGCACAAGAAGCAGGTGAGTTTGTGTGTATTATAACATAATAAGTAATTTTTCACCTTCACT
Source organism: Rana muscosa (assembly GCA_029206835.1). Classification (NCBI taxonomy): domain Eukaryota; kingdom Metazoa; phylum Chordata; class Amphibia; order Anura; family Ranidae; genus Rana; species Rana muscosa. The sequence goes on from CM055128.1 coordinate 198,031,030, forward strand.
GATGGGCACTCATGCGGTAGCACTGATGGGCACTCTGACAGGCAGTGGCACTAATAGGCGGCCCTGATGGGCACTCAGGCGGTGGCACTGACAGGTGGCACTGAGAGGCAGTGGCACTGATAGGCAGCACTCATGTGCACTCATGCAGCGTCACTGATAGGCGGCACTGATGGGCACTCATGTTGCGGCACTGATGGGCAATGATGAGGCTGAGCTGATGGGCACTGGTGACGCTGCATTGATGGGCACTGGTGAGGCTGCATTGATGGGCACTGGTGAGGCTGCGCTGATGGGCACTGGTGAGGCTGCGCTGATGGGCACTGATGGGGCTGCATTGATGGGCACTGGTGAGGCTGCATTGATGGGCACTGGTGAGTCTGCGTTGATGGGCACTGATGAGGCTGCATTGATGGGCACTGGTAAGGCTGCGCTGATGGGCAGTGATCAGGCTGCATTGATGGGCACTGATCAGGCTGAATTGATTGGCACTGGTCGGGCTGCATTGATTGGCACTAGTGAGGCTTCATTGATGGGCTCTGGTGAGGCTGCATTGATTGGCACTGATAGGCGGCACTGATGGGCAATGATGAGGCTGAGCTTATGAGCACTGGTAAGGCTGAGCTGATGGGCACTTGTGAGGCTGCATTGATGGACACTGGTGAGGCTGCATTGATGGGCACTGATCAGGCTGCATTGATGGGCACTGATCAGGCTTCATTGATGGGCAGTGGTTAGGCTGCATTGATTGGCACTGGTGAGGCTGCATTGATTGGCAGTGGTGAGGCTGCATTGATCAGACTGCATTGATGGGCACTAGGGATGAGCTTCGAGTTCGACTCAAACATCGGTTGTTCGCTCATTCGCCGAATTTCGAAAATTATGGGCCGTTCGCACCAAATTCGAGTGGCGCGTTAAGGCCCATAATTCACTGCATCTTTGCAGTGCATTGCTGGCTGATGATTGGCCAAGCATGCACTATGACCCACATGCTTTGGCCAATCAAAGCGCCGTCAGCACAGAGAGCCATAATTGGCCAATGGAAGGGTGCCTTTGGCCAATCATGGCTCAGGGGAGTAGGTAGACGCCCCACACTATATAAGGCCGCCTGCGCGTCGGCCTTGTGTAGTGTGTTGCGGCATTGTGAGAGAGATAGAGAGAGAGTCAGAGGGGCTGATTTACGAAACGTTTGCGCCATGAGTATTGGCGCATCTGCGCGCGCAATCGCTGTTTTGGTATTTACAAAACATTAGCGCCGGTATCGCAGCCCTATTTCCCATTTACTATAGTGTTCTCGGGGGACGGGAGGAGGCGCTCAGTGCGCCACTATGGACCTGGCGCACGGCATGTTAAAATCTAAATATAAAGAAGCTGGAAGTGAGAATATAATGGGGGTGATGTGGGGTGATGTGAGGAAGTGTAGTGACACCTGCCCAAATAACAAACATGGCCAAAATAGAGTGATAAAGTAACTTTTTGAAATCCAGCCCGCTGCGCCGGCAAGTACGATTCGAGCTGTGGGAGGTTTTTTTGAGCTCAGCGCGGGAATTTTACTGGTTCAAACGCGCCAAGACACTGCGCCGGCAAAATCTTAGTAAATGTCAAGTCACGTAAACCAATTTGCATAGGTTGAACAGGCGCAGCTCTGAAATTGCCAGTGCGCCAGCAAAATGACATTTCTAAAGGAAAAAAAAAGCCATTTAAAAGCACCCGCGGCTATTAATGAATTGTCGGCTCCCGGCAATATAGAGAAAAGTCATTGAAAGTCTTTGCTAACCAAAAAAAAAAGCATGGGGGTTCCCCCAAATTCCATTATCAGGCCCTTCAGGTCTGGAATGGATATTAAGGGGAACCCTGCCGCAAATTAAAAAAAAAATGGCGTGCGGTTCCCCCTGAATATCCATACCAGGCCCTTCAGATCTGGAAAGGATTTTAAGGGGAACTCCACCCCAAATGTAAAAAAAAATGGCGTGGAGTAACCCCAAAAATCCAGACCAGACCCTTTATCCGAGCACGCAACCTGGCCGGCCGCAGGAAAAGAGGGGGGACGAGAGAGCGGCCCCCCCACCCTCCTGAACCGTACCAGGCCACATGCCCTCAACATGGGGAGGATGTCCCCATGTTGATGGGGACAAGGGCCTCATCCCCACAACCCTTGCCCGGTGGTTGTGGGGGTCTGCGGGCGGGGGGCTTATCGGAATCTGGAAGACCCCTTTAACAAAGGGGACCCCCAGATCCCGGCCCCCCCTATGTGAATTGGTAATGGGGTACAAATGTACCCCTACCATTTCACAAGGAAAGTGTCAAAAATGTAAAAAATTACAAGAGCCGGTTTTTGACAATTCCTTTATTAATGTCTTCTCTTTTCTTCCATCTTCTTCCTTCTTCTTCTTCCATCTTCTTCCTCCATCTTCTTCTTCCATCTTCATCTTCCTTCTTCCTTCGGTGTTCTCGTCCGCATCTTGCTCCGGCTTCTTCTTTCTTCTCCGGCCGCTCCGTTTGAATTCGAGGTTCCCGCTGTGTGACGCTTCAGTTCTCAGTTCTCCTCTTGGTCCGCTGGCACCCGGTGGCTCCGCCCCCCTCTGACACCACGGGGAAAATCCTCGTGAAATCCATGTGCGTCAGAGGGGGTCGGGGTCACCGGGTGGCAGTGGACCCAGAGGAGAACTGAAGAACTGAAGCGTCACACAGCGGGAACCTCGAATTCAAACGGAGCGGCCGGAGAAGAAAGAAGAAGCCGGAGCAAGATGCGGACGAGAACACCGAAGGAAGAAGGAAGATGAAGATGAAGATGGAGGAAGAAGATGGAAGAAGAAGATGGAAGAAGAAGATGGAAGAAGAAGATGGAAGAAGAAGATGGAAGAAGAAGATGGAAGAAGAAGAAGGAAGAAGAAGATGGAAGAAGAAGATGGAAGAAGAAGATGGAAGAAGAAGATGGAAGAAGAAGATGGAAGAAGAAGAAGGAAGAAGAAGAAGGAAGAAGAAGATGGAAGAAAGGAGAAGACATTAATAAAGGAATTGTCAAAAACCGGCTCTTGTCATTTTTTACATTTTTGACACTTTCCTTGTGAAATGGTAGGGGTACATTTGTACCCCATTACCAATTCAAATGGGGGGGCCGGGATCTGGGGGTCCCCTTTGTTAAAGGGGTCTTCCAAATTCTGATAAGCCCCCGCCCGCAGACCCCCACAATCACCGGGCAAGGGTTGTGGGGATGAGGCCCTTGTCCCCATCAACATGGGGACATCCTCCCCATGTTGAGGGCATGTGGCCTGGTACGGTTCAGGAGGGAGGGGGGGCCGCTCTCTCGTTACCCCCTTTTTTTCTGCGGCCTGCCAGGTTGCGTGCTCGGATAAAGGGTCTGGTCTGGATTTTTGGGGGTACTCCACGCCATTTTTTTAAAAAAATTTGGGGTGGAGTTCCCCTTAAAATTCTTTCCAGATCTGAAGGGCCTGGTATGGATATTTGGGGGAACCGCACGCATTTTTTTTTAAATTTGCGGCGGGGTTCCCCTTAATATCCATTCCAGACCTGAAGGGCCTGGTAATGAAATTTGGGGGGACCCCCACGCTTTTTTTTTTTGTTATCAAATACTTTCAATTACTTTTATCTGTATTGACGGGAACCAGCAATTCATTACAGCCGCGAGTACTTTTAAATGACTATTATTTTACTTTAGAAATTTAATTTTGCTCTCGAACTGTTATAAACATGGAAAACATGCACTACTTTACAGGCATACTATAGACACCCCCCCCCTGGTATGATATTTAGGGCCAGTTCACACCGGATGCAGTGCAGTGCGTTTTTTTGATGCATGAAAAACGCAAAGAAAGTTGATCACATTAATGCCAATGGCATAGTTTACACCACTGCAGTCCGTTCCAGTGCGTTTCAGAAATGAAAAAAAAAATTGGTCATGCTGCATTTTTGATGTACAGAACTGTACTGGACCACAGTAAAAACACATCCAAAACGCAACGGAACGTACCAAAAAACGCACTGGAATGCACCGGAACGCACCTAAATGCACCAAAGACGCACTGCAACACACTTGTCCTAAGTGAAAAGAGGGGGAAAAAAACACTGGACTGCATCAAAAACGCATCAAAAATGCACTGGAACGTGTCAAAAACGTGCATGCAGTAAAGCACCTGGAACGCATCCAGACTGCGTTTCTATAGTGTGAACTAGGGCCAGTTCACACCATAGAAACGCAATCCGGATGCGTTCCAGGTGCTTTTCTGCATGCACGTTTTTCATGCGTTCCAGTGCATTTTTGGTACGTTTTTGATGCAGTCCAGTGCTTTTTTTTCACCCCTCTTTTTTATTAACCATAGATAAGGACAAGTGTGTTCCAGTGCGTTTTTGGTGCATTTAGGTGTGTTCCTGTGCGTTCCAGTGCGTTTATGATGCGCTTTGATGCGTTTCAGTACAGTCCAGTGCAGGTAAAATGCAGCATGTTCTACTTTTTTGGTGGAACTGGAACGCACTGGAACAAACACTGCCATTTAGAACCATATAACCATCTTTCCATGCATTTTGGATGCATAAAAAACGCAATGGACTGCATGTGGTGTGAAATGGCCCTTAAGCAATTTGGCATATTTAAAGGCACTTCTCCTTGTTTTGTTTTTGGTGTTGTCCAAATTGGTGACATTGATATATGTCCCTTAGGGTGGGACCTGGGCCCCCATTTTAAGGCCAATAACTAGAAGAAAAGCCAGCCAAGTGGGGACTAGCAAAATTAACAAGTCTGTTCCCATAGACTGCAATGGTATTTGTTGGTGGGGGGGGGGGGGGGGGTGATTGTCCCATCTCTAATTTTGTAGCATGCTGGATGATGTGCTTAATTTTGGACGGGGGGGGGGTTAATTTTTGCTAGCTGCATTGGTGTTGTTCTGCACATGCCCAGACAGTTAGTTTTTTTTTTTTTGGGGTGCTTTTTGTGTGTGAACAGCGCCTGGATATTTCTGGGCATGCTCACTCAGAGAGTGTTTTTATGGGTTAGTAATTTAGGCCTGGTTCACACTGGGGCGACAAACGCTCCGACATTGGGAGCTCATGTCGCATGACGTGTGAAAATCAATGTTTCCCTATAGGAGCCGTCTTAACTGGTCCGACACATGTCGGTCCGACTTTGAGAATGCTCCCTGTACTACTTTGGTCTGACTTTGATCCGACTTCAGCCCATTGACTATCATTGAAGTCGGATCAAAGTCGGACCGCAGTCTTGCATGATCCGACTTTGGCATGCGACTTGTACTGTGCTGCTCTTGAGGGGGAACTCCAGGCCAAATTTTAAATAAAAAAACGGCATGGGTTCCCCCTCCAGGAGCATACCAGGCCCTTGGGTCTGATCTGGATTTGAAGGGGCGCCCCTACGCCGAAAAAATGGCGTGGGGGTCCCCCCAAAATCCAAACCAGACCCTTATCTGAGCACACAACCTGGCAGGCCGCAGGGGAAGAGGGGGGGACGAGAGAGCGCCCCCCCTCCCTCCTGAACCGTACCAGGCCGCATGCCCTCAACATGGGGGGTTTGGTGCTCTGGGGCAGGGGGGCTTATCGGAATCTGGGAGCCCCCTTCAATAAAGGGGCCCTCGGATCCCGGCCCCCCCACTCTATGTGAATGAGTATTAATATAGGCTTAATATAGCCATTAATATAGGCTTCTCATGACGTCACAGTCACATGTTCCGGGGCACATGGCCCCGGAGCATGTGACTGTGACAACATGGGAACATGTGACTGTGACGTCATGAGAAGCCTATATTAATGCGGAGCAGAGCGAACAGCCAGTATTACAGTGGGAGGAAGCGACGCGTCAACATCGAGAAGGAGAAGAGAGAAGAAGACGGCGACGGTGACGGGAAGACCGGCCCCTCCACTAGCAAAAGAGCTAAAGAAGTTAGTGGAGGGGCCGGCAGAAGAAAGAAGCGGGAGAAGAACCGGAGAGCGGGAGAAGAAGAAGGCGACGGAGAAGACCGGGCCTCCGCTAGCAAAAGAGCTAAAGAAGTTAGCGGTGGCCCGGCAGTGTGCCTACCAAGTCTGCATAACTACCTTCACCCTGGTTGATCCTGCCAGGCACTCGTACCCCTCCTACCTCCACGCCTGCTGTTACCTTACCAGGGGCCGCTGGTGGGAGCCGTAAGGGAGGCCTTTCTCTGCAGTCCGGGCTCATCACCGCTAGGTACGTGACAGTAGCAGACAGCCATGTCTGAGCCCGAGCAGGGAGCCTCACCTATGGAGGAACTATGTCGGCACCTGGCAGGATTGGCTGAAGCGGTCAAGAACCTCCAGCAAGGCTACACCCATCTGGAAGAACAAGTGCGGGTCCTCTCCAACCCCTCTGGAGCCCAAGGGGGATCCCATACCTCTACCTCCACTGCTGGGGCAGGATCCTCACCCACAGTTGTCATGCTTCCTCCGGAGCCCAGGGTCCCTACACCCGAAAAATTCTCCGGGGATCGAAGCAAGTTTAGGGCTTTTCGTAATTCCTGCGAACTCTACTTCGCCCTGCAGCCTCGCACCTTCTCCTTGGAAGCCACCAAGGTGGGCTTTGTGATGTCCCTGCTTTCCGGAGACCCTCAGAGCTGGGCCCACCGTCTCTGGGAACGGAAAGATATGGCGTTAAACAACCTTACTGCCTTCTTCGACGCCATGGCTCAGCTATATGAAGATTCCCAGCTCTCAGTAACCGCAGAGACCGCCTTGCGCACCCTTCAGCAGGGGCGCAGAGCAGCAGAGGACTACGTAGCGGAATTTAGACGGTGGAGCGCAGATACCAGTTGGACTGACGCTGCCCTCCGCCATCAGTTCCGCATAGGTCTGTCCGACCCTCTGAAGGACGAGCTTGCTAGGGTTGGCATACCACCAACCCTGAATTCACTAATTGACTTAACAATCCAGATCGACCGACGTCTCAGGGAACGAAGGGCTGAGAGGTCCACGGGCTTCTCCCGCCCGACCTGGATGCTTCCCCGGGCTCCCAGCCATCTGCACCCAGCACCTGTTGCACCTCCAGCCGCTACATCTGACATACCCGAGCCCATGCAGCTCGGAGTGCTTCGTCCTTCCCTCTCCCAACAGGAACGCCAACGTCGCCGAGTGAACAATTTGTGCCTGTACTGCGGGGAACCCAAGCACTTCGTTATAAATTGTCCCCTGAAACTTCGTAAGTGTCTTTCAGTATCTTCTGACACTACCAACCCACAGGCCAAGTCCACATCTCACCTTGCTCTCTCTGTCTCGTTACAGCTCCCAGGAAGGACTCTGCAAGTGCCCGCCATAATTGATTCTGGGGCTTGCAGCTGCTTTATGGACTCAGCCTTTGCCATCAAGCACCAGATCCCTCTTGTCACCAAGACCCATGGACTATGTGTGCATTTGGCTGATGGGTCCATCATTAAGTCTGGACCAGTGGTCCAAGAGACCGCCCCTTTACCCGCTACCATCTCCGTAACCCACCAAGAATACTTACGCCTGGACATTATCTTTTTCCCATTGTTCTCTGTGATCCTTGGTATACCTTGGCTACAGGTCCACAACCCTACCATCAACTGGGCTACGGGGTTGGTGACCTTTTCTTCTCCTTACTGCCAGCAATCCTGCGGGACACTCAAAACCCCTGGGCCGGCCACCCTCTTATGTATCAATACGGAGGCTGGAATACGGCAATCCATCCCTGAGGTCTACCATGACTTTCTTGATGTGTTTAGCAAACAAGGGGCAGAGACTCTACCACCTCATCGGGCCTATGATTGCCCCATTGACCTACTTCCCGGAGCGGCAATTCCGTTTGGCAGGATCTTCCCGTTAACAGAGGTAGAACAGGGGGCACTAAAAGACTATATCGATGAAAACCTACAGAAAGGGTTCATTCGTCCGTCTACATCTCCAGCCGGTGCAGGCATCTTTTTCGTAGAGAAGAAGGATCATACCCTTCGACCCTGTGTGGACTATCGTGAATTAAATAAAATCACAGTAAAAAAACGCTACCCTCTCCCCTTGGTACCGGAACTATTTCAGAGACTGGGAACAGCCATCATTTTTACCAAACTTGATCTCCGCGGAGCCTACAATTTGGTCCGCATCAAGGAGGGGGATGAGTGGAAGACCGCTTTCCGCACCCGATTCGGACATTTCGAGTACCGGGTAATGCCCTTCGGGTTGTGCAACGCCCCTGCCACTTTCCAGTATTTCATTAACGATGTACTCCGGGACTTCCTAGATCTCTTTGTCGTGGGGTCCCCTAAAAATACACACCAGACCCTTTATCCAAGCACGCAACCTGGCAGGCCGCAGGGGAAGAGGAGGGGGGCGAGAGAGCGGCCCCCCTCCCTCCTGAACCGTACCAGGCCGTGTGCCCTCAACATGGGGAGTTTGGTGCTTTGGGGCAGGGGGGCGACCTGCGGCCCCCCCACCCCAAAGCACCCTGCCCCCATGTTGATGGGGACAAGGGCCTCTTCCCGACAACCCTAGCCGTTGGTTGTCGGGGTCTGCGGGCGGGGGGCTTATCGGAATCCGGGAGCCCCCTTTAATAAGGGGACCCCAGATACCTGCCCCCCACCTTATGTGAATGAGTATGGGGTACATCGTACCCCTACCCATTCACCTGGTGGCAAAAAAAGTCAATAAAAAAGACAACACAGGTTTGAAAAGTAATTTATTGGGCAGCTCCGGGGGTCTTCTTCCGACTTCGGGGGTCTTTCTGCCGAGCGCCCCGCTATCTTCTTCCAGCTCTTTTGCTAGCGGGGTCCCGGGCTTCCTCGCCGTCCTCTTCTGACTTCGGGGGTCTCTTGTTCTGTTCTCTGGTTCTTCTCCCGCTCTCCAGTGCCTTCTCCACGATCTCCGGTTCGTTCTGCCTTCTGCCGGGCGCCCCGCTATCTTCTTCCAGCTCTTTTGCTAGCGGGGGCCAGTCTTCATCGTCGTCTTCTTCCCTCTTCTCTCCGCCCGATGTTGCCTCATTGCTGTCTGCCGCTAATGCTCTGTCCGCGGAGCGGTGCCACTTATATTGGCATGGGGCGTGGTCACCGGCTGATGCCACCGCTGACCCCACCCCCGTTTCACGTCACAGTCCCATCATTCCCCGGGACTGTGACATCATACGGGGGCGGGGTCAGCGGTGGCATCAGCCGGTGACCATGCCCCATGCCAATATAAGTGGCACCGCTCGGAGCAGAGCATTGCAGCGGTGGACAGCGACGAGGCAACATCGGGCGAAGAGAAGAGGGAAGAAGACCGGCCCCCGCTAGCAAAAGAGCTGGAAGAAGATAGCGGGGCGCCCGGCAGAAGGTAGAAAGAACCGGAGATCGTGAAGAAGGCACCGGAGAGCGGGTGAAGAACCGGAGAACGGGAGAAGAACCGGAGAACAGAACAAGAGACCACCGAAGTCAGAAGAGGATGGCAAGGAAGCCCGGGACCCCGCTAGCAAAAGAGCTGGAAGAAGATAGTGGGGCGCCCGGCAGAAAGACCGCTGAAGTCGGAAGAAGACAACGAGGAAGCCCAGGACCCCGCTAGCAAAAGAGCTGGAAGAAGATAGCGGGGCGCCCAGCAGAAAGACCTCCGAAGTCGGAAGAAGACCCCCGGAGCTGCCCAATAAATTACTTTTCAAACCTGTGTTGTCTTTTTTATTGACTTATTTTGCCACCAGGTGAATGGGTAGGGGTACGATGTACCCCATACTCATTCACATAGGGTGGGGGGCCGGGATCTGCGCCTGCCCCAAAGCACCAAACCCCCCATGTTGAGGGCATGCGGCCTGGTACGGCTCAGGAGGGAGGGGGGGCCGCTCTCTGGTCCCCCTTTTCCCCTGCGGCCTGCCAGGTTGCGTGCTCGGATAAGGGTCTGGTTTGGATTTTGGGGGGACCCCACACCGTTTTTTGGCTTAGGGGGGTTCACCTTAAAATCCAGACCAGACCTAAGGGTCTGGTTTGGATTTTGGGCGGACCCCCACGCCGTTTTTCGGCTTAGGGGGTTCACCTTAAAATCCAGACCAGACCCAAGGTCCTGGTATGCTCCTGGAGGGGAACCCATGCTGGTTTTTTCATTAAAATTTGGCCTGGAGTTCCCCTTCATGATTCATACCAAACATGGGACAGCGAGGCTGCCGAGGACCAGCGCGATGACATCGCGCTGGAGACATTCTCGGCCAGCTAGTCGCCTCTAGGACACGACTTGAGCGGCTGCTTCAGGCTCAGGTCATGTCCAAGTTGCCTCACAAAGTCGCGCTGTCCCTGTGTCAGCCGGCACACGAGTCGCCCCGCGAGTCGGATCCGCTTCATCCGACTTCCCAGGCGACCTCTATTCAAATCAATGGGCTCCCATAGGGAACCATTCATTTTCAATAGAGCGCCGCTGACATTTGTATTTACTATAACAGTGCCCCGCTGCTTCCTGCGCCTAATGAAGGAGTTATCCGGCGCACCAATTAAGGGATCAACCAGCGCAGCGCACTGTTATTAGTAAATCACCCCCAGAGTGTCATTTCATTTCAGTTAGATAGAGCAGGCAGGCGATTCAGGTAGCTGCAGTCAGTGTATTTAGTATATATATGCATCCCAGGAGTTGTGTATATATATATATATATACATATATATATATATATATATATATGTAGCGCCCTCACCCGCTCTCTCCCTTCTTCTTCTCGGCTGGTTAACTCGTCTAGGGGGTCCAGGGAGAGGGGTGAAGTGCTGCCACCAGCTCGCACCTCATATGTGTGTAGAGGTTTGAGCTAAGATCTTTACCTTCGGGTCTGTGTCCCTGTCCGGAGCTTCCACTTCAAATATGACAGGTAGATAGGTGAATGTAGAACACTTTGCTCCCAGAAAAGTAAGCCCACACCAGGTGACAGTACAACATCTATATTTATTTCCGCAGAGATAAATATGTCTCTTTGCAAGCAGACAGGTTGATACAAACACGAACTTGGTGGGGAGAGGGTTCAGGCACAATCCTTTTCGGATCAGAGAAGCTGTTAGGAGTTCACAACAACTTTTGGCACACGGTCGCTGCCACCGACCGTGAGGTTGGTCCCTGCCACAGACCGGGTGAACGATGAGGCCTCTGCCACAGACCTTTGGATAGGCCTCTGCCACTGTCCTGATGTAGCTGGGTCTCTGCAAAGACCATAGAACATGGACTACCTTCTAATGGCGACCCCTGTTAGGGAGATGATCCATCCCGGATGGTCCCCAGAGGCCTGCACTGTCACCAGCCAATGCTGCACTGGATCTTCAGGTCAGGTCACCTCCCTGGTTCTCCTCGCCCGAGACTCGCGTCCCCTCACTCGGTGGGCCCCTAGGTATCTTCTCCCATACGGGACCCAGTCAAAGGTACTGGGCCCCAGGCCTCGGCTAGTACCTCACCCCAGGCTTAAGGTGCCTGGGATGGAACTCAAACTCCCTCGCACCCAGGCCGAGGGCACCTGGGCGCATATGAACAGAACAGCAGCCCCCAGGCTGAAGGTGCCTGGGGCTCGGACCTTGTGCGCAAGATGTCCGTCCCCTTTATACCCTCTCCCAGCAGGCCCCGCTGTACTACTGCCGCGAGAGGACACAAAGGGCACGGCCCTACAATGATGGTTCAACCCCAGCCCAAGGCGACAGCTCCACCCAGGGGCCGCAGGGAACTGAACACCATTATATCCTCCATGAACCAAAATGTCCATAGATCCCTAATAATTAGTGCATCTGGGCCATGCTACCGCCCAGACACTCCCCCTAAATGTTGACACCCGCTACACACACCCCCGGCAGATAAACACTGGTCCCCAGTATCTGGAACAAGCCATGCTCCAAAGGTAGCCAACATAGACCCGATCCAGAGACTAGCTTCTCAAAAACACAAACAAAAATAATTTTGGAAAAAAACTTGGAAGTTGTGCCTAAACCCAACAGGAAAAGGTGAACATGAGGGAAACACTCATTATAAATGCACATCACATTACACACAAATGGCATTCTCCCCTCCCACATCACTAACTAAGACCCGCCCATTCTTAGCAGTCTTGACCAATGTTCTCCTGCAGAGGGAAGAAAAAGGAAAACAACACACAATTCCTAACACATTGTGTGAGTGTTGGAGTGAAAAAGATCTCTCCCAAAAGAAACCTCTTTCCTTCTAAGAAGTGTGTGATGCAATGTGATGAACGGTGCACAACACTGCCACCTGGTGACAGCGCTGCGGTAAAAGCACATGTGCAAATCCAGGTTCTTCTCTGTACTGTGGCCCTGACTACACCCCAAAGTCCTTTTATCTTTGCGGTGGAAGGCAGAGGGAGACCAAAAAAAACACAACTGCTCCCATGCCTCCAAAGAGTAGAACACCCCTAGACAGGGTACAGTTCCAGAGTTCCGGAATGTCCGGCAATGAAGAAAAAAAAACAGGAGTGTTTTCTCCTACAAGTAAAACCTTGGATGCAGCAGCACAAGAGGTTTCAAGTACCGATCAAAAGTCTCCATATGGTACTCCACATCTTCCCCATCTTTCCGACAGATAATAACCCGGTCAGCATGGATATGCCGACCCAACATCCACTCTGCCTTGCAGTTAGTGATGAGCCGAACACCCCCGGGTTCGGTTCGCACCAGAACCCGCGAACGGACCGAAAGTTCGTACGAACATTAGAACCCTATTAAATACAATGGATGCGAACGTTCGAATTCTAAAGTGCTAATTATAACAACTATTATGCATGTTATTGTCCTAAAAAGGGTTTGGGAACCCGGGTTCTGCACCAGGGGACATGTATCAATGCAAAAAGAAGTTTTAAAAACGGTCGTTTTTCGGGAGCAGTCATTTTAATGATGCATAAAGTGAAAAAAAAAAGTCAAATATTCCTTTAAATATCGTACCTGGGGGGTGTCTAAAGTATGCCTGTGAAGTGCCACGTGTTTCCCGTGTTTAGAACTGTCCCTGCACAAAATGACACTTCTAAAGGAAAAAAAAGCCATTTAAAACTTCTTGCGGCTTTAATGTAATGTCTGGTCCCGGTAATATGGATGAAAATCTTTAAGAAAAATGGCATAGCTACCCCATGACCCCCCCCCCCTACCCCAGCCCATTACCAGCCCCTTTGGGTCTTGTATGGATATTAAGGGGAACCCCGCACATAAAATAAAAAAGGCCCTATATACTCTGAACAGCCGTATACAGGCGGTGCATACAAGACAGGGACTGTAGGTTTGTTCTTATGTAGAATGTGTTTGTAATTTTGAACAGGTACATTGTTGAACTGTAGCTCCAGCCCAAAAATCTATTTTTAAACTTTTTGGGAAACATAGGTAAGGGTTATCACCCCTGTAACATTTGTTTTGCTGTCTGTGCCCCTGTTCAGAACATTTCACCTCACTTTCCGTCCCAATGACAACTGTTTTTGAAATGTGGTGTTTTTCTTGAAACAAGGATTGCTGATAAAGCATCAGTACAGAGGAGACACCTTTCTCCCATATTTATTCTTACAGGAGAGAATTTTCCTTCCTAGGGGTAGATTTCCTCTCACTTCCTGTTGTCTTCTTTCGTTTGCAAGTAGGAGTCGTTTGTAAGTTGGATGTTTGAAAGTAGGGACCTGCCGTATATACTCTGCAGAAATAGGCCCCTTAGTTGTTGGTGTTGGCACAACACTGTAAGCACTCACAGTTACTCTTGGTTGGTGCTGGAACGCCCTGCTGTCAACTATTATATCAGGAATTTTAATTACATATAATTGTTGAACAGTGGTAGTAAAAATTGGGGCTTTGATGGTGGTGCTGGTGCCACAACACTGTAAGCCCTGACAGTTACTCTTGGTGGGTGCAGCAATGGGCCCTGCTGTGAATTATTAGATCAAGAATTGTAATTGCATGCCCCTGTTGAACAGGGGCTGAAAAATTGGGCTTTTCGTGGTGGTGGTGGTGGTGTTGCCACAACACTGTAAGCCCTCAGAGTTACTCTTGGTGGGTGCAGGAATGGGCCCTGCTGTGAATTATTAGATCAAGAATTGTAATTACATGCCCCTTTTGAACAGTGGCTGAAAAATTGGGCCTTTCGTGGTGGTGGTGGTGGTGGCGTTGCCACAACACTGTAAGCCCTCAGACTTACTCTTGGTGGGTGCAGGAATGGGCCCTGCTGTGAATTATTACATCAAGAATTGTAATTGCATGCCCCTGTTGAACAGGGGCTGAAAAATTGGGCCTTAGGCACTGGTGGCACAACACTACAACCCCTCACAGATACTGTACTTGGAGCACAGCAATGAGCCCTGTTGCAAAGTATTGCTTCAAAAATTGTAATGACACGCCCCTGTTAAACAGGGGCTGAAAAATTGGGCCTTAGGCACTGGTGGCACAACACTACAACCCCTCACAGATACTGTACTTGGAGCACAGCAATGAGCCCTATGGCAAATTATTGCTAAAAAAATTGTAAGTACACGCCCCTGTAAAACAGGGGCTGAAAAATTGGGCCTTAGCCACTGGTGGCGGCACCCATAAACAAAAATGATCTTCCAAGCTATCATCATCAATCGTATCATTGAGGACTCGGAGGAGGAGGATAGCCAGTCAACATAACAGCACAGGCACTCAGCATCAGCATCAGTCTTGAAGGGACGTGACATGTTAAAATCAATTAGTCTGTTATATCAGCATCAGGTGTGTGGTAGCTGGTGGTGATCCAAGACTGGTTCATCTTGATGAAAGTCAGTCGATCAACCGAGTCGGTGGACAGGCGCACCCTGTGATCCGTGACAAATCCTCCAGTAGCACTGAATGTGCGTTCCGAAAGAACGCTGGATGCAGGACAGGCCAGTAGCTCAATTGCATACTGTGCAAGCTCTGGCCAGTGATCCATCCTCAAGACCCAGTAAGCCAGAGGATTTTCGGTGGGGAAGGTGTCCAAGTCTGACCTTGCCCCTAGATATTCCTGCACCATGTTTATCAGACGCTGGCGATGGTTGCTGGAACCAATCATACTTTGGGGCTGCGGACTAAAGAATTGTCTGAACGCATCGGTCAGACGGCCACCTTCCCCACCGCTCCTTCTTTGACTGGCCGAAGCCTCAGCAACTCGTTGTCCTGGACCAGGAGTTTGTAACCTCCCAGTCTCTGGGAACGCGTTGCACAGACCTTTCTGCAAGGCCTCCCGGAGTTGTCTCATCCTCTGCTCCCTCTGCGACGGTAACATAAGGTCCGCAACCTTACCCTTGTACCGTGGATCAAGGAGAGTGGCCAGCCAGTAATGGTCCCTCTCCTTGATCCGAAGAATACGAGGATCCTTCCGCAGACTTTGCAGGATCAGGGAGGCCATGCAGCGTAGGTTTGCTGAGGCATTCGCTCCGGAGTCCTCTGGGTCACTAAGGACGACATGATCCGCAGTCACCTCCTCCCAGCCACGTACAAGTCCACTGGTTTCTTGGGACTGTAAATCATCCCTAAAAGACTGCTGCTGATGATGCTGAGTGCCAGCCTCCACCTCCATGCTGACACAATCCTCCTCCTCCTCCTCCTCCTCTTCCTCTTCCTGTGCGATGGGTGGGACAGAAGGAACACTGTCTGGGTAAAGGGGGCCTTGAGAGGCAAGGAAGTCCTCCTCTTCCTGCCTCTGTTCTGCCTCAAGTGCCCTGTCCATTATTCCACGCAGCGTGTGCTCCAACAGGTGGACAAGAGGTACAGTGTCACTGATGCATGCACTGTCACTGCTCACCATCCTCGTGGCCTCCTCAAATGGTGCCAGGACAGTGCATGCATCCCTGATCATGCCCCACTGGCGTGGAGAAAAAAAACCAAGCTCCCCTGACCCTGTCCTGGTGCCGTAGTCGCACAGGTACTCATTGATGGCCCTCTGCTGCGTGTGCAGCCGCTGCAGCATGGCCAACGTTGAGTTCCACCTGGTGGGCATGTCACATATAAGGCGGTTCTTGGGCAGGTTCAACTCCTTTTGCAGCTCAGCCAGGCGAGCACTGGCATTATAAGATCTGCGGAAATGCACACAGACTTTCCTGGCCTGCCTCAGGACATCCTGTAAGCCCGGGTACCTGCCCAAGAACCGCTGCACCACCAGGTTAAGGACGTGAGCCACACAGGGCACATGGGTCAGTTGTCCCTGTCGGAGGGCGTAGAGGAGGTTGGTGCCATTGTCGCAAACCACCATTCCTGGCTTAAGCTGGCGTGGCGTCAACCACCTCTTGGCCTGGCCCTGCAGAGCAGACAGGACCTCTGCCCCAGTGTGGCTTCTGTCCCCCAAACACACCAGCGCAAGCACGGCATGGCATCTTTTTGCCTGCGTACTTGCGTAGCCCCGTGAACGGCTACGGAGCACCGCTGGTTCATAGGACAAACCACAGGAAGAGGCCATGGAGGAAGAAGAAGAGGAGGGGGTGGAGGAGAGAGGTGTGTCACAACCAGTAGTAGCATTTTGGAGGCGTGGCGGTGGGACAACCTCCAACACTACTGCACCTTGTCCTGCATCCTTCCCAGCTGCCAAAAGAGTGACCCAATGGGCCGTGAAAGAAAGGTAACGTCCCTGTCCATGCCTGCTGGACCATGAGTCAGCGGTAATATGCACCTTACCGCTGACCGCCCTGTCCAGCGAGGCCAAGACATTGCCTTCCACATGCCGGTAGAGAGCCGGAATAGCCTTCCGTGAGAAAAAGTGGCGTTTGGGAACCTGCCACTGAGGAACCGCACATTGCACAAACTCACGGAAGGGGGCCGAGTCTACCAACTGAAAAGGCAGCAGTTGAAGCGCTAGCAATTTAGCCAAGCTAGCATTCAACCGCTGGGCATGTGGATGGCTGGGAGTGAACTTCTTTCGACGGTCCAGCAGCTGGGGCAGGGAAATTTGCCTGCTAGAATCGGACGTCGGTGTACTGCTAGCAGAGTGGCCGCAAGTACTTGGCTGTGACACACCTAATTCTACACCTTCATTCCTCTCAGTGCATGTTTCAGAGAGGACTGAAGTTATAGTGGGGTTGGAGATCCCAGCTGATGCGGTGCAAGGAGAGGTCCGCTTTGTTCTTTGGTGTGGGTCTTTGAGGTAGGCTTGCCAACGAGCTGCATGGCAGGTCAACATATGTCTGGTCAGGCATGTGGTACCCAAGCGGCTGATGTTTTGGCCACGCGATATACGCTTGAGACATATGTTGCAAACAGCAGCTGTGCGATCTGATGCACTAGCCTCAAAAAAGGCCCACACCAAGGAACTTTTTGAATGACGGGCAGAGGCAGCGCCCTGCACAGGCGGAGCTCTGCGGTGTGATTCCGTTGGTGTACTGCCCTTACGCTGGCCACCAAAGGGCATCCTGTCTCGTTGGAGATGTGCCTCCTCCTCATCCTCCTCCTCCTCTCTCCTATTAGGCACCCACGTGGAGTCAGTGACCTCATCATCCCCTCCCTCCTCATCACTGGAGCCAATCTGGCAGTATGCTGCAGCTGCTGGAACATGACTGCCAGATTGGTGTCCTTCTTGAGCATCCCCTCTGTCTGCTCTCACCCTACTGCCTTCCTGTAGCTGGGTTTCATCATCAGACCCTTCGAAACGCTGGGCATCCTCCTGGAGCATGTACCCAACACTGTGCTCAAACAGTTCGGGGGACTCCTCAGGAGGAGGACATGGTGGGTCTAGGGAAGGAGTGACTGATGATGAGTCTGACATTGATACCAGGGAAGAGGACGCTTTGGCAGCTGCTTTGCCAGTACCCTGAGCCTGGGTGAGAGAGGATGAGGAGGAGGAGGAGGGCTTGGTCATCCACTCTACCAAGTCTTCGGCATGATGTGGCTCAACATGTCCAGCTGCGGAAAAGAAGGACAAGCGTGTCCCATGGCCATGTGCTGATGACAATGCACCGCGTCCACGACCAGCACTGTTGCCCCCAGACACAGAGCCTGCTTGCCCTCTTTTATTGCCTCCTGACTGTCTGCCTCTCCTTGTTTGCCTTCCAGACATTCTAATAGATGGCCTGCAGGGAGATGGGAAAAAAGCAATAAGGGCTACCTTCAGGTGTCCTTCTCTGTCCCTTGAAACAAGGACTTGCACAGTGAAAGAAACTGACACTCTCCCTACCTACAGTTTTCTGTCCCTAGAAAAAATGTTTTTTTTAAGCACAATATAGCACAAGGAGAATTCACTCACTGTCCTTCCAGGTCCCTAGAAACAAGGACTTGCACAGTGAAAGAAACTGACACTCTCCCTACCTACAGTTTTCTGTCCCTAGAAAAAATGTTTTTTTTAAGCACAATATAGCACAAGGAGAATTCACTCACTGTCCTTCCAGGTCCCTAGAAACAAGGACTTGCACAGTGAAAGAAACTGACACTCTCCCTACCTACAGTTTTCTGTCCCTAGAAAAAATGTTTTTTTTAAGCACACTATAGCACAAGGAGAATTCACTCACTGTCCTTCCCAGTCCCTAGAAACAAGGACTTGCACAGTGAAAGAAACTGACACTCTCCCTACCTACAGTTTTCTGTCCCTAGAAAAAATGTTTTTTTTAAGCACACTATAGCACAAGGAGAATTCACTCACTGTCCTTCCCAATCCCTAGAAACAAGGACTTGCACAGTGAAAGAAACTGACACTCTCCCTACCTACAGTTTTCTGTCCCTAGAAAAAATGTTTTTTTAAGCACAATATAGCACAAGGAGAATTCACTCACTGTCCTTCCAGGTCCCTGGAAACAAGGACTTGCACAGTGAAAGAAACTGACACTCTCCCTACCTACAGTTTTCTGTCCCTAGAAAAAATGTTTTTTTTAAGCACAATATAGCACAAGGAGAATTCACTCACTGTCCTTCCAGGTCCCTAGAAACAAGGACTTGCACAGTGAAAGAAACTGACACTCTCCCTACCTACAGTTTTCTGTCCCTAGAAAAAATGTTTTTTTTAAGCACACTATAGCACAAGGAGAATTCACTCACTGTCCTTCCCAGTCCCTAGAAACAAGGACTTGCACAGTGAAAGAAACTGACACTCTCCCTACCTACAGTTTTCTGTCCCTAGAAAAAATGTTTTTTTTAAGCACACTATAGCACAAGGAGAATTCACTCACTGTCCTTCCAGGTCCCTAGAAACAAGGACTTGCACAGTGAAAGAAACTGACACTCTCCCTACCTACAGTTTTCTGTCCCTAGAAAAAATGTTTTTTTTAAGCACACTATAGCACAAGGAGAATTCACTCACTGTCCTTCCCAGTCCCTAGAAACAAGGACTTGCACAGTGAAAGAAACTGACACTCTCCCTACCTACAGTTTTCTGTCCCTAGAAAAAATGTTTTTTTTAAGCACAATATAGCACAAGGAGAATTCACTCACTGTCCTTCCAGGTCCCTGGAAACAAGGACTTGCACAGTGAAAGAAACTGACACTCTCCCTACCTACAGTTTTCTGTCCCTAGAAAAAATGTTTTTTTTATGCACAATATAGCACAAGGAGAATTCACTCACTGTCCTTCCAGGTCCCTGGAAACAAGGACTTGCACAGTGAAAGAAACTGACACTCTCCCTACCTACAGTTTTCTGTCCCTAGAAAAAATGTTTTTTTTAAGCACAATATAGCACAAGGAGAATTCACTCACTGTCCTTCCAGGTCCCTAGAAACAAGGACTTGCACAGTGAAAGAAACTGACACTCTCCCTACCTACAGTTTTCTGTCCCTAGAAAAAATGTTTTTTTTAAGCACAATATAGCACAAGGAGAATTCACTCACTGTCCTTCCAGGTCCCTGGAAACAAGGACTTGCACAGTGAAAGAAACTGACACTCTCCCTACCTACAGTTTTCTGTCCCTAGAAAAAATGTTTTTTTTAAGCACAATATAGCACAAGGAGAATTCACTCACTGTCCTTCCAGGTCCCTAGAAACAAGGACTTGCACAGTGAAAGAAACTGACACTCTCCCTACCTACAGTTTTCTGTCCCTAGAAAAAATGTTTTTTTTAAGCACACTATAGCACAAGCACAAAACACACTGACACTCTCCCTACCTATCCTTCTCTTTCCCTAAACTAAAGGAATCCAGGTTAAGCAAGAAAGAAATAAAAGTCACTGTCCCTGCCTATGCTGCTCTATCCCTGCTCCGGAACACACTACACTAGGCCGCCGTGCTGGCGGCCTTTTATAGTGTGGGGCGTGTACTAAACACCCTCAGCAATAATTGGCCACAGGCATCCTGCCTGTGGCCAATCATTGCTCTCCTCGCTGCCGGCGCTGTGATTGGCCAAGCATGCGGGGTCACAGTGCATGCTTGGCCAATCACAGCGCCTGGATGACACTGCGATGGCGTAGTGCATTGTGGGCCGTTCGCGTCACTCGAATTTGGCGCGAACGGCCCAAATCGTTCGATCTTCGTCGAACGATCGAACAGCCGATGTTCGAGTCGAACGTATGTTCGACTCGAACACGAAGCTCATCCCTACTTGCAGTCCTTAAACCGCTTTGAAGCTGTGGGTGAACATGCGAGGTAGCGACGGGCATGGGGCTCCTTAATGTGTGTCCATACAAAGTCATTGTACCACCGCTGCCGACAGGCCTCTACCTCGTACAACAACTCCTTGGACAAGTACGGGTACTCCCACCCGTACTCATTGGCAACCTTTTGGCAGAAAAGTCTCTGTAGCCTGGACAAGGGTGGCATCGTGCAGCGGTCTCCCTCACCAGGCAGGACAATCGACTCTGGGTGCCGAGGCGCCTTGACCACCTCCAAACTGGGCGTAGGTGCCCGCAGCGGCACTCTCTTCGCCTTAGCAGATGGTGCAGGTAACTCTGGGGGCAGAAGGGCAAGCAGGGGACTGGATCCCTCCTCAGGCGCCGAGGCCTCCACCCGGGGTGTACTATCCCCTGTAGACATGGGTGGGTCCCTAGGTGCACGGGACGAGGCCAGGGGTACTTTGTCCCAACCCTTCCATTCAAATAGTTCATCTATTTGTCCATCATCTCCTGCATGGGAGATCAACTCCAGGTCGGAGGTGTCATACTCTTCTGCGGGTAGGTAATTCCCTGTAGATGTGGAATCACCCCCTCCCACGGGCTCCGGTAACTGTGGAACCCTGACACCTCCAACAAAACACCAAGTCCCGTTCCCTGGCTTACCTCGGCCGACACTTGAACATAGAGGTCCGGGAATTTTCCCACTGGATCCATCCGGGCCAGGCAAGCGCAGGGGTTGTCCTCCATCTCGGCCGCTGGAAGCTTTAGTGAGACCGGCCTTCCTTTTGGGCGCTGGGAGTAGGGAATCTGTGGTGACCGAAGCAGCATCTTCGGATTTTAAATCCTCCGTCCATTTGTTTGCGACTTCCATGGAAGTCTCTGCAGTGCGCTGGGGAATGGCTGTGCAAGCTCTGACTTCTCCTTGTAGAGTGGTGGCGCCTGTTAGGCAGTTGAGGTGGAAGGCTCGCGGATTTTCTATTGGTTGCTCCACTTCAAATATGAACTCACCACAGGCCTCGCAGCGACCGAAGGGCTTTAGCTGTACCACCAGTCCCGAACAGCCGGGACAAATCATACCCAGGGCCTCAACGTCCTTGCATGTGTACAGGGCGAATCGTCCCCGGGGCTTGAGCCGAATCTCCGTATCCATAGCGGAGACAGCAACGGGGGTTGCCCTTGTGGTAGATGCAGTGGGAACCCATGATGCAGTAGAAAGCATGCTGACCGTTGACTGCTCCATCGCACACTGAAGAACTGGCGCCAAAGTCTCCACGTGTATCCTCACACATGGCCAGACTCCTCCCCTTTGGTGCAACACTTCGCGGGCCTTTTCCTCGTCACGCCCACGAACTGAGCAGGGAGGGTGTGCCTCGTGGCGCGCCGACCAACATGGCCGACCTCCTCTGAACTTTTCTGGGGGGTAAAAGTTAAGTTTTCAGAGCTTCAGCCCCATTGACACGGAACACAAGTCCCGGACTCAGAGCCCCCACGTGTAGCGCCCTCACCCGCTCACTCCCTTCTTCTCGGCTGGTTAACTCATCTAGGGGGACCAGGGAGAGGGGTTAAGTGCTGCCACCAGCTCGTACCTCATATGTGTGTAGAGGTTTGAGCTAAGATCTTTACCTTCTGTGTCCCTGTCCGGAGCTTCCACTTCAAATATGACAGGTAGATAGGTGAATGTAGAACACTTTGCTCCCAGAAAAGTAAGCCCACACCAGGTGACAGTACAACATCTATATTTATTTCCGCAGAGATAAATATGCCTCTTTGCAAGCAGACAGGTTGATACAAACACAAACTTGGTGGGGAGAGGGTTCAGGCACAATCCTTTCGGATCAGAGAAGCTGTTAGGAGTTCACAACAACTTTTGGCGCACGGTCGCTGCCATCGACCGCGAGGTTGGTCCCTGCCACAGACCGGGTGAACGATGGGGCCTCTGCCACAGACCTTTGGATAGGCCTCTGCCACCGACCTGATGTAGCTGGGTCTCTGCAAAGACCATAGAACATGGACTACCTTCTAATAGCGACCCCTGTTAGGGAGATGATCCATCCCGGATGGTCCCCAGAGGCCTGCACTGTCAACAGCCAATGCTGCGCTGGATTTCAGGTCAGGTCACCTCCCTGGTTCTCCTCGTCCGAGACTCGGGTCCCCTCACTCGGTGGGCCCCTAGGTATCTTCCTCCATACGGGACCCAGTCGAAGGTACTGGGCCCCAGGCCTCGGCTAGTAACTCACCCCAGGCTTAAAGCGGAGCTCTGCCGGAAAAAAAAATATTAAAAGCCAGCAGCTACAGCTACAGCAGCTGCTGGCTTTTAATATTTGGACACTTACCTGTCCTGGAGTCCAGCGACGTCCGCAGCAGAGGACGAGCGATCGCTCATCGCTCTGCTGCTCCCTCCGCCATCCTCGCTGAGGGAACCAGGAAGTGAAGCCCTGCGGCTTCATGGCCGGTTCCCCACGGCGCATGCGCGAGTCGCGCTGCGCCGTTCTGATTGGTGCTCCTGTGTTCTGGGAGCCGAGTGTCTCCCAGAACACTACGGGAAGTCTGTGGGAAGTGACGTCACTCCCGCAGATTCCCGGAGAGAGGACTCCCGGATGTGGGTGAAAATACCTGTCTTAGACAGGTATCTTCATCCCCCTCCCCCCTGAAAGGTGTCAATTGTGACACCAGAGGGGGGGAGGGTTCCGATGAGAGGAACTTGTAATTTAGGGTGGAGCTCCACTTTAAGGTGCCTGGGATGGAACTCAAACTCCCTTGCACCCAGGCCGAGGGCACCTGGGCGTGGACGAACAGAACAGCAGCCCCCAGGCTGAAGGTGCCTGGGGCTCGGACCTCGTGCGCAAGATGTCCGCCCCCTTTATACCCTCTCCCAGCAGGCACAGCGGGTTCCCCGGCCCGCTGTACTACTGCCGCGAGAGGACACAAAGGGCACGGCCCTACAATGATGGTTCAACCCCATCCTAAGGCAACAGCGCCACCCAGGGGCTGCAGGGAACTGAACACCATTATATCCTCCATGAACCAAAATGGCCATAGATCCCTAATAATTAGTGCATCTGGGCCATGCTACCGCCCAGACACTCCCCCTAAATGTTGACACCCACTACATATATATATATATATATATATATATATATATATTAATAAGGGTATAAACATAAAAACAATAATGATGTTTCAAAATATTACCAAAACAGCGCTAAATGTTGGTATGAATTAGGTGACCAACATCACCTTAAAAAGGTGTCAAACAGTTTTAAGACAGATAAACAGTGCAGAGGTGTCAGAAAGTGTCCATAAATGATCGTGGATAATAGCAGCGTGCACCTTCACCGTAACATCCAGGTCCACCCAGTGGGAACACACTCCCCCTCAGGGGTTTAAACTCACCGAAGCAAGATCTATATATCAAGCCTTGACAACAGGAGGATAATCAACACCAAACACGAACTGCACTCGCATCAGTCAGGGAAACATCAGATCAATGGAGGCTCAGACGTAGCAATAAATGAATAGAAAAAAAGCCCATAGCATAATTCTATTTATTAATAAAAAAAACCCACATCACAGCACCCTTCATATAATAAACGTACATCAAGTAAAACAGTAGTGAGCATATAGATGTACTTCACCGTTTCTACTGATTATCGATCCGTCCCATCAGCGTGTAAGAGGAAGTAACTTACTTCCGGGTCCGGCTCAGTGAAGCGCATACATCCCTTCCGTTTGCGTCGTGTAGGTCACGCCCTGATGCGTTTCGTCATATCCTGACTTCGACAGAGGGCGTGCCTACACGACCAAGCCACCCTCCTTATAAAGACACTCCCTACACCAACCGCACCAATCAGCGCCTCCATATCACGGCAATGGGTGCACAATGCGGTAGCTATGGAAACCACTGAAGGCATATACAGGTGGGAAGGAGGATCAAAAGGAGCAAATTGCACTTCATTCATAGACATGGGAAACATAAGCCGATGTCATGAATAGGGGCATACATATGCAATATTCATAGCACACATAATAAACATAGCAAAAATAGTAATTAAAATTAATTAATTAAAATCACTATTCACACAATAATGATAACAGTTAAATAATAATAATAATAAAAAAAAAAAAATCTAAACCGATATAACATTAAAAACCAGTATAAATGAAACACAATCCATACTGTTTAAATCATTAAAATCTTAAATACCCATAATACACACATTCTGAATAAAAATGCTAAAATCAGATATACTATGTAAAAGAGCTAGACAAGAGCAAAGATACATAATCAAAAATCACTAATGAAGCAATTGATATCAAGATCTATGTTTAACCCTTTCGGCGAAAGCGTGTCAACCGAAAATATCCATTGGGTCTCTCGCTTCGACAGATCTCTAACTAGATTAGACCCTCTCCACATGGGTTTCAAATGGTCTATTCCCCAGAATCTGAGGCCAGTGGGGTCCTGATTATGGCACAATTTAAAATGTAAAGACACATTGTGATCTTTAAATCCCAGTTTAATATTAGCTATGTGTTCAGCTATTCTAATTTTTAATTGACGCTTAGTGCGACCTATATAGATAAGCCCGCAAGGGCACTGAAGGGCATATACAACATAAGATGTATTGCATGTAATAAATTCACGAATAGTGAACTCCCTATTATTTGAGGTGGAAATGAAATTTTCTACAGCCCTCAATGGTCTATTCACCTCTCTACATGCTCGACACCTCCTACAAGCAAAGAACCCATCTCGGTCCCAGGAAGTAGAGGGTCTAGATGGTGGATCCAGGACTTTTCTTACAATTTTATCTGCAAAACTACATGCCCGTCTATATATAAACCCTGGTTTTTGAGGAAGGACTGCCGACAGCACTTTATCCATACGGAGAACATGCCAATGAGTGGCAAAGATCTCCTCCACCTCCCTATACTGGGAGTGGAACCCTGAGATAAAATTCCACTCACGTCCTGTGTCTGGCTGGCAAACCGCCACATCTCTAAGGAAGTCCTCTCTGGGGCGTAGGGCTAAATCTTGAATAATGGTGTTTAATGATTCCTCATAATATCCCTTTTCGACAAATTTACCCTTCACAATCTCTGCTTGCAAGAGAAAATCAGAGTCCTTACAGCAATTCCTTTTTACCCTAGTCAATTGCCCTTTAGGGATGTTTTTAAGCCACATTGGATGATGGCCACTACTCATGGGTAAATAACTGTTAGCGTCAGTGGGCTTAAAAAAGACCCTTGTTCCCAAACTATTGCCATGTCTGAAAATATGGACATCTAAAAAATGGATATCAGTAATACTGAATTCGCTGGTCAGTTTAATATTATTAGAATTTGAATTAAGTTCATCCAAAAACATCTCCAGCGTATCAAGTGGTCCACCCCAGACAAAAAACAAATCATCAATATACCTTTTATAAAATAATAGGTGGGGTCGGGTCTTTGAAAAAATCTTTTTATCTTCCCACTCACCCATAAAGAGATTCGCTATGCTAGGTGCAAATCTAGCCCCCATAGCAACTCCCTTACACTGCGAATAAAAGTTACCATCATACCAAAAAAAATTGTGGCCCAAATAAAAATCTAAAGAGTTCCTCAGAAAGACTTTTTGACTATGTGTAATATCATCACGTTTACACAGAGCCCAATTGAGGGCCAGGAGCGCATCATCATGTTGGATGATGGTGTACAAGGATGCCACATCCGCTGTCACCATGTAAACATGCTCCTTCCCTCTTAAATCAATTTGTTGCAACATCTGTAGCAGACTCTTAGTATCTTTCAGATATGCACGGGTTACTACCACACTCTTTTGCAAGTAAAGATCCAGGTATTGCCCCATCCGGGATGTAACTGACCCTATCCCATTAACTATGGGTCTTCCTGGAGGGTGCTGTATATCCTTATGGATCTTAGGGAGGGTGTAAATGGTAGGGATCCTACTACTACTAGGGACAAGGTATCTTCTCTCTCAATTAGTTAATACCCCTGTTGAATACCCATTTTCAACCAAACAATTCAGATCAATCTCATACTGCATGGAGGGATCTTTCTCCAATTTAGTATAAGTACTGGTATCACTCAACATATCACTAAGTTGTTCATGGTAGAAGTTTTTGTTTAAAATTACAACTCCTCCCCCCTTGTCGGCAGGTCTTATTACTAGATCATTTCTTTCTTCAAGCATTTTTATTCCATCAAGTATATGTCGAGGGTTGACATCTTTTTTAGGGACAATACGTTCAAGATCTCTAATCACAAGCCCTTTAAAAACCTCCACCTGATGGTTAGCCCCATTTAAGGGGTTAAAGAGGGATTTATTCCGTAAACCACTGTCAAGAACAACCGTTGAGAGACCAGTCGCAGGTTGGGAATTCTTATTCAGAAAATATTTTTTCATATTAACCTTACGCATATACTTATGAATGTCAATGAAGACATCAAATTTATTAATGGGCCTTTTCAGTCCACATTTCAAGCCTAAATGAAGGATATTGATTTCTTTATGTGATAATGTTGTGTCACTTAAGTTAAAAATACCGCCTACTCCCTCTCTCTCCTTCTTTTTCTGGACTTTCCGTCCAGCTCGACAGCCTCTAAATCTCCTCCCCTCTGGTTTGGATACTGAGTATATTCCCTGTCCCAGTAAGGGGGTTCTCTCCACTGAGGGTCCCTGTAGCCCTGTGTTTGTTGGGGGTGTGCTGGAGGTCTGCCTCTTTGTTGGGTAAACCCCCGACCGCGTTTCTGCCACCCCCTCCCCCTCCCTAAAAAAGGACGAGGGGACTGGTGATTCCCTCTACCTCTATTTTCCCATAATGGTTCAAACCTATTATAAACAGGGACTGAATAATGATTACTATTAGATGGATGCTGAAAATCACCATTCTGTCCATCTCTCATTGAGCCACCTCTAGGGCGATCATCATAATTCCTAACAGGGGTAGATTGATCCCTTGGAATACGGGGAGGAACATCATTCCTCCTAATTTCATTTGTACTAGGCATATTCATGCTAGGTACAGGGGGCCTTATTACAGGGACGTCAGCATGTACATTTTCTTTATTTTCATTAGCTTTCACTTGTTGCCATAAATATACACAATTAGATCGAAAGTCCCCCATATCACGCTGAAACTTCTTAATTTTCTTTTTTTGAGTATCTTTGTCTACTTTCTCTAATTTCTTTTTTATTCTAGTATTAAAATCAATCAATTGTTGCGAGTCCTTAATGGGATCCAGCTGGAGTTTTAATTCATTAATCCTACATTCTAATTTAGTCATTTTTTTCTTTTTTCGTTTGAGGATAAGGTCCTGCAGCTTAAAACCCATGGTATTGAAAAACTCATACCACTCACTCATTGATTCAGCATCATCAAGGCCATCTTGTGGGACTACCTCCCACCTAAGGCTCCTGATTATAATGTTTGCTTTAATATATTGCTCTAATGTGCAAATGTCCCACCAAGTACGAACTTGTTTTTCAAGGGCATTTCCAAGAGCAGTCATTGCCCCATTGTAATTAGTTTGTGCTGTGGTATGCTCATCAACTGTAAAAATATTGCTAAAGTCAATCGTCCTACTGTTCAGAAATTGCAAAACGTCCATGGCTGCCGAGAGAAAAGTATAAATAAACAAAACAAAGGGTGTATACAGGCCTACAATACACCACTCAGCGCCACAAACACAGCTTTGCTCAACCTAAGCAGTAGGTAAAATATCTAAAAACCAAAAATGGTATAAAGGACTAAGCAGCAAACTGAGTTCCCTAGTGGTATACTAGAGCAACTCTTCCCTAAGCAGCCGTTTAAAACTAAAAAGTGATTAATAAGGGTATAAACATAAAAACAATAATGATGTTTCAAAATATTACCAAAACAGCGCTAAATGTTGGTATGAATTAGGTGACCAACATCACCTTAAAAAGGTGTCAAACAGTTTTAAGACAGATAAACAGTGCAGAGGTGTCAGAAAGTGTCCATAAATGATCGTGGATAATAGCAGCGTGCACCTTCACCGTAACATCCAGGTCCACCCAGTGGGAACACACTCCCCCTGAGGGGTTTAAACTCACCGAAGCAAGATCTATATATCAAGCCTTGACAACAGGAGGATAATCAACACCAAACACGAACTGCACTCGCATCAGTCAGGGAAACATCAGATCAATGGAGGCTCAGACGTAGCAATAAATGAATAGAAAAAAAGCCCATAGCATAATTCTATTTATTAATAAAAACCCCCCACATCACAGCACCCTTCATATAATAAACGTACATCAAGTAAAACAGTAGTGAGCATATAGATGTACTTCACCGTTTCTACTGAGTATCGATCCGTCCCATCAGCGTGTAAGAGGAAGTAACTTACTTCCGGGTCCGGCTCAGTGAAGCGCATACATCACTTCCGTTTGCGTCGTGTAGGTCACGCCCTGACGCGTTTCGTCATATCCTGACTTCGACAGAGGGCGTGCCTACACGACCAAGCCACCCTCCTTATAAAGACACTCCCTACACCACCCGCACCAATCAGCGCCTCCATATCACGGCAATGGGTGCACAATGCGGTAGCTATGGAAACCACTGAAGGCATATACAGGTGGGAAGGAGGATCAAAAGGAGCAAATTGCACTTCATTCATAGACATGGGAAACATAAGCCGATGTCATGAATAGGGGCATACATATGCAATATTCATAGCACACATGATAAACATAGCAAAAATAGTAATTAAAATTAATTAATTAAAATCACTATTCACACAATAATGATAACAGTTAAATAATAATAATAAAAAAAAAAAAAAATCTAAACCGATATAACATTAAAAACCAGTATAAATGAAACACAATCCATACTGTTTAAATCATTAAAATCTTAAATACCCATAATACACACATTCTGAATAAAAATGCTAAAATCAGATATACTATGTAAAAGAGCTAGACAAGAGCAAAGATACATAATCAAAAATCACTAATGAAGCAATTGATATCAAGATTAGTGTTGAGCGGACCCGAACTGTAAAGTTCGGGTCCGTACCGAATTTTGGCGTTTTCCCGACCCCGAACCCGGACCCGGATTTTGCGCTAAAGTCCGGGTTCGGGTCCGGATTCGGGAATTTAATGGCGCAGTTAGAAATGCTTCAGGGGCCAGCCAATCACCATTTGATTAGCTGGTGTGCCCTTAGAAGCCATCATAGCCATGCCTACTAATGGCATGGCTGTGATTGGTCAGTGCAACATGTGACCCAGCATGTGACCAGCTTCTATATAAGAAAGAGGCACACAGCACAGATCGTCACTCTGCTTTTAGACAGTGTAGGGAAAGGATCCTGGCTGCTGTTGCTGTGAGGGAGAGAATTATATGATAGGAGTTAGTCCTGATTCTGCAATCTACTGATAGAAAAGATAGGGAGACAGTGTAGTGTAGTGTAGTGTAGGGGCAGGATCCTGTTTGTGCTTTCAGGGAGAGAGATTTAGATAGGAGTCCAGATTGAGAGATATAATAACTCAGCGATCTGCATAGGTTTATCTGTTTGTGTTGCAAGCTCAGTGCACCAGCACTGCATTACGTTGAGTGATACACCTATTCCATACTGTGGCTGTATTGTGCTCTTGCTAAAAGACCTATTTCGGTCAGAAAAAAAAAAAAAAAAAAAAGGCACTTTATTGTGCTTTTGCTAAAAAGACCCATTTTTGGGCCCCCCCCAAAAAAAAGGCACTTTATTGTGCTGTTGCAAAAAAAAAAAAAAAAGGCACTTTGTTGTGCGCAAAAAAGACCTATTTTTGGGCAAAAAAAAATATTTTGCAGTGTATATCTCTAGTTGTGTGAAATAACCAATTTCTATATATTTTTCTTGTACTATGCTATACTAAAAAAAAAAAAAAAAACTTTTTTTTGAATAGCATTCTCTGCAGCTGTGCGATTCAGCGGTTATATACTGTGGTTGTGTTGTGCTCTTCCAAAAAACGCCATTTAGGGCCACAGAAAATATTTTGCAGTGTGAAATACACATGTGGAGGTGTGTAAAATAAACAATTTCTATATATTGTACAGTGCTATACTAAAAAAAACAACATTTTTTTTGAATAGCATTCTCTGCACTTCTATAGCTGTGCGATTCAGTGGTTAAATACTGTGGTTGTGTTGTGCTCTTCCAAAAAACGCCATTTAGGGCCACAGAAAATAAATTGCAGTGTGAAATACACATGTGGAGGTGTGTAAAATAAACAATTTCTATATATTGTACAGTGCTATACTAAAAAAAACAACATTTTTTTTGAATAGCATTCTCTGCACTTCTATAGCTGTGCGATTCAGTGGTTAAATACTGTGGTTGTGTTGTGCTCTTCCAAAAAACGCCATTTAGGGCCACAGAAAATATTTTGCAGTGTGAAATACACATGTGGAGGTGTGTAAAATAAACAATTTCTATATATTGTACAGTGCTATACTAAAAAAAACAACATTTTTTTTGAATAGCATTCTCTGCACTTCTATAGCTGTGCGATTCAGTGGTTAAATACTGTGGTTGTGTTGTGCTCTTCCAAAAAACGCCATTTAGGGCCACAGAAAATAAATTGCAGTGTGAAATACACATCTGGAGGTGTGTGAAAAAACAACATTATTTTTGAATAGCATTCTCTGGCCTCTGCAGCTGTGCGATTCAGCGGTTATATACTGTTGGGGTTGTTGTGCTCTTGCAAAAAACGCCATTTAGGGCCACAGAAAATATTTTGCAGTGTGAAATACACATGTGGAGGTGTGTAAAATAAACAATTTCTATATATTGTACAGTGCTATACTAAAAAAAACAACATTTTTTTTTAATAGCATTCTCTGCACTTCTATAGCTGTGCGATTCAGTGGTTAAATACTGTGGTTGTGTTGTGCTCTTGCAAAAAACGCCATTTAGGGCCACAGAAAATATTTTGCAGTGTGAAATACACATGTGGAGGTGTGTAAAATAAACAATTTCTATATATTGTACAGTGCTATACTAAAAAAAAAAACATTTTTTTTGAATAGCATTCTCTGCACTTCTATAGCTGTGCGATTCAGTGGTTAAATACTGTGGTTGTGTTGTGCTCTTGCAAAAAACGCCATTTAGGGCCACAGAAAATATTTTGCAGTGTGAAATACACATGTGGAGGTGTGTAAAATAAACAATTTCTATATATTGTACAGTGCTATACTAAAAAAACAACATTTTTTTTGAATAGCATTCTCTGCACTTCTATAGCTGTGCGATTCAGTGGTTAAATACTGTGGTTGTGGTGTGCTCTTCCAAAAAACGCCATTTAGGGCCACAGAAAATATTTTGCAGTGTGAAATACACATGTGGAGGTGTGTAAAATAAACAATTTCTATATATTGTACAGTGCTATACTAAAAAAACAACATTTTTTTTTAATAGCATTCTCTGCACTTCTATAGCTGTGCGATTCAGTGGTTAAATACTGTGGTTGTGTTGTGCTCTTCCAAAAAACGCCATTTAGGGCCACAGAAAATAAATTGCAGTGTGAAATACACATGTGGAGGTGTGTAAAATAAACAATTTCTATATATTGTACAGTGCTATACTAAAAAAAAACAACATTTTTTTTGAATAGCATTCTCTGCACTTCTATAGCTGTGCGATTCAGTGGTTAAATACTGTGGTTGTGTTGTGCTCTTCCAAAAAACGCCATTTAGGGCCACAGAAAATATTTTGCAGTGTGAAATACACATCTGGAGGTGTGTAAAATAAACAATTTCTATATATTGTACAGTGCTATACTAAAAAAAAAAACATTTTTTTTGAATAGCATTCTCTGCACTTCTATAGCTGTGCGATTCAGTGGTTAAATACTGTGGTTGTGTTGTGCTCTTCCAAAAAACGCCATTTAGGGCCACAGAAAATATTTTGCAGTGTGAAATACACATGTGGAGGTGTGTAAAATAAACAATTTCTATATATTGTACAGTGCTATACTAAAAAAAAAAACATTTTTTTTGAATAGCATTTTCTGTAGCTGTGCGATTCAGCGGTTACGTGCTGTGGGTGTGTTGTGGTCTGGCAAAAAAACGCCATTTAGGGCCACAGAAAATATTTTGCAGTGTGAAATACACATCTGGAGGTGTCTGAAATAAACAATTTCTATCTATTTTCCTTGTACTGTGCTATACTAAAAAAAACAACCTTTTTTTTTTAATAGCATTTTCTGTAGCTGTGCGATTCAGCGGTTACGTGCTGTGGGTGTGTTGTGATCTGGCAAAAAACGCCATTTAGGGCCACAGAAAATATTTTGCAGTGTGAAATACACATCTGGAGGTGTGTGAAATAAACAATTTCTATCTATTTTCTTTGTACTGTGCTATACTAAAAAAAACAACCTTTTTTTTTGAATAGCATTTTCTGTAGCTGTGCGATTCAGCGGTTACGTGCTGTGGGTGTGTTGTGATCTGGCAAAAAACGCCATTTAGGGCCACAGAAAATATTTTGCAGTGTGAAATACACATCTGGAGGTGTGTGAAATAAACAATTTCTATCTATTTTCTTTGTACTGTGCTATACTAAAAAAAACAACCTTTTTTTTTGAATAGCATTTTCTGTAGCTGTGCGATTCAGCGGTTACGTGCTGTGGGTGTGTTGTGGTCTGGCAAAAAACGCCATTTAGGGCCACAGAAAATAATTTGCAGTGTGAAATACACATCTGGAGGTGTGTGTAAAAAAACTATTTCTATATATTTTCCTTGTACTGTGCTATACTAAAAAAAACAACCTTTTTTTTTTTGAATAGCATTTTCTGCAGTTCTGTAGCTGTGCGTTTCAGCCATTACGTACTGTGGGTGTGTTGTGGTCTTCCAAAAAACGCCATTTAGGGCAAGATCCTAAATTTGGAAAATATGAGGGGAAGGTCAAAGGGACGTGGTGGCCCCGGTCGTGGTGCTGCTGGTGGAGCTCCTGTTGCAGGGAGAGGACGTGGTGGATCTGTGCCAGCTACACGCACAAGTGAAACACCTTCCTCAGGTGCGAGTAGGCGACCGAGCCTGCGGCGGTATTTTGTCGCGCCTAATGAGGCTGTACCAATGTTTAGGCCAGGACAAGTACAGGCGATAGTAGATTGGGTTGCTGACAGTGCCTCGGGTTCCTTCACATTGTCTCCCACCCACTCTTCTGCTGAAAGATCAGAGTTGGCACCTGAAGCCCATGTCCATCAGTCTTTCACCTCACCCCCTTGCAAATCAGCCAAGCAGTCTGAGCCCCAAATCATGCAGCAGTCTCTTCTGCTTTTCGATGACTCTGTTAGCAGGGTTTCCCAGGGCCATCCACCTAGCCCTGCCCCAGAAGTGGAAGAGATTGAGTGCACCGATGCCCAACCACTTATGTTTCATGATGGGTACATGGGAGGACCATCGCAGCACATCTCGGATGATGACGAAACACAGGTGCCAACTGCTGCTGCTTTCGCAATTGTGCAGACAGACATGGAGGGCAGGGGTGAAGACTGGGTGGAAGATGATGTGGAGGACGATGAGGTCCTCGACCCCACATGGAATCAACGTTATGCAGGTGACCAGTGTAGTTCGGAGGAAGAGGCGGTGGTCACACAGAGCCACCAGCACAGCAGAAGAGGGAGCAGGGTGCAAAAACTGAGCATTCGTCCCCTAGACAGTACATCTGCTACTGCCCAATGCAGCAAGGGACCGAGCACACCAAAGCCAGGTCCAAGGACTTCCCTAGCGCGGCAGTTCTTCACACAGTGTGTTGATGACAAGACACGAGTGGTTTGCACGCTGTGCAATCAGAGCCTGAAGCGAGGCATAAACGTTCTCAACCTGAGCACAAGCTGCATGACCAGGCATCTAAGTGCAAAGCACGAGCTGCAGTGGAGTAGACACCTTAGAAACCAAGAAAGGTCTCTGGCTCCTCCTGCTTCCTCTTCTGCTGCAGTCTCGGCCTCTTCATCCACCTCTGTAGTGACAGTGGCACCTGTCACCCCGCAAACAGAGGATCTGCCAGCAACACTACCACCTGGGTCACCAACCATCTCCACAATGTCCCATGGAAGCGTTCAGCTCTCTATCTCCCAAACATTGGAGCGGAAGAGGAAGTACCCCCCTAGCCACCCGCGATCCCTGGCCCTGAATGCCAGCATTTCAAAATTCCTGGCCTTTGAAATGCTGTCATTCCGTCTGGTGGAGACACAGAGTTTTAAAAGCCTGATGGCATTGGCTGTCCCGCAGTACGTCGTGCCCAGCCGCCACTACTTTTCCAGGCGAGCCATCCTTTCCCTGCACAACCAGGTGGGGGACAAAATCAGGTGTGCACTGCGCAACGCCATCTGTGGCAAGGTCCACCTAACTACGGATGCGTGGACCAGTAAGCACGGTCAGGGACGTTATATCTCCCTAACAGCACACTGGGTAAATGCAGTGGCTGCTGGGCCTGAGGCAGATAGCGGTTTGGCGCATGTCCTTCCACCACCGAGGATTGCAGGGCGCTTCAGTTTGCCTCCTGTTGCTAACTCCTCCTTCTCCGCTTCCTCATCCTCTACCACCTCCTCATCCATTCAGCGTAACACCTTCACCACCAACTTCAGCACAGCCAGGGGTAAACGACAGCAGGCAGTTTTAAAACTTTCCTGTTTGGGGGAAAATCCCCACACCGCGCAGGAGTTGTGGAGGGACATGGAACAACAGACCGATGAGTGGTTGCTGTCAGTGAGCCTCAAGCCCGGCCTGGTGGTGTGCGATAATGGGCGAAATCTCGTAGCAGCTCTGGGTCTAGCCGGTTTGACGCACATCCCTTGCCTGGCGCATGTGCTGAACTTGGTGGTCCAGAGGTTCCTTAAAAATTACCCCAATATGCCAGAGCTGCTGCAGAAAGTGCGGGCTGTCTGTGCGCACTTTCGGCGTTCTCACCCTGCTGCTGCTCGCCTGTCAGCGCTGCAGCGTAACTTCGGCCTTCCAGCTCACCGCCTCATATGTGACGTGCCCACAAGGTGGAACTCCACCTTGCACATGCTGGCCAGACTGTGCGAGCAGCAGCAGGCAATAGTGGAGTTTCAGCTGCAGCAATCACGCGTGAGTCGCTCTGCGGAACAGCACCACTTCACCACCAATAACTGGGCCTCCATGCGAGACCTGTGTGCCTTGTTGCGCTGTTTCGAGTACTCCACCAACATGGCTAGTGCCAATGACGCCGTTCTCAGCGTTACTATCCCAGTTCTATGCCTCCTTGAAAAAACGCTTCGTGCGATGATGGAAGAGGATGTGGCACAGGAGGATGAGGAGGAGGAGGAGGAAGCGGGATCATTTCAAAGGCTTTCAGGGCAGTCTTTCACAAGTGGCTACGAGGGTGGGTTCCTGCACCAACAAACGCCAGGTACACAATTGTCCGGCAGAAAGGGCACAGTTCTGGAGGATGACGAGGTGGAGGAGGAGATGGAGGAGGAGGAGGAGGAGGAGGAGCCATGTTCACAGCAGGGTGGCACTCAGACCAGCTCGTGGCCATTACTGGTGCGTGGCTGGGGGGATACAGAGGACACAGACGATACACCTCCCACAGAGGACAGCTTTTCTTTGCCTCTGGGCAGCCTGGCACACATGAGCGATTACATGCTGCAGTGTTTCCGCAACGACAGCCGAGTTGCCCACATTTTAACTGGTGCTGATTACTGGGTGGCCACCCTGCTGGATCCCCGTTACAAGGACAACGTGCCGTCCTTAATTCCCTCACTGGAGCGGGATCGTAAGATGCGCGAGTACAAGCGCACGCTGGTAGACGCGCTGCTGGTGGCATTCCCACCTGACAGCGGGCGTACGGTGGAAGCACAAGGCGAAGGCAGAGGAGGAGGAAGAGGTCGCCAACGCAGCCGGGGCACCGGCAGCACCTCAGAAGGCAGGGTTAGCATGGCCGAAATGTGGAAAAGCTTTGTCAGCACGCCACAACAACCAGCACCACCAGCTGAGATGGAACGTCTTAGCAGGAGGCAGCATTTCACCAACATGGTTGAGCAGTATGTGTCCACAGGCCTACACGTACTGGATGACGGGTCTGCCCCCTTTAACTTCTGGGTCTCCAAATTGGGCACATGGCCTGAGCTTGCCGTTTATGCCTTGGAGGTGCTGGCCTGCCCTGCAGCCAGTGTATTATCTGAACGTGTATTTAGCACGGCAGGGGGCGTTATCACAGACAAGCGCAGCCGCCTGTCCAGAGCCAATGTGGACAAGCTCACGTTCATTAAAATGAACCAGGCATGGATCCCACAGGACTTGTCCGTACCTTGTGCAGAATAGACATGTATACCGGTGTTGTGACAAAAACTGTCCGGCCATCGGATTGTGCCCGGCCCGTACTGCGCAGGCGCAGCGCTTGCGCAGTACAGAGGACAAGGAGATTCACAAAATCTCCGAAGATGAACGGCGCCTGCGCTGTGAGTGCAGGTTCAAGCCCCACCATCCAAGAGGACATACGGTAGCACATAGTAACAGGGCCCCTCACGGGCTCGCTTCGATCGCGGCCTTGCTTGGCTCGGCTTGAACCACGGATGGTGTGGCCTTCACCTGAACTCAACACGCAGGCGCCGTTAGTCTTGGGAGATTTTTGAAATCCCCTTGTCCTACATACTCAGCAAGCGCAGTACAGGGCGGACACTATTCGACAGGGGACAGAATTCGACACATCACCGGCCTTACCCAGCCATTGTTGTATTTTTGAACCAGTGTTGGCTACCTCGTCCTCCTCCACCGCCGCTTCCACCTACACAGCCACATCCACCGCCACCTCAACCTCCTACTCCATATGGACCTCGTCCTGCTAGGCCAAGATTAAAATTTTTATTTTATTTTTTTGTAGCGCACAGATCCTTTCCCCCTTACCTGCCTTTATGTTGTTGGCTCTTCGCAGGAGGGAGAAAGGCACACCGCACTACCAGCCCGTATACTCCTATATAAAGAGGTTGAGCGGTGTACTTGACGGGCCGTGTCCACAGCCGGAGTCAAAACTCCTCCAGAGGATGATTCTCACCTCTACTGTAGGTAAAGGCAAGTCCTTTAATTGCCAGTAAAGTCAATGTCCACACCAGCTGAAACTCCAACTCTTATTCTCTCATGGCAAAATAAACTGTACTCAGATAGAAAAGGTTAGAGCAAAGAAACAGGACAGCTTAAGGTGTGGAGGAGGTCCAGGCACAAACGTAGCACATTCACTTCACTGCTTAGGTTTCTCAAACAGTTTTTGGCGCACGGTCTCTGCCACAGACATTGAGGTTGGTCTCTGCCACAGACCGGGTGTACAAGGCCCCTGCCACGGGCCTGGAGAACTTTGGTCTCAGCCACAGACCAGGGTGTATAAGGCCCCTGCCACGGGCCGGTTGAATAAGGCCTCTGATACAGCCAAGGTGACCTTGAGCTTCTCCTTCTACGAACCTAGCCCATATCAAGGGGAAGACATCTCTCCAGGGAGTCAACAGACCATTCCTTCACCGTGACTCCCGCATCGGTCCATCAGAATGATCCTCCCTTCCCTGGAACAGGGTCCCCTACACGAGGCGGCTCTGGACTCCAGGCTTTACTCCCGCCCCTAGGCCTCCATACCCAGGGCAGCAAGAACTCCAGGATAGTACCTCACCCCGGGCTAAAGGTGCCCGAGATGGAACAGGAACACATGCACCCAGGCCGAAGGCACCTGGGCGCGGACCCCACTGGACATCAGCCCCCAGGCCAAAGGTCTGCCCCTTTTATATGCTCTCCCGGCATGCACAGCAGGTTCCCCGCCCCGCTGTACTACTGCCAAGAGGGGACACAAAAGGCGCCACCTGTAGGCCGCAGGGAACTGCACACCAATACTGTCCCCCGAGGACAAAATGGTCCATGAATCCTACAGAATTAGGGTATTTGAGCCTATTTACCACTCAAACACTTTCCTTAAATTTAGCACCCCGCTACATTTTTATTTCAAAGTATTTTATTTTCCCACTAGCTTATCCATTAAATTAAATAATTTATTCCAGAAAGGGCGTATTCTGGGGCATTTCCACCATATGTGTGGCATCGTGCCGTTGAGTTTCTGAGGTTCTTAATGACTTCCTGTACCTCTTCTGCTGAAAAGGGGGCCTCCAGCATATTTTTTTATTTTTTATTTTTTTTATGTTCTTTTAAGTTATTTCCTATCCACATTTGTTTGCAGAGCACTTGCCATGTTCTTAACAACATTTTGCTGCCATTTGCAGCCCTCTAGCCCTTTCCATTACTTTTTTAGAGCCTTTTTAGTCGTCAGAAGTCCGGGTCCCCATTGACTTCAATGGGGTCCGGGTCCGGGTTCGGGTTAAAGTTCGGTCCCGAATCCGAACTTTTTTCCGAAGTTCGGCCGAACCCGCCGGACCCGAATATCCAGCTACCCGCTCAACTCTAATCAAGATCTATGTTTAACCCTTTCGGCGAAAGCGTGTCAACCGAAAATATCCATTGGGTCTCTCGCTTCGACAGATCTCTAACTAGATTAGACCCTCTCCACATGGGTTTCAAATGGTCTATTCCCCAGAATCTGAGGCCAGTGGGGTCCTGATTATGGCACAATTTAAAATGTAAAGACACATTGTGATCTTTAAATCCCAGTTTAATATTAGCTATGTGTTCAGCTATTCTAATTTTTAATTGACGCTTAGTGCGACCTATATAGATAAGCCCGCAAGGGCACTGAAGGGCATATACAACATAAGATGTATTGCATGTAATAAATTCACTAATAGTGAACTCCCTATTATTTGAGGTGGAAATGAAATTTTCTACAGCCCTCAATGGTCTATTCACCTCTCTACATGCTCGACACCTCCTACAAGCAAAGAACCCATCTCGGTCCCAGAAAGTAGAGGGTCTAGATGGTGGATCCAGGACTTTTCTTACAATTTTATCTGCAAAACTACATGCCCGTCTATATATAAACCCTGGTTTTTGAGGAAGGACTGCCGACAGCACTTTATCCATACGGAGAACATGCCAATGAGTGGCAAAGATCTCCTCCACCTCCCTATACTGGGAGTGGAACCCTGAGATAAAATTCCACTCACGTCCTGTGTCTGGCTGGCAAACCGCCACATCTCTAAGGAAGTCCTCTCTGGGGCGTAGGGCTAAATCTTGAATAATGGTGTTTAATGATTCCTCATAATATCCCTTTTCGACAAATTTACCCTTCACAATCTCTGCTTGCAAGAGAAAATCAGAGTCCTTACAGCAATTCCTTTTTACCCTAGTCAATTGCCCTTTAGGGATGTTTTTAAGCCACATTGGATGATGGCCACTACTCATGGGTAAATAACTATTAGCGTCAGTGGGCTTAAAAAAGACCCTTGTTCCCAAACTATTGCCATGTCTGAAAATATGGACATCTAAAAAATGGATATCAGTAATACTGAATTCGCTGGTCAGTTTAATATTATTAGAATTTGAATTAAGTTCATCCAAAAACATCTCCAGCGTATCAAGTGGTCCACCCCAGACAAAAAACAAATCATCAATATACCTTTTATAAAATAATAGGTGGGGTCGGGTCTTTGAAAAAATCTTTTTATCTTCCCTCTCACCCATAAAGAGATTCGCTATGCTAGGTGCAAATCTAGCCCCCATAGCAACTCCCTTACACTGCGAATAAAAGTTACCATCATACCAAAAAAAATTGTGGCCCAAACAAAAATCTAAAGAGTTCCTCAGAAAGACTTTTTGACTATGTGTAATATCATCACGTTTACACAGAGCCCAATTGAGGGCCAGGAGCGCATCATCATGTTGGATGATGGTGTACAAGGATGCCACATCCGCTGTCACCATGTAAACATGCTCCTTCCCTCTTAAATCAATTTGTTGCAACATCTGTAGCAGACTCTTAGTATCTTTCAGATATGCACGGGTTACTACCACACTCTTTTGCAAGTAAAGATCCAGGTATTGCCCCATCCGGGATGTAACTGACCCTATCCCATTAACTATGGGTCTTCCTGGAGGGTGCTGTATATCCTTATGGATCTTAGGGAGGGTGTAAATGGTAGGGATCCTACTACTACTAGGGACAAGGTATCTTCTCTCTCGATTAGTTAATACCCCTGTTGAATACCCATTTTCAACCAAACAATTCAGATCAATCTCATACTGCATGGAGGGATCTTTCTCCAATTTAGTATAAGTACTGGTATCACTCAACATATCACTAA
The DNA here is from genome assembly GCA_029206835.1 of Rana muscosa. Classification (NCBI taxonomy): domain Eukaryota; kingdom Metazoa; phylum Chordata; class Amphibia; order Anura; family Ranidae; genus Rana; species Rana muscosa. Next base: position 198,071,626 of record CM055128.1, read on the forward strand.
GTTGTTCGTGGTAGAAGTTTTTGTTTAAAATTACAACTCCTCCCCCCTTGTCGGCAGGTCTTATTACTAGATCATTTCTTTCTTCAAGCATTTTTATTCCATCAAGTATATGTCGAGGGTTGACATCTTTTTTAGGGACAATACGTTCAAGATCTCTAATCACAAGCCCTTTAAAAACCTCCACCTGATGGTTAGCCCCATTTAAGGGGTTAAAGAGGGATTTATTCCGTAAACCACTGTCAAGAACAACCGTTGAGAGACCAGTCGCAGGTTGGGAATTCTTATTCAGAAAATATTTTTTCATATTAACCTTACGCATATACTTATGAATGTCAATGAAGACATCACATTTATTAATGGGCCTTTTCAGTCCACATTTCAAGCCTAAATGAAGAATATTGATTTCTTTATGTGATAATGTTGTGTCACTTAAGTTAAAAATACCGCCTACTCCCTCTCTCTCCTTCTTTTTCTGGACTTTTCGTCCAGCTCTACAGCCTCTAAATCTCCTCCCCTCTGGTTTGGATACTGAGTATATTCCCTGTCCCAGTAAGGGGGTTCTCTCCACTGAGGGTCCCTGTAGCCCTGTGTTTGTTGGGGGTGTGCTGGAGGTCTGCCTCTTTGTTGGGTAAACCCCCGACCGCGTTTCTGCCACCCCCTCCCCCTCCCTAAAAAAGGACGAGGGGACTGGTGATTCCCTCTACCTCTATTTTCCCATAATGGTTCAAACCTATTATAAACAGGGACTGAATAATGATTACTATTAGATGGATGCTGAAAATCACCATTCTGTCCATCTCTCATTGAGCCACCTCTAGGGCGATCATCATAATTCCTAACAGGGGTAGATTGATCCCTTGGAATACGGGGAGGAACATCATTCCTCCTAATTTCATTTGTACTAGGCATATTCATGCTAGGTACAGGGGGCCTTATTACAGGGACGTCAGCATGTACATTTTCTTTATTTTCATTAGCTTTCACTTGTTGCCATAAATATACACAATTAGATCGAAAGTCCCCCATATCACGCTGAAACTTCTTAATTTTCTTTTTTTGAGTATCTTTGTCTACTTTCTCTAATTTCTTTTTTATTCTAGTATTAAAATCAATCAATTGTTGCGAGTCCTTAATGGGATCCAGCTGGAGTTTTAATTCATTAATCCTACATTCTAATTTAGTCATTTTTTTCTTTTTTCGTTTGAGGATAAGGTCCTGCAGCTTAAAACCCATGGTATTGAAAAACTCATACCACTCACTCATTGATTCAGCATCATCAAGGCCATCTTGTGGGACTACCTCCCACCTAAGGCTCCTGATTATAATGTTTGCTTTAATATATTGCTCTAATGTGCAAATGTCCCACCAAGTACGAACTTGTTTTTCAAGGGCATTTCCAAGAGCAGTCATTGCCCCATTGTAATTAGTTTGTGCTGTGGTATGCTCATCAACTGTAAAAATATTGCTAAAGTCAATCGTCCTACTGTTCAGAAATTGCAAAACGTCCATGGCTGCCGAGAGAAAAGTATAAATAAACAAAACAAAGGGTGTATACAGGCCTACAATACACCACTCAGCGCCACAAACACAGCTTTGCTCAACCTAAGCAGTAGGTAAAATATCTAAAAACCAAAAATGGTATAAAGGACTAAGCAGCAAACTGAGTTCCCTAGTGGTATACTAGAGCAACTCTTCCCTAAGCAGCCGTTTAAAACTAAAAAGTGATTAATAAGGGTATAAACATAAAAACAATAATGATGTTTCAAAATATTACCAAAACAGAGCTAAATGTTGGTATGAATTAGGTGACCAACATCACCTTAAAAAGGTGTCAAACAGTTTTAAGACAGATAAACAGTGCAGAGGTGTCAGAAAGTGTTATGGGGGCTAGATTTGCACCTAGCATAGCGAATCTCTTTATGGGTGAGTGGGAAGATAAAAAGATTTTTTCAAAGACCCGACCCCACCTATTATTTTATAAAAGGTATATTGATGATTTGTTTTTTGTCTGGGGTGGACCACTTGATACGCTGGAGATGTTTTTGGATGAACTTAATTCAAATTCTAATAATATTAAACTGACCAGCGAATTCAGTATTACTGATATCCATTTTTTAGATGTCCATATTTTCAGACATGGCAATAGTTTGGGAACAAGGGTCTTTTTTAAGCCCACTGACGCTAATAGTTATTTACCCATGAGTAGTGGCCATCATCCAATGTGGCTTAAAAACATCCCTAAAGGGCAATTGACTAGGGTAAAAAGGAATTGCTGTAAGGACTCTGATTTTCTCTTGCAAGCAGAGATTGTGAAGGGTAAATTTGTCGAAAAGGGATATTATGAGGAATCATTAAACACCATTATTCAAGATTTAGCCCTACGCCCCAGAGAGGACTTCCTTAGAGATGTGGCGGTTTGCCAGCCAGACACAGGACGTGAGTGGAATTTTATCTCAGGGTTCCACTCCCAGTATAGGGAGGTGGAGGAGATCTTTGCCACTCATTGGCATGTTCTCCGTATGGATAAAGTGCTGTCGGCAGTCCTTCCTCAAAAACCAGGGTTTATATATAGACGGGCATGTAGTTTTGCAGATAAAATTGTAAGAAAAGTCCTGGATCCACCATCTAGACCCTCTACTTTCTGGGACCGAGATGGGTTCTTTGCTTGTAGGAGGTGTCGAGCATGTAGAGAGGTGAATAGACCATTGAGGGCTGTAGAAAATTTCATTTCCACCTCAAATAATAGGGAGTTCACTATTAGTGAATTTATTACATGCAATACATCTTATGTTGTATATGCCCTTCAGTGCCCTTGCGGGCTTATCTATATAGGTCGCACTAAGTGTCAATTAAAAATTAGAATAGCTGAACACATAGCTAATATTAAACTGGGATTTAAAGATCACAATGTGTCTTTACATTTTAAATTGTGCCATAATCAGGACCCCACTGGCCTCAGATTCTGGGGAATAGACCATTTGAAACCCATGTGGAGAGGGTCTAATCTAGTTAGAGATCTGTCGAAGCGAGAGACCCAATGGATATTTTCGGTTGACACGCTTTCGCCGAAAGGGTTAAACATAGATCTTGATATCAATTGCTTCATTAGTGATTTTTGATTATGTATCTTTGCTCTTGTCTAGCTCTTTTACATAGTATATCTGATTTTAGCATTTTTATTCAGAATGTGTGTATTATGGGTATTTAAGATTTTAATGATTTAAACAGTATGGATTGTGTTTCATTTATACTGGTTTTTAATGTTATATCGGTTTAGATTTATTCATTTATTTTTATTATTATTATTTAACTGTTATCATTATTGTGTGAATAGTGATTTTAATTAATTAATTTTAATTACTATTTTTGCTATGTTTATTATGTGTGCTATGAATATTGCATATGTATGCCCCTATTCATGACATCGGCTTATGTTTCCCATGTCTATGAATGAAGTGCAATTTGCTCCTTTTGATCCTCCTTCCCACCTGTATATGCCTTCAGTGGTTTCCATAGCTACCGCATTGTGCACCCATTGCCGTGATATGGAGGCGCTGATTGGTGCGGGTGGTGTAGGGAGTGTCTTTATAAGGAGGGTGGCTTGGTCGTGTAGGCACGCCCTCTGTCGAAGTCAGGATATGACGAAACGCGTCAGGGCGTGACCTACACGACGCAAACGGAAGTGATGTATGCGCTTCACTGAGCCGGACCCGGAAGTAAGTTACTTCCTCTTACACGCTGATGGGACGGATCGATACTCAGTAGAAACGGTGAAGTACATCTATATGCTCACTACTGTTTTACTTGATGTACGTTTATTATATGAAGGGTGCTGTGATGTGGGGGTTTTTTATTAATAAATAGAATTATGCTATGGGCTTTTTTTCTATTCATTTATTGCTACGTCTGAGCCTCCATTGATCTGATGTTTCCCTGACTGATGCGAGTGCAGTTCGTGTTTGGTGTTGATTATCCTCCTGTTGTCAAGGCTTGATATATAGATCTTGCTTCGGTGAGTTTAAACCCCTGAGGGGGAGTGTGTTCCCACTGGGTGGACCTGGATGTTACGGTGAAGGTGCACGCTGCTATTATCCACGATCATTTATGGACACTTTCTGACACCTCTGCACTGTTTATCTGTCTTAAAACTGTTTGACACCTTTTTAAGGTGATGTTGGTCACCTAATTGATACCAACATTTAGCGCTGTTTTGGTAATATTTTGAAACATCATTATTGTTTTTATGTTTATACCCTTATTAATCACTTTTTAGTTTTAAACGGCTGCTTAGGGAAGAGTTGCTCTAGTATACCACTAGGGAACTCAGTTTGCTGCTTAGTCCTTCATACCATTTTTGGTTTTTAGATATTTTACCTACTGCTTAGGTTGAGCAAAGCTGTGTTTGTGGCGCTGAGTGGTGTATTGTAGGCCTGTATACACCCTTTGTTTTGTTTATTTATACTTTTCTCTCGGCAGCCATGGACGTTTTGCAATTTCTGAACAGTAGGACGATTGACTTTAGCAATATTTTTCCAGTTGATGAGCATACCACAGCACAAACTAATTACAATGGGGCAATGACTGCTCTTGGAAATGCCCTTGAAAAACAAGTTCGTACTTGGTGGGACATTTGCACATTAGAGCAATATATTAAAGCAAACATTATAATCAGGAGCCTCAGGTGGGAGGTAGTCCCACAAGATGGCCTTGATGATGCTGAATCAATGAGTGAGTGGTATGAGTTTTTCAATACCATGGGTTTTAAGCTGCAGGACCTTATCCTCAAACGAAAAAAGAAAAAAATGACTAAATTAGAATGTAGGATTAATGAATTAAAACTCCAGCTGGATCCCATTAAGGACTCGCAACAATTGATTGATTTTAATACTAGAATAAAAAAGAAATTAGAGAAAGTAGACAAAGATACTCAAAAAAAGAAAATTAAGAAGTTTCAGCGTGATATGGGGGACTTTCGATCTAATTGTGTATATTTATGGCAACAAGTGAAAGCTAATGAAAATAAAGAAAATGTACATGCTGACGTCCCTGTAATAAGGCCCCCTGTACCTAGCATGAATATGCCTAGTACAAATGAAATTAGGAGGAATGATGTTCCTCCCCGTATTCCAAGGGATCAATCTACCCCTGTTAGGAATTATGATGATCGCCCTAGAGGTGGCTCAATGAGAGATGGACAGAATGGTGATTTTCAGCATCCATCTAATAGTAATCATTATTCAGTCCCTGTTTATAATAGGTTTGAACCATTATGGGAAAATAGAGGTAGAGGGAATCACCAGTCCCCTCGTCCTTTTTTAGGGAGGGGGAGGGGGTGGCAGAAACGCGGCCGGGGGTTTACCCAACAAAGAGGCAGACCTCCAGCACACCCCCAACAAACACAGGGCTACAGGGACCCTCAGTGGAGAGAACCCCCTTACTGGGACAGGGAATATACTCAGTATCCAAACCAGAGGGGAGGAGATTTAGAGGCTGTCGAGCTGGACGAAAAGTCCAGAAAAAGAAGGAGAGAGAGGGAGTAGGCGGTATTTTTAACTTAAGTGACACAACATTATCACATAAAGAAATCAATATCCTTCATTTAGGCTTGAAATGTGGACTGAAAAGGCCCATTAATAAATTTGATGTCTTCATTGACATTCATAAGTATATGCGTAAGGTTAATATGAAAAAATATTTTCTGAATAAAAATTCCCAACCTGCGACTGGTCTCTCAACGGTTGTTCTTGACAGTGGTTTACGGAATAAATCCCTCTTTAACCCCTTAAATGGGGCTAACCATCAGGTGGAGGTTTTTAAAGGGCTTGTGATTAGAGATCTTGAACGTATTGTCCCTAAAAAAGATGTCAACCCTCGACATATACTTGATGGAATAAAAATGCTTGAAGAAAGAAATGATCTAGTAATAAGACCTGCCGACAAGGGGGGAGGAGTTGTAATTTTAAACAAAAACTTCTACCACGAACAACTTAGTGATATGTTGAGTGATACCAGTACTTATACTAAATTGGAGAAAGATCCCTCCATGCAGTATGAGATTGATCTGAATTGTTTGGTTGAAAATGGGTATTCAACAGGGGTATTAACTAATCGAGAGAGAAGATACCTTGTCCCTAGTAGTAGTAGGATCCCTACCATTTACACCCTCCCTAAGATCCATAAGGATATTGTGACAGCAGGAAGGTAAAGTCACCTGGTTGCATCCAGGGGGGTAGATATATTTCGCCCAGATTCAGGCTTTACGCTGACTTATACAACTAGGTGGAGAGTTGTATAAGCCCAGCTAAGGCTAGTGGGCTCATGGATGACTCATACCTCTAGGGAGAGTGTGGGGCGTCGTGCAGACAGGGAGTTGATGAGACCAGCTGAAGCTTGTCAGCTCATTTAGGCCTCTATAAGAACTCCCAGCTTCATTAGATGTTAGCTCATGCCTGGACCCAGACCTGTGTGGACTGTCTAGGGAGAGTGAACCCCTGTGCGGTGAGACAAAGCCTGTGTGGCTATTTGCTTGGACATTTACAACCAGGGACTTAGGGACTAGGACAGCACTAGGCTGATCCCAGTTGTTAGTTAGGAAACCTGTATGTTCAGTCAGAGGTCAAGTTGACCAGGATTTATTTTGTTTATGTTTCTTTTGGCTTTGCTGTGTTTTGTCACTGTAAATAGAAAATAAACCGCACCTTTTTTTGATTTTGAAAACCACAACCTCCGTTTGCTGGGCCTGTTTTTGTGTGGGGAGCCCATCCCGGGGGTCACACCCACCCGCTGCCGAGCTAACCCCCTCACAATATACAGCACCCTCCAGGAAGACCCATAGTTAATGGGATAGGGTCAGTTACATCCCGGATGGGGCAATACCTGGATCTTTACTTGCAAAAGAGTGTGGTAGTAACCCGTGCATATCTGAAAGATACTAAGAGTCTGCTACAGATGTTGCAACAAATTGATTTAAGAGGGAAGGAGCATGTTTACATGGTGACAGCGGATGTGGCATCCTTGTACACCATCATCCAACATGATGATGCGCTCCTGGCCCTCAATTGGGCTCTGTGTAAACGTGATGATATTACACATAGTCAAAAAGTCTTTCTGAGGAACTCTTTAGATTTTTGTTTGGGCCACAATTTTTTTTGGTATGATGGTAACTTTTATTCGCAGTGTAAGGGAGTTGCTATGGGGGCTAGATTTGCACCTAGCATAGCGAATCTCTTTATGGGTGAGTGGGAAGATAAAAAGATTTTTTCAAAGACCCGACCCCACCTATTATTTTATAAAAGGTATATTGATGATTAGTTTTTTGTCTGGGGTGGACCACTTGATACGCTGGATATGTTTTTGGATGAACTTAATTCAAATTCTAATAATATTAAACTGACCAGCGAATTCAGTATTACTGATATCCATTTTTTAGATGTCCATATTTTCAGACATGGCAATAGTTTGGGAACAAGAGTCTTTTTTAAGCCCACTGACGCTAATAGTTATTTACCCATGAGTAGTGGCCATCATCCAATGTGGCTTAAAAACATCCCTAAAGGGCAATTGACTAGGGTAAAAAGGAATTGCTGTAAGGACTCTGATTTTCTCTTGCAAGCAGAGATTGTGAAGGGTAAATTTGTCGAAAAGGGATATTATGAGGAATCATTAAACACCATTATTCAAGATTTAGCCCTACGCCCCAGAGAGGACTTCCTTAGAGATGTGGCGGTTTGCCAGCCAGACACAGGACGTGAGTGGAATTTTATCTCAGGGTTCCACTCCCAGTATAGGGAGGTGGAGGAGATCTTTGCCACTCATTGGCATGTTCTCCGTATGGATAAAGTGCTGTCGGCAGTCCTTCCTCAAAAACCAGGGTTTATATATAGACGGGCATGTAGTTTTGCAGATAAAATTGTAAGAAAAGTCCTGGATCCACCATCTAGACCCTCTACTTTCTGGGACCGAGATGGGTTCTTTGCTTGTAGGAGGTGTCGAGCATGTAGAGAGGTGAATAGACCATTGAGGGCTGTAGAAAATTTCATTTCCACCTCAAATAATAGGGAGTTCACTATTAGTGAATTTATTACATGCAATACATCTTATGTTGTATATGCCCTTCAGTGCCCTTGCGCGCTTATCTATATAGGTCGCACTAAGCGTCAATTAAAAATTAGAATAGCTGAACACATAGCTAATATTAAACTGGGATTTAAAGATCACAATGTGTCTTTACATTTTAAATTGTGCCATAATCAGGACCCCACTGGCCTCAGATTCTGGGGAATAGACCATTTGAAACCCATGTGGAGAGGGTCTAATCTAGTTAGAGATCTGTCGAAGCGAGAGACCCAATGGATATTTTCGGTTGACACGCTTTCGCCGAAAGGGTTAAACATAGATCTTGATATCAATTGCTTCATTAGTGATTTTTGATTATGTATCTTTGCTCTTGTCTAGCTCTTTTACATAGTATATCTGATTTTAGCATTTTTATTCAGAATGTGTGTATTATGGGTATTTAAGATTTTAATGATTTAAACAGTATGGATTGTGTTTCATTTATACTGGTTTTTAATGTTATATCGGTTTAGATTTTTTTTTTTTATTATTATTATTTAACTGTTATCATTATTGTGTGAATAGTGATTTTAATTAATTAATTTTAATTACTATTTTTGCTATGTTTATTATGTGTGCTATGAATATTGCATATGTATGCCCCTATTCATGACATCGGCTTATGTTTCCCATGTCTATGAATGAAGTGCAATTTGCTCCTTTTGATCCTCCTTCCCACCTGTATATGCCTTCAGTGGTTTCCATAGCTACCGCATTGTGCACCCATTGCCGTGATATGGAGGCGCTGATTGGTGCGGGTGGTGTAGGGAGTGTCTTTATAAGGAGGGTGGCTTGGTCGTGTAGGCACGCCCTCTGTCGAAGTCAGGATATGACGAAACGCGTCAGGGCGTGACCTACACGACGCAAACGGAAGTGATGTATGCGCTTCACTGAGCCGGACCCGGAAGTAAGTTACTTCCTCTTACACGCTGATGGGACGGATCGATACTCAGTAGAAACGGTGAAGTACATCTATATGCTCACTACTGTTTTACTTGATGTACGTTTATTATATGAAGGGTGCTGTGATGTGGGGGTTTTTTATTAATAAATAGAATTATGCTATGGGCTTTTTTTCTATTCATTTATTGCTACGTCTGAGCCTCCATTGATCTGATGTTTCCCTGACTGATGCGAGTGCAGTTCGTGTTTGGTGTTGATTATCCTCCTGTTGTCAAGGCTTGATATATAGATCTTGCTTCGGTGAGTTTAAACCCCTGAGGGGGAGTGTGTTCCCACTGGGTGGACCTGGATGTTACGGTGAAGGTGCACGCTGCTATTATCCACGATCATTTATGGACACTTTCTGACACCTCTGCACTGTTTATCTGTCTTAAAACTGTTTGACACCTTTTTAAGGTGATGTTGGTCACCTAATTGATACCAACATTTAGCGCTGTTTTGGTAATATTTTGAAACATCATTATTGTTTTTATGTTTATACCCTTATTAATCACTTTTTAGTTTTAAACGGCTGCTCAGGGAAGAGTTGCTCTAGTATACCACTAGGGAACTCAGTTTGCTGCTTAGTCCTTTATACCATTTTTGGTTTTTAGATATTTTACCTACTGCTTAGGTTGAGCAAAGCTGTGTTTGTGGCGCTGAGTGGTGTATTGTAGGCCTGTATACACCCTTTGTTTTGTTTATTTATACTTTTCTCTCGGCAGCCATGGACGTTTTGCAATTTCTGAACAGTAGGACGATTGACTTTAGCAATATTTTTACAGTTGATGAGCATACCACAGCACAAACTAATTACAATGGGGCAATGACTGCTCTTGGAAATGCCCTTGAAAAACAAGTTCGTACTTGGTGGGACATTTGCACATTAGAGCAATATATTAAAGCAAACATTATAATCAGGAGCCTTAGGTGGGAGGTAGTCCCACAAGATGGCCTTGATGATGCTGAATCAATGAGTGAGTGGTATGAGTTTTTCAATACCATGGGTTTTAAGCTGCAGGACCTTATCCTCAAACGAAAAAAGAAAAAAATGACTAAATTAGAATGTAGGATTAATGAATTAAAACTCCAGCTGGATCCCATTAAGGACTCGCAACAATTGATTGATTTTAATACTAGAATAAAAAAGAAATTAGAGAAAGTAGACAAAGCTACTCAAAAAAAGAAAATTAAGAAGTTTCAGCGTGATATGGGGGACTTTCGATCTAATTGTGTATATTTATGGCAACAAGTGAAAGCTAATGAAAATAAAGAAAATGTACATGCTGACGTCCCTGTAATAAGGCCCCCTGTACCTAGCATGAATATGCCTAGTACAAATGAAATTAGGAGGAATGATGTTCCTCCCCGTATTCCAAGGGATCAATCTACCCCTGTTAGGAATTATGATGATCGCCCTAGAGGTGGCTCAATGAGAGATGGACAGAATGGTGATTTTCAGCATCCATCTAATAGTAATCATTATTCAGTCCCTGTTTATAATAGGTTTGAACCATTATGGGAAAATAGAGGTAGAGGGAATCACCAGTCCCCTCGTCCTTTTTTAGGGAGGGGGAGGGGGTGGCAGAAACGCGGCCGGGGGTTTACCCAACAAAGAGGCAGACCTCCAGCACACCCCCAACAAACACAGGGCTACAGGGACCCTCAGTGGAGAGAACCCCCTTACTGGGACAGGGAATATACTCAGTATCCAAACCAGAGGGGAGGAGATTTAGAGGCTGTCGAGCTGGACGAAAAGTCCAGAAAAAGAAGGAGAGAGAGGGAGTAGGCGGTATTTTTAACTTAAGTGACACAACATTATCACATAAAGAAATCAATATCCTTCATTTAGGCTTGAAATGTGGACTGAAAAGGCCCATTAATAAATTTGATGTCTTCATTGACATTCATAAGTATATGCGTAAGGTTAATATGAAAAAATATTTTCTGAATAAAAATTCCCAACCTGCGACTGGTCTCTCAACGGTTGTTCTTGACAGTGGTTTACGGAATAAATCCCTCTTTAACCCCTTAAATGGGGCTAACCATCAGGTGGAGGTTTTTAAAGGGCTTGTGATTAGAGATCTTGAACGTATTGTCCCTAAAAAAGATGTCAACCCTCGACATATACTTGATGGAATAAAAATGCTTGAAGAAAGAAATGATCTAGTAATAAGACCTGCCGACAAGGGGGGAGGAGTTGTAATTTTAAACAAAAACTTCTACCACGAACAACTTAGTGATATGTTGAGTGATACCAGTACTTATACTAAATTGGAGAAAGATCCCTCCATGCAGTATGAGATTGATCTGAATTGTTTGGTTGAAAATGGGTATTCAACAGGGGTATTAACTAATCGAGAGAGAAGATACCTTGTCCCTAGTAGTAGTAGGATCCCTACCATTTACACCCTCCCTAAGATCCATAAGGATATACAGCACCCTCCAGGAAGACCCATAGTTAATGGGATAGGGTCAGTTACATCCCGGATGGGGCAATACCTGGATCTTTACTTGCAAAAGAGTGTGGTAGTAACCCGTGCATATCTGAAAGATACTAAGAGTCTGCTACAGATGTTGCAACAAATTGATTTAAGAGGGAAGGAGCATGTTTACATGGTGACAGCGGATGTGGCATCCTTGTACACCATCATCCAACATGATGATGCGTTCCTGGCCCTCAATTGGGCTCTGTGTAAACGTGATGATATTACACATAGTCAAAAAGTCTTTCTGAGGAACTCTTTAGATTTTTGTTTGAGCCACAATTTTTTTTGGTATGATGGTAACTTTTATTCGCAGTGTAAGGGAGTTGCTATGGGGGCTAGATTTGCACCTAGCATAGCGAATCTCTTTATGGGTGAGTGGGAAGATAAAAAGATTTTTTCAAAGACCCGACCCCACCTATTATTTTATAAACGGTATATTGATGATTTGTTTTTTGTCTGGGGTGGACCACTTGATACGCTGGAGATGTTTCTGGATGAACTTAATTCAAATTCTAATAATATTAAACTGACCAGCGAATTCAGTATTACTGATATCCATTTTTTAGATGTCCATATTTTCAGACATGGCAATAGTTTGGGAACAAGGGTCTTTTTTAAGCCCACTGACGCTAATAGTTATTTACCCATGAGTAGTGGCCATCATCCAATGTGGCTTAAAAACATCCCTAAAGGGCAATTGACTAGGGTAAAAAGGAATTGCTGTAAGGACTCTGATTTTCTCTTGCAAGCAGAGATTGTGAAGGGTAAATTTGTCGAAAAGGGATATTATGAGGAATCATTAAACACCATTATTCAAGATTTAGCCCTACGCCCCAGAGAGGACTTCCTTAGAGATGTGGCGGTTTGCCAGCCAGACACAGGACGTGAGTGGAATTTTATCTCAGGGTTCCACTTCCAGTATAGGGAGGTGGAGGAGATCTTTGCCACTCATTGGCATGTTCTCCGTATGGATAAAGTGCTGTCGGCAGTCCTTCCTCAAAAACCAGGGTTTATATATAGACGGGCATGTAGTTTTACAGATAAAATTGTAAGAAAAGTCCTGGATCCACCATCTAGACCCTCTACTTTCTGGGACCGAGATGGGTTCTTTGCTTGTAGGAGGTGTCGAGCATGTAGAGAGGTGAATAGACCATTGAGGGCTGTAGAAAATTTCATTTCCACCTCAAATAATAGGGAGTTCACTATTAGTGAATTTATTACATGCAATACATCTTATGTTGTATATGCCCTTCAGTGCCCTTGCGGGCTTATCTATATAGGTCGCACTAAGCGTCAATTAAAAATTAGAATAGCTGAACACATAGCTAATATTAAACTGGGATTTAAAGATCACAATGTGTCTTTACATTTTAAATTGTGCCATAATCAGGACCCCACTGGCCTCAGATTCTGGGGAATAGACCATTTGAAACCCATGTGGAGAGGGTCTAATCTAGTTAGAGATCTGTCGAAGCGAGAGACCCAATGGATATTTTCGGTTGACACGCTTTCGCCGAAAGGGTTAAACATAGATCTTGATATCAATTGCTTCATTAGTGATTTTTGATTATGTATCTTTGCTCTTGTCTAGCTCTTTTACATAGTATATCTGATTTTAGCATTTTTATTCAGAATGTGTGTATTATGGGTATTTAAGATTTTAATGATTTAAACAGTATGGATTGTGTTTCATTTATACTGGTTTTTAATGTTATATCGGTTTAGATTTATTCATTTATTTTTATTATTATTATTTAACTGTTATCATTATTGTGTGAATAGTGATTTTAATTAATTAATTTTAATTACTATTTTTGCTATGTTTATTATGTGTGCTATGAATATTGCATATGTATGCCCCTATTCATGACATCGGCTTATGTTTCCCATGTCTATGAATGAAGTGCAATTTGCTCCTTTTGATCCTCCTTCCCACCTGTATATGCCTTCAGTGGTTTCCATAGCTACCGCATTGTGCACCCATTGCCGTGATATGGAGGCGCTGATTGGTGCGGGTGGTGTAGGGAGTGTCTTTATAAGGAGGGTGGCTTGGTCGTGTAGGCACGCCCTCTGTCGAAGTCAGGATATGACGAAACGCGTCAGGGCGTGACCTACACGACGCAAACGGAAGTGATGTATGCGCTTCACTGAGCCGGACCCGGAAGTAAGTTACTTCCTCTTACACGCTGATGGGACGGATCGATACTCAGTAGAAACGGTGAAGTACATCTATATGCTCACTACTGTTTTACTTGATGTACGTTTATTATATGAAGGGTGCTGTGATGTGGGTTTTTTTTATTAATAAATAGAATTATGCTATGGGCTTTTTTTCTATTCATTTATTGCTACGTCTGAGCCTCCATTGATCTGATGTTTCCCTGACTGATGCGAGTGCAGTTCGTGTTTGGTGTTGATTATCCTCCTGTTGTCAAGGCTTGATATATAGATCTTGCTTCGGTGAGTTTAAACCCCTGAGGGGGAGTGTGTTCCCACTGGGTGGACCTGGATGTTACGGTGAAGGTGCACGCTGCTATTATCCACGATCATTTATGGACACTTTCTGACACCTCTGCACTGTTTATCTGTCTTAAAACTGTTTGACACCTTTTTAAGGTGATGTTGGTCACCTAATTCATACCAACATTTAGCGCTGTTTTGGTAATATTTTGAAACATCATTATTGTTTTTATGTTTATACCCTTATTAATCACTTTTTAGTTTTAAACGGCTGCTTAGGGAAGAGTTGCTCTAGTATACCACTAGGGAACTCAGTTTGCTGCTTAGTCCTTTATACCATTTTTGGTTTTTAGATATTTTACCTACTGCTTAGGTTGAGCAAAGCTGTGTTTGTGGCGCTGAGTGGTGTATTGTAGGCCTGTATACACCCTTTGTTTTATATATATATATATATATATTAGGGCTGTGGAAATTAACTATTAATTCCTCAATTAATCGATTAATTGTTTTGATCGATCAAAATTCTTTTGATCGATTAAAATCGATTAAAATTCTTTTGATCGGTACTCACCTCTCCCCCGGCTTCCGGGTCTTCAGGGAGATCCGGTGATGTCACGGACACCGGCGGGGCTTGAATGGCTCCTTTGCTGTGCCTTCATATCTGCATGCCGGCGGGACCTTACTATCTGCCACACGCAAGGGCTGTTACACTTCCCTCTATCACTTCCCTCTATCAACCTGGGATTCTACAGCCATCCACTGGGAGTTGTGATAGTTCCCTTCACGGGACATCTACATGCCGACGGATTGATGTTAGCCCCCTCTCATCTGGATTCAGCAGTGGTATCGTTGTACACATTTTTATACCAGTATCATACTTAGCTACATGTTTTTATGACTGCTTTTGCTACCGTTTGGTATTACTCGCACCATTTTTACAGTTTATGTAGCTACATCGATTTTATCTCCAGTGCAATATTTATTTTGTTATCTACTTGAAGACTATAAAAGTTTTAATGCTATTCCCATCGAGCGCTGTCTTTGTGTGTTTTTTGTATCCTGCTATCCATTTTTCCAGTGGTTGGTAGCTGCACTGGGAATCGGCCTGCAAGGAGATCAGCTAAAAAGTAGTTGGATCTGTATGTGCGTTAAAATTAATCGAAATTAGTCGATTAATCGATTAAAAAAAAACGATTAATCGAACACGAAAATTTTAATCAGTAACAGCCCTAATATATATATATATATATATATATATATATATATATATATATATACATACACTGTATTCGGTTTAGCTAGATCTCACTTCAGAGTGTTCCTGTTATTCTCGCTGCAGTATATTAAGTCAGTGTACTGTATACTGGGCTCAGTGTGCAGGTAAAGCTGACTGCAGGCCATCCCCGTTCCCTTCCTAATAATATAGGCAGGCAGTTGATTGAGCTAAGCTTCAGTATATTAAGTCAGTGTACTGTATACTGGGCTCAGTGTGTGGGTAAAGCTGACTG
The DNA here is from genome assembly GCA_029206835.1 of Rana muscosa. NCBI lineage: Eukaryota > Metazoa > Chordata > Amphibia > Anura > Ranidae > Rana > Rana muscosa. The sequence continues at coordinate 198,087,140 of CM055128.1, forward strand.
CAGACCATCCCTGTTCTCTTCCTAATAATACAGACAGGCAGTTGATTGAGCTAAGCTGCAGTATATTAAGTCAGTGTACTGTATACTGGGCAGGCACAGTGTGCAGGTAAAGCTTTTATTGAGCTATCTCCATGTTGTTTGAATATACTTGGGCAATGTTATAATGGGGGGCTGTGCAGTAATGTGTACGCTTTTACATTTCCTTCATTGTATCACCTGTAGCGGCCTCCACTCTCTCTCTCTGATATCAGCTCGTCTGTCTCTTGTCTAGGGGTACCTTAGAGGAGAGAGTGCGGGGTCACCACGCCAAGCCTTCACCGCAGATATTTGTGTGAGCAAAGTTATTTTTACTTTCGGGTCGGTGTTCTGCACCAGAGCCTCCACCTCCTTTAGAACAATGTCTGCCAGAGAATGAGCCCCACACCAATAAAGTCCAACACTCCTTTATTCTTCCGATAACAGAGTAATGCACAGACAGTTGGACTCCCTCAACGAGTAGAACAGACAGGGAGGTGTGGAAACGAGTAGGCCCAGACACAATTAACTCTCCACTTTCCTTGAGAAAGTGGGTTGCGGTCTCCGATCGAGGGGAAATATCCTCCCAGGCGGTCTCCGGTGGAGGCTCACTGGCAATATGCTGCACCAGGTCTTCAGGCAAGTACCCCCCCCCCGGTCCATTACGCCTCTGGATTCGGGTACCCACTCCCGGGGTTCCCTAGGACTTTCTTCCCTTACGGAACTCAGTGGTGGGCACTGAACTCCAGACCTCCATCCGAGTACCTCACCCTAGGCTAAAGGTGCCTGGGATGGAACACGACTTCCGAACGTCCTCTAGGCCTAGGCCTAGGCCGCCTAGGACCTCCAACATGACCACCGCCCTCAGGCTGAAGGTGCCTGGGACTCCAACCCCGTGACAAAGATGGCCGGCCCCTTTATACCCTCCCCCAGCAAGCACGGCGGGTTCCCCGCCCCACCATACCGCTGCCGAGAGAGGACAAAAAGGGGCACGGCACACAGCAATGGTTCAACTTGAGCCCAAGGTGACAGAACCACCCGCTGGGCTGCAGGGAACTGCACATTACTGGTGTCTCTGCCAGGTTTAAATACACAGGGAAAGTGCATGCCCGCTACACTCTCCCCCTGGTGGTTTGACACTGGTCCCCAGTGTCTGGAATAAACTATGCTCTCAACGGCTGACATAGCCCAGTCCAGAAACCAACTATAAATTGTAAAAAAATAAAACCCTTTTTTTTTTTTTTTTTAAACTAACTAACTGGAGCAGTTGTGTCTGAGCCTTACATGAAAGGGAAGGGAAGGGAAACAACAACACTTAACCATAACACTGGAAATCACATTTTCACATAACACTCCTCCCCACCCATCCTGACTAAGACCCACCCCATCTTAGTGGTCTTGATGGGATGCTCTCCTGCAGAGGGAAAAAAAGAAACACACATAAACCCTGATACATATGTTCGTGTGAGAACGAAAAAACTTCTCCGCAGAGAAATCCTTTCCTTCAAAAGTGGGTGTGTGAAAAGTGATATTGATGCACGACACTGCCACCTGGTGACAGCGTCGCGGCAACTGCACTCGTGGAACTTTCCTTCTTCTTTGGGCCCTATCTACCCCAGTGTCCATGATCACTTGCTGGAGAATGAAGAACAACAAACAGGAACAGTCCTTCAGTTCCTCCGAAGAGCACCAACACCCCTTTAGCTGGGCACAGTCATTGAAGTTCCGGGTAACAGCAACAACAGCTCCGGAAAGTTCAGCAGCATAAAGAACAAACGGAGTCTCTTTTCTCCTATAAGTAGAAACGGGGATGCGGCAGGACAAGTGGCTTTGTCCCCTTCGCCGGGTAAGACTATTGAGTACGGGTGGCGAGGGACCTTGATCACATCTGGTCTGGGCATAGGTGCCCGCAGCAACAGTCTCTTTTCCCCAGTACTGGGTACAGGTGGTACCGGGGACATAAGGGCAGACTGGGAATGGGATCCCTTATCAGGCGCTGGTGCCTCCACCCGGGGTGTACTATCCCCTGTAGACATGGGTGGGTCCCTGGCTCTGCGGGACGAGGAGAGAGGCATCTTGTCCCAACACTTCTGCGAAAAGATCTCGTCTATGGCCACATCGTCTCCCAGATCGGAGAGCGACTCTAGGTCGGAGGTGTCACACTCCTCCGCGGGCAGGTAGCCTGTAGTGGAAACTGACTTGCCACCTCCCGGGGACACACAGGGCCGTGAATTCCCGACACCTCCGCCCACAGACCAAGTCCCTCCTCCCGGCTTACCTCGGCCTTTACTTGAGACGGGATGTCCGGGGCTCTTCCTACCGGATCCATCCGAGGCCGGGCCTAGAGGGGCAGGATGGTCCACCACAACTGCTGGATGGGGCTACCATGCCGGTCTTTCTCTTCGGTGGTGGACGCTGTGAGACAGTGGTGACCGAGTCAGCATCCTCGGATTTCTCCCGTTGAGTACTCGCGACCTCCTCCGCGGTCGCTGCAGTGCGCACAGGGATGGCTGTCAAAGCAGTGATTCCTCCTCTCTAAATGGTGTTGCCTGCAGCACGGCCGGGGTAAATGGTCCTTGGCTTCTCAATAACTGGATCCACTTCAAATAAGAATTCCTCGCAGGCCTCGCATCGCCCGAATGGCTTCAGTTGGCACACCAGTCCCGAACAGCCGGGACAAATCACACCCAGGGCCTCAATTTCCATGCATGAATACAAGGCGAATCGTCCCCGGGGCTTTAGCCGGATCCCCGTATCGGTCATCGGAGCAGCAGCAGTCAGAGTCGTGGTAGAAGGGTGAACTGGAATCCACGATGTATGTCCGAACATGGTGACTTGCTGCTGGTCCATTGCGCACTGCAAGTTTTTGCGCCAAAGTCCCACGTGTAGTCCTTCACACGTCTTGGACTCCTCCCCCCGGTCCTCTAGTTCGCGGGCTTTCTCCTTTCCTGAATCATGCCCACGAACTGAGCAGGGAGGGTGTGTCTGGCGGCGCAGTGCAAATAGAAGCCCCCACGTGTAGTCCTTCACACGGCTGGGCTCCCCCCTCTTCTCGCTCTTCTGCGCGGGCCTTTCCCTTCACTGGGTCATGTCCATGACTTCGAGCAGGGATGCACTTTGGCCAATGATGGCCAACCTACTCGGAACTCCTCCGGGCAGACATGGGAATTCTTCAAAAAGACTGTTTGTGAACTCACTGCAAAGTATATTCCCATGGGCAATACGTTTAAAAGGCTAAAAATAAAACCTATGTGGCTCACGGCCAAAGTTAAAAAAGCTATAAACTATAAGAAAAGAGCTTTTAAAAAATATAAAAATGAGGGAACACTAGTGTCATTTAAATATTACAAAGAATATAACAGGATATGTAAAAAGGAAATCAAGGATGCAAAAATTCAAAATGAACGACAGATTGCAAAAGATAGTAGGACAAACCCAAAAAAATTCTTCAAATATATTAATAGTAAAAAGGTCAAGTCTGAGCATGTAGGCCCTTTACAAAATAATCTAGAGTGGGTGACTGGGGACAAAGAGAAGGCTAATTTATTAAATACTTTCTTCAGCTCTGTGTATACATAGGAGCATGGGGGAGCTCATGTCCAAAATGGGGGTGGTAGTGACACAGCCCCAAATCCACAATGGCTCAAAGGTGATATGGTCCAGAAATATTTAGACAGAATAAAGGTGGATAAAGCACCTGGACCAGATGGCATACACACACGGATCCTAAAAGAATTGAGCTCTGTTATTTCAAAGCCACTGTATGTAATTTTTAGGGACTCATTAATGACGGGAATAGTACCACTGGATTGGCGCAGGGCTAATGTGGTGCCTATATTTAAAAAGGGAACAAAGTCTTTACCAAGTAACTATAGACCTGTTAGTTTAACTTCTATAGTTGGGAAGATACTGGAGAGATTATTAAAAGACCACATAGATGAGTTCTTGCTGGAAAAAAATATTTTAAGCAACACACAGCATGGATTCATGAAAGACAGAAGTTGTCAGACAAACCTGATTTCTTTTTATGAAGAGGTAAGTAAAACCTTGGACAGAGAAGTGGCTGTGGACGTGGTATACTTGGATTTTGCAAAAGCGTTCGATACAGTTCCGCACACGGCTCATGTGTAAGGTAAAGTCTACAGGATTGGAAATATCAGTTTGTAAATGGATAGAAAACTGGCTAAAAGACAGAATGCAGAGAGTAGTGGTTAATGATTCTTACTCTGAATGGTCCAAGGTTATCAGTGGTGTAGCCCAAGGTTCAGTGTTGGGACCCTTACTGTTTAATATCTTTATAAATTATATTGGGTCTGAGATCAAAAGTAACATTTCTGTCTTTGCAGATGACACTAAGCTACGCAGTGGAATAACGACCTTACAGGATGTCGCCAATTTACAAGCCGACCTCAATGCCCTGTCTAATTGGGCGACTATGTGGCAGATGAGGTTTAATGTTGATAAATGTAAAATTATGCACTTGGGGGCTAAGAATATGAATGCATCATACATACTAGGGGGAGTACAACTGGGGGGATCCATAGTGGAGAAGGATCTGGGGGTTTTGTTAGATCATAAGCTCAATAATGGCATGCAATGCCAAGCTGCGGTTTCCAAGGTGAGCAAAGTCCTTTCTTGTATTAAGAGAGGTATGGACTCCATAGAGAGAGATATCATTTTGCAAATCATATCATTGTACAAATCATTGTACAAATCATTAGTAAGACCCTATCTGAAATATGCAGTTCAGTTTTGGGCCCCAGTTCTCAAAAAGGATATTGGGGAACAGGAGAAAGTGCAGAGAAGGGCAACCAAACTGATAAGAGGCATGGAGGAGCTCAGCTATGAGGAAAGATTAGAGGAACTGAATTTATTCACTCTTGAGAAGAGGAGATTAAGGGGGGATATGATCAACATGTACAAATATATAAGGGGTCCATATTGTGAACTTGGTGTTGAGTTATTCACTTTACGGTCAACACAAAGGACAAGGGGGCACTCTTTGCGTCTAGAGGAAAAGAGATTTCACCTCCAAATACGGAAAGGTTACTTCACAGTAAGAGCTGTGAAAATGTGGAATAGACTCCCTGCAGAGGTGGTTCTGGCCAGCTCAGTAGATTGCTTTAAGAAAGGTCTGGATTCTTTCTTAAATGTACATAATATAACTGGGTACTAACATTTATAGGTAAAGTTGATCCGGGGAATATTCGATTGCCTCTCGGGGGATCAGGAAGGAATTTTTTCCCCTGCTGTAGCAAATTGGATCATGCTCTGCTGGGGTTTTTTGCCTTCCTCTGGATCAACTGTGGGTATAGAATTGGGTATATGGGATTGTACGATTTTTTTTTTTTTTATGGTTGAACTGAATGGACTTGTGTCTTTTTTCAACCTGAATAACTATGTAACTATGTAACGTCCAAACTCCGTTGTAGCACGAACACCATCCCGGACCCGAGCCCCCACGTGTATCGGCCTCCACTCTCTCTCTCTGATATCAGCTCATCTGTCTATTGTCTAGGGGTACCTTAGAGGAGAGAGTGCGGGGTCACCACGCCAAGCCTTCACCGCAGATATTTGTGTGGTGTGAGCAAAGTTCTTTTTACCTCCGGGTCGGTGTTCTGCACCAGAGCCTCCACCTCCTTTGGAACAATGTCTGCCAGAGAATGAGCCCCACACCAATAAAGTCCAACACTCCTTTATTCTTCCGATAACAGAGTAATGCACAGACAGTTGGACTCCCTCAACGAGTAGAACAGACAGGGAGGTGTGGAAACGAGTAGGCCCAGACACAATGAACTCTCCACTTTCCTTCAGAAAGTGGGTTGCGGTCTCCGATCGAGGGGAAATATCCTTCCAGGCGGTCTCCGGTGGAGGCTCACCCGTCACTGGCAATATGCTGCACCAGGTCTTCAGGCAAGTACCCCCCCCGGTCCATTACGCCTCTGGATTCGGGTACCCACTCCTGGGGTTCCCTAGGACTTCCTTCCCTCGCGGAACTCAGTGGTGGGCACTGAGCTCCAGACCTCCATCCGAGTACCTCGTGTTCCATCCCAGGCTAAAGGTGCCTGGGATGGAACACGACCTCCGAACGTCCTCTAGGCCTAGGCCGCCTAGGACCTCCAACACGACCACCGCCCTCAGGCTGAAGGTGCCTGGGACTCCAACCCCGTGACAAAGATGGCCGGCCCCTTTATACCCTCCCCCAGCAAGCACGGCGGGTTCCCCGCCCCACCATACCGCTGCCGAGAGAGGACAAAAAGGGGCACGGCACACAGCAATGGTTCAAACCAGCCCAAGGTGACAGCCCCACCCGCTGGGCTGCAGGGAACTGCACATTACTGGTGTCTCTGCCAGGTTTAAATACACTGGGAAAGTGCATGACCGCTACACACCAACACGTTCTCATTCAATAATGGGTGGTGTCTCACAGCCACTAGTGATGGTGGCTGTAGTTTCACCACTAAACTGATACCTTATTGTGTATAGGGACACTCTCTGCCCTAGGAATGAGTGGGGCATACCAACCATGCTGTGCCGACCACCTCTGGGGTATATGGTGTCCCGGTGGGAGGCACATTTTATGATCACACTTGATGTGACCCCCCACTATAATATCTAATCCATCATTGTCCCCTCTTTTTAGGGTAATGGAGGACTAGTAATACATATTTAGCTAGTGTATTAATGTTGTAGTTTTAATGGGTATTTTATCTATTGTCACACTGGTTTGCTGGTTGTGACTCTGTGATAATTATCCATTTGCTTCCTGCCCCATAAAATATGAATTATTAGGGGGTTCTCTTTTTAATTATAATTTTGGTTTTAAATTTATTTGGTTTTAAAAGATGTATGGCCTGATGTTTCTGTATAGAGCAATCATGTCATGTGGTTTTAAAATGTTGCAATGTTTCTATGCCGCACACCACACTCTAACTAGTGAGGATGGAACACTAAAGCCCCGTACACACGGTCGGACTTTTGGCCAACAAACTTCATTTTGAGCAAGTTGGACCAACAATCCGACCGTGTGTACGCTCCATCAGACAAACTTTTTTCGTTTGGTTTTGGATTTCATCGGACAAAAGTTGGATCTGCAAATTAGACAAACTTTTGCCCAACAAAAGTCAGATGGAGCAAAGTCGGACCGTGTGTACAGAAAACCATCGGACTTTTGTCCGATGGACAAAACAAATCATGTTAAAATCAACCAACAATAGCAGAAGTTGACCAAAGGGTGACAGTAAAGAGCAGAAAAGAGCAGAAAAACCATGCAATGTTGTAAGATGTTTTGGGAAAGTTTGCAGAAAAGTCCGAGCGTGTGTATGCAATGGGTGTTCCCGACCAACTCCGTTCGGACAAAAATCCACGGAAAAGTCAGATGGAAGTCCGACCGTGTGTACGAGGCTTAAGAATCACTGAGTTGCAATGCAATTTTACAGCTTTGAGTCAGTTGTCATTACTGTTGATTTGCAGGCATTGGATCATCAGCGCTTTGCGGTCATTGGGACACATCATGTACGCAGGCGCGAGATCGGATTCTATGTGAGTGGCAGGTGGGAGGGTATAAAGGGAGGATGTGAGGGGAATAGCAGCCAATCCCATGAATAAGTCCGTAGTGACGAAACGTCGGGCGTGGCTGCACAATACCATTGACACTGACGTGACACGCTGAGGCTAAGAACGCTCTACTGTTACCGCGATCCAGGACTCAGGAGTGGGTGAGAGACTGAGATCGAGCATACACCTCGGGTCCGCTGTGACCGCAAAACACTGTAGTGCCATCATACACTTGTGTTTGCTGTTTTTTTCAAGGCTGGTTTTATTCATTTACCTTGTGAGTGTAATATTTGAAGTGTTTCTGTGTATTTCAATAAATTGGTCATTACTATTTTACACTATTGGAGCACTCTTTTCATCCTTACATGTTCGGAAAATCCTTTGTTGAAACACAAGTTTTGATTGGATGGCCGTTCACCCTCTAGTGGTTAAACTAGCATGCTTTTGAGCTGAACACGAGAGTGGGAGGCATGAACAGCTGGTGAGTGCAATTTCAGAGGGGGCTGACACGTGCACGACGGTGTGGTGGAAGATTCCTTTGTTTTAAGAAGATTGAATCTTTCTTTGGAATATTACTTCACTTTATGGACTTTTTTCATTATATCATTTATCACATGTCACGTGGGGTATATTTAACGATCCAGTGTTCTTAGTGATTGTAATTTAGACACTTAGGGACTGGCACTGAGGTACTGGTCATATTAGCGCCACATTTTTTCCTATTTTCACTTTAACTGCAAACCATAACTGTTCTATTCCTAAGAATACAGACAGGCAGTTGATTGAGCTAAGCTGCAGTATATTAAGCCAGCGTACTGTATATTCCTATATGTATAGGCCATTCCTTGTGTACCTATTCCTTTCCAATACATCAAATACAGTATGTCTGGAAGGCCAACAAGAAGAGGCAGACACACACAGGCCAATAAAAGAGGGCAAGCAAGCTCTGTGTCTAAAGGCAACAGTGCTGGTCGTGAACATGGTGCATCCTCATCAGCATGTGGCCGTGGGGCACGCTTGTCCTTTTTTTCAGCAGCAGGCCGTGTTGAGCTGCAACATGCAGAAGAGTTGGTAGAGTGGATGACCAAGCCGTCCTCATCCTCCTCATCCTCTGTCACCCAGGCTACCTTGGCTGCCAATGCAGGTGCTAAAGCGGCCTATTCCATCGGCTCAAGGTCATCAGTTACTCCTTCCCTAGCCCCACCATCATGCACGGAGGAGTCCCCCGAACTGTTTGACCACAGTATTGGGTACATGCTGCAGGAGGATGCGCAGCGTTTTGAAGGCTCCGATGATGGTACCCAGCTTGAGGAAGGCAGTAACTTGAGCCCAGACAGAAGGGGTGCCCAAGAAGGACAACAAACTGGCAGTCATGTTCCCCCAGCTGCAGCATACTGCCAGGTTTGCTCCAGTGACGAGGAGGGAGGGGATGATGAGGTCACTGACTCTACGTGGGTGCCTGATAGGAGAGAGGAGGAGGAGGAGGAGGCACATCTCCAACGAGGCAGGATGCCCTCCAGGGGCCAGCTTAAGGGCAGCCAACCGACTGCATCACACCGCAGAGCTCTGCATGTGCAGGGCGCTGCTGACTCGTTTTTCCAAAAGTTCTTTGGTGTGGGCCTTTTTTCAGACATGTACAGCAGATCACACCATTGCTATTTGCAACATATGTCTGAAGCGCATCAAGCGTGGCCAAAACAGCAGCGCTTGGGCACCACATGCTTGATCAGACATATGTCGACCTGCCATGCAGTCTGTTGGCAAGCGTACATAAAAGACCCACACCAAAGAACAAAGCGGACCTCTCCTTGCTCCTCATCAGCTGGGATCTCCAACCCCGCTATACCTTTAGTCCTCTCAGAAACCTGCACTGAGAGGCATGAAGGTGTAGAATTAGGTGTGCCACTGCCAAGTACTTGCGGGCAATCTGCTATAGGTACACCAACGTCCGATTGTACCAGGCACATTTCCCTGCCCCAGTTGCTACACCGGCAAAAGAAATTCGCTCCCAGCCATCCACATGCCCAGCGGTTGAATGCTAGCTTGGCTAAATTGCTAGCACTTCAACTGCTGCCTTTTCAGTTGGTAGACTCTGCCCCCTTCCGTGAGTTTGTGGAATATGCGGTTCCTCAGTGGCAGGCTCCCAAACACCACTTTTTTCACAGAAGGCGATTCCGGCTCTCTACCGGCATGTGGAAGGCAATGTCTTGGCCTCGCTGGACAGGGCGGTCAGTGGTAAGGTGCATATTACCGCTGACTCCTGGTCCAGCAGGCATGGACAGGGACGTTACCTATCTTTCACGGCCCACTGGGGTGACTCTGCTGGCAGCTGGGAAGGATGCAGGACAGGGTGCAGTAGTGTTGGAGTTTGTTCTGCCACCACCCCTTCAAAATGCTACTAGTGGTGATTCTGACACACCTCTCTCCTCCACCTCCTCCTCTTCTTCTTCCTCCATGGCCTCTTCCTCTGCTGATTTGTCCTCGAAACCAGCGGTGCTCAAGGGGCTACGCAAGTACGCAGGCAAAAAGATGCCATGCAGTGTTTGAGCTGGTGTGCTTGGGGGACAGGAGCCGCACTGGGGCAGAGATTCTGTCAGCTCTGCAGGGGCAGGCTCAGAGGTTGTTGATGCCACACCAGCTTAAGCCAGGAATGGTGGTTTGTGACAATGGCACCAACCTCCTTTCCACCCTCCGACATGGACAGCTGACCCATGTGCCCTGTTTGGCTCACGTCCTTAACTTGGTGGTGCAGCGGTTCTTGGGCAGGTACCCGGGCTTACAGGATGTCCTGAGGCAGGCAATAAAAGTCTGTGGGCATTTCCGCCGGTCATATAATGCCAGTGCTCGGCTGGCTGACCTCCAAAATGAATTTAACCTGCCAAAGAACTGCCTAATCTGTGACATGCCCACCAGGTGGAACTCAATGTTGGCCATACTGCAGCGGCTGCACACGCAGCAGAGGGCCATCAATGAGTACCTGTGCGACTATGGCACCAGGACAGGGTCAGGGAGCTTGTTTTTTTTGCCATGCCAGTGGGTCATGATCAGGGTTGCATGCACTGTCCTGTCACCATTTGAGGAGGCCACGAGGATGGTGAGCAGTGACAATGCACACATCAGTGATGCTATCCCTCTTGTCCACCTGTTGGAGCACACACTGCGTGGAATAATGGACAGGGCACTTGAGGCAGAACAGAGGGAGGAAGAGGAGGACTTCCTTACCTCTCAAGGCCCCCTTTATCCTGACAGTGTTCCTGCGGGCCCACCGATCACACAGGAAGAGGAGGAGGAGGAGGATTGTGTCAGCATGGAGGTGGAGACTAGCAGCAGTCTTCAAGGGATCATTTACAGTCCCCGGACCGAATGCCTCCACAAATCTATGCTGCATGGCCTCCCTGATCCTGCAAAGCCTGCAAAAGGATCCTTGTATTCGTGGTATGAAGGAGAGGGATCATTACTGGATGGCAACCCTCCTTGATCCACGTTACAAGGGTAAGGTTGCGGACCTTACCCAGCCGTCGCAGAGGGAGCAAAGGATGAAACATCTTGGGGAGGCCTTGCAGAAAGGTTTGTGCAACGCGTTTCCAGAGCCTGGGAGGTTACAAATTCCTGGTCCTGGACAACGTGTTGCTGAGGCTTCAGTCAGTCACAGAAGGAGCGGTGGAGAAGGTGGTCGTCTGACCGATGCGATCAGATAATTTTTTAGCCCCCAGCCCCAAGGTATGATCGGTTCCAGCAACCATCGCCAGCGTCTGATTCACATGGTGCACGAATACCTATGGGCAAGATCAGACTTGGACACCTTTCCCACCGAAAATCCTCTGGGTTACTGGGTCTTGAGGATGGATCACTGGCCAGAGCTTGCACAGTATGCAATTGAGCTACAGGCATGTCCTGCATCCAGCGTTCTTTCGGAACGCACATTTAGTGCTGCTGGAGGCTTTGTAAGCGATCACAGGGTGCGCCTGTCCACCGACTCGGTCGATCGGCTTACCTTCATAAAAATGAATCAGTCTTGGATCACCAGCTACCAAGCACCTGATTCTGATGTAACCGAATAATTTTTTTCTTGAATGTGAGATCCCTTCAAGACTGCCTATGCTGATGCTGAGTGACTATCCTGTTATGCTGAGTGACTATCCTCTTCCTCCTCAATGTTCATGTTGATAGCTTGTAAGAACATTTTTGGTTCTGGGCACCGCCATCAGTGCCTAAGGCCCAACTTTTCTGCCCCTGTTTAACAGGGGCGTGTAATTCCATTTTTTGCTGCAATACTTTGCAGCAGGGCTCATTCCTGCGCTCCAACTAGAGTATCTGTGAGGGGTTGCAGTGTTGTGGCACCAGAACCAGTGCCTAAGGCCAAATTTTTCTGCCCCTGTTTAACAGGGGTGTGTAATTACAATTTCTTTCTCGTACATCACGGGACACAGAGCGACATAGTCATTACTATGTGGGTTATATAGATACCTTCAGGTGCTGGCACTGGCAACTTCCAAAACCGGAAGTACCCTCCCCTATATAAGCCCCTCCCATCCGGGAGTACCTCAGTTTTTTTGCCAGTGTCTAAGGTGTTGGCCAAGAAGTAACATGTGTTTTCACTGAGCTTGCGTACAGGTTCTTTTGGGCCTCAGTAAGCTATTCCGGATCCGACCAAAAAAGCTTCATAGCTAAACGGTCGGTACCCGGGCCTTGCAAAGAGAAGAGCAAGGTTTTGCCTGTAATGCCTCTCTTAGGAGGGCTGGACCCTGGGATCCAGAGCTCTGGTCATACCCACGACCAAGATGTTTTCTGTGCAGGGTGCTATACAGGTCCAGGGGAGTGGAATCCTTGGGAACCCGGTCCCTGAAGGTTTAATTACAATGCCTGCCGTGATAGGTGAAGTTTGGGCTTCTGTGGACCAAACAGAGTCCTGCGGCAAGGAAAAGGTAAGTGGGGGCCCTCAGGAACTTTGTTCTATTGGGGGACCCCCAAGCCTATTTTGTCTTTCTGCCTGTTACCTAAGGTATTCCCGCTAATATTCTGTGCATGCCTGTTACTACTGAGAAAATGTAAAAATTTTAATAGTAGGCAAGAAAAAGAAAAAAAAAATATATTTAAGACTGCGGTACCTGTGTTAACCACTAGAGGCCGCTATGGTGCTTTTTCTTGTAATGTGGATTTTTTTCTTCCAAAATCAAATCCAGGCAGTTGGTAAGTTCTCTGCTGGGAAGCTGTCTCCTCTGCCCTGTTGCTGCGCTCATCCATCCCCGGGCCCTGCGGCAGGGACCCTGGCTCCCATCTAGCTCCTTATTTTTTTCAAAAAAGAGCACCGAAGGCGCACGTGCCCGCGCGCGGGCACGCGCCTCTATATATAGAGGCAATCTGGAAAAAAGGGCGGAGCGGGTGGATGACGCTCGGTGTGCGCCGCGGCGCTACTGCGCATGTGTGGGCGTCCAGCGTGTTTAAAAGCACAATCACAGCTGGCTATTGAAGTGCACAGACAGAGCTAGCAACAGTAAAAAGGCACACAGAGGCGGTTGATGCAGGCATCCCCTAGAAAGGCACTTTAGTAGACACCAACTGTTATATAGCAGCAATTGTGCTAGACTATTATCAGTAAAAGTGGTGTATTACGGCTGGAATACCTCAGCTTTGGGCTTAGGAATATGCCGTCCAGAAACTCCGGAACTAAATCTTCCAGGAAGCGAAGGGGGTCTCCATCGGGCTCTGAGGATCTTGGGCATGCTTCTGCTGCACCAGTCTCCCCTGAAAATTCAGAGGTTAGTGACCGTAGAGACCCCACAGGAGTACCTGGTACTGTGGCTGTCCTCAGTTCACCTGCTCCTGTGTATGTAACAGAGGAGGTTTTTTCCTCAGCTCTGGGAGGATTGGAAGAGAGATTGTCAACATTGATCGCTGCCTCCCTGTCACAGGGAAAGCACGCCCGATCTCCGTCTCCTCCTTCAGAGTACCTGTTAGCGGAGCAACAGTCCCATACAGGGATCGACCTGCCTGAAGGGGATCAGGATGAGGTTGATTCTGTTATAGAGGAATCAACAGTGGAGGAACCTTTCTCAGCATCTCAAGCTGAAAGATTATGGGTTCAGTCTCTGACTAACATGGTCCGATCAGCATTTAAAATGCACCTTGCGGAACCATCAACCACTACTGTCTCCTCGCTGGGGTCGCTAAAAGCTCCCCAGACTGTCTGTTCCTTTCCACTTCACCCTTTACTAGAAGGGCTCATTTACCAGGATTGGGAACATCCTGATAAAATATTTACTCCCCCCAAGAGATTTCCGGTGGTCTATCCCATGGAGGATAAGTTCATCAAAAAATGGAGGGTCCCTACAGTGGACGCAGCCATCTCTTATGTGAATAAATCACTGACATGTCCAGTGGATAATGTCCAAATGTTCAAGGACCCAATAGATAAAAAATTGGAGTCCTTATTAAAATCTGCTTTTTCTACAGCAAGCTTGGTGACACAACCAGCAGTAGCAGCTATTGGGGTCTGCCAAGCAGTGAAGGATCAGTTGAAACAGGTCTTAAGGGACTTGCCAGATCAGCAGGCCCTTGCCCTAGCTGATCTACCTAGAGCCTTATGCTTTGCGGTTGACGCCATAAAGGATTCAATCCATCAGGCCTCCCGCCTTACGCTGGCTGTAGTACATATGCGCAGGCTTCTATGGCTCAAAAACTGGTCTGCTGAAGCTCCCTGTAAAAAATTGCTGGTTAGCTTCCCATTTCATGGTTAACGCTTATTCGGGGAAGACCTGGACAAATATATCCAGAAAATTTCCAGCGGTAAAAGTACACTCTTGCCGGTTAAAAACAGAGATAGAGGTCCCTCTTTTAAGAGGCCTGCTTCTCCAGTCCCTGGGGCATCGGCTGTGAAACAGTTCCGACGGCCTCCTCGGTCAAATCCCGGGGGTAAAAATCAGGGACAATCGCAGGGTAACAAGAAGCCCTGGGTCAGGAGAGGTACAAAACCTCCCCCAAAGTCAAATGCATGAAGGGTTGCCCCCACTCAATCGGGTGGGGGGAAGACTCCAGTTCTTCGCAGAGACCTGGCGGGACACGATCAGAGACAGATGGGTGCTCTCCACAGTAAGTCTGGGATACAGATTGGAGTTAAAAGACTCTCCTCCTTCCCATTTTATGTGGTCAAACGTGCCAAGGGATCCCCGGAAGAGAGAGTCCCTCCTGTTGGCACTAGAACAACTATTGCTCCAAGGAGTAATTATGGAGGTTCCCCTGGAAGAATGGGGGTTCGGGTTTTACTCAAACCTCTTTACAGTCCCAAAGCCAAACGGGGACGTGAGGCCCATATTAAATCTAAAAGGGCTAAACAAATTCCTGCATATCAGGACTTTCCGGATGGAGTCGATCCGATCGGTGGCCACTGCCCTACAAGGGGAGGAATGGTTAGCCTCGATCGACATCAAAGATGCTTATTTGCACGTTCCCATCTTTCCAGTCCACCAAAAATTTCTACGCTTTGCAGTAGAAGGGCACCATTTTCAGTTCAGAGCCTTACCCTTCGGTCTGGCCACAGCACCACGAGTGTTCACAAAAATTCTGGCCCCATTATTGGCCAATCTAAGAACACAAGGTGTAACGATAATGGCATATCTAGACGACTTGTTGCTGATAGACCACTCAGTGAAAAAACTAGAAGTGGTCATTCACAAGACAATCAAGTATCTGGAATCTCACGGTTGGATTATCAACCGAGACAAGTCAGCCCTAAAACCAGTCAAAAGTCTGGAATACTTGGGGCTAAGGCTAGATTCAGGCCAGAGGAAAATATTCTTGCCTCGAAAAAAGGTGTTGTCTTTGAGAGATTTGATCCACTTAGTGGGTACAAAAAGACAGCCGTCCATACGCCTGTGCATGAGGCTGCTGGGAAAAATGGTGGCATCATTCGAAGCAGTACCCTACGGTCAATTCCATTCAAGGAATTTGCAAAGGGCCATACTGTCAGCCTGGAACAAGTAAGTTCAGGCCCTGGACTTACCAATGTCCTTGTCCCCTTCCATTCGCAAGAGCCTCCGTTGGTGGTTGGTTCCCCAGAATCTGGAAAAAGGGAAATCCTTCAGTCCGATTTCTTGGAAGGTGGTCACTACAGATGCCAGCCTTATAGGCTGGGGAGCAGTACTGGAGCAATGGTCTCTCCAGGGCAGATGGTCGGATGCAGAAAAGGCCCTGCCCATCAATCTCTTAGAGATACGAGCAGCCCGGTATGCCCTAGTAGCATGGACATCCAAACTCCAAGGGTCCCCTGTCAGAATTCAATCGGACAATGCCACGGCAGTGGCATATATCAATCATCAGGGTGGCACCAGGAGTCGTGCAGCCCAGAGGGAAGTAAATTGCATCCTGAAATGGGCAGAAAGATATGTCCCAGCCATATCCGCGGTATTCATTCCAGGAGTGGAGAATTGGAAGGCGGACTTTCTAAGTCGCCAACAATTATGCCCAGGGGAATGGTCCCTTCACCCCGAGGTTTTCCGGACAATATGTCAGCGGTGGGGAACACTGGATGTAGATCTGCTAGCATCCAGATTCAACGCAAAGGTGGACAGGTTTGTCTCTTGGACAAGGGATCCCCTAGCTTGCGGCTCGGATGCCCTAGTGTTCCCTTGGGATCTGTTTAAGCTGATATATGCATTCCCACCGCCACAATTGTTACCTCGATTACTCCGCAGAATCAGGGTAGAAAAGAAACCAGTGATTCTGGTGGCTCCAGCGTGGCCCCGAAGAGCATGGTACGCGGAGATTGTAAAAATGTCTGTGGGGAGTCCTTGGACCCTCCCACATCGTCCGGATCTGCTTTCGCAAGGACCGATATACCACCCTTCCTTACCAGCCCTAGGTTTGACGGCCTGTAGGGATGAGCTTCGTGTTCGAGTCGAACATACGTTCGACTCGAACATCGGCTGTTCGATCGTTCGACGAAGATCGAACGATTTGGGCCGTTCGCGCCAAATTCGAGTGACGCGAACGGCCCACAATGCACTACGCCATCGCAGTGTCATCCAGGCGCTGTGATTGGCCAAGCATGCACTGTGACCCCGCATGCTTGGCCAATCACAGCGCCGGCAGCGAGGAGAGCAATGATTGGCCACAGGCAGGATGCCTGTGGCCAATTATTGCTGAGGGTGTTTAGTACACGCCCCACACTATAAAAGGCCGCCAGCACGGCGGCCTAGTGTAGTGTGTTCCGGAGCAGGGATAGAGCAGCATAGGCAGGGACAGTGACTTTTATTTCTTTCTTGCTTAACCTGGATTCCTTTAGTTTAGGGAAATAGAAGGATAGGTAGGGAGAGTGTCAGTGTGTTTTGTGCTTGTGCTATATTGTGCTTAAAAAAAACATTTTTTCTAGGGACAGAAAACTGTAGGTAGGGAGAGTGTGTCAGTTTCTTTCACTGTCAAAGTCCTTGTTTCCAGGGACCTGGAAGGACAGTGAGTGAATTCTCCTTGTGCTAAATTGTGCTTAAAAAAAACATTTTTTCTAGGGACAGAAAACTGTAGGTAGGGAGAGTGTGTCAGTTTCTTTCACTGTCAAAGTCCTTGTTTCCAGGGACCTGGAAGGACAGTGAGTGAATTCTCCTTGTGCTAAATTGTGCTTAAAAAAAACATTTTTTCTAGGGACAGAAAACTGTAGGTAGGGAGAGTGTGTCAGTTTCTTTCACTGTCAAAGTCCTTGTTTCCAGGGACCTGGAAGGACAGTGAGTGAATTCTCCTTGTGCTAAATTGTGCTTAAAAAAAACATTTTTTCTAGGGACAAAAAACTGTAGGTAGGGAGAGTGTGTCAGTTTCTTTCACTGTCAAAGTCCTTGTTTCCAGGGACCTGGAAGGACAGTGAGTGAATTCTCCTTGTGCTAAATTGTGCTTAAAAAAAACATTTTTTCTAGGGACAGAAAACTGTAGGTAGGGAGAGTGTGTCAGTTTCTTTCACTGTCAAAGTCCTTGTTTCCAGGGACCTGGAAGGACAGTGAGTGAATTCTCCTTGTGCTAAATTGTGCTTAAAAAAAACATTTTTTCTAGGGACAGAAAACTGTAGGTAGGGAGAGTGTGTCAGTTTCTTTCACTGTCAAAGTCCTTGTTTCCAGGGACCTGGAAGGACAGTGAGTGAATTCTCCTTGTGCTAAATTGTGCTTAAAAAAAACATTTTTTCTAGGGACAGAAAACTGTAGGTAGGGAGAGTGTGTCAGTTTCTTTCACTGTCAAAGTCCTTGTTTCCAGGGACCTGGAAGGACAGTGAGTGAATTCTCCTTGTGCTAAATTGTGCTAAAAAAAACATTTTTTCTAGGGACAGAAAACTGTAGGTAGGGAGAGTGTGTCAGTTTCTTTCACTGTCAAAGTCCTTGTTTCCAGGGACCTGGAAGGACAGTGAGTGAATTCTCCTTGTGCTAAATTGTGCTTAAAAAAAACATTTTTTCTAGGGACAGAAAACTGTAGGTAGGGAGAGTGTGTCAGTTTCTTTCACTGTCAAAGTCCTTGTTTCCAGGGACCTGGAAGGACAGTGAGTGAATTCTCCTTGTGCTAAATTGTGCTTAAAAAAAACATTTTTTCTAGGGACAGAAAACTGTAGGTAGGGAGAGTGTGTCAGTTTCTTTCACTGTCAAAGTCCTTGTTTCCAGGGACCTGGAAGGACAGTGAGTGAATTCTCCTTGTGCTAAATTGTGCTTAAAAAAAACATTTTTTCTAGGGACAGAAAACTGTAGGTAGGGAGAGTGTGTCAGTTTCTTTCACTGTCAAAGTCCTTGTTTCCAGGGACCTGGAAGGACAGTGAGTGAATTCTCCTTGTGCTAAATTGTGCTTAAAAAAAACATTTTTTCTAGGGACAGAAAACTGTAGGTAGGGAGAGTGTGTCAGTTTCTTTCACTGTCAAAGTCCTTGTTTCCAGGGACCTGGAAGGACAGTGAGTGAATTCTCCTTGTGCTAAATTGTGCTTAAAAAAAACATTTTTTCTAGGGACAGAAAACTGTAGGTAGGGAGAGTGTGTCAGTTTCTTTCACTGTCAAAGTCCTTGTTTCCAGGGACCTGGAAGGACAGTGAGTGAATTCTCCTTGTGCTAAATTGTGCTTAAAAAAAACATTTTTTCTAGGGACAGAAAACTGTAGGTAGGGAGAGTGTGTCAGTTTCTTTCACTGTCAAAGTCCTTGTTTCCAGGGACCTGGAAGGACAGTGAGTGAATTCTCCTTGTGCTAAATTGTGCTTAAAAAAAACATTTTTTCTAGGGACAGAAAACTGTAGGTAGGGAGAGTGTGTCAGTTTATTTCACTGTCAAAGTCCTTGTTTCCAGGGACCTGGAAGGACAGTGAGTGAATTCCCCTTGTGCTAAATTGTGCTTAAAAAAAACATTTTTTCTAGGGACAGAAAACTGTAGGTAGGGAGAGTGTGTCAGTTTCTTTCACTGTCAAAGTCCTTGTTTCCAGGGACCTGGAAGGACAGTGAGTGAATTCTCCTTGTGCTAAATTGTGCTTAAAAAAAACATTTTTTCTAGGGACAGAAAACTGTAGGTAGGGAGAGTGTGTCAGTTTCTTTCACTGTCAAAGTCCTTGTTTCCAGGGACCTGGAAGGACAGTGAGTGAATTCTCCTTGTGCTAAATTGTGCTTAAAAAAAACATTTTTTCTAGGGACAGAAAACTGTAGGTAGGGAGAGTGTGTCAGTTTCTTTCACTGTCAAAGTCCTTGTTTCCAGGGACCTGGAAGGACAGTGAGTGAATTCTCCTTGTGCTAAATTGTGCTTAAAAAAAACATTTTTTCTAGGGACAGAAAACTGTAGGTAGGGAGAGTGTGTCAGTTTCTTTCACTGTCAAAGTCCTTGTTTCCAGGGACCTGGAAGGACAGTGAGTGAATTCTCCTTGTGCTAAATTGTGCTTAAAAAAAACATTTTTTCTAGGGACAGAAAACTGTAGGTAGGGAGAGTGTGTCAGTTTCTTTCACTGTCAAAGTCCTTGTTTCCAGGGACCTGGAAGGACAGTGAGTGAATTCTCCTTGTGCTAAATTGTGCTTAAAAAAAACATTTTTTCTAGGGACAGAAAACTGTAGGTAGGGAGAGTGTGTCAGTTTCTTTCACTGTCAAAGTCCTTGTTTCCAGGGACCTGGAAGGACAGTGAGTGAATTCTCCTTGTGCTAAATTGTGCTTAAAAAAAACATTTTTTCTAGGGACAGAAAACTGTAGGTAGGGAGAGTGTGTCAGTTTCTTTCACTGTCAAAGTCCTTGTTTCCAGGGACCTGGAAGGACAGTGAGTGAATTCTCCTTGTGCTAAATTGTGCTTAAAAAAAACATTTTTTCTAGGGACAGAAAACTGTAGGTAGGGAGAGTGTGTCAGTTTCTTTCACTGTCAAAGTCCTTGTTTCCAGGGACCTGGAAGGACAGTGAGTGAATTCTCCTTGTGCTAAATTGTGCTTAAAAAAAACATTTTTTCTAGGGACAGAAAACTGTAGGTAGGGAGAGTGTGTCAGTTTCTTTCACTGTCAAAGTCCTTGTTTCCAGGGACCTGGAAGGACAGTGAGTGAATTCTCCTTGTGCTAAATTGTGCTTAAAAAAAACATTTTTTCTAGGGACAGAAAACTGTAGGTAGGGAGAGTGTGTCAGTTTCTTTCACTGTCAAAGTCCTTGTTTCCAGGGACCTGGAAGGACAGTGAGTGAATTCTCCTTGTGCTAAATTGTGCTTAAAAAAAACATTTTTTCTAGGGACAGAAAACTGTAGGTAGGGAGAGTGTGTCAGTTTCTTTCACTGTCAAAGTCCTTGTTTCCAGGGACCTGGAAGGACAGTGAGTGAATTCTCCTTGTGCTAAATTGTGCTTAAAAAAAACATTTTTTCTAGGGACAGAAAACTGTAGGTAGGGAGAGTGTGTCAGTTTCTTTCACAGTCAAAGTCCTTGTTTCCAGGGACCTGGAAGGACAGTGAGTGAATTATCCTTGTGCTAAATTGTGCTTAAAAAAAACATTTTTTCTAGGGACAGAAAACTGTAGGTAGGGAGAGTGTGTCAGTTTCTTTCACTGTCAAAGTCCTTGTTTCCAGGGACATGGAAGGACAGTGAGTGAATTCTCCTTGTGCTAAATTGTGCTTAAAAAAAACATTTTTTCTAGGGACAGAAAACTGTAGGTAGGGAGAGTGTGTCAGTTTCTTTCACTGTCAAAGTCCTTGTTTCAAGGGACAGAGAAGGACACCTGAAGGTAGCCCTTATTGCTTTTTTCCCATCTCCCTGCAGGCCATCTATTAGAATGTCTGGAAGGCAAACAAGGAGAGGCAGACAGTCAGGAGGCAATAAAAGAGGGCAAGCAGGCTCTGTGTCTGGGGGCAACAGTGCTGGTCGTGGACGCGGTGCATTGTCATCAGCACATGGCCATGGGACACGCTTGTCCTTCTTTTCGGCAGCTGGACATGTTGAGCCACATCATGCCGAAGACTTGGTAGAGTGGATGACCAAGCCCTCCTCCTCCTCCTCATCCTCTCTCACCCAGGCTCAGGGTACTGGAAAAGCAGCTGCCAAAGCGTCCTCTTCCCTGGTATCAATGTCAGACTCATCATCAGTCACTCCTTCCCTAGACCCACCATGTCCTCCTCCTGAGGAGTCCCCCGAACTGTTTCAGCACAGTGTTGGGTACATGCTCCAGGAGGATGCCCAGCGTTTCGAAGGGTCTGATGATGAAACCCAGCTAGAGGAAGGCAGTAGCGTGAGAGCAGACAGAGGGGATGCTCAAGAAGGACACCAATCTGGCAGTCATGTTCCAGCAGCTGCAGCATACTGCCAGATTGGCTCCAGTGATGAGGAGGGAGGTGATGATGAGGTCACTGACTCCACGTGGGTGCCTAATAGGAGAGAGGAGGAGGAGGAGGATGAGGAGGAGGCACATCTCCAACGAGGCAGGATGCCCTTTGGTGGCCAGCGTAAGGGCAGTACACCGACGGAATCACACCGCAGAGCTCCGCCTGTGCAGGGCGCTGCCTCTGCCCGTCATTCAAAAAGTTCTTTGGTGTGGGCCTTTTTTGAGGCTAGTGCATCAGATCGCACAGCTGCTATTTGCAACATATGTCTCAAGCGTATATCGCGTGGCCAAAACATCAGCCGCTTGGGCACCACATGCTTGATCAGACATATGTTGACCTGCCATGCAGCTCGTTGGCAAGCCTACCTTAAAGACCCACACCAAAGAACAAAGCGGACCTCTCCTTGCACCGCATCAGCTGGGATCTCCAACCCCACTATAACTTCAGTCCTCTCTGAAACATGCACTGAGAGGAATGAAGGTGTAGAATTAGGTGTGTCACAGCCAAGTACTTGCGGCCACTCTGCTAGCAGTACACCGACGTCCGATTCTAGCAGGCAAATTTCCCTGCCCCAGCTGCTGGACCGTCGAAAGAAGTTCACTCCCAGCCATCCACATGCCCAGCGGTTGAATGCTAGCTTGGCTAAATTGCTAGCGCTTCAACTGCTGCCTTTTCAGTTGGTAGACTCGGCCCCCTTCCGTGAGTTTGTGCAATGTGCGGTTCCTCAGTGGCAGGTTCCCAAACGCCACTTTTTCTCACGGAAGGCTATTCCGGCTCTCTACCGGCATGTGGAAGGCAATGTCTTGGCCTCGCTGGACAGGGCGGTCAGCGGTAAGGTGCATATTACCGCTGACTCATGGTCCAGCAGGCATGGACAGGGACGTTACCTTTCTTTCACGGCCCATTGGGTCACTCTTTTGGCAGCTGGGAAGGATGCAGGACAAGGTGCAGTAGTGTTGGAGGTTGTCCCACCGCCACGCCTCCAAAATGCTACTACTGGTTGTGACACACCTCTCTCCTCCACCCCCTCCTCTTCTTCTTCCTCCATGGCCTCTTCCTGTGGTTTGTCCTATGAACCAGCGGTGCTCCGTAGCCGTTCACGGGGCTACGCAAGTACGCAGGCAAAAAGATGCCATGCCGTGCTTGCGCTGGTGTGTTTGGGGGACAGAAGCCACACTGGGGCAGAGGTCCTGTCTGCTCTGCAGGGCCAGGCCGAGAGGTGGTTGACGCCACGCCAGCTTAAGCCAGGAATGGTGGTTTGCGACAATGGCACCAACCTCCTCTCCGCCCTCCGACAGGGACAACTGACCCATGTGCCCTGTGTGGCTCACGTCCTTAACCTGGTGGTGCAGCGGTTCTTGGGCAGGTACCCGGGCTTACAGGATGTCCTGAGGCAGGCCAGGAAAGTCTGTGTGCATTTCCGCAGATCTTATAATGCCAGTGCTCGCCTGGCTGAGCTGCAAAAGGAGTTGAACCTGCCCAAGAACCGCCTTATATGTGACATGCCCACCAGGTGGAACTCAACGTTGGCCATGCTGCAGCGGCTGCACACGCAGCAGAGGGCCATCAATGAGTACCTGTGCGACTACGGCACCAGGACAGGGTCAGGGGAGCTTGGTTTTTTTTCTCCACGCCAGTGGGGCATGATCAGGGATGCATGCACTGTCCTGGCACCATTTGAGGAGGCCACGAGGATGGTGAGCAGTGACAGTGCATGCATCAGTGACACTGTACCTCTTGTCCACCTGTTGGAGCACACGCTGCGTGGAATAATGGACAGGGCACTTGAGGCAGAACAGAGGCAGGAAGAGGAGGACTTCCTTGCCTCTCAAGGCCCCCTTTACCCAGACAGTGTTCCTTCTGTCCCACCCATCGCACAGGAAGAGGAGGAGGAGGAGGAGGAGGAGGAGGAGGAGGATTGTGTCAGCATGGAGGTGGAGGCTGGCACTCAGCATCATCAGCAGCAGTCTTTTAGGGATGATTTACAGTCCCAAGAAACCAGTGGACTTGTACGTGGCTGGGAGGAGGTGGCTGCGGATCATGTCGTCCTTAGTGACCCAGAGGACTCCGGAGCGAATGCCTCAGCAAACCTACGCTGCATGGCCTCCCTGATCCTGCAAAGTCTGCGGAAGGATCCTCGTATTCTTCGGATCAAGGAGAGGGACCATTACTGGCTGGCCACTCTCCTTGATCCACGGTACAAGGGTAAGGTTGCGGACCTTATGTTACCGTCGCAGAGGGAGCAGAGGATGAGACAACTCCGGGAGGCCTTGCAGAAAGGTCTGTGCAACGCGTTCCCAGAGACTGGGAGGTTACAAACTCCTGGTCCTGGACAACGAGTTGCTGAGGCTTCGGCCAGTCAAAGAAGGAGCGGTGGGGAAGGTGGCCGTCTGACCGATGCGTTCAGACAATTCTTTAGTCCGCAGCCCCAAAGTATGATCGGTTCCAGCAACCATCGCCAGCGTCTGATAAACATGGTGCAGGAATATCTAGGGGCAAGGTCAGACTTGGACACCTTCCCCACCGAAAATCCTCTGGCTTACTGGGTCTTGAGGATGGATCACTGGCCAGAGCTTGCACAGTATGCAATTGAGCTACTGGCCTGTCCTGCATCCAGCGTTCTTTCGGAACGCACATTCAGTGCTGCTGGAGGATTTGTCACGGATCACAGGGTGCGCCTGTCCACCGACTCGGTTGATCGACTGACTTTCATCAAGATGAACCAGTCTTGGATCACCACCAGCTACCACACACCTGATGCTGATATAACAGACTAATTGATTTTAACATGTCACATCCCTTCAAGACTGATGCTGATGCTGAGTGCCTGTGCTGTTATGTTGACTGGCTATCCTCCTCCTCCGAGTCCTCAATGATACGATTGATGATGATAGCTTGGAAGATCATTTTTGTTTATGGGTGCCGCCACCAGTGGCTAAGGCCCAATTTTTCAGCCCCTGTTTTACAGGGGCGTGTAATTACAATTTTTTTAGCAATAATTTGCCATAGGGCTCATTGCTGTGCTCCAAGTACAGTATCTGTGAGGGGTTGGAGTGTTGTGGCACCAGTGCCTAAGGCCCAATTTTTCAGCCCCTGTTTAACAGGGGCGTGTCATTACAATTTTTGAAGCAATACTTTGCAACAGGGCTCATTGCTGTGCTCCAAGTACAGTATCTGTGAGGGGTTGTAGTGTTGTGCCACCAGTGCCTAAGGCCCAATTTTTCAGCCCCTGTTCAACAGGGGCATGCAATTACAATTCTTGATCTAATAATTCACAGCAGGGTCCATTGCTGCACCCACCAAGAGTAACTCTGAGGGCTTACAGTCTTGTGGCAACGCCACCACCACCACCACCACGAAAGGCCCAATTTTTCAGCCCCTGTTCAAAAGGGGCATGTAATTACAATTCTTGATCTAATAATTCACAGCAGGGCCCATTGCTGCACCCACCAAGAGTAACTGTCAGGGCTTACAGTGTTGTGGCACCAGCACCACCATCAAAGCCCCAATTTTTACTACCACTGTTCAACAATTATATGTAATTAAAATTCCTGATATAATAGTTGACAGCAGGGCGTTCCAGCACCAACCAAGAGTAACTGAGTGCTTACAGTGTTGTGCCAACACCAACAACTAAGGGGCCTATTTCTGCAGAGTATATACGGCAGGTCCCTACTTTCAAACATCCAACCTACAAACGACTCCTACTTGCAAACGAAAGAAGACAACAGGAAGTGAGAGGAAATCTACCCCTAGAAAGGAAAATTCTCTCCTGTAAGAATAAATATGGGAGAAAGGGGTCTCATCTGTACTGATGCTTTATCAGCAATCCTTGTTTCAAGAAAAACACCACATTTCAAAAACAGTTGTCATTGGGACGGAAAGTGAGGTGAAATGTTCTGAACAGGGGCACAGACAGCAAAACAAATGTTACAGGGGTGATAACCCTTACCTATGTTTCCCAAAAAGTTTAAAAATAGATTTTTGGGCTGGAGCTACACTTCAACAATGTACCTGTTCAAAATTACAAACAGATTCTACATAAGAACAAACCTACAGTCCCTGTCTTGTATGCACCGCCTGTATACGGCTGTTCAGAGTATATAGGGCCTTTTTTATTTTATGTGCGGGGTTCCCCTTAATATCCATACAAGACCCAAAGGGGCTGGTAATGGGCTGGGGTAGGGGGGGGGGGTCATGGGGTAGCTATGCCATTTTTCTTAAAGAATTTCATCCATATTACCGGGACCAGACATTACATTAAAGCCGCAAGCAGTTTTAAATGGCTTTTTTTTCATTTAGAAGTGTCATTTTGTGCAGGGACAGTTCTAAACACGGGAAACACGTGGCACTTCACAGGCATACTTTAGACACCCCCCAGGTACGATATTTAAAGGAATATTTGACTTTTTTTTTTTCACTTTATGCATCATTAAAATGACTGCTCCCGAAAAACGACCGTTTTTAAAACTTCTTTTTGCATTGATACATGTCCCCTGGTGCAGAACCCGGGTTCCAAAACCCTATTTATGACAATAACATGCATAATAGTTGTTATAATTAGCACTTTAGAATTCGAACGTTCGCATCCATTGTATTTAATAGGGTTCTAATGTTCGTTCGAACTTTCGGTCCGTTCGCGGGTTCTGGTGCGAACCGAACCCGGGGGTGTTCGGCTCATCACTAACGGCCTGGCTATTGAAGCCCACATTCTAAAAAAGAGAGGTCTCTCTAATCCTGTGGTATCTACCATGATCAATGCCAGGAAGCCGGTATCCAGGCAGATCTACTATAGAATCTGGAAGGCGTACATCGCCTGGTGTGAGGCCAAGAAATGGCATCCACGTAAGTACGTAATAGGTAGGATTCTGGACTTCCTACAGTGGGCTGTAGATAGGAAGCTTGCCTTGAGTACTATCAAGGGTCAGATTTCGGCCTTGTCAATATTTTTTCAGAGGCCCTTGGCTTCGCATTCACTAGTCAAAGCCTTTATACAAGGAGTGATGCGTATTAGCCCTCCGGTTAATATTCCCATATGTCCATGGGACTTAAACCTGGTTCTGTCGGTTCTACAGAAACAACCATTTGAACCATTACAGCATATTTCCCTGGTTCTTCTCACCAGGAAATTGATTTTTCTAGTAGCCATTTGTTCGGCTAAAAGAGTGTCGGAATTAGCCGCTATGTCTTGTAGGGAGCCATATCTAGTTATCCATAAGGACAGAGTATTGTTACGTCCTCATCCAGCCTTTCTTCCTAAGGTGGTATCGAGGTTTCATTTGAACCAAGATGTGGTTCTTCCTTCTTTTTTTCCCAAACCTAGTTCAGTAGAGGAAAAATTATTACATTCTTTGGATGTAGTAAGAGCAGTTAAAGCTTATCTAAAAGCCACTGCTCAGATTCGCAGAACGGATACTTTGTTTATTCTGCCGGAAGGCCCCAGAAAGGGTCAGGCAGCGTCAAAATCTACTTTAGCCAAGTGGATTCGACAGGCCATAATGCAAGCCTATGGCTTGAGAAGGAGACCGCCTCCGTTCAAAGTTAGGGCGCACTCCACGAGAGCAGTTGGAACTTCATGGGCAGTGCATCACCAGGCCTCCCTGGCTCAAATCTGTAAGGCCGCAACATGGTCTTCAGTACACACATTTACTAGGTTCTACCAGGTGGACGTTAGAAGTCAGGAGGATGTCGCCTTTGGGCGCAGTGTGTTGCAGGCCGCAAAAGATCCTCATGTCTGATAGCGCTCAGCTTATGTATGGTGTATCCCCCCCCCTCATTGGGCATTGCTTTAGGACATCCCACATAGTAATGACTATGCCGCTCTGTGTCCCGTGATGTACGAGAAAGAAAATAGGATTTTTATAACAGCTTACCTGTAAAATCCTTTTCTTGGAGTACATCACGGGACACAGAGCTCCCACCCCTCTTTTGGGGACGCTTATTGCTTTGCTACAAAACTGAGGTACTCCCGGATGGGAGGGGCTTATATAGGGGAGGGTACTTCCGGTTTTGGAAGTTGCCAGTGCCAGCACCTGAAGGTATCTATATAACCCACATAGTAATGACTATGCCGCTCTGTGTCCCGTGATGTACTCCAAGAAAAGGATTTTACAGGTAAGCTGTTATAAAAATCCTATTTTTTGCTGTAATACTTTGCAGCAGGGCTCATTCCTGCGCTCCAACTATAGTATCTGTGAGGGGTTGCAGTGTTGTGGCACCAGCACCAGTGCCTAAGGCCCAATTTTTCTGCCCCTGTTCAACAGGGGCATGTAATTACAATTCTTGATCTAATATTAACCAGCAAAGCCCATTCCTGCGCCCACCAAGAGTAACTGTGAGGGCTTACAGTGTTGTGGCAACACCACCACCACCACCAAAGGCCCAATTTTTCTGCCCCTGTTCAACAGGTGCATGTAATTACAATTCTTGATATAATATTTCACAGCAGGGCCCATTCCAGCGCCCACCAAGAGTAATTGTGAGGACTTACAGTGTTGTGGTACCAGCACCACCACCACCACCAAAGGCCCAATTTTTCTGCCACTGTTCAACAATGGCATGTAATTACAATTCTTGATATAATAGTTCACAGCAGGGCATTCCAGCGCCCACCAAGAGTAACTGTGAGGACTTACAGTGTTGTGGCAACACTTAACACCTAAGGCCCAAATTTCTGCAGAGTACATAGGGCAGGCCCATACTTTCAAACATCTGACTTTCAAACGACTCCTACTTACAAACGGAGGGAGACAAAAGGAAGTGAGAGGAAATCTACCCCTAGGAAGGGAAATTCTCTCCTGTAAGAGTTAATATGGAAAAAACGTGTCTCCTCACCACTGATGCTTTATCACCAATCCTTGTTTCCCTAAAACCCCCAAATTTTCTAAATCCAATTGTCATTGGGACAGAAAGTGAGGTGAAATCTTCTGAACAGGTGCACAGACAGCAAAACAAAAGTTACAGGGGTGATAACCCTTCCCTATGTTTTCCAAAAAGCTTAAAAATAGATTTTTTGGCTGGAGCTACACTTTAAAAATGTACCAGTTCAAAATTACAAACAGATTCTACTTAAGAGCAAACCTACAGTCCCTGTCTTGTTTGCACCTCCTGTATACTGCTGTTCAGAGTATATAGGGCCTGGGGGCCCTACGCCTTTCCTTTTTTTAATTTGGGTGCATGGTTCCCCTTAATATCCATACAAGACCCAAATGGGCTGGTAATGGGCTGGGGGGGGGGGGGGGGGGTTTCTCAATGATTTTCTCAATGATTTTCATCCATCTTGTCGGGACCAGACATTACATTAAAGCCGCAAGCAGTTTTAAATGACTTTTACTCCTTTAGAAATGTCATTTTGTGCAGGGACAGCTCTAAACACGGGAAACAAGTGCCACTTTACAGGCATACTTTAGACACCCCCCAGGCACGATATTTAAAGGAATATTTCACTTTTATTTTTTCACTTTAAGCATCATTAAAATCACTGCTCCCGAAAAAGCATCTGTTTTTAAAACTTTTTTTTGCATTGATACATGTACCCTGGGGCAGGACCTGGGTCCCCAAACCCTTTTTAGGATAATAACTTGCATATTAGCCTTTAAAATTCGCACTTTTGATTTTTGGCGTTCGAGTCCTATAGACTTTAACGGTGTTCGAAAGTTTGCACAAACTTTCTGTCCGTTCGCACGTTCTGGATGCGAACCGAACCGGAGGGTGTTCGGCTCATCCCTAATAGGCACTGGTGAGGCTGCATTGATTGGCACTGGTGAGGCTGCATTGATGGGCACTGATCAGGCTGCATTGATGGGCACTGATCAGGCTGCATTGATGGGCACTGATCAGGCTGCATTGATGGGCACTGGTGAGGCTTCATTGATGTGCACTGTTCAGTAGGGTTGAGCCGAACACCCCCCCCGTTCGGTTCGCACCAGAACCTGCGAACAGACCTAAAGTTTGCGCGAACTTTAGAAACCTATTAAATACAATGGACTCGAACGTTCGAAATCAAAAGTGCTAATTATCAAGGCTAATATGCAAGTTATTGTCCTAAAAAGGTTTTGGGGACGCAGGTCCTGCCCCAGGGGACATGTATCAATGCAAAAAAAGTTTTAAAAACTGACGTTTTTTCGGGAGCAGTGATTTTTAATAATGCTTAAAGTGAAACAATAAAAGTGAAATATTCCTTTAAATTTCGGACCTGGGGGTGGTGTATAGTATGCCTGTAAAGCAGTGCTTGTTTCCCATGCTTAGAACTGTCCCTGCACAAAGTGTAATTTCTGAAGGAAAAAAAGTAATTTAAAAGCACTCTCGGCTATAATGAATTGTTGGCTCCCAGAAATACAGAGAAAAGTCATTGATAAAAAAATAAATAATGCGTGGGGGTCCCCCCAAATTCCAATAACAGGCCCTTCAGGTCTGGTATGGATATTAAGGGGAACCCTGCGTCAAATTTAAAATAATAAAGACGTAAGGTTCCCCCCAAATATCCATACCAGACCCTTCAGGTCTGGTATGGATTTTAAGGGGAACTCCACGCCAAATAAAAAAAAATGGCGTGGAGTTCCCCCCAAAAATCCATACCAGACCCTTTATCCGAGCACGCAACCTGACAGGCCGCAGGAAAAGAGGGGGGACGAGAGAGCACCCCCCCTTCCTGAACCGTACCAGGCAACATGTCCTCAACATGGGGAGGATGCTTTGGGGGTCTGTGACCCCTCAAAGCACCATGTCCCCATGCTGATGGGGACAAGGGCCTCATCCCCACAACCCTTGCCCGGTGATTGTGGGGGTCTGCAGGCAGGGGGCTTATCGGAATCTGGAAGACCCCTTTAACAAAGGGGACCCCCAGATCCCGGCCCCCCCCTATGTAAATTGGTAAGGGGTACATTGTACCCCTACCATTTCACAAAGAAAGTGTAAAAAATTGTAAAAAAACACACAGACACAGTTGGGAAAGTCCTTTATTAAAAATAAAAAAAATAAAAATAAAAACCCATTCCAGCGATGTAATCCAGTGTCCCGCTGTGATCCGATGTCCAGCGCTGCAGTCTCCTCCAGTCTCCACTCCACACGAAACCCCCATGACGTACGAGGGGGCGGGGTCACCCGTCACTTCATAGGGTAAGCCCCAGCGGACCTGATGGGGAACTTCCTCCGCAGTGTTATAAATGAATAGACCCGCCCCTTCTCACGTTCCCCATCAGGTCCGCTCAGCCAATGACGTAGGGGGTGGGGTCACCTTCACTGAGTGTAAGGCTGAGTGGACCTGATGGGGAACGTGGAAAGGGGTGGGGTCTATTCATTTATTACACTGCGGAAGAAGTTCCCCATCAGGTCCGCTCAGCCAATGACGTAGGCGGGGTCTGGCGTACGAGTGGGCGAGGTCACCAGTCGGATCATAGGGGTAACCCCGGCTTTCCCCGCTTGCGGGGAATAGCCAATGACGTAGGCGGGATTCCGCCTACGTCATTGGCTATTCCCCGGCAAGCGAGGAAAGCTGGGGCTTACCCTATGATGTGACAGGTGACCCTGCCCCCTCGTACGTCATGGGGGTTTCGTGTGGAGTGGAGACTGGAGGAGACTGCAGCGCTGGACATCGGATCACTGTGGGACACTGGATTACATCGCTGGAATGGATTTTTTATTTATTTTTATTTATTTTTTAATAAAGGACTTTCCCAACTGTGTCTGCGTGTTTTTTTTCAATTTTTTACACTTTCTTTGTGAAATGGTAGGGGTACAATGTACCCCTTACCAATTCACATAGGGGGGGCCGGGATCTGGGGGACCCCTTTGTTAAAGGTGTCTTCCAGATTCCGATAAGCCCCCCACCCGCAGACTCCCATAACCACTGGGCAAGGGTTGTGGGGATGAGGCCCTTGTCCCCATCAACATGGGGACATGGTGCTTTGAGGGGTCACAGACCCCCAAAGCATCCTCCCCATGTTGAGGGCATGTGGCCTGGTACGGTTCAGGAGGGCCTCTTTTCCTGTGGCCTGTCAGGTTGCGTGCTTGGATAAAGGGTCTGGTATGGATTTTTGGGGGGAACTTCACGCCATTTTTTTTTCAATTTGGCGTGGAGTTTTTTTTTTATCAATGACTTTTCTCTGTATTGCCGGGAGCCGACAATTCATTATAGCCGCGGGTGCTTTTAAATTACTTTTTTTTCCTTCAGAAATGACACTTTGTTTCGTACCTTACTATGTCCAAAGTGGGCGCAAACCAACCCACGACCCTCTATATCCTGTGACCCTGGGGGTGAGTGGTGCAGATCCAGAAGGGGACACTAAATCCCTTTTGTACCATTATAAGCGTGTATGGAACCTTGTGTCTGTCAAGCTAAACATACCACCGCATAATGACTACACGCCGCTATGGCACAACAAATCCATGCCAGAATTTGGACATATCCGGGATCCGGGGATCTGGAGTTCCCGAGGTGTATATTATTTGCACCATTTACTATCTGATGGCAGTCTCAAAACCTTTGATACACTGAGGGAACAATTTATGCTTCCAAATCACATGTTCTTCCGATACCTTCAGGTTCGTCATGCAGCTCGAGCTCAGTTCCCACAGTCTCCCCCTAGACCCACACCTCTTCCAATTATGGCGGTGGCTCGGGGGTCAGACCTTAAAGGCCTCATATCATATTTCTACAATATGTTGAATACTCCTGTCTCTAGTAAACTGGCATTTGTTTTGAAGCCCCGGTGGAAGAGGGAGGTGGGCCCAATGGATAATGAGGAGTGGGAGGAGGCACTTGGGACTTGCAGAGTGGTGCCCCCCAGATTGTCAGACAGACTGTCCCAAATTTTCATCCTGCACCGAGCGTATCTGACACCGCTTCGAGTGGCTAGATACAAGAGAGAGCAATCCACTCTGTGCTCACTCTGCGGATCCGAGACGGGCACCTTCTTCCACTTGCTGTGGGCCTGTATCAATATTCAGGCTCTGTGGAAACAGGTGGTAGACTTTCTGCATGACAGTATGGGCTCACCACTCACAATGGACCCGAAACAGTGCCTACTGGGAGTTTTCCCAGTGGTGGTAGACAAATTCACTAAAATATTTTTACAGGAGACTTTATTTTCAGTCAAGAAGATAATAGCTAGAAAATGGATGAGACAGATACCCCCCACTCTATCTGAGTGGAAAGCTGAGGTCAATGTTACTTTACCTTACAAAAAATGCATCTATATAAATAGAGGATGCCCGGCTAAATATGAGAAGATCTGGAATCGCTGGCTACAGAGTTCTGATACCTGTGTATAATGTTGAGATGATTACTACCCACATGTAGTATTGTTTACTCCTTGTACCCCACACACTGTTTTAAGGATTGTATTTCATGCCATACATATTTCTAGTAGGAACACCCACGTTCAATAGTTACATATAACTGTATGATGTGCGATTGTAAACAATGTCACTGGACTTGAGCCATGTGCTGTTTGATGTGTATGTATACCTTGAATTTATTTCAATAAAAACCTTTGTTGATTAAAAAAAAAAAGAAATGACACTTTGTGCAGGGACAGTTCTAAGCACGGGAAACAAGCACTGCTTTACAGGCATACTATACATACCCCCCCCCCCCCCCCCAGGTGCGAAATTTAAAGGAATATTGTTATATTGTTTCACTTTAAGCATTATTAAAATCACTGCTCCCGAAAAAACTGCAGTTTTTAAAACTTTTTTTGGATTGATACATGTCCCCTGGGGCAGGACTTGGGTCCCCAAAACCTTTAAAATTAGCACTTTAGATTTCTCCCATAGACTTTTACAGGGTGTTTCCGCGGCTTTTCCAATTTGCCGTGAACACCCCACTGGGCACTGATCAAGCTGCATTTATGGGCACTGATCAGGCTGCATTGATGGGCACTGGTGAGGCTGCATTGATGGACACTGATGAGGCTGCGCTGATGGGCACTGGTGAGGCTGCATTGATGGGCACTGGTGAGGCTGCATTGATGGGCACTGGTGAGGCTGCACTGATGGGCACTGGTGAGTATAATACACTCTTCAAATATGCTTTAACCACTTGGCAACCACCTGCCGACAAATAACGTCGACAAGGTGGTTGCTTAACTCTGGGAGGACGTTATATAACGTCCTCCCAGAATCGGGCGCGCACACGGGAAACTCCGTGACCGCCGGGTGGATCACGAATCGCGGTAAATCGCCGCTGATAGCGGCCGTTTACCACGTGATCGCTCCGTCAAATGACGGAGCAATCACTTGTAAACAGACCAGCGTCATGTGATGACGCCGGTTCCTCCCTCCCCTCTCTGTACCGATCGGTACAGTGTGAGAGGAGAGGGGTAGAGAGCGGATGGCAGCAGGAGCTCTGTGGGCTGGATCTGTGACAATTGCAGTCACAGATCCAGCCATCCATCCATCCCTGCTCAGCCATCCCTGGTGCAATACCCTGCCAATACTCTGCAATACACCCTGCCAATACTCTGCAAAATACCCTGCGCAATACTCTGCAAAATACCCTGCGCAATACTCTGCAAAATACTCTGCAATACTCTGCAATACCCTGGCGCAATACTCTGCAATACCCTGAGCAATACTCTGCAATACCCTGCGCAATACTCTGCAAAACCCTGCGCAATACTCTGCAATACCCTGCAAAATACTCTGCAATACCCTGCGCAATACTCTGCAATACCCTGCGCAATACTCTGCAATACCCTGCACAATACCCTGCAAAATACTCTGCAATACCCTGCGCAATACCCTGCAAAATACTCTGCAATACCCTGCGCAATACTCTGCAATACCCTGCGCAATACTCTGCAATACCCTGCGCAATACCCTGCAATGCCCTGCGCAATACCCTGCGCAATACTCTGCAATACCCTGCGCAATACTCTGCAATACCCTGCACAATACCCTGCAAAATACTCTGCAATACCCTGCGCAATACCCTGCAAAATACTCTGCAATACTCTGCAATACCCTGCGCAATACTCTGCAATACCCTGCGCAATACCCTGCAATACCCTGCGCAATACCCTGCAAAATACTCTGCAATACCCTGCGCAATACTCTGCAATACCCTGCGCAATACTCTGCAATACCCTGCGCAATACTCTGCAAAATACTCTGCAATACCCTGCACAATACTCTGCAATACCCTGCACAATACTCTGCAATACCCTGCACAATACTCTGCAATACCCTGCAATACCCTGTGCAATACCCCCTGTGCAATACCCCGTGCAATACCCTGCCATACTCGGCAATACCCTGCCATAGTCCGCAATGCCCTGCAATACTCCGCAATACTCCGCAATGCCCGGCAATACTCCGCAATGCCCGGCAATACTCCGCAATGCCCGGCAATACTCTGCAATAACCACTTCCCGCCCGCCGGCCGTCATATGACGTCCTTGACTTTGTGCGGAGATATCTGAATAATGGGTGCAGCTACTGGCATCATTCAGATATTAGTTTTTTCAGCCGGCGATTCCCTACACCATAAGAACAATCATAGCGGCTGTTCCGCCGCTTGATCATTCTTACGGGAGGTGAGAGGGGATGCCCCCCACCTCCCGCTGCCCTCCGGTGCTTCTACCGACTCACCGCTACGATCAAAGCCAGGATTGTTGTTTTTTTTTTGGTTTTTTTTCAGGCTTCCCAGCCTAGAGGTGAGATGTGGGGTCTTATTGACCCCATATCTCACTGTAAAGAGGACCTGTCATGCCATATTCCTATTACAAGGGATGTTTACGTTCCTTGTAATAGGTATAAAAGTGATCAAAAAAATTTTTGGGGCGGAAAAACATGTCAAACTAAAATAACTAAAGTAAAATGAACAATAACAAAATATATATTTTTTTAAAGCGCCCCTGTCCCCGTGAGCTCGCATACAGAAGCGAACGCATACGTAAGTCCCGCCCACATATGAAAACGGTTTTCAAACCACACATGTGAGGTATCTCTGCGAACGTTAGAGCGAGAGCAATCATTTTGGCCCTAGACCTCCTCTGTAACTCAAAACATGTAACCAGTAAAAATATTTAAAGCGTCGCCTATGGGGATTTTTTAAGTAGCGAAGTTTGGCGCCATTCCACGAGTGTGTGCAATTTTTAAGGGTGGCATGTTTGGTATCTATTTACTCGGCGTAACTTCATCTTTCACATTATGCAAAAACATTGGGCTAACTTTACTGTTTGTTTTTTTTTAAGCACAAAACATATTTTTTCCGTAAAAAACGCGTTAAAAAAATTGCTGCGCAAATATCGTGCGAGATAAAAAGTTGCAACAACCACCATTATATTCTCTAAGGTCTTTGCTAAAAAAACATATATATATATAATGTTTTGGGGTTCTATGTAATTTTCTAGCAAACAAATGATGATTTTTACATGTAGGAGAGAAATGTCAGAATTGGCCTGGGTGCTCCAGAACGCCTGAAGGTGCTCCCTGCATGTTGGGCCTCTCTATGTGGCCACGCTGTGTAAAAGTCTCACACATGTGGTATTGCCATACTCGGGAGTAATAGCAGAATGTGTTTTGGGGTGTAATTTGTGGAATGCATATGCTGTGTGTGAGAAATAACCTGCTAATATGACAATTTTGTGAAAAAAAAAAAAGAGAAAAAAAAAATCTTGATTTTGCAAAGAATTGTGGGAAAAAATGACAACTTCAAAAAACTCACAATGCCTCTTTCTGAATACCTTGGAATGTCTTCTTTCCAAAAAGGGGTCATTTGGGGGGTATTTGTACTTTTCTGGCATGTTAGGGTCTCAAGAAATGAGATCGGTCGTCAGTACTTCAGGTGTGATCAATTTTCAGATATTGGCACCATAGCTTGTGGACTCTATAACTTTCACAAAGACCAAATAATATCCACCAATTTGTACTTATTTTTACCAAAGATATGTAGCAGTATAAAAAAATCATTTTTTTACAAAATTTTCAGTCTTTTTTCTCTTATAGCGCAAAAAATTAAAAACCCAACAGTGATTAAATACCACCAAAAGAAAGCTCTATTTGTGTGAAAAAAAGGACAAAAAATTCATATGGGTACAGTGTTGTATGACTGAGTAATTGTCATTCAAAATGTGAGAGCACCGAAAGCTGAAAATTGGTCTGGTTATTAAGGGGGTTTAAGTGCCCAGTGGTCAAGTGGTTAAAATGCATTGTTTTCCCTTTTGCTGGTATAATAATGGGGCTGGTATGAAATTATTTCCAGAAATAACGTACAGTAAAATCTTGGATTGTGAGCATAATTCATTCCAGAAACCTGCTTGTAATTCAAAGCACTTGTATATCAAAGCAAATTTTCCCATACGAAATAATGGAAACTCAGATGATTCGTTCCACAACCATTTATTTATAGGTCCTTCAGTTTATAGTCCATATAAAAAGATTATAGCAATGTGATCAGGTTGTATAACCATAAAATGTTCATCCACAAATGGAAGCCTCCACAAGAGGATTAGAAGCAAAATCCAGCAGGAACTACAGAGTTTAAGAGAAAAGAGAGACAACTTTAAAGCCTCGTACACCTGATCGGATTTCCATCGGACAAATCCGTGGATTTTTGTCCGAAGGGCATTGGCCGTGAACTTGTTCTGCATACAGACGGCAGAACATTTTCAGACAACATACACCAAACCATGTGGTTTTTCAGCTCTTTACCGCCACCATTTGGGCAACTTCTGCTATTGTTGTGTAGCGGCCCCACCCCTCTCCCTTGCTTTATCGGTTATATGGCTGTTGTCTAGGGGTACCTGGGAGAGAGATGATACACACCATGACCCATGTCCTCCCGTAACTAGGAGGTGAAGGCCAGAGATTGGGCTTTTGTGTAGGTGTCCTAGAGCCAAGTCCAGTCCTTCGTCCCTGACTAATTTGCTTAGTAACCCAAGTTTCACACAGTGAGTAGGTACAACTCAGTTTTATTCTTCTTGCCAAGCAATAAAACAGTCTTTCTCCTTTTGAATAATGGGGGGACAGATCAAGGCACAATCCTTTCCCTTCTTGCTGCTGCCCACTGTGCTGTCACCAGTGGTGAATAGTCACTTCCACTGACTAGGTAATATAGAACGTGAATTTACCTTCGCTCACTTTGCCCCTGCCAGAGGAAGAAATCCATCCAAGGGAGAAGTGGAGGCCTCTCCATCACCAGCGATGCTGCGCCGGACTCTTCGGAGAAGTTGCTGCGCACCAGTCCTCCCAAACTCAGACACGGGCACCCAAGTCATTAGGGCCCCCTCGGATTCCTCCACCCTCGCGGAACTCAGTCGAAGGTACTGAGCCCAAGGCATCCGCCACAGTACCTCACCCCAGGCTAAAGGTGCCTGAGATGGACTCCATCTCCGCTCCAGCTAGGCCAAGGGTGCCTAGGCCTGGAACACCGGAACGCCAGCACCCAAGCTGAAGGTGCCTGGGTGTGGCCACGTCCTCCAACTCTCTCCCTAAAATCAGGGCCTCCGCCCCTTTTATGACCTCTCCCTTTGCATCACAGTGGGTTCCCCGCCCCGCTGTACCAGCTCCAGGGGAGGACAAAAAGGCACAGTTCGCAGTGTGTGTTTAGCTCGGGCCGAAGGCAACAGCGCCACCCAGGGACCCCAAGGAACTTCACACCACCAGAGTCCTTACAAAATTCAAATACCCGCTACACTCTCCCCCTGGTGATTTGACACTGGTCCCCAGTGTCTGGTACAAACTCACACCCCATGAAAGCTGGTGTCATAAGTTCATCCCAGAAACCAAACTACACAAATTTAACCCTGAATTGTGCCACGACCTGAATGGGAAAAGGAAAAACCTAAAACAATGTAACTATAAAACTTTTCAATAAAACACTTTAAATATCTCACACATTTACATTCTTCCCTCCCTCTGACTATCTAAGGACCACCCATTCTCAGTAGTCTTAGCAGACGAATCTCCTGCAGAGAGAAAGAAAAGAAACATACATCCCACCAACATGTGTGTTTGCTTGGAATGAATGAGTCTATACTAGAAGAAACCCATTCACTCCAATAAGTGCTGCATAATGTAAAAAAAAAAATCGTTGCGCAACACTGCCACCTGGTGACAGTGCCGCAGTCAAGACACTCATCACTTCCAGATGAATTTTCCTCTTGAACATTTTCTCTGTGGCCCTGCACTACCTAAAACCCAAAGTCACTGATTTCTTTTAAACGCAAGGAGAAGGAGGGAGAACAAACAAAACAGTTCCCATATCTCCAACAAGTAGAACTGCCCAAATACAAAAAAAACTAGGGCACAGTCCCTGTGTTCCGGCAAAGGCACTCTGGAAAGTTCAGCCAGGAATGAAAAGAAAGCAAACAAGAGTCTTTTTCCCTCTCTTCTTCTCTTACAGGTAAAACCTTGGATGAGGCAATGATATAGGCTTCAAACGATCATCAAAAGCCTCCACATGGTACTCAACACTCTTTCCTTCTTTGCGACAGATCACCACTTTGTAGAGCAGTTCCCGAGGCAGATACGGGTATTCCCACCCATATTCCTGAGCAACCTTCTGGCTAAAGACACGTTGCAGCCATGACAAAGGTGGCATAGTAGCTCGGTCTCCTTCTCCGGGTGGAACAATCGCTTCTGGATGACGAGGTGCATTCACCACCTCAGCAGACCTGGGCCTAGGAGCCCGCAGTGATTGACGTTGCACTCCCGCAACAGGAACAGGTGAAATGGATGTTGAATCAAGAAAGGGAACTTCAGACAGGGGACCAGCTTCTTCCCTCGGCGCCGAGGCCTCCACCCAGGGTGTACTATCCCCAGTAGACATAGGTGGGTCCAGGGCCGGGACAAGGGATGGGCAGGAGGGGCGGCTGCCCCTGGCGCAATGGTTTATTGCAGGGATGGGGGCACCCTGACCCTAACCCTAAGGGAAAGGGGGGCGCAGCTTGGCATCTTTGCCCTGGGCGCTGGATGACCTTGTCCCGGCACTGGGTGGGTCCCTTGTAACATGGGCCGAGGGTAACTTCATTCTGTCCCATCCCTTCTGGTGGAAGATTTCATCTATCTCCCCATCATCGCCATTGTCAGACAATGAATCCAGGTCAGAGGTGTCGTAGCACTCCGCGGGCAGATAATTCCCAGTCACGGAACTATCCCCCTTGACGGCCTCTACCGACTGTGGACTATCGCCACTTTCAACCACACAGACAGTCCCAACCCCTGGCTCACCTGGGCCTTTTGAAGAACAGGGATGTCCAGGACTTTTCCTACCGGAGCCATCCAGGCCAGGCAAGCAGTGGGGCAAAGCTCTTCCACGACCACACAAGGCCATCACTAGGCCGACTTTCCTCTTCGGTGGCCGGAGCAGGGAGCTGCTGGTGACCGAGGCAGCATCCACGGATTTTTCTCTTTTTACTTCTGTTTGGGCAGTCTGTGACAGAACCCACTGTCACTGTGTGTTTTGGAAGGGACTGTGGGCTGGCCGCTTACCCACAGATTATGGCCCAGACTGAGAGACTGGGGGAAAGCTGGCATTGAGATAATGTAATGTAATGCTACATCCCTTCTCCCCCATCCACCCCCCCTCTTGTTGCTGTGTTTAATTGTGTTGGTTCATGGCACATAGACAATGGTCTGGACTGCAGACATCTCTCCGCAGGGGATGTGTATTGAAGGGCTGCCTGCTTACCATAATCCCTTTATGTTTAACTGTAGTCTCTGTTCCAATGTTAAGTTCCCATTGGTTCTTCCTTGTCCCCTACCCCCCCTCTATGACAAGGCTAAGGGGAGTGTCCCTAACTGTGTGTAAAAGTGTATGTTTTGGATTTAATAAACTGTTAATGCTCTGCATGTTTAACCCTCAACACCTGTGTGGATTGTCTCGTGATTGAGGGGTTAAGGGCTGGTTATGGCGTATCTGCAGGCTGCGGGTGCGTTTGGAGGACAGGAGACACAGCGGATGTGCCCACCTGGGGTATGCGAGATCCGTCACACAGTCCCTTCGCCCGGATCAGTGCGCACGGGGAAGGCACCAGCATCGATCTCTCCCTCCGGAGTGGCAGTCCCTGTGAGGTAGTTGAGGTGGAAAGCCCGAGGCTTTTCTGTGGACGGTTCCACCTCGAAGAGGAATTCTTTGCAGACCTCACAGCGCCCAAACGGCTTCAGCTGGACCACCAGTCCCGAACAGCCGGGACAGATCACACCGAGGGCTTCCATGTCTCTACAGGTAAAGAGAGGCAATCGCCCCCGGGGCCTTAGTCTTATCCCCGTATCCATGATCGGAGCAGCTAGAGAAGACATATCCGCGAAGGAAGGAACGGAAATCCACGGAGCACTTGAAGCCATCCTCTCTCTTTGCTGCTCCATTGCGCACTGACCCACCCGCGCCGGAATCTCCACGTGCGTACGTCCACGTGGCCGGACTCCTCCCACGTTCTGCACTTGTTCGCGATCTTTTCTCTTGCCCCGCCCACGAACTACGCAGTTGTGGGTTGCCTCGTGGCGCGTTGGCCAATATGGCCGACCTACTCGGAACTCCTCCGGGCAGCAAAGTTCAAATTCAGACACCATACACATATCCCGGATACGATGCCCCCACATGTAGCGGCCCCACCCCTCTCCCTTGCTTTATCGGTTATATGGCTGTTGTCTAGGGGTACCTGGGAGAGAGATGATACACACCACGGCCCATGTCCTCCCGTAACTAGGAGGTGAAGGCCAGAGATTGGGCTTTTGTGCAGGTGTCCTAGAGCCAAGTCCAGTCCTTCATCCCTGACTCCTTTGCTTAGTAACCCAAGTTCCACACAGTGAGTAGGTACAACTCAGTTTTATTCTTCTTGCCAAGCAATAAAACAGTCTTTCTCCTTTTGAATAATGGGGGGACAGATCGAGGCACAATCCTTTCCCTTCTTGCTGCTGCCCACTGTGCTGTCACCAGTGGTGAATAGTCACTGCCACTGACTAGGTAATATAGAACGTGAATTTACCTTCGCTCACTTTGCCCCTGTCAGAGGAAGAAATCTGTCCAAGGGAGAAGTGGAGGCCTTTCCTTCACCAGCGATGCTGCGCCGGACTTTTCGGAGAAGTTACTGCGCACCAGTCCTCACAAACTCAGACCCGGGCACCCAAGGCATTAGGGCCCCCTCGGATTCCTCCACCCTCGCGGAACTCAGTCGAAGGTACTGAGCCCCAGGCATCCATCACAGTACCTCACCCCAGGCTAAAGGTGCCTGAGATGGACTCCATCTCCGCTCCAGCTAGGCCAAGGGCGCCTAGGCCTGGAACACCGGAACGCCAGCACCCAAGCTGAAGGTGCCTGGGTGCGGCCACGTCCTCCGACTCTCTCCCTAAAATCAGGGCCTCCGCCCATTTTATGACCTCTCCCTTTGCATCACAGCGGGTTCCCCGCCCCACTGTACCAGCTCCAGGGGAGGACAAAAAGGCACAGTTCGCGGTGTGTGTCCAGCTGGGGCCTAAGGCAACAGCGCCACCCAGGGACCCCAAGGAACTTCAAACCACCAGAGTCCTTACAAAATTAAAATACCCGCTACAGTTGTCTGATGTTTAGCATTGGTTCGGAGCATGCGTGTTTGTACTTTGGATTTTAGTCTGATGGATTTGTGTACACACGATCGGATAATCCGATGGAACACATTTGTTGTCAGACAATTTAAGAGCATGCAC
This sequence comes from Rana muscosa, assembly GCA_029206835.1. NCBI lineage: Eukaryota > Metazoa > Chordata > Amphibia > Anura > Ranidae > Rana > Rana muscosa. The sequence continues at coordinate 198,129,112 of CM055128.1, forward strand.
AGCCAACATTTGTTGTCGGAAATTCCGACAACAATTGTCCGATGGAGCATACAGACGGTCGGATTATCTGACCAAACACGTCCGTCGGACAATTGTTGTCGGAATATCCGATCGTGTGTACGGGCCTTGAGTGTAGCAATATGTTGCTAAATGTTGTACCTTCATTAAATGTAACCATATTGCTACATTAAAAGCCTCATACACACAATCGGACTTCCATCGGACAAATCTGTGGATTTTTGTCCGAAGGGCGTTGTCCGTGAACTTGTTCTGCATACAGACGGCAGAATTTTTCAACCAACATTCACGAAACTACGTGGTTTTACTGCTCTTTAGCGCCACCCTTTTGGCAACTTCTGCTAATGTTGTCTTATGGTTAGCATTGGTTCGGAGCATGCGTGTTTGTACTTTAGATTTTAGTCTGACGGATTTGTGTACACACGATCGGATAATCTGATGGAACACATTTGTTGTCAGACAATTTAAGAGCATGCACACCCAACATTTGTTGTCGGAAATTCCGACAACATTTGTGTGACCGTGTGTATGCAAGACAAGTTTGAGCCAACATCCGTCAGAAAAAAATCCATGGTATTGTTGTCAGAATGTCCGATCGTGTGTACGCGGCATAAGCCAGAGGTGGAAGAGAGGCCTTCTTCATTATGTTAGGCTCCTCCACCAGGTACATGACAGGCGAGTTGGATGCCTGTCCCTCTGCCGCATACCATGGTTTCATCCTCCAACTTATTAGTGACTGCTGAGTCCTATAATGACATAAGGGTTGGAGGAAGTAACAAGCATTTAGCACATTGAATGCTGAAGAGACTGATGATGATGATGATGATGATGAGACTACAGCACACATGTGCAACCGACGCTTGATGTCGGAAAGCCCAGGAAGCACCAATTGCCCTGGTGGAATGCGCCGTAACCGGAAAGGGAGGCGCCCGCCCCTTAAGGGCATAGGCCTGTATAACGGTCTGTCTGATCCACCTAGAAAAGGTGTCAGACGACACCGCTTTGCCCTGTTTTGGACCAGAGACAGACACAAACAGTGAGTCAGACTTCCGAATGGAAACAGTAGCAGACAGGTACACAACCGTAAGGCTCGTACCACATCCAATGTGTGAAGCACAAACTCTCACGGATGCGATGGGTGAGGACACAAGGACAGAAGAAGAATGTCCTCATTAAGGTGAAAGACCGAGACCACCTTTTGGAAGGAAAGACGGTCGTGGGCGCAACACCACCTTATCCTTATGAATGACCAAGTAAGGCGACTTGCAGGACAAGGCCGCCAACTCAGACACCCGTCGAACAGAAGTAATGGCCACTAAGAAAGCCACCTTCTGGGACAAGGTCAAGAGAGGAATCTCTCTGATATTTTCAAAGGGATGTTCTTGGAGAACCGAGAGCACCAAATTCAGATCCCAAGGAGGGGAAGGAGGCTTTACAGGGGGGATCACATGGCGAACCCCCTGCAAGGTGCTAATCAAGGAATGGCCCGCTAGCGGTCATTGAAAAAGACAGCCCGGGCCGAAATCCGACCCTCGATGGTACGCAAGGCCAGCTTTTGGGTCACACCACGCTGTAAGAACAGCAAAATCTTGGGAACGGAATACGTCCGGGGATGCCATCAAGCTCCTCGCACATAGCGATGTAAGCCTTCCAGGTACGGTGATAGGTCTTTCTGGAGGAAGATTTCCGTGCCCACAACATAGATGAGATGACCAAATCTGAGAGACCTCGGTCCCTCAGCACCTGGCTTTTAACAGCCATGCCATTAAAGCCAAGGACTGTAAAGCAGGATGAAGTATGGGACCATGAGACAGAAGGTCCACCCAAATAGGCAGTCACCAAGGAACTTCTGCGACTAGCCGAACTAGATCGGCGTACCAATGTCGCCGTTCCGGAGCAATGAGGATCACCGGAATGGCCTCTGCTCCTACTCTGCGAAGCAGGCGAGGCAACAACAGTAGCGGAGGGTAAGCATACATCAGGCGATACTGCCCCCATGGGCCACCAACGTGTCTGACGCGTCTGCCCAGGGATCCCTGGACCTGCCCATGAATCTCGACATCTTACGAGTGAGTCGAGAGGCCAGAAGGTCCACATCTGGTGTTCCACCTCCGGTAAAGGAGGTGAAAACACCTCCGGATGTAAGGACCCCTTCCCCTGGAATGCACACGGCTGACAGGACCGTCCTGCAGCGGGATGGGTATGATAATCCCAAGGAGACCCCGCAATGTATCGGAGAAGGGAGGCCCCGGCTTACGGGGTGCCTCAATTGTTGACCAAGAAAGGCAACCTGACAGAGCTTTCCTAGAAACTCGGTCAGTGGACCAGTAACTCAGCCGCTACAGGTGGCGCAAACCCACCCCGGACACAGAGACCCTAGAGGCTAAAGCAGTTGCAGTGCACCTGCTGGTCGACTGATAGATGAAGCAGAGGCTTTTGCCCAGTCATTGAGCTTCAGACCAGAGACGCAGCCACTAACGGGTGTAACGCTAACCTCAGCATGGCGAACACAGTCCAAGCCAGCGCTTCTGATCACCACCGAAGGGCAGGTGGAAGGTGGTACCCCTGACACCAGGGATCCTTATGACAATGCTCTATCCAGCAGCTACTCCATTGATAAGTGCTGATTGTACAAACACATAGTTTATACTGTGTATTGCGTCAAAACGCGCAATTAGAGCGTGGGAGGAAACCCCCTCAGCCACAAAGAGAATAGAACAACCACATACGGCGTATGTAGTTTAGTATGTGTGGATAAACATATTAAACACGTTTATACTGTGCCAGCGACGAAGGCGCGCACATCATTGGGGCGTGGGCAAAAACCAGCCACACAGACTGCGTACACAACCGTGTAGGCATGTTAGCATGCGAATAAACAAATTGCACATGTTTATGCTGTGCATAGCACTGAAAATGCGCACACCATTGGAGCGCGGGGGGAAAAACCGGAGCACCCGGATGAAACCCACGCAGACTGCATACGCATACCGTGTAGGTACTATAATATGTGTGATAAACATTTTGAACATGTCTATGTGTGCATAGCGCTGAAGGCGCGCACACCGTTGGCGCGTGGGAGGAAACCGGAGTACTCGGAGGAACCCCACGCAGACCCAGAGAATACAAGACATACATCTACTGTGAATGTATTTAGTGTTGTGTATAAACATAATGTGTATTTTTATACTGTGTATGGCACCGAAGGCGCGCATGTCATGTAGCGTGGGCGGAAACCGGAGGACCCAGAGGAAACCCACGCAGACTGCACACACATACCGTGTAGGTATGTTAGCAACTTAGCATGTGAATAATCAAATCGCACAAGTTTCAGACTGCATACACATACCGCATAGGTATTATAGTATGCGTGATAAACATATGGAACATGTTTAAACTGTGCAGAGAGCCAAAGGCGCACATACCGTCAGAGCGTGGGAGGAAACTGGAACACCCAGAAGAAACCCACGCAGACAGCACACAGATACCATGTAGGAATGATAGCATGTGAATAAACATATTGCACATGTTTATGCTGTGTATTACCATTTTAGTGTGGGAGGAAACCGGAGTACCCGGAGGAAACCCACGCAGACAGCATACACATACTGTAAGTATTTATAGTATGTGCAATAAACATATTGAACATGTTTATACTGTGCAGAGAGCCGAAGCGCACATACCGTGAGAGCGTTAGAGGACACCGGAGCACCCGGAGGAAACCCACGCCGACCCAGAGAGTATAATACATACACATACTGTGAATGTATTTAGAGTCGTGTATAAACATATTGTGTATGTTTATATCGTGTATGCCACTGAAGACACAACATTGCAACGTGGGAGGGAACCCACGAAGACACAGAAATCAATAACACATACATACACTGTGAATGTATCCAGTGTAGAGTTATAAGATAAGTTTAAATTATGGCGCAGAGGCGCATAATCTTCTCTGTATCATTCCAACCTGCTTAAATGTGCTACCGAAGCAGCATGCAGATAAAAGGTAACCTCTGACACTGCAGACCGTGGTCCTGTCAGAGCTCAGAGCGTTCCCCAGGAAATGGCGGGAAACCACAGGTGCAGAGACCCTGTTGTTGCCTCAGAGACATCACACAGAAGGCTCACAGGGACTAGAGAAATAAATTAATAAAGTCCCCCCCCCACCATGCTGCACCGACCAAGAGGGGGGGGGGGCACTGTGTACCACTGTATCATCCATGCTGCTCTCGACGCAGCGTGTGAGGAAACAGTGAGGAAGCTGTGTAAAAGAAAAGCTTGAAAAGAACCAAAGGAGACAGCGTCCGCCTGAGGTACCTCAGCCACAGCATCCAGCTTGAGAGTGTCCCTCACAGCATCAATGAGTTCACTTACAAGCGCCCTGTCATTTACTGACTCAGAACTGTAGCCCCATCGACTATATGGGAAACACATAAAGTATACATGAGAGGGAGGATTATAGCTGAGAAGTCCAAGATGAAGAAAATAAGACAGGCCCAGAGACAAACCCTACTAGAAGAAATCCAGGACCTAGAACAGAGGCATAAGGAAAGACAGGAGGAACAAGATTTGATACAATTAAATAAGAAGAGAAAAAATGTAAAGGATTTATTGGAACAAGAAACTAAATGGGTATTCAACAATATGAGTAAGAAATTCTATGCTATGGGGCATAAACCAGGTACATTTTTGGCAAGGATAATTAAACCTAGAAACACGCAGAATTACATATCCAAAATAAAAAATAAGAGAGGAGAGCTGAGACACTCAACAAAAGAAATAACAAAAATCTTTTAGGATTATTATGAGAATCTATATAATGTAAATAAAGATCAAGGCCCAATAGAAACACAGAATAGAAATAGGAAAATTAAACAATACCTAGAGAAGGTAAAATTCCCGGAAATATCAGAAGAGGTAGTTGACAAATTAGATAAGGAAATAACAAGAGAAGAAATAAGTCAAACAATTAAAAATATTAAAATTGGAAAGAGCCCTGGGCCAGATGGGTATACATCATTGTATTATAAGAGGTTTGTGGAAACCCTACTACCATATTTTCAGACATATATGAACTCCATAGGGGGAGGAATGACAATACGAGAAGAAGCGTTGGGAGCTCAAATAACTCTTATAGGAAAGGAGGGAAAAGATCCTGCACGGTGCGCCAGTTACAGGCCTATATCTTTGATTAATGTCGATATAAAGATTTACTTGAAGATATTGGCCGAAAGATTGAAACCTCTTATGACAGGGTTGATAGAGAATGATCAGAATGGGTTTGTACCGGGGAGAGAAACTAGGGACAGTATATTAAGAACATTACTCCTGATACAGAAAGTTAAAAAAAACAAGATACCAGCATTGTTTCTGTCAGTAGATGCCGAAAAGGCCTTCGACAGACTGAACTGGGAATATATGCTGGCAACCCTGAGATGTATAGGACTAGGGCCTAAAATGCTTAGATGGATAAGAGCTCTGTATTCCAAACCCTCTGCCCAGGTGAGGGTAAACGGAACCCTGTCGGAAAGGTTCGCACTTTATAATGGGACTCGACAGGGGTGTCCGCTTTCGCCCCTTCTTTTTGTCCTTTCATTGGAATCACTACTAGTAACCATACGAAACAACCAGGAGATTGAGGTAGTCAAGGTAAACGGGAAGGAACACAAGATCTCTGCGTTTGCAGATGACATGATGTTATATGTCACAAATTCAAGGCAGACTTTACCAAAGATCATAGAAGAATACGATAAGTACGGGGAGATATCTAATCTGAAAATTATTAAAGAGAAGACAGAGATATTGAGTATATTCCTAAAATCCAAAGAACGGAGAGATCTTGGTATCCTATACCCCTTTACCTGAAAACAGAGGGGGATGAAATATCTGGGTATATTCCTGTCCAACACAGAGAGGGATCTATACGAAGATAATTATATTCCTCTACTAAACAAAATAAAATCAGAATTGAAAGGGTATCCAATAGAAAAACTTTCGTGGTGGGGAAGAATTAATACAGTTAAGATGATGATACTGCCCAAAGCTTAATATATTTTTCAAACGTTGCCGATAAAAATACCTGATATATATTTTAGAACATTAGGGAAGATAATGAGGGGGTATATCTGGAAAGAAAAGAAACCTTGCATATCAGCCGAGACACTGTCTTGTTCTAGACAGGAAGGGGGGCTATATCTACCAGATTTTAGAAGATACTATGAGGCAGCAGTGCTAAAGAGAGTGGCAGACTGGATACAGGAGGATGGATGTAAGAAAAAATGGATAGGAGTAGAAGAAAGTATGAGTAAAAAAGAACTGGGAAAGCTGATATGGATTCCAAAACAATATAGAGGCCTTGCTCAAGATATACCTTTAATAACAAAAGAAACATTCAGGATTTGGGATAAAGTATGTAAAATAAAGAAGTGGCAATACAATAGCCCATTGATGCCCCTTACGGGTACGGACTACTTCCCGCCGGGAAAAGAGGGAGGGGTGTTCCTTAGATGGGCAACTTCGGACATATTAGAACTGAAAGATATGATGAAAGGTAACATTCTGAGGCCTCGTACACACGACCGATTTTCTCGGCAAGAACCAGCAAGAAACTTGCTGGCAGAGAGGTCTTGCCGAGTAAATCGGTCGTGTGTACGCTGCTAGCGTGTTTCTCGTCGAGAAAACCGACAAGAAACCTCGACGAGAAAATAGAGAACCTGCTCTCTATTTTCTCGTCGAGATTCTCCTCGGCGTGTTTCTCGACGAGAAAAGTGAGTGTGTGTACACTTACCTGTCCGCCCGGAAGCCCGCGCATGTTCGAAATGAATTTGACGCATGCGCGGTAGCTTCCTAGGCATACGTAGGGTATACCAAGATGGCGGCGACGGCATCGAATGTGACGAGCGCATGCTCGACGTAGTCGATGACGTCACCGCGTACACTCCTTTCAAAGAACCGCGGGTTCTTTGAAACGAGCGTGTGTACACTCGGCCGGGACAAGTTTCTTGTCCAAGAATCTCGTCGAAAAAAACGACATGTTTTTCTCAACGAGAATCTCGGCCGTGTGTACGAGGCCTGAAACCAATTCTGGAGTTACAAGAGAAATATGGGACCACGACAGGAGATAGTTGGAGGTATAGACAAGTTCAGCACTTTGTGAATACGCTACCTAAACCTTTGCGTGCTCCGAGTGATCTGAATGAGTGGGAAAAACTTGTAAGGGGGGGAGGAACAGGAAGACAGGGGATATCGAGTATATATAGGATATTGATACCTACAAGGAGACTGGATGCACTAAAGATACTGGAAAATTGTGAATTAGAATTAGATCAAACTATGTCAGTAGAAAAAAAGAGACAAGTTCTAGAATATGTCCACTCTACATCGGTAGAAGCAAAAGTAAAGGAGATGAACTATAAACTCCTAACCAAATGGTACTATGTTCCAACGAAATTACATAAAATAAATAAGGAGATGTCTCCTCTATGCTGGAGAGAATGTGGGATGGAGGGAACACACGCCCACATATGGTGGTATTGTCCCGTGATACAAGAGTACTGGAAGGAGATCTTAAGCTGGATAAAGAGGATTAGTGGCCTAGAGGTGAAACAAGAACCTTGGTATTGTTTGTTTCATAATACAGGGATAGCAAGGAAAAAGTATAGAATGACCCTGGTACCACACCTATTGAATGGAGCCAAAGCACTGATACCGTGGAAATGGAGGGAAAAAGAAGCCCCATCAATAGGTGAATGGATAAATGAAATGGATAGAATTAGATTGATGGAAGAGTTGATGTCCAATCAAAATGAGACTAGGAAAAAATTTAATAAAATCTGGAGGGGATGGGGAGAGTTTAGGGGGATGGGGGGAGGGGGGAGGGACTGGAGAATATGGAGGGGTGAAGTAGGTATTATCTCCTCTCCCTCCCTGCTTCTCCCCCCCCCCCCATTTTTCCCTTTTTTTTTCTTTCCCCCTCGACACACTATTAGGCCTGGGACCACAAGCCCACTTGACTATTAACACAAAACAGTATCACTTTTGAGATTAGTCTATATTAAGTATGCATTTAAAAAAAAAAAAATATCACGTGGAACAAGTTCATAATTAGAGCACTATTAATCACCAATATGTAGAGGGTTGGAGGGCAGAAGCTCCTCCTCCCCCTCTACCCTTCCCCCCTCGTTTTTTTTTAATTTTTTTTTACACACATCCTTTTTTAGGCTTGGGAGAGCAAGCCTTCGTGATCTATAAACACAAGTATCTCTTAGGAGATTAGTCAGGTGGGGGTTTATAAATTATTATTTTTTTCTTTCTCTCCCCTTCGACACATTATTAGGCCTGGGACCACAAGCCCACTTGATTATTAACACAAAACAGTTTCACTTTTGAGATCAGTTTATATTAAGTATGCATCTTCTTAAATTTTTATCACGTGGAATAAGCTTATAATTAGAGCACTATTAATCACCTATATGTAGAGGCAACTTCACTTCTTTTTTTTTTTCTCTTTTTTCTTACACATCCTTTATTTTTTTAATTAATTTTTTATTTTTATTTTTTAGGCTTAGGGGAGCAAGCCTTCGTGATTTATAAACACAAGTATCTCTTAAGAGATTAGTTGGGTGTTTTTTTTTTTTGTTTTGTTTTTTAGATTGGGGGCCTTCGTGACCTATAAACACAAAATAATATCTCTTGGAGATTAGTCTGGAGGGGTGTTTTTTTTTTGGGGGGGGGGGGTTCCCTTCCCCCCTCCCCCCCTCTTCCTCTCCTTCCCCTCCTCTATATATAAGTCTGTCCATATATCCCTCTGGCCGGTGTATTGGATCCAGGAGATTTTATAAACTAGTAAATAGAGTGTAAAAGGGACATAGGAGTGGACATATTCCATATAGAAAGGTAGACTACACAGGATACTAGCTTAACAGAGGCTAAAATTGAGACCATATAAATGTTTTTATTGATGTACTGTATGTATTGTTTTAATGTTTTGTATTGATAAAGATGTAAATGTAAGGTCGGAAAAAAATTAATAAAGAAGATAAAAAAAAAAAAGAACTGGAGTCTTCCTCACAAGGAATGTCCTGTTCAAAAACATTAAAATATTCAGAGCTAGGGTCCTGAGCAGCAGCAGCTAGGCCCATATCTGAATCAGTGGGGAGAGGGCACTTTATAGCTCCCTTACGCTCGCACACCGCTTCCATCCTGACAAGAAATGTTTCCAGGACTGCCGACAACTGGTCCATAGGGACCGCAGATGCTGGAGCACTGCCAGTTGCCTCTGACAAGAGAGGGGAAGCAGGTGAACCAGACTCCAAACTCGCCACCCTCTGAGACCTTATGCAAAATAAAGTGAATAAACAGTCCACCCACTGGCTGCACTGACTGAGGAGGGGACACCCAGAGGACTCACCAACCCTTCAGAGGACCGCTCAGTTCCGCTGTATGCACCGCACTGCCAGCGCGAGTGAAGCCTGAGGAGAGTGTGAGGAGATTTGCGCCGCAGCAGCGGCGATAGAGGCCAAAAACTAAAGTGAAAGCGCCGCGGCTTCAAGAAAATGTCCGCCGGACGCGTGTAATACTGCGCCATTGATCCGCGGCAAGATGGCCGCCGAGCGCAGCAAAATTACAGCCAAAGTGCCTAATGGCATCTCCAAACACCCCACATTTTCTCAGCCCCAGCACACAGACATGAGCGGCCCCCCCGCCAGGCCAGAGTGACCCCCAGGTACCCCCACACTGCTCAGTGCCAGATTAGGGTGCAGAGAGCAGCATACAGGGGGGAGACAGGGAAAAACCCCCCCATACAGAGAAACACAGCCAACATGTACTCACCTGATGCAGGAGAGACTACTTACCCATCCCAGAGGGACCCACTGGCGTGTTTCAGACAGACCTATCGCAGAGTAGTACTGAGCAGCTGTCGGCCTGGTCCACCGCAAAAGATACAGCAGGCACTGTTCAATCTTGTGAGGACCGCGGGAGCATAAAAGCCCACCGGCCACCCCTGGAGTCATGGGGCATGTCGTGAACTGAGTCTCACGCACACAAGGTGAGGATCAGCATGCTCGATGGTCGGACAGGGAAGACTACGAGGATACTAGTGTACCCAACCTGTTGCCCAGCCGACAGTTGATTGAAGGTCTCAAAAATAAAATAATACAATTCTCAAAGAAATAAAAAATAAAAAAATATTCCAGGAGACTGGCTCCTGAGAGAGCCACGTCTTCTCCTTCTGCTAGGCAGAAAAAAACTGAGGCTGCTAGCTGCAGGTAGGAGGGTTATGTCCGGAGGGACTGCCCCCCTGGGCGGGGCTGTTCAGCTCTGTTTTTTTCTAGAATGCATGTAGCGTGGATTCCAAATTTAGGGACTACTATGCCAAAATTAAGGGTGATTCGAGTGGTAGTTGGCTCGAATCTTTTCAATTTGTTGGACTCTGTCTTGTTGCTATTTCGCCTGATGTACAGTTCCCCTAAGAAGTATGGGTGCCGCTGTCATCTATACTCGGGGTTGAACCACAGGTGATAGGGCAGTGATTTGGTGTCTCCTCTCGGCAGCCATGCTATTGGGTGACTATCCGGGTGAGCTGTGCCCACTCGGGATCGAGTGGCGACGAAGCCAGGAGTGCCTGAATTCCATCTGTCTTTCTAACACCTTTCTCCTTTCATGCATAAGAAAATAAAGTTCTACGTTGGAGTGATATACTGGTGGGGACCTTGGAGTTACTTGGGGCATAGAGACTTTTGTCCTTACATATTAGGGACAGAAACCAACACTGAGGGGATCGCTGCAAAGACCCATAAGGAAACTAAGTGTGCTTAACCTCTGTAACCCAGGGGATACGGGCATGGAAGAGACCACGCGTGCTTTCCTCTCCAGTGAATGAGCCGAAGAGTGGAGAAGGAGGGTGGCGTGGGCGCTTCACGTAGGGGCTCGATGTCCGGGAGTTTTGTGGTGTATGCCCCGGGAAAAGTTGGACTTTATTCCCCTGTGAAAGCTCTGTGGAGGTCGGCCATGTTTGTGTGAAATTCAACCTGCGTCACAAGTAAGAGAAAGGAGGATTCAGGCCTGGCAGTTTCTGGCTGCGTAGTTCATGGGCGTGTCAAGTCTGGAAAAGCCTGCGTAATAAGTGCAGCAAAGTAACAAGAAAGGGGAGGAGCTCCAAAAGTGTGAGCTCCTCGTGGTGCATTTGGCGCGAAAGGGGGACATTATCTGATGAACTGTTGATGAAGCGACATGTCCGCCCATTCTTGGAAACCTGCTTCACCGGGATCTTGTGCTCTATTGCCCGGTCCAACCATGGATGTGACCCCTGTTGCCGCCTCATTGACTGACACAGGAATCCGGCTGAAGCCCAGGGGCCGCTTTGCCCTTTATGCATGTCGAGATGCAGAGGCCTTGGGCATGATCCGTGTGAAGTGTCAGGGACTGATTGTGCATCTTCGGCCTTTCAGGAGATGTACCCGCTGTGGGGAATTCCTGTTCGAGGTAGAGCATCCGACAGAGAAGCCAAAAGTCTACCGAGTAAACTGGATCTCAGGTGCTGTTACTCCTGAGGAGGAGGTGTGTGCTATCACCGCCATTCCCAAGCGCAGTCCCGCAGAGGTGGTGATCGTAGAGACTGAAGCTCCGGCCATTGAGGAATTCAAGGCGGAGAACCCAGCGGATTCTGCATCAGTCTCAACGGAGCCCTTCCTTCCGCCTGCTAAAAGGAAGGTAGGACTCGTAAAAGCTTCCCGCAGCCGTGGTGGAGGCCTACCCCAGCGCCCGCCTGACTCGGATCGTCCTGCCGGAGAAGTTTCCCTGAGGGTTAGAGGTCGAGGTTGGCCGGGGAAAGGAACCAAGGTCCGTTCTATTGGGGACGCCTGGGTCCCTGACCCAAAGGAACTGTTAAAAGATGATCCTGTGTCCACTAGAGTGTGCCTGCTAGTGGGGATGTGGGACTCTTCGGACGTGGATTCTTCCTCTGATATGGGAGATAATGCAGAGATTGATGAACTGTTTGTCAGCAAAGGATGGGACAAAATTTCTTTAACTTCTCCTCGTAATGCAAAGGGATCGCCCATAGACTCTAGGGATACTACATCCCAGGTGGAAACCCCTGTTAATGCTGGAGAACTTGTACCCGTGCCTGCTCTGCACGCTCCGGTGTCTTCTATGCCTGCTGCATCGGAGGCCCATTCACCACTGAGGCCTCCTATGCCACAGCTGGAGCCTGTATGCCCTAGGAGATCTCTGGACACCATCGTCCTGCCAGGAACTGGAGATTGGGCTACCATGCCGCCTTTGGCTCGACTACAGCAGCTGTTGAGCCAGAAGGTTGCTGTGGACTATGGATGGGAATACCCATATGTCCCAAAGGACTTATTGTTTGAAATCGAGGCCTCTCAGGAGCGACGGTATAGTGACTTTGTATGGGATCGCTTAGAGGTGAAGAAAGGCCACAGATACTTCAGTTGCTTGGCAGTGATGACTGGAAGATATAAGGGCTGCCGAAAAGACTGGTCTCTTGGTCGCCATATACATGCGGATCGAGTCGTGATCTGCAGTAAAGACAAAAATGATGCGACCTACTCCATTGAGACTTTGGACAAGGACTGGAAGTCTCTGACTCTACCTGACCCACGTTTTCCCCTTTAAAGTGGGAATTGTGTTTTTTTGTTGCTGCTTTAGAGACAATGCCTTGATCTGCTGTGCTGACTCTACTCCCGGAGATTCTTTTACTTTTTGAAGGACTGTTTTTGTTGTTTTGTTTTTTTTTCTTCATCAAGTGAAAAGAACTTTGGGTAGAGCTAGTCAAGGCCAAGCTGGAAGCCACCGAGATCAACAAGGGAATCCTTGTGTGGTAGTGCGTTAGAACGCACTTAGGCTAAAGAGAGTCACATGTGTGTGCTGCCACTAGGTGGTAGTGTTCTGCAAAACTTTTAAAAGGCACTTACATGGTACTGCTATAAGAAAAAATATACACTAGGCTTAGTGTGTACCGTTAGCTGAAACAAATTATCTCTTCTAGGAGAGGTGGTTTGATTCATGTACATACAGTAGAAATAGAATGTTATTTATTTGTGTGGTGTGTGTTTTCTTTCCCATGCAGGAGACCATCAAGCAACTCACCGGAGATTGGGTGGGATTTTAGTTGCGATAGGATGGAGGGAGGAAATATTATTTTGTGAAAATTTTTCCTGTCTCTTTTCTTTTCTGATATTCATTTCTTTCATTCAGGCACTCTGGTATTTTTTTCTTTTTTTCTAATTTTTGTACATAGTTCTGAAGGTAAGTTTGCACCTGCTCAGGTTTGAGCATGCAAATTTGTCTCCAGACACTGGGGACAGTGTCTCTTTAAGAGAGGGGAGTGTGTAGCGGGGGTTCCAAATTTAGGGACTGCTATGCCAAATTTAAGGGTGATTCGAGTGGTAGTTGGCTCAAATCTTTTCAATTTGTTGGACTCTGTCTTGTTGCTATTTCGCCTGGTGTGCAGTTCCCCTAAGAAGTATGGGTGGCGCTGTCATCTATACTTGGGGTTGAACCACAGGTGATAGGGCAGCGATTTGGTGTCTCCTCTCGGCAGCCGTACAGTGGGTGTGGTGGACCTGCTGTGCATGCCGGGAGAGGATATAAAAGGGGCAGACGCGATAGAGATAGGGTTGTTGTTGGTGGTGTTGGAGGGAATTGCCACCCCGGGGACCTGTACCCGGGGGAAGGTATTGTGTGGAGTCCAGTTTTGAGTGCATGGCCCTCCAGGCCATGGGGCCACGTGTGCCTCAGTCCCAGGCACCTTTAGTCCTGGGACTGCAACTTCAGCCCTGGGCCCAGCACCTTTAGCTGGAGCCCACTTCGGGAGGAAGAATCCCAGGGTGCCGCCTTGCGAGGGGACCCGTTTCTGGAAGAGGAGGCTGGGGGAGGACCGTTCCGAAGGACTGGTGAGAGAATCACAGTGAAGGAAGGGGCCCAGTAACTCTCCGGAGGGATGTCATCCATCCGGAAACCAGGGGCCTAACATCTGGACCATCAGGAGGTTTGGGACACTATAGATTCTGTGGCAGAGAATCACCTAGACGCATCCAGTAAGGAATCAAATAGACTGTGACCAGTAGGAGGTTTGGGGCACCATAGATCCTGTGGCAGAGGATCTCCTGAATGCATCCATTAGGGAACTAAATTGACTGTTCGAGCTACACGCCAGCTGCTAGTGCCATTGGGTGACTATCCGGGTGAGCTGTGCCCACTCGGGATCGAGTGGCGACGTAGCCAGGAGTGCCTGAATTCCATCTGTCTTTCTAACACCTTTCTCCTTTCATGCATAAGAAAATAAAGCTCTACGTTGGAGTTATATACTGGTGTGGACCTTGGAGTTACTTGGGGCATAGAGACTTTTGTCCTTACATATTAGGGACAGAAACCAACACTGAGGGGATCGCTGGAAAGACCCGTAAGGAAACTAAATGTGCTTAACCTCTGTAACCCAGGGGGTACGGGCATGGAAGAGACCACGTGTGCTTTCCTCTCCAGTGAATGAGCCGAAGAGTGGAGAAGGAGGGTGGTGTGGGCTCTTCATGTATGTTTCTAACATCTAACATTCTGCCTAGATCTTCTCCTGCGAGCATGGACGATAAGAGAAACTTTTTTTTTATAGTTTTAATAGAGCGGGTTAGTTAGAGCCTCTGTCAAGTTGTTATTGTTGTGTTTGTGTCCCTCTGAAAATCTCTGTCATCCCTGTACCAGTGACAACAAGACAAGAAATAAAGGGAAAGTGTCACCTGGACAGAAAAATACAGAGAGGAAAAAAACAAGGCAGATGTCTTTTTTTTTATCAATACATTTTTATTGGATTTTTAGTGATACAGAAGTTAAGGTACATGCATCTTGTAGCTTCATAGCTTTACAGATGTAAAAGGCAATCAAACAGGAATACAGGTACAGTAGTTATAAAGTATACATAAAATTGCAATGAACCATTAATCTACATATCACTTACTCACTTATCAGATCACCCCAATGGGTACTAACTGTGATCTGAGGGAGCTAAACCTGTACAGCTCAATTGGACCTTCCAATCAGCACATTAGAAAATCACATTCAGTCATTACGTCTAGTTAGTGTCTTAGGCTGGGTTCACACTGATACGACACGACAATCATACGACTTTCATCCTACTTTGCTCTGCGACATCAGTTCTACATTGGTCCTACATTGGTCCGACATCCATCCGACTTGAATGAACAGGATACTACTTTGATCCAACTTTGTGATAGTTTGACTTGTCTTTTGACCAATCAAAACAATCCCAGTGTGAGATAAATTCCTTTTACTGCTGCTGTAATCACCATGTCGGATGTCAAAAGTCGAATGGTTAGGACAAGGATCCTACTTTGATCCGACTTCAGTGATATTCAATGGGCTGAAGTAGGATCAAAGTCGGACCAAAGTAGTACAGGGAGCATTTTCAAAGTCGGACCGACTTGTGTCGGACCAGTTAAGACAGCTCTCATAGGGAAACATTGATTTTCACATGTCAAACAACATGAGCTCCCAATGTCGGAGCGTTTGTCGGACAAGTGTGAACCCAGCCTCACACATCTAATGAAATATATATATATGCGACTGTAATCAACAGATAAGGAAGTAAGGGTAGATGAACTTGGATGTAGGGGAGTAACATAAACAGAAATAAAGAAAACGAAGGAACTAGATCCTTATAAAATTTGTGGATACATCTTAGGACCATATAAGATATGCATTATATAAATATGGATCACTATTAGTTTTGTTGGGTTCTATAGGTCTTGTACCACTCTAACCATGGATGTCATTGGGGGTAGAAATCTGCATATTTACCTTCTATGGATGCTAACATGCTTTCATACGTGTAATGGACGGATAACGTTCGTATGACATCTTGTACTCTGGGAGCATCAGGAGATTTCCAAAGTCTGAGTATTACCAGTTTGGCAGCTAAGCACTAAAGTGTAGCGGGCATTATTGATGTCACAAACGAGTATCAGAGAGCGACCTTGCGGGTCAATGTATTCTGAAATTAGGTTGAAAGAAATCGTGTCTCTGATCGCAGTGAGGACTCCTCTTCGCTTTGCTGCCATGTTAGAGAAGAAGTAATGCTGGAAAGATTTGTAGGTACATTTAGGTGGTGCATTTTGATGGAAGTGGGTCTCTTGCACGCATAGTATATCACACTGAGAAGAATCAACTTCCCTCCAAAGGGATGCCCTCTTGGCTGGGTGATTTAGGCCGTGGGCATTAATCGACAGTATTTTAACTGGCATATTGATCAATTAAGGATGCTGTGTTAGTCAGGGAGTGAAAGTACTTACAGTCAAAACCCACGACAGGCGAACCGTTGAAGGGGAGCCTCCGTTGTCCATGTCCGAAAGTCTTTGAGGTGGTGGTGTACTAGTAATTTTGCTGGTTTTGAAGTTCAAAAATATAGGGTCCCAAATGCGTTGGTCGGTGCAGTTCCTGAAAGTAGAGCTGGTAAACGAAACAAAAAGTACATAAACTGAAACTTAAAAGGAGGGTCGTCATAACCCTGATGCAGATTAATTCTGCTCAGACGAGTGGGAGCTTGTATTGTGGAGGAAGCTCTGATATGCGGGGCCCTATGAGAGGGCAGCTGTTATAAGGCATTAGGGCAAATAATTACAGTTCTCACATTTCATGAGGAATCAGCAACTTGTTTCCACTCCGGGGAAATCCTACCAGGATTGCCTGCTCTGGAGGGTTCTGCTAGGTCGTCAGGTAAAATCTTCCATTTTTGGAGTAACCGGAAGCCCTTGGACGGAGATGTGATCACATGTGTTGTCCCATCTTTAGTCACCAATAGCTTTGTGGGATATCCCCACCTATATTCAACATTGTGGTTTCTTAAGGCTTTAGTGACATTATTCAGATTTTTGTGGAGTTGCAGAGTGAACTGGGACAAGTCCGCATATAATTGTAAAGTGGAGTATGCAGTGTTGCAGTGTTCCCCCTTGCGTGTGATTGACATTAATCTCTCTTTAGTTTGGTAGAAATGCATTCGAAATAGAACATCTCTAGGGGCATTTTCTGGTATGAATGAAGGCTTTGGCAGCCTGTGAATTCTGTCTATAGAGAGTTCAATAGCAGAGAGATCAGGCATAAGTGTGGAGAGCATTGTAGTAGCATAGGAACGCAGGTCAGAAGGATTGACAGTTTCTGGAATTCCTCTTATTTTGACATTATTCCTACTGGACCTGTCTTCTAAATCTGCTAATTTTGCTTTTATCCATGTCTGCTCTTCCTCTGCTGTATCATGTGCGTCTACCAGATCGTTGATGGTTGTGGCATATTCCCCCATCTTCGTCTCAATATGATCAACTCTATCACCCACCTCTGCTAGCTCTGTGTTGAATTTCCTCATACATGCCATCATGTCACTGTGAATGGTGCTTCTAAGTGAAATAAGCATACCCTTAAGTGTGGTATCCATCACTGGTTGGTGCAGCGTGGGGAATGAGACTATGGAATCAGGGAGTTCTCTAGTGTCCTCCTGTGAGTCTGTATTGGATCTTACCTCGCATTGCTGCAGCTCTGGGTCCTCTGCCCTGAAGCGAGTCTTAGCTGGGCTGCCGCTGAGTGATGAGGGAGCCTGGGATGTCTGGGATGTATCTCCGGTGGTAAAGGATTGTCTGTTCGCTGCACCCTTACCTCCCTGTGAGTGTCCCCGAGCTGCTCGCGAGGAAGAAGCGCCAGCGCCATCTTGCCCACGAGGCAGCGGCGGCAGCGTGTAGTAGCCTGTCAGTTTTTTCGGGAGGTGTTCCGCCTGCCGTTTTCTGGTCATGTTGCCCGAGTGGTGGGGGATCAGACCGCTGTGTATGGAGCCTTTGTAGATGCCTCTGCTCGCTATTAGCCGCTGTTCGGTCCCGCTGTCTGTCGGAGCTCAGGGATCACATCGCCATCTTGGTGGAGTCCAAGCCACGCCCTTTAAGGCAGATGTCTTGAACCCTTACCTGTTTTACAAAATAATTTTACTTTTGTTGCTTTCTCTTTCCCCTTAGAAAGATATCCCAGTGCAACACTTCTAAAGGCCCATACACACGATCGGATTTTCCGACAACAATGGTCCGACGGACGTGTTTTATCGGACAATCCGACCATCTGTATGCTCCATTGGACAATTGTTGTCGGAATTTCCGACAACGAATTTTGGCTGTGCATGCACTCAAATTTTCCGACAACAAATGTGTTACGTCGGATCATCCGATCGTGTGTACACAAATCCGTCGGACTAAAATCCAAAGTACAAACACGCATGCTCGGAAGCAAGGACCAGCCGGAAGCGTTCGGTCTTATAAAACTAGCACTCGTAATGGAGATATCACATTCGTGAAGCAACAAATTATGAAATCTCGAAATGCAGCGGAATTTCTCTTCTTCTTTATAATGGGATAATAATAAAGCTGCTTTGCTGGTGATACTGACGGAGTAATGACAAACGTATTTACAAAGGATTGGTGTTCTAGTGATAAAGAATATTTGTATTTTAAATTTTTTTGTGTCAAGTTAGCACAACCCCATTATCCCCTAGTACAGTGATGGCAAACCTTGGCACCCCAGATGTTTTGGAACTACATTTCCCATGATGCTCTTGCACTCTGCAGTGTAGTTAAGCGTCATGGGAAATGTAGTTCCAAAACATCTGGGGTGCCAAGGTTTGCCATCACTGCCCTAGTAGTTTTGAAGCTCAAATCTCCAACTCTGTTTGTGTCCCTGGTTATTAACTTTAGATTGTATTTTAGAAATGTACCTGCCTACTCCCAAACTGTAATTTAAAGTTAAACACATAAGCAAGTTATTTTTATAATATATATTTTTTTGAATAGTAAGCACAAGAAGGGCATATATAAAAATCAAGAGGAAGGCAGCAATGGATCAACTGGTGGAATTGGTGAAGCCTCTGTACCCCAGGGCAGACATCAATTATGTGAAGAGCAAAATTGGGAACCTGAGGAGTGCATACAATAGGGAGCACAAGAAGGTTGTGGACTCTGAGAGATCGGGAGCAGCAGCAGGTGACATATATGCAGGGCTGGCCAAAGACATTGTGCTGCCTGGGCCCAAGAATGAAATGCTGCCCCCCCCAAAAAAAATCCTATGCCCATCCAGCAAAGAGACGTTTCCATAAAGCAAAGAGACAGCCCAATATATTCAGCAAGAGACATCCCATATATTCAGCAAAGAGACATGCCCCTTCTAGGGTGACCACGCATTTTGCAGGTCTGTCCCGGGCACATTCATTCCAGGACAATACAGTGTCCCGGAATGAAACTGACACAGCCACCCCCCTAGGCCAATCTGATGCCCCCAAAAAAGGCCGCCACATCACCTCTTTACTCACTGACAGTACTTGTCCTGGCCGGGAATGCCTGGAGGAGCACAATCCCCGCCCCCTGCATGTGATTGGAGAAATCATAAATCCCACCTCTTGTGTCCAATCACTGTGCTGTGATTCGTTACAGAACAAGCTGATGTTTGGGAAGGGGGGGTGTCCGTGAATAGTAGTTTAAAAATGTGGTCACCCTAGCTCCTTCCTGCAAAGAGTATTGTGTAGCACCACGAAAGCTCCCCCCTTTCTCTCCACTTCCACCGACCAGCTACGCTCTGATCCCAGCTCAGTGATGCAACATGCTGCATGCAACAGCGCTGCATTGACCACATTTCCAAACTGCCATTCAGGGATACCGCCCTTCCTTCCCAAAAAAAGATGAGGGGGGGGGTGTAGTCTCGCTGACAGGGAATTTGGCAGCGGGTGATTTGTCGGGCGAATGGCTGGTGTTAGCACTTAAATCATCCTAACATTATGATTGATATGGTGTCAGGATGATCAAATCACATTATTTCTATTACTACATTGTAATATATAATGAAATAGTTTAACTCACCATAATGCAGAATCAGTGGGAACCCTGAGCTTGTCATTTGCCACCATTGCTTGCCACCAGATGTAGCTTATTGCTTGCCACCGTTGCCTGCCACCAGATGCAGCTGTGCCACTTGCCACCCATAGCCTGCCACAACATGCAGCCTGTCACTTGTTACCAATGCCTGTCACCAGATGCAGCCTGTCACTTGTCACCAATGCCTGTCACCAGATGCAGCCTGTCACTTGTCACCAATGCCTGTCACCAGATGCAGCCTGTCACTTGTCACCAATGCCTGTCACCAGATGCAGCCTGTCACTTGTCACCAATGCCTGTCACCAGATGCAGCCTGTCACTTGTTACCAATGCCTGTCACCAGATGCAGCCTGTCACTTGTCACCGATGCCTGTCACCAGATGCAGCCTGTCACTTGTCACCGATGCCTGTCACCAGATGCAGCCTGTCACTTGTCACTGATGCCTGTCACCAGATGCAGCCTGTCACTCAGCCTGGCTCTCTCTCCCTTCCCTTCAGATGGGCATGCTGGGGGCTGCAGTTTCCCCCCTAGAATTGCAATGGGCCAGCCATTTGCACTACATATCCCATAATCCTCTTTTCTCCTTTTAGTTTTTTTCCCTGGCCAATGGGAGGAAAAGGGGGAAGAAACATAGCGGTGGCTGTCCTAGGAACAGCAGCATGAGGAGGAGAAGGAGGGGGGAGAAGAGCCCGCAGCTGCTCTCTCTCCACACACACACAGCCGCTCCGATCTCATGCTGTTACATACAGGGAGGAGGTGGGTGGAGCTAGCGGAGGAGGAGGAAGTGAAATACTCTCTGCAATGAATGATGGGCCTCTCTCTCCTTACGTCACTGGTTGCTAGACACAAAGCGGGCCGCAGCTAGCAACCAGTTTGGGCAGTGAAGCAGGGGCCGCTGGAGAGACCCTTGAAGTGCGTCTTGCCACTGCGGCCAGTGACAGCGGCGCCGGCGATGCAGTACAGTATGACATTGACAATGCACACTAGATGGAGGGAAACCCAGGTCCTCAGGCAGGCCCGGATTTATTCCCTTTGCCGCCCCAAGGCCGGGTCCTCCCTTTTGCCGCCCCAATGCCGCGGGTTGACGGGTTGAGAACTGGGGGGGGGGAGATGTGCTGGCCGGAAAAGTCCAAGTGACCTCTCCTCTCATCTCTCCCCTCCTCTTCTGCCCCTCGAATTGAGAAGTGGGGGGGGGTTGCTGCCAAAGGTCCAAATTACATCAGAGCCCCCCTTACATCAGAGTCCGCACAGAGGCCCCCCTTACATCAGAGTCTGCACAGAGCCCCCCTTACATTACATCAGAGTCTTCACAGAGCCCCCTCTTACATCAGAGTCCGCACAGAGCCCCCCCTTACATCAGAGTCCGCACAGAGCCCCCCTTACATCAGAGTCCGCACAGAGCCCCCCTTACATCAGAGTCCGCACAGAGCCCCCCCTTACATCAGAGTCCGCACAGAGCCCCCCCTTACATCAGAGTCCGCACAGAGCCCCCCCTTACATCAGAGTCCGCACAGAGGTCCCCCTTACATCAGAGTCCGCACAGAGGTCCCCCTTACATCAGAGTCCGCACAGAGGTCCCCCTTACATCAGAGTCCGCACAGAGGTCCCCCTTACATCAGAGTCCGCACAGAGGTCCCCCTTACATCAGAGTCCGCACAGAGCCCCCCCTTACATCAGAGTCCGCACAGAGGTCCCCCTTACATCAGAGTCCGCACAGAGGTCCCTCTTACATCAGAGTCCGCACAGAGACCCCCCTTACATCAGAGTCCGCACAGAGGTCCCCCTTACATCAGAGTCCGCACAGAGGTCCCTCTTACATCAGAGTCCGCACAGAGACCCCCTTACATCAGAGTCCGCACAGAGCCCCCCCTTACATCAGAGTCCGCACAGAGCCCCCCTTACATCAGAGTCCGCACAGAGCCCCCCTTACATCAGAGTCCGCACAGAGCCCCCCCTTACATCAGAGTCCGCACAGAGCCCCCCCTTACATCAGAGTCCGCACAGAGCCCCCCCTTACATCAGAGTCCGCACAGAGCCCCCCCTTACATCAGAGTCCGCACAGAGCCCCCCCTTACATCAGAGTCCGCACAGAGGTCCCCCTTACATCAGAGTCCGCACAGAGGTCCCCCTTACATCAGAGTCCGCACAGAGGTCCCTCTTACATCAGAGTCCGCACAGAGACCCCCCTTACATCAGAGTCCGTACAGAGCCCCCCCCTTACAACAGAGTCCGCACAGAGGCCCCCTCTTACATCAGAGTCCGCACAGAGGCCCCCTCTTACATCAGAGTCCACACAGAGCCCCTCTTACATCAGAGTCTGCACAGAGCCCCCCTTACATCAGAGTCTGTACAGAGCCCCCCCTTACATCAGAGTCCGCACAGAGGCCCCCTTACATTAGAGTCTGCAGAGAGGCCCCCCTTACATCAGAGTCTGCACAGAGGCCCCCCTTACATCAGAGTCCGCACAGAGGCCCCCCTTACATCAGAGTCCGCACAGAATTTCCACTTACACTGTAAGGGGGAGCTCTGTGGACTCTAATGTAAACGGGAACCCTAATTTAAGGGGTGTTCTGGGAAACTTGATTTAAGGGGGCATGCTGTGGACTCTGGTGTAAAGGGGGTCTCTGCTCACCAAAGCCTGCCCCCCTCCCCTTTAACAAAGTCCACAGAGCACCCCTTTTTATACACTGGGAGGCAGGAGAGAGGGTGAGCTTACCAGGATGGAGGCTGAGGTGCTGGCTGTCTGACACTTTTCTGGGTTCAAACTTCCTGCCCAGTGCCCTCACATGGGAGTGTGGGTGGGGCAGACTCAGAAGGAGGAGGATCAGAGCTCTATCTCTCCTCTGTCTGTGCAGAGAGAGGGATGTCAGCGCCAGTGTGCTCTGAGGCTAAGCTATGTGTGAGACGAGACATAGCTCAGTCCTGCAGCCCTCCCCCTGGAGCTGACAACAGGCACGGCTGCACAACGGGAAGTGAGTGGCGGCCGTGACCTGTGTTAACAGAGTTCCAGCAGCCTGTGTAGAGACATCTCACCTCTTTCCCTCCCTTCCTCTGCCATGCGGATTGGATTGAGGAGGGGGGGGGGGGTTTCTACCGAAAGTCCTGACACATCTCACCTCTCCCCCCTCCTCTCTCCTCTGCAGCGGAAGAGGGGGGGGGGGGGGTGCCGCGGCGCCGCCCCTGCATTCACTGCCGCCCCGAGGCCTGGCCTCTGTGGCCTTGTGGGGAATCCGGCCCTGTCCTCAGGCAGTGCGCCCCTGTTGCCGCCCCTCTTAAAGTGCCGCCTGGGACCATGGTCCCATCGGGTCCCATGGTAGGGCCGGCCCTGCATATATGTCCCCAGGCTGTGGTACTACAACAGGCTGTGTTTTTTGACAGACCCGACCGAACCACGCACATCGCTCTCCACACTTCTTTCCACATCAGCTGAGGCCATTTCGTTTCTTGTGCATTCAGAACAAAAATAAAAATAAATAATTAGTAGACATATTCTCTGTCATCAAAATTAACAAACTGAAAAAAAAAAGAGTAAATGATACACAGAAAAGGAGCTAAAGTATAACCAAGAAAATCATACTTAAATAAAAAAGAAAATATATAAATTATAAGCCCGGAGGGGCGTGGCTTGCCTGAGGAGAAGATGGCTGCTTAATTCCTCAGCTCCGTCAGACATCGGCCTATATTCAGCTTTTCTTGGGGACCGACATTGTTCTTTTGTACACTGACATGGGGACTTCATTCCGTGGTGCCTCTGGATCAAGATCTCGTTCTCCGAGAGAACCGGGAAGCCAAGTTAATGTGACTATACCGGGTATGTTCCGGAATCACAGAGCCAATATGGCGGCGCTCTCCTCAGCATCCTCTCAGGGACATGACGATATCGTCTTATCCCCGACTACACCACCTCCTTCTCAAATGGCAATCACCTCACCGGAGCTTCAACAACCGAGTCTTAATGACCTCCGTACAGTGGCGGCAGATATCAAGGATACGTTATCTGCAGCCATCACGGATCTGCGTCATGAAATACAGGCCATAGCGGGAAGAGTTCGTGAGGTAGAAGAGGCGGCTGTACAGCAACGGACGGAGATAAAGATGGTTCGTCACACGGCTGATAAACATACCATGCAACTCGGAGACCTACAACGACATGTGGAAGAATTAGATAACCGAGAAAGACGCCATAACCTAAGGGTAAGAGGTCTTCCCGAAAGCGTCACCACCGACCAGATTGTCCCCACAGTGACAGCCATATTTAATCAAATTCTTGACAAACCCCGCCAGACGCCCATAGACATGTAGCGTATACATAGGGCTCTCAGACCGCGGGGAAAGGATTCGGAATGCCTCGAGATATAATCTGCTGCCTGACTGATTATAAACTTAAAGAGGACATTCTCAGAAAGGCTCGGAACAAGTTAGATTTAGATTATGAGGGCAGCGTCATTCACATTAATCAGGATTTATCGGCCATTACATTGAGGCATCGCAGAGACCTTCGTCCCCTGCTGGAAGTTCTCAAGAATAAAGGCATTCAATATCGTTGGAAGTTTCCCTTCGGTTTAGCGGCGACTTATCTAGGCCGCACCGCTCTATTGAGAGTACCCGAGGAGATGGAAAGCTTCTGTCACACACTGGACATTCCGTTGGTTGCAGTACCGAATTGGTATGCCGATTTCTATATCCACGGATCAGCCCGCAGGATGGATAGAGAGGAACCTATGGAAGCTCTGAACACACACACTTCAGAAGACGGCGCTCTCCCTCCTCTACTCCATTGATCCCAACTTTGGTGTCCCAACATCAACCTCGCAGTCCTACTACAGCTCCTATGCCTCGCAGAGCTCGTCGGGACCGTTAAGGAGATCCTATGCTATACGCCTTTCACAGTCGGATAAGTTCTACACTGTTTTATTCTTTTTTTCTCATTCTGTTTTTTTTTTCTTTTAATTGATATCGTTATGTTCACTGCTTTGCATCGCATCTTGCTATCCCAGTGTGCTGCAGAGGAGGATATGGGAGGCCCATCTCACAATTGCACACTCTCATAACATACCATGTTACAGGGATCTGTATACCGCCGTCCAGACTTAGTGATACTACACCTCTATATGCATCGTAGAACGATCCCAAGTATCGCAAACATTATAACTGCGTTTGTATGTGAGCCTGAAAGACCTTTTTATATCCATGAAGGACTAGCGTTCGCTAGGCAATGACTTGTTGAACGTTACTACATCTCCTTCTGTATGTAAGGGATCCGATTTACACCTTGATAATGGTGTCCTTTGCTTTGAAGTTTACTATGGTGTATATTCACCACCTTGACACCTTTGCATTGGGACTTCCATTTTCCGTGGACAATACTGTGACGTTTGCAATTGCCTCAGTTCATTTTTATGCAAAGTTTGTTTTACCCTTACCATCCCCAAAGTTGGGGATCAGTGGCATTATTGGCTATTAGTGTAAGTATCTAACAGGTTATGCTTCAGTTCAGAGGGTTACACACCGGAGAATTGTTGGAGTGCACTGTACCAGTCGTTGAAAGGATCCTTCTTTTGCTCATAAAGGTATAATTTTTCTTTGGTATATTAACGTTGTAATGTTTACTTTTATGCTATATACCTCTAGATTTATGCAATACTGACTTATGGGGTGTTGAGTGAAAGTTGTGTTGCTTTGTACTTCCACAATATTTCACCACTTTCTGTTTGAACACTGTTGCTACGATTAGTCTTATAAATTTATAATCATCTGACTGAAATGTTGTTATACAACGCCACCTAGAGACACAGGAAGGTCATTGACATTTTTGTTTCCTGTTAGATAAAATTTGTGACTACAAGTTAACCATATGTGGTATATCGACTCCCACCTCCCTTTCTCAAACATTTACTGTTTGTACATTGCTAATATATCCCTTACATCAGGAGAAGGATACCCTAACAAACTAGTTGTGTGATCTCCTGACTATCCCTTTATTCATAGCTCAAATGCTTGGAGCCAAAAGTCACTATTTATATTTTCACTACATCTTCACTGGGTACTCGTTCTCTTAACCCCCTTCCACCTCTCATTCATTTGATATCCTGTTGATGGATGCAGGTTTTATTGTTTTTTTTTTGTTTTTTCAAGTGACTTTTTTATTGAGTAATTGTTACTGGCTTATCCACAATAGGTTTATCATTATCTTCTTATATGTTTATTGTTTCCTTTTTTGTAAAAATATGTGACTTAGAGGGAAATTCAAAAAGCATGGGTTGAAAACTGATTCTATATTCTTACTTTTCAGCTTCCTGCCATTTCCGTTGGTGGGATTTTTTACTCCATGTCTTGCTATGGCCTTCATTCCCTATTGCACAGGCCATAGACCTCATGGATTCACAATAATTGCATCTTTTCCCCACAAGTTTACTGATGTGCCATTTACAGGCCAATTGTCTGATGGTTTACATAAATTACATCTTCTTTTTTGACAAAACCTCCTCCCACACAGTGGTTGTAATACTTTTTATACATCTCTACATAACAAACTATCTCAGTTGCCACTGATACTTTCCGGTTTTCTCACCTCCCCATAAGGACAGGTGAGCGGGTTCTCTATTGTCTCCGGAATCCCCCTTTTTTTTCTACCCTTGGTCCTATCTTGTTCACCCCACCTCTGATTCCTTATACATTCACCACTCCCTTCCCACTGTACTATAACCCCCTATTCTCCCTGTTTACCAGTCTCTTTTCGACAATTTGACATATCTCTCAAGGACTTTGTTTTTCTAAGTTATATACAGCTCATACTACTGCAGCAATAATGTCATCTACGCCACCAAAGAGTGACACGCACCAGCTCAAGCTCATCTCTTTAAATGTAAAGGGACTTAATGTACCGGAGAAGCGTTCCCAACTACTCCTATATATGCATAGAAAGAAGGTAGATATAATGTTTCTGCAAGAAACACATTTCCGTACAGATGCAACACCAAAATTACACAATTACTACTTTCCAATTGCTTATCATTCTACTAACCCGCTTTCCAAATCTAAATGAGTATCTATATTACTAGCAAAACAGTGCCCTTTCTAAACGATTGATACTTTGATAGATGACGAAGGTAGATTTATTTTTTTAAAAGGAACCTACATGGGTAGAACATTCACCCTTGCGAATATTTACGCACCAAATTCTCGACAAGTTACCTTCTTCCGTAATATTGTAAAAGCTCTAGCAGCGTTTCAGGAAGGCACTCTTATTTTGGGGGGTGACTTTAATGCCCCCCTAAATCCACTTCTCGATACCTCTAACGGTAAATCCACCCTTCCCTATGTGGCTCTCCGGTCCATTAAGGCCCAACTCCAAATCCTGTTACTACATGACACTTGGCGTACGTTAAACCCTAATGGTAAAGACTTCACGTTTTTTTCGGCCCCACATAACAAATATTCAAGAATTGACTATTTTTTCATTTCACAGAACGATCTTCCCATCCTACAAAGTACTATAGAGTCCATGTTTCTCTCGGATCACCACCCTGTCTCTATGACTATAGCATTCCCTGACGCGCCTAACCGCCCGCACTCCTGGAGATTAGACCCATCTCTACTCACAGACCCTTCTATCTGTACTGAAGTTGAACTTCACATTAAACAATATTTTATAGAAAACAAATCCACTGATACTTCCCCACTTATTAACTGGGAGGCTCACAAATGTGTAATACGTGCCGTTCTTATAGCAGCGGCAGTTAAAAGAAAAAGAGAAAGACAGAAACACTTTAATGAACTGGCTTGCAGGATTCGTCAACTAGAAAGAGTTCATAAACAAACACAAGCTATTGACACCTTAAACACTCTGATTCAATCCAGAAATGAGATGCTAGATTTATTAGGCAAACAAGTAAGACGCATGACAAGGGTAGCTAAGAGCTAACCATACGTTTAAACTTTACCCCTTACCTGCTATACCACTACCCCACCCTCCATTTCCCATTAATTAAGAGACCACAACTTTCTTTTTTGTGGTAAAATGGCCGAGCCCGGCCTTTTATTAACAAGCAACTTGTTGTAATAAAATTTAACCATCATAAACTTTTTATTAAATGACCAAACAAGAAAACACAGACATCCTGATATTTGAGATCCTTGACGGTACCAAAATAACCCTCCCCTTTTATTGTGTCCGAGGCACCACCTAGCTGGGTTGCCACCCCAGTCGCTACTCATAGACTCAGGGCCTAAACCCAGCTGACCTCAGCCACCCAGGGTCCTTACCCCTCTCCGTTCACTAGCCAGTGAATCGTTCCCACTCGAGGATACCATACCTGAGATGGTTCCCCACCGCTTACCCAAATGGACCTAATTCTCTATACCACCGCCAAGGGCCCCAAAAAATGCCATCGCGCCGCAGGTGTGACACCTTACACCTGCGCGCCCCACCACACCCGGAAAGCCCTCTGCACTCCGTCCTCCAGACCCAACCACCATAAATCCGTGCCAATGGTGTTAAGGTGAACGCCATCCCCCCTAAGGAAACGCCAAGTGTCCTCTTCCAGGTCCAAATGCCGAACCGCCAGACCCCCGTTCCCAACAAAAAACTTCCCCACCTCCTTATTAACCTTCACCCTTGCCTTGTTTATTTTTGTAATGGCACCCCAAGTATGAAAGGGGTTAACACCGTTAGGATATTCCCTTTCCAACCACACGACAGCCACCAGACACTCCAACCAGCCGAATAAGACCCCATACGAATGATTCTCCCCCCAGATACGAGACAACGCTCTGTATTCAAGTTCCAAAACAGGGAATGACTTTATTTTCAAAACACATGGTAACACATTTCTCTTCAAAACCCTCCCCTCCCATCCTTTGGGGAACAGGGCGGGTTAAACTGTCCAATGACAATGGTGATACAGGTCAGGTGTGTTCAAACTTCTCCTTTGATAAACAGTCTTAGCAGGAGGCGTGATTCCCCCCCCTCCTCACAGAAGACACTTCAACATCCCATAATATGGAGCCAGCTGGTCTACCAAGCTCCAATCCACATCGTCACAATGAAAGGGCCTGTAGCATAGGTGAGGCTCATTAGCATTACACAAGGAGACAGGAGACATATCAGCCTCTCTTAATTTAACCTGTTGAGTTCATAAAACAGTAGATAGTTCTTTGCAGATATCCTGGGGAATATGGTGGATAAATATCACAGACCCATCCCAAGCAATCCAAGCCATATTCTCAATGTCCATTGTTTCCTGGCTCACCTTGTGTCCAAAGTGACCCCCATGTCACACATCTCCCCTTTCGGCAGGAGACTAACAGAGGAGGGGACCCCAAACGGGTTGACTCCGAAGTTAGTCCATAGTTCCATTCCTCTACTGCCTGGACAACCCATCAGCATGGCCATTTTGCTTACCGGGTCTGTAGCTGATGGTGAAGTTGTAAGGTTGCAGGGCGAATAATGGAATTCAGTTCTGGAACAGTCACTTGCTTTGCTCTCTCAATGGCTCCCAAAACATGCTGCTGATGCTCTTGGGAGAGGTAAGGCAAAACCTGGGCGCAAATCCCATTTAACCTTTTGACAATTTCAGCCTGTTTGTGCATTTCAATGTTCAAGCCATGGGACATCTCATAATACATGACGTAGTGTCGTTGCATTTCCGATTTCTCCCTGGCCAACTTGTCACATTCCAATTCTAGACTGTGATATTGAGCCTGATCTAAGGTACATGTCGGGGAAGATAGTCTTACCCAGTTCTCAGCCGCAAGCAGGCCGGTTCCAGCAGCACGGGTCTGGGCACAGGTAGTCACTGGGTTGGCTTCAGCGGGGCCCATCGGGGCGTAAGCAGAAACGAGGGGGGCCAAATCATTCCCCAGTAGTACATCCGCTGGCAAATCCTTCATCACCCCCACATTCACGTGTCCCGAACCAACCCCCCAATCCAGGTGAACACGGGCAACGGGTAGCCGGAAGACAGTGCCTCCCACTACTCTTACGGCTACAGTGTCTCCGGTGTGTTGGCTCTCTGGGATGAGGTTCTTCTGTAGTAGTGTCATGGTGGCACCAGAATCACGTAGGCCATTGGCTACCTTTCCATTGACCCAGACAGTCTGCCTGTGTTGCTGCCGGTTGTCCCGGTTAGCTGCTTGTATTGGATCAGCCTCGTGCAAGATGCCCCAATGTTCTTCCTCCTCAACGCAGTGGACCGCAGGCATGGATGTGCGGGGGCTCCCCCTTGCTGGCTGTCTCCATGACTGGGACTGCCTGGCTGGATTCAACGGACAGTCTGGCTTTTTGTGCCCTAGCTGTTTACACCCGAAACACCTGATGGGTTGTGAGTAGTCCTGGGAGTTGAACCTGGGCTGCTGAGAATAAGTGGCCGCTGGAGGTGGTGCTGTAGGGCGGTACGACTGTGGTTGGTAGGCGATAGCCAGAGGGGTGCCGCTGATCGATAATCCACCTGAGCTGTTGTTTTGACCACAGGGTTATCCAGTTTGCGGGCGTCTGTGTATTCGTCCGCCAGGCAAGCTGCTTCAGGCAAGGTGAAAGGTTTTCGGTCCCGGACCCACTCTCTGACTTCCAGGGACAGTTTGTCAAAGAAGTGCTCCAGTAGGAACACCTGCAGCACCTCTTCCCCGGATTCTGCTTGGCATCCAGCGACCCAGTGGGATGCAGTGCGGTGTAGGTGGCATGCCCACTCGGTATACGAGTCTCCAGTCTGCTTGCTCGTCTCTCGGAACCGCCTCCGGTATGCCTCCGGTGTGACGGCATACCTGGCCAACAGTGCTTCTTTTACCAGTCCATAGTTCATAATATCCTCATCTGAGATGGCCCTGAACGCTTCACTGGCCCGGCCAGACAGTTTCCCAGACAAAATGGTAACCCATTCCTCTGTGGGCACCCGGTGTAGGGCACATTGCCGTTCAAAATCGGCAAGGTACCCATCAATCTCCCCTTCAGTTTCAATGAAATTTTTAAAAGCAGCAAAATGTATCTTTCTCCTTTCAGTTGGTGCTGCTCTGACTTCTGCTGCTGCAGCACCTCTTTTCTGTAGCCAATTTGCATCCACAGCCGCTATAACTCGGTCTATGATCTCCGCTGTAGGGTTAGGACCATAATGTGCCAATCTTATGTTAACAGCCCGATCAAAACTTGCCTCTTCGGGTGTCCTGTCTGTTACGCTGGGCCTTTCGGTTATGTTGGACCTTTCAGCTCCATCCATTTCGACTAGT
The DNA here is from genome assembly GCA_029206835.1 of Rana muscosa. NCBI lineage: Eukaryota > Metazoa > Chordata > Amphibia > Anura > Ranidae > Rana > Rana muscosa. The sequence continues at coordinate 198,160,279 of CM055128.1, forward strand.
TCTCTGATAATGTCCCTCTTCTTACGGTTGTTGGCCGGTCTTCCCCGGTTCTCCAGTAAGTCTATGAGGGTAGAACGCTTTAGCCGTTCATACTGTGCTTCCATTGGCCTGTGTCCTCTTGTAGCTGTCCTTCCGGCTGTGGGGATCAATCCCACTGCTTGCCAACAATTGTAACGGCACCCCAAGTATGAAAGGGGTTAACACCGTTAGGATATTCCCTTTCCAACTAGGGATGAGCTCGGTGTTCGAGTCGAACATAGGTTCGACTCGAACATCGGCTGTTCGCGCGTTCGGCGAACATCGAACGATTTGGGCCGTTCGCGCCAAATTCGAGTGACGCGAACGGCCCACAATGCACTACGCCATCGCAGTGTCATCCAGGCCCTGTGATTGGCCAAGCATGCACTGTGACCCCGCATGCTTGGCCAATCACAGCGCCGGCAGCGAGGAGAGCAATGATTGGCCACAGGCAGGATGCCTGTGGCCAATTATTGCTGAGGGGGTTTAGTACACGCCCCACACTATAAAAGGCCGCCAGCGCGGCGGCCTTGTGTAGTGTGTTCCGGAGCAGGGAAAGAGAAGCATAGGCAGGGACAGTGTCATTTTTTTCCTTTACTAATCCTGGATTCCTTGTGTTTAGGGACAGAGAAGGATAGGTAGGGAGAGTGTCAGTGTGTCATTCTGTGCTAAACCTTGTTTGTAGGGACAGAGAAGGATAGTGAGGGAAAGTGTCAGTGTGCTATTCTGTGCTAAACCTTGTTTGTAGGGACAGAGAAGGACAGTGAGGGAAAGTGTCAGTGTGCTATTCTGTGCTAAACCTTGTTTGTAGGGACAGAGAAGGACAGTGAGGGAAACTGTCAGTGTGCTATTCTGTTCTAAACCAATCTTGCTGAACCGTATTTGAAATCCTTGAGTTTAGGGACAGAGAAGGACACTCGTGGAAACTATCAGTGTGCTATTCTGTGCTAAATCTTGTTTGTAGGGACAGAGAAGGACAGTGAGGGAAACTATCAGTGTGCTATTCTGTGCTAAACCAATCTTGCTGAACCATATTTGAAATCCTTGAGTTTAGGGACAGAGAAGGACACTCGTGGAAACTATCAGTGTGCTATTCTGTGCTAAATCTTGTTTGTAGGGACAGAGAAGGACAGTGAGGGAAACTATCAGTGTGCTATTCTGTGCTAAACCAATCTTGCTGAACCATATTTGAAATCCTTGAGTTTAGGGACAGAGAAGGACACGCGGGGAAATTATCAGTGTGCTATTCTGTGCTAAATCTTGTTTGTAGGGACAGAGAAGGACAGTGAGGGAAAGTGTCAGTGTGCTATTCTGTGCTAAACCAATCTTGCTGAACCATATTTGAAATCCTTGAGTTTAGGGACAGAGAAGGACACTCGTGGAAACTATCAGTGTGCTATTCTGTGCTAAATCTTGTTTGTAGGGACAGAGAAGGACAGTGAGGGAAACTATCAGTGTGCTATTCTGTGCTAAACCACTCTTGCTGAACCATATTTGAAATCCTTGAGTTTAGGGACAGAGAAGGATAGGCAGGGGACAGTGTCAGTGTCTTTGTTGCTAAGCCTCCTGCACAGTATACACCTGAAGGTAGCCCTTATTGCTGTTTTTCCCATCTCCCTGCAGGCCATCCATTAAAATGTCTGGAAGGCAAACAAGGAGAGGCAGACAGTCAGGAGGCAAAAAAAGAGGGCAAGCAGGCTCTGTGTCTGGGGGCAACAGTGCTGGTCGTGGACGCGGTGCATTGTCATCAGCACATGGCCATGGGACACGCTTGTCCTTCTTTTCGGCAGCTGGACATGTTGAGCCACATCATGCCGAAGACTTGGTAGAGTGGATGACCAAGCCCACCTCATCCTCCTCATCCTCTCTCACCCAGGCTCAGGGTACTGGCAAAGCAGCTGCCAAAGCGTCCTCTTCTCTGTTATCAATGTCATCATTAGTCACTCCTTCCCTAGACCCACCATGTCCTCCTCCTGAGGAGTCCCCCGAACTGTTTGAGCACAGTGTTGGGTACATGCTCCAGGAGGATGCCCAGCGTTTCGAAGGATCTGATGATGATACCCAGCTAGAGGAAGGCAGTAGCGTGAGAGCAGAGAGAGGGGATGCTCAAGAAGGACACCAATCTGGCAGTCATGCTCCAGCAGCTGCAGCATACTGCCAGATTGGCTCCAGTGATGAGGAGGGAGGGGATGATGAGGTCACTGACTCCATGTGGGTGCCTAATAGGAGAGAGGAGGAGGAGGAGGATGAGGAGGAGGCACATCTCCAACGAGGCAGGATGCCCTTGGGTGGCCAGTGTATGGGCAGTACACCGACGGAATCACACCGCAGAGCTCCGCCTGTGCAGGGCGCTGCCTCTGCCCGTCATTCAAAAAGTTCTTTGGTGTGGGCCTTTTTTGAGGCGAGTGCATCAGATCGCACAGCTGCTGTTTGCAACATATGTCTCAAGCGTATATCGCGTGGCCAAAACATCAGCCGCTTGGGCACCACATGCTTGATCAGACATATGTTGACCTGCCATGCAGCTCGTTGGCAAGCCTACCTTAAAGACCCACACCAAAGAACAAAGCGGACCTCTCCTTGCACCGCATCAGCTGGGATCTCCAACCCCACTATACCTTCAGTCCTCTCTGAAACCTGCACTGAGAGGAATGAAGGTGTAGAATTAGGTGTGTCACAGCCAAGTACTTGCGGGCACTCTGCTAGCAGTACACCAACGTCCGATTCTAGCAGGCAAATTTCCCTGCCCCAGCTGCTGGACCGTCGAAAGAAGTTCACTCCCAGCCATCCACATGCCCAGCGGTTGAATGCTAGCTTGGCTAAATTGCTAGCGCTTCAACTGCTGCCTTTTCAGTTGGTAGACTCGGCCCCCTTCCGTGAGTTTGTGCAATGTGCGGTTCCTCAGTGGCAGGTTCCCAAACGCCACTTTTTCTCACGGAAGGCGATTCCGGCTCTCTACAGGCATGTGGAAGGCAATGTCTTGGCCTCGCTGGACAGGGCGGTCAGCGGTAAGGTGCATATTACCGCTGACTCATGGTCCAGCAGGCATGGACAGGGACGTTACCTTTCTTTCACGGCCCATTGGGTCACTCTTTTGGCAGCTGGGAAGGATGCAGGACAAGGTGCAGTAGTGTTGGAGGTTGTTCCACCGCCACGCCTCCAAAATGCTACTACTGGTTGTGACACACCTCTCTCCTCCACCCCCTCCTCTTCTTCTTCCTCCATGGCCTCTTCCTGTGCCTTGTCCTCGGAACCAGCGGTGCTCCGTAGGCGTTCAAGGGGCTACGCAAGTACGCAGGCAAAAAGATGCCATGCCGTGCTTGCGCTGGTGTGTTTGGGGGACAGGAGGCACACTGGGGCAGAGGTCCTGTCTGCTCTGCAGGGGCAGGCCGAGAGGTGGTTGACGCCACGCCAGCTTAAGCCAGGAATGGTGGTTTGCGACAATGGCACCAACCTCCTCTCCGCCCTCCGACAGGGACAACTGACCCGTGTGCCCTGTGTGGCTCACGTCCTTAACCTGGTGGTGCAGCGGTTCTTGGGCAGGTACCCGGGCTTACAGGATGTCCTGAGGCAGGCCTGGAAAGTCTGTGTGCATTTCCGCAGATCTTATAATGCCAGTGCTCGCCTGGCTGAGCTGCAAAAGGAGTTGAACCTGCCCAAGAACCGCCTTATATGTGACATGCCCACCAGGTGGAACTCAACGTTGGCCATGCTGCAGCGGCTGCACACGCAGCAGAGGGCCATCAATGAGTACCTGTGCGACTACGGCACCAGGACAGGGTCAGGGGAGCTCGGGTTTTTTTCACCACGCCAGTGGGGCATGATCAGGGATGCATGCACTGTCCTGGCACCATTTGAGGAGGCCACGAGGATGGTGAGCAGTGACAGTGCATGCATCAGTGACACTGTACCTCTTGTCCACCTGTTGGAGCACACGCTGCGTGGAATAATGGACAGGGCACTTGAGGCAGAACAGAGGCAGGAAGAGGAGGACTTCCTTGCCTCTCAAGGCCCCCTTTACCCAGACAGTGTTCCTTCTGTCCCACCCATCGCACAGGAAGAGGAGGAGGAGGAGGAGGAGGATTGTGTCAGCATGGAGGTGGAGGCTGGCACTCAGCATCATCAGCAGCAGTCTTTTAGGGATGATTTACAGTCCCAAGAAACCAGTGGACTTGTACGTGGCTGGGAGGAGGTGGCTGCGGATCATGTCGTCCTTAGTGACCCAGAGGACTCCGGACTGAATGCCTCAGCTAACCTACGCTGCATGGCCTCCCTGATCCTGCAAAGTCTGCGGAAGGATCCTCGTATTCTTCGGATCAAGGAGAGGGACCAATACTGGCTGGCCACTCTTCTTGATCCACGGTACAAGGGTAAGGTTGCGGACCTTATGTTACCGTCGCAGAGGGAGCAGAGGATGAGACAACTCCGGGAGGCCTTGCAGAAAGGTCTGTGCAATGCGTTCCCAGAGACTGGGAGGTTACAAACTCCTGGTCCTGGACAACGAGTTGCTGAGGCTTCGGGCAGTCAAAGAAGGAGCGGTGGGGAAGGTGACCGATGCGTTCAGACAATTCTTTAGTCCGCAGCCCCAAAGTATGATCGGTTCCAGCAACCATCGCCAGCGTCTGATATACATGGTGCAGGAATACCTAGGTGCAAGGTCAGACTTGGACACCTTCCCCACCGAAAATCCTCTGGCTTACTGGGTCTTGAGGATGGATCACTGGCCAGAGCTTGCACAGTATGCAATTGAGCTACTGGCCTGTCCTGCATCCAGCGTTCTTTCAGAACGCACATTCAGTGCTGCTGGAGGATTTGTCACGGATCACAGGGTGCGCCTGTCCACCGACTCGGTTGATCGACTGACTTTCATCAAGATGAACCAGTCTTGGATCACCACCAGCTACCACACACCTGATGCTGATATAACAGACTAATTGATTTTAAAATGTCACATCCCTTCAAGACTGATGCTGATGCTGAGTGCCTGTGCTGTTATGTTGACTGGCTATCCTCCTCCTCCTCCTCGATGATCCGATTAATGATGATAGCTTGGAAGATCATTTTGGTTTATGGGTGCCGCCACCAGTGGCTAAGGCCCAATTTTTCAGCCCCTGTTTAACAGGGGCGTGTAATTACAATTTTTGATGCAATACTTTGCAACAGGCCTTATTGCTGTGCTCCAAGTACAGTATCTGTGAGGGGTTGCAGTGTTGTGCCACCAGTGCCTAAGGCCCAATTTTTCAGCCCCTGTTCAACAGGGGCATGCAATTATAATTATTGATCTAATAATTCACAGCAGGGCCCATTGCTGCGCCCACCAAGAGTAACTGTCAGGCCTTACAGTGTTGTGTCAACACCACCACCACCACCACCACCAAAGGCCCAATTTTTCAGCCCCTGTTCAACAGGGGCATGCAATTATAATTATTGATCTAATAATTCACAGCAGGGCCCATTGCTGCGCCCACCAAGAGTAACTGTCAGGCTTTACAGTGTTGTGGCACCAGCACTACCATCAAAGGCCCAATTTTTACTACCACTGTTCAACAATTATATGTTATTACAATTCCTGATATAATAGTTGACAGCAGGGCGTTCCAGCACCCACCAAGAGTAACTGTGAGTGCTTACAGTGTTGTGCCAACACCAACACCTAAGGGGCCAATTTCTGCAGAGTATATACGGCAGGTCCCTACTTTCAAACATCCAACTTACAAACGACTACTACTTGCAAACGGAAGAAGACAACAGGAAGTGAGAGGAAATCTACCCCTTGGAAGGAAAATTCTTTCCTGTAAGAATTAATATGGGAGAAAGGTGTCTTCTCTCTACTGATGCTTTATCACCAATCCTTGTTTCAATAAAAACACCACATTTCAAAAACAGTTGTCATTGGGACGCAAAGTGAGGTGAAATGTTCTGAACAGGGGCACAGACAGCAAAACAAATGTTACAGGGGTGATAACCCTTCCCTATGTTTTCCAAAAAGCTTAAAAATAGGTATTTGGGCTGGAGCTACACTTAAACAATGTAGCTGTTCAAAATTACAAACAGATTCTACATAAGAACAAACCTACAGTCCCTGTCTTGTATGCACTGCCTGTATACGTCTGTTCAGAGTATATAGGGCCTTTTTTATTTTGTGTGCGGGGTTCCCCTTAATATCCATACAAGACCCAAAGGGGCTGGTAATGGGCTGGGGTAGGGGGGGGTGATGGGGTAGCTATGCCATTTTTCTTAAAGATTTTCATCCATATTACCGGGACCAGACATTACATTAAAGCCGCAAGCAGTTTTAAATGGCTTTTTTTTCCTTTAGAAATGTAATTTTGTGCAGGGACAGTTCTAAACACGGGAAACACGTGGCACTTCACAGGCATACTTTAGACACCCCCCAGGTACAATATTTAAAGGAATATTTGACTTTTTTTTTTTCACTTTATGCATCATTAAAATGACTGCTCCCGAAAAACGGCCGTTTTTAAAACTTCTTTTTGCATTGATACATGTCCCCTGGTGCAGAACCCGGGTTACTAAACTCTGTTTAGGACAATAACATGGATAATAGTCGTTATAATTAGCACTTTAGAATTCGAACGTTCGCATCCATTGTATTTAAGAGGGTTCTAATGTTCGTGCAAACTTTCGGTCCGTTCGCGGGTTCTGGTGCGAACCGAACCCGGGGGTGTTCGGCTCATCCCTATTTCCAACCACACGAAAGCCACCAGACACTCCAACCAGCCGAATAAGACCCCATACAAATGATTCTCCCCCCAGATACGAGACAACGCTCTGTATTCAAGTTCCAAAACAGGGAATGACTTTATTTTCAAAACACATGGTAACACACTTCTCTTCAAAACCCTCCCCTCCCATCCTTGGGGAACAGGGCGGGTTAAACTGTCCAATGACAATGGTGATACAGGTCAGGTGTGTTCAAACTTCTCCTTTGATAAACAGTCTTAGGCAGGGGGGTTGATTCCCCCCCCCTCCTCACAGAAGACACTTCCACATCCCATAATATGGAGCCAGACGGTTTACTAAGCTCCAATCCACATCATCACAATGAAAGGGCCTGTAGCATAGGTGAGGCTCATAAGCATTACACAAGGAGACAGGAGACACATCAGCCTCTCTTAATTTAACCTGTTGAGTTCAGCACCAACAGAATAACTATTTACAGATCCTGGGCAATATTGGGGAATAATGTTACAGACCCATTTTAAAACAATCCCATACATATTCTCAATGTCCATTATTTCATTGCTCACCCTGTGCTCCAAAGTGACCCCATGTCACAGAGCCAGACCCCTTCAACACTCATGCAGGATTGGAAGTGATCCCTGAAGTGGTCCCGTTGAGGGCCATGAAGAAGGCGAAGGGTCAGATTCCAGTGAGCATCAGAAATGTCTCTAGTTCTCCTGTGAAGATCCCAGCTCGGGTACTACTGGGCAAAGTAAATCCTGCCACCCCAGTGACCCTGTCTGAGTTGAAGGGGACGGAGGGAGGAGAAGTCACTCTGGAGGGACTCTGTTTGGAAGATACAACCTTACCATTGAAGTGGAAGGAGAGAGCCAAGGCCCAGATGACCAGATCGAGGAAGATATTCTCAGAAGATGAGTTTGACGTGGGGTGTGCGAGGAGTGCCACCCATAAAATCCATCTGCAGGAAGACAAACCATTCCGGGAGAGGGTCCGACGAGTCCCCCTAGCTGACTTGGAAGATTTGCGTGAGCAGTTAACAGAGCTCAAGAGGACAGGGGTTATTCGAGAGTCAAGGAGTCCATATGCTTCCCCCATCATGGTGGTAAGGAAGAAGAACGGGTCGCTGAGGCTCTGCATAGACTACAGGACTCTCAACAGGAAGACCATACCTGACCAGTACACTACCCCCAGAATAGAAGATGCTTTGCAGAGTCTGTCTGGGGCCAAGTGGTTCAGTGTCATGGATCTGAAGAGTGGGTATTATCAAATCCCAATGCACTCTGAAGACAGAGATAAGACGGCCTTCATCACCCCGGTGGGATTCTATGAGTTTAATAGGATGCCTCAAGGCCTGTGGGGGGCCCCCGCCACTTTCCAGAGGTTGATGGAGAAGACAGTGGGGGACATGAATCTTATCGAAGTCTTGGTGTACCTAGATGACATCATTGTCTTCGGGAAGACTCTGGAGGGGCATGAAGAGAGATTGGAGAAAGTCCTGAAGAGACTCAGTGAAGAGGGACTAAAACTCTCCAGAGAAAAATGCCAGTTTTACCAGTCTTTGGTCCACTATTTGGGACACATAGTATCTGCAGAAGGAGTGTCTACAGATCCCGACAAACTGGACGCCGTTACCTCCTGGCCCAGGCCAACTACAGCGACTGAGCTCAGATCCTTCCTGGGGTTCTGCACTTACTACCGTATATTTGTGGAAGGGTTTGCAAAAATTGCAAAACCCTTGAATGAGCTGCTGAAGACAGAAGGAGAGGAGGATGATACTGGGCCCAGGAAACCTGGAGAGTCTGTGGAAGGCCAGTGGACAGAGGAGTGTGAGGAAGCCTTCCAAATGTTGAAGAAGAGTCTGACCACTGCCCCAGTCTTGGCCTATGCTGATCCCAGGAAACCATATGAACTGCATGTAGATGCCAGCCATGATGGTCTAGGAGGGGTGCTGTACCAAGAATATGAAGGACAGTTGTGCCCAGTTGCCTACGTTAGTAGAAGTCTGACACCAGCTGAAAAGAACTACCCCACCCACAAGTTGGAATTCTTGACCCTAAAGTGGGCAGTCGTGGATAAGCTCAGAGATTACCTGTATGGAGCTGACTTTACAGCAAAGACTGACAATAATCCACTCACCTACCTCTTCACCACGGCCAAGCTGGATGCCACTGGTCACCGTTGGTTAGCCGCTCTAGCCGGGTTCAACTTCAGCCTGAAGTATAGGCCTGGGGCTGGAAATCGTGATGCAGATGCATTGTCCAGAAGAGCTCATGCACCCACCCACCATCCAGAGGACTGGACCCAGGTAACCCTGATGGGGTGTGGGCCTTGTGTCAGGAAGCACAACTTCAAGCTAGTGGTGGGTCAAGGGTTGAAGAGATCAGAGTTTCGGTGGTAGGGGTGCCCAAGTGTTATTGTGACGTGACCCAGATTGGAGAGGACGACCTGCCAAAACTGTCAAAAAAATACATAAGAAGAGATCAGTTGGAAGATCCCTGGGGAAGATTGGCTTTGAAGGCACTGGAAGATCAGGATCCAAGCAGGCTTCTCAAGGATCCCTCAAAGGTGGCTAGACTGGTCCACAAAGAATGGGACAAGTTGCAGGTGCATCAAGGGGTGGTCTACCGAAGGGGCCCCTCTGATGACCTAGAGAAGTGGCAAATGTTCTTGTCGGAGAAACACAGAAGAACTGTTTTGGCTGCCCTACACGATAACCATGGCCATTTGGGGGCTGAACGAACATTTCAGCTTGTAAGGGATAGGTTCTATTGGCCTTGCATGCGGGCTGAAGTGGAGGAGTACTGTCACTCATGTGCTCGCTGCATTCAAAGGAAGACATTACCACGTCAGGCTGCCCCAATGGGTCATCTGCAGAGTCAAGGACCCTTGGACTTGGTATGCATTGACTTCCTCTGTCTAGAACCTGACTTAAGTGGACATGGAAATGTTCTGGTGATAATCGACCATTTCACCCATTATGCCCAGGCTTTTCCAGCTAAAGACCAGAAGGCCTCCACCATAGCCAAAATCTTGGTGGAGAAATACTTTTTGCATTATGGGCTACCACGGCGCCTACACTAAGACCAAGGGAGAGACTTTGAGAGTCGATTGATCAAGAAATTGCTGGACTCTTTGGGTATCAAGAAAACACGTACTACCCCTTATCACCCTCAGGGTGATGCTCAACCGGAGAGATTCAACAGGGCTCTGTTAAATATGTTGGGGACTCTGAGCAGCGAGCAGAAGCAGCATTGGAGCAAGCACATAGCAGCAATAGTGCATGCTTATAACAGTACAACTAGTGATGCTACAGGGTACTCTCCATACAGACTAATGTTTGGCAGGGAAGCAAGACTGCCTGTGGATCTGGCCTTCAGCATATCAATGGATCACACTTCAGCCACCTCACATAAGGGATATGTGGATAGACTGAGGAAGAGTTTGAAGCTAGCTTTTGAACAGGCTCAAGCGGCATCAGAGCAAAGAGGAGCTTGGATTAAGAGGAACTTTGATCTCAAAGTTCGAATCCAGGACTTGCAACCTGGAGACAGTGTATTGTTGCAGAACTTGGGAGTCCCCGGGAAGCACAAATTGGCAGACAGATGGAGACCCGAACCTTATGTGATCTGCAAAATGTTACCAGGCTTGCCGGTGTACCAGCTGAAGCCAGATGGGACGATAGGGCCGCTGAAGACCTGGCACAGAAACCACTTACTTCCACTTTCAGAAGCAGTACGGATACCTCCTGTAGAGGATTCACTTGGACCATCCTCAAACCTGGATACACCTAGGCCCAACACTCGGTCTCAGGTATCTCAGTCTGGAGGAATGGATGTCTCTGATCAAAGCGAAGAAGAAGAACTTGGGTGGTTGTGGCCGTCCCCGACCCCTGAGCCTCTGTCCATAGATCTTCCACCCTCTGAAGGAACCCCGGCTAGTACATTGAATGTGGAAGCCACTGAGTTTGTTCCGTCCAGCCCTCTGTCTGAGGAGTGGGAAGATGCCATAGGGTCGCCTTCTGCTGAAGATCAAAGGGACCCTCAATATCTTGTTGCACCTGATCTGGACGTCCCCCAAATAGTGAAACCCAATACAGTCACCCCAAGAGAACAGAGAGCCAAGAGAACCATTCGTCCTCCTCAGAAGTTAACCTATGCCCAAATGGGGGAAAGTTCTGAGGATACAGTTACTACTGCTAGAAGGACAATACCAACACCTGGTCCCTCCACTGTGCATTTGGTGGAAGGCAACCCCAGCTCGCACTCTGACACAGGCAGGTTACCCCCATTGATGTGACCTGTGGGCAGGACAAGCTCCCCTCCCCGTTTTGGTGGGAGTTTCCCCTGCCAACTTCTCTTGCAGCCCTCAATGAGTTTGTGTTCTCTTATTGTTAATGCTGTCTTTGGGGACCAAAGATTCTAAGTGGGGGGAGTGTGTAGCGGGGTATCGTTTTTCACCCAAAGACTACAGTTCCCAGCACGCTTTGAGGCACCCAAGGTGCATTGCCCCACGCAAGGACTGCTGGGGTGGACTTTAAAAGGGGGAGGCGGGGACTGCCTCTTTCTCTTTGGACACCGCCCTCCCAGCAAGAGGATCCCTGTGCTGACCTGCTGCACATGCAAGGCCTGAAGCCTGGGCCTTGCACTTTCTTCCAAAGAGCCTTCCGCTCCACCGAGGAGCCTGCAGAGCTTCTGACCCTGTTGTGAGGAGTTGTCATCAGGAGGACCGAAGACCCGGGCGTCGTGACACTGTGAAGCGAGTCACAGTAGCAGAGGTACCGGACAAGGACTGGTCCGGTCGGGTGAGAGAGCGCCTGCTCAGAGCCACATATTGTTAACTTTGTGCCTATTTAACTTTATCCAGGCCCATCAGTAGTTACAGTTACACTCTGGGGAGACTGTCTGCTGAACTGAGTTTACTAGTCTCTCCAGCTTTACAAAGTTAGCGATCATCGCTACCCCATTGGATTACAATTTGTTCTTGTGCACCACCGTGGTTTGCTAGTGAAGATTTCTTCATCAAACTATACCCCAAGTTATAGTCAGGCCTGACTGGGTAGTATAGGACATTGCTGGGCGCCATCTTGCTCACGACGGAGGATAGCTGCAGCGGGGTCTGTTAAACTGTCATTACATTGCTGAATGTTTTATCTTTTGATAAGTGTACTTATATTGCAGGGATCTGCATGTGACATTGCATACTGTTTTACTCTTTTACCCTTTACTAATAGTAAAGAACCTATAGTTAAGTATATTGGTTGTCAGTGTCAATTACTGTGCTATGAGATAAAGGGGACTGTGTCATATAGAATACAAGAGAGAGAGTGCAATTCTATCATCCCCTTTCCTAACTGTGTCACGAGAGGTTAGAGCCAATTGCCAGGGGTTGACAGCGGTGCACTACAAAGCCCCAAAAACAAACAAGGCAGCCCTCTTAACTGGGGGTATCGCTACATTACATTGTAGCAAAGTTTAATTTCTTCAGTGTTGTCACATGAATAAAATATAATAAAATATATACACAAATGTGAGGGGTGTACTCACTTTTGTAAGATACTGCAGGTGAGGGAGCTCCCCAGTTTGGGGGGGTTACCTTGGGTGCGGACGGGACCCTGTACAAACCACATGGGTGTCCTGGACAGAAGGCACATGAGGAGTAGGGATGAGCTCGGTGTCCGAGTCGAACATACGTTCGACTCGAACATCGGCTGTTCGATCGTTCGACGAAGATCGAACGATTTGGGCCGTTCGCGCCTAATTCGAGTGACGCGAACGGCCCACAATGCACTACGCCATCGCAGTGTCATCCAGGCGCTGTGATTGGCCAAGCATGCACTGTGACCCCGCATGCTTGGCCAATCACAGCGCCGGCAGCGAGGAGAGCAATGATTGGCCACAGGCAGGATGCCTGTGGCCAATTATTGCTGAGGGTGTTTAGTACACGCCCCACACTATAAAAGGCCGCCAGCACGGCGGCCTAGTGTAGTGTGTTCCGGAGCAGGGAAAGAGAAGCATAGGCAGGGACAGTGACATTTTTTTTCTTGCTTAACCTGGATTCCTTTAGTTTAGGGAAAGAGAACGATAGGTAGGGAGAGTGTCAGTGTGTTTTACTGTGCGAATCCTTGTTTCTAGGGACAGGGAAGGACAGTGAGGGAAATTCTCCTTGTGCTATAGTGTGCTAAAGCATTGATCATCAACCATCTTTAAAAAATCATTTTTTCTAGGGACAGAAAACTATAGGTAGGGAGAGTGTCAGTGTGTTTTACTGTGATAATCCTTGTTTCTAGGGACAGGGAAGGACAGTGAGGGAAATTCTCCTTGTGCTATAGTGTGCTAAAGCATTGATCATCAACCATCTTTAAAAAAACATTTTTTCTAGGGACAGAAAACTATAGGTAGGGAGAGTGTCAGTTTCTTTCACTGTGATAATCCTTGTTTCTAGGGACAGGGAAGGACAGTGAGGGAAATTCTGCTTGTGCTGTACTGTGCTAAAGCATTGATCATCAACCATCTTTAAAAAAACATTTTTTCTAGGGACAGAAAACTATAGGTAGGAAGAGTGTCAGTTTCTTTCACTGTGATAATCCTTGTTTCTAGGGACAGGGAAGGACAGTGAGGGAAATTCTCCTTGTGCTATACTGTGCTAAAGCATTGATCATCAACCATCTTTAAAAAAACCTTTTTTCTAGGGACAGAAAACTATAGGTAGGAAGAGTGTCAGTTTCTTTCACTGTGATAATCCTTGTTTCTAGGGACAGGGAAGGACAGTGAGGGAAATTCTCCTTGTGCTATAGTGTGCTAAAGCATTGATCATCAAGCATCTTTAAAAACACATTTTTTCTAGGGACAGAAAACTATAGGTAGGAAGAGTGTCAGTTTCTTTCACTGTGATAATCCTTGTTTCTAGGGACAGGAAAGGACAGTGAGGGAAATTCTCCTTGTGCTATAGTGTGCTAAAGCATTGATCATCAACCATCTTTAAAAAAACATTTTTTCTAGGGACAGAAAACTATAGGTAGGAAGAGTGTCAGTTTCTTTCACTGTGATAATCCTTGTTTCTAGGGACAGGGAAGGACAGTGAGGGAAATTCTCCTTGTGCTATAGTGTGCTAAAGCATTGATCATCAACCATCTTTAAAAAAAACATTTTTTCTAGGGACAGAAAACTATAGGTAGGGAGAGTGTCAGTTTCTTTCACTGTGATAATCCTTGTTTCTAGGGACAGGGAAGGACAGTGAGGGAAATTCTCCTTGTGCTATACTGTGCTAAAGCATTGATCATCAACCATCTTTAAAAAAACATTTTTTCTAGGGACAGAAAACTATAGGTAGGAAGAGTGTCAGTTTCTTTCACTGTGATAATCCTTGTTTCTAGGGACAGGGAAGGACAGTGAGGGAAATTCTCCTTGTGCTATAGTGTGCTAAAGCATTGATCATCAACCATCTTTAAAAAAACATTTTTTCTAGGGACAGAAAACTATAGGTAGGGAGAGTGTCAGTTTCTTTCACTGTGATAATCCTTGTTTCTAGGGACAGGGAAGGACAGTGAGGGAAATTCTCCTTGTGCTATACTGTGCTAAAGCATTCCTCATCAACCATCTTTGAAATCCTTGTTTTTTGGACAGTCAGGGAAATTGTCGTTGTGCTATTCTGTGCGAAAGCAATCATCCTCAACCATATTTAGAAATCCTTAAGTAAAGGGACAGAGAAGGACATCTGAAGGTAGCCCTTATTGCTTTTTTCCCATCTCCCTGCAGGCCATCTATTAGAATGTCTGGAAGGCAAACAAGGAGAGGCAGACAGTCAGGAGGCAATAAAAGAGGGCAAGCAGGCTCTGTGTCTGGGGGCAACAGTGCTGGTCGTGGACGCGGTGCATTGTCATCAGCACATGGCCATGGGACACGCTTGTCCTTCTTTTCGGCAGCTGGACATGTTGAGCCACATCATGCCGAAGACTTGGTAGAGTGGATGACCAAGCCCTCCTCCTCCTCCTCATCCTCTCTCACCCAGGCTCAGGGTACTGGCAAAGCAGCTGCCAAAGCGTCCTCTTCCCTGGTATCAATGTCAGACTCATCATCAGTCACTCCTTCCCTAGACCCACCATGTCCTCCTCCTGAGGAGTCCCCCGAACTGTTTGAGCACAGTGTTGGGTACATGCTCCAGGAGGATGCCCAGCGTTTCGAAGGGTCTGATGATGAAACCCAGCTACAGGAAGGCAGTAGCGTGAGAGCAGACAGAGGGGATGCTCAAGAAGGACACCAATCTGGCAGTCATGTTCCAGCAGCTGCAGCATACTGCCAGATTGGCTCCAGTGATGAGGAGTGAGGGGATGATGAGGTCACTGACTCCACGTGGGTGCCTAATAGGAGAGAGGAGGAGGAGGAGGATGAGGAGGAGGCACATCTCCAACGAGGCAGGATGCCCTTTGGTGGCCAGCGTAAGGGCAGTACACCGACGGAATCACACCGCAGAGCTCCGCCTGTGCAGGGCGCTGCCTCTGCCCGTCATTCAAAAAGTTCTTTGGTGTGGGCCTTTTTTGAGGCTAGTGCATCAGATCGCACAGCTGCTGTTTGCAACATATGTCTCAAGCGTATATCGCGTGGCCAAAACATCAGCCGCTTGGGTACCACATGCCTGACCAGACATATGTTGACCTGCCATGCAGCTCGTTGGCAAGCCCACCTCAAAGACCCACACCAAAGAACAAAGCGGACCTCTCCTTGCACCGCATCAGCTGGGATCTCCAACCCCACTATAACTTCAGTCCTCTCTGAAACATGCACTGAGAGGAATGAAGGTGTAGAATTAGGTGTGTCACAGCCAAGTACTTGCGGCCACTCTGCTAGCAGTACACCGACGTCCGATTCTAGCAGGCAAATTTCCCTGCCCCAGCTGCTGGACCGTCGAAAGAAGTTCACTCCCAGCCATCCACATGCCCAGCGGTTGAATGCTAGCTTGGCTAAATTGCTAGCGCTTCAACTGCTGCCTTTTCAGTTGGAAGACTCGGCCCCCTTCCGTGAGTTTGTGCAATGTGCGGTTCCTCAGTGGCAGGTTCCCAAACGCCACTTTTTCTCACGGAAGGCTATTCCGGCTCTCTACCGGCATGTGGAAGGCAATGTCTTGGCCTCGCTGGACAGGGCGGTCAGCGGTAAGGTGCATATTACCGCTGACTCATGGTCCAGCACGCATGGACAGGGACGTTACCTTTCTTTCACGGCCCATTGGGTCACTCTTTTGGCAGCTGGGAAGGATGCAGGACAAGGTGCAGTAGTGTTGGAGGTTGTTCCACCGCCACGCCTCCAAAATGCTACTACTGGTTGTGACACACCTCTCTCCTCCACCCCCTCCTCTTCTTCTTCCTCCATGGCCTCTTCCTGTGCTTTGTCCTCTGAACCAGCGGTGCTCCGTAGCCGTTCAAGGGGCTACGCAAGTACGCAGGCAAAAAGATGCCATGCCGTGCTTGCGCTGGTATGTTTGGGGGACAGAAGCCACACTGGGGCAGAGGTCCTGTCTGCTCTGCAGGGCCAGGCCGAGAGGTGGTTGACGCCACGCCAGCTTAAGCCAGGAATGGTGGTTTGCGACAATGGCACCAACCTCCTCTCCGCCCTCCGACAGGGACAACTGACCCATGTGCCCTGTGTGGCTCACGTCCTTAACCTGGTGGTGCAGCGGTTCTTGGGCAGGTACCCGGGCTTACAGGATGTCCTGAGGCAGGCCAGGAAAGTCTGTGTGCATTTCCGCAGATCTTATAATGCCAGTGCTCGCCTGGCTGAGCTGCAAAAGGAGTTGAACCTGCCCAAGAACCGCCTTATATGTGACATGCCCACCAGGTGGAACTCAACGTTGGCCATGCTGCAGCGGCTGCACACGCAGCAGAGGGCCATCAATGAGTACCTGTGCGACTACGGCACCAGGACAGGGTCAGGGGAGCTTGTTTTTTTTTCTCCACGCCAGTGGGGCATGATCAGGGATGCATGCACTGTCCTGGCACCATTTGAGGAGGCCACGAGGATGGTGAGCAGTGACAGTGCATGCATCAGTGACACTGTACCTCTTGTCCACCTGTTGGAGCACACGCTGCATGGAATAATGGACAGGGCACTTGAGGCAGAACAGAGGCAGGAAGAGGAGGACTTCCTTGCCTCTCAAGGCCCCCTTTACCCAGACAGTGTTCCTTCTGTCCCACCCATCGCACAGGAAGAGGAGGAGGAGGAGGAGGAGGAGGATTGTGTCAGCATGGAGGTGGAGGCTGGCACTCAGCATCATCAGCAGCAGTCTTTTAGGGATGATTTACAGTCCCAAGAAACCAGTGGACTTGTACGTGGCTGGGAGGAGGTGGCTGCGGATCATGTCGTCCTTAGTGACCCAGAGGACTCCGGACCGAATGCCTCAGCAAACCTACGCTGCATGGCCTCCCTGATCCTGCAAAGTCTGCGGAAGGATCCTCGTATTCTTCGGATCAAGGAGAGGGACCATTACTGGCTGGCCACTCTCCTTGATCCACGGTACAAGGGTAAGGTTGCGGACCTTATGTTACCGTCGCAGAGGGAGCAGAGGATGAGACAACTCCGGGAGGCCTTGCAGAAAGGTCTGTGCAACGCGTTCCCAGAGACTGGGAGGTTACAAACTCCTGGTCCTGGACAACGAGTTGCTGAGGCTTCGGCCAGTCAAAGAAGGAGCGGTGGGGAAGGTGGCCGTCTGACCGATGCGTTCAGA
The DNA here is from genome assembly GCA_029206835.1 of Rana muscosa. Lineage (NCBI taxonomy): Eukaryota > Metazoa > Chordata > Amphibia > Anura > Ranidae > Rana > Rana muscosa. Next base: position 198,177,715 of record CM055128.1, read on the forward strand.
CAATTCTTTAGTCCGCAGCCCCAAAGTATGATCGGTTCCAGCAACCATCGCCAGCGTCTGATAAACATGGTGCAGGAATATCTAGGGGCAAGGTCAGACTTGGACACCTTCCCCACCAAAAATCCTCTGGCTTACTGGGTCTTGAGGATGGATCACTGGCCAGAGCTTGCACAGTATGCAATTGAGCTACTGGCCTGTCCTGCATCCAGCGTTCTTTTGGAACGCACATTCAGTGCTGCTGGAGGATTTGTCACGGATCACAGGGTGCGCCTGTCCACCGACTCGGTTGATCGACTGACTTTCATCAAGATGAACCAGTCTTGGATCACCACCAGCTACCACACACCTGATGCTGATATAACAGACTAATTGATTTTAACATGTCACATCCCTTCAAGACTGATGCTGATGCTGAGTGCCTGTGCTGTTATGTTGACTGGCTATCCTCCTCCTCCGAGTCCTCAATGATACGATTGATGATGATAGCTTGGAAGATCATTTTTGTTTATGGGTGCCGCCACCAGTGGCTAAGGCCCAATTTTTCAGCCCCTGTTTAACAGGGGCGTGTAATTACAATTTTTGAAGCAATACTTTGCAACAGGGCTCATTGCTGTGCTCCAAGTACAGTATCTGTGAGGGGTTGGAGTTTTGTGCCACCAGTGCCTAAGGCCCAATTTTTCAGCCCCTGTTTAACAGGGGCGTGTCATTACAATTTTTGAAGCAATACTTTGCAACAGGGCTCATTGCTGTGCTCCAAGTACAGTATCTGTGAGGGGTTGCAGTGTTGTGCCACCAGTGCCTAAGGCCCAATTTTTCAGCCCCTGTTCAACAGGGGCATGTAATTACAATTCTTGATCTAATAATTCACAGCAGGGCCCATTGCTGCACCCACCAAGAGTAACTCTGAGGGCTTACAGTGTTGTGGCAACGCCACCACCACCACCACCACGAAAGGCCCAATTTTTCAGCCCCTGTTCAAAAGGGGCATGTAATTACAATTCTTGATCTAATAATTCACAGCAGGGCCCATTCCTGCACCCACCAAGAGTAACTCTGAGGGCTTACAGTGTTGTGGCAACACCACCACCACCACCACCACCACGAAAGGCCCAATTTTTCAGCCCCTGTTCAACAGGGGCATGCAATTACAATTCTTGATCTAATAATTCACAGCAGGGCCCATTGCTGCACCCACAAAGAGTAACTGTCAGGGCTTACAGTGTTGTGGCACCAGCACCACCATCAAAGGCCCAATTTTTACTACCACTGTTCAACAATTATATGTAATTACAATTCCTGATATAATAGTTGACAGCAGGGCGTTCCAGCACCAACCAAGAGTAACTGTGAGTGCTTACAGTGTTGTGCCAACACCAACAACTAAGGGGCCTATTTCTGCAGAGTATATACGGCAGGTCCCTACTTTCAAACATCCAACTTACAAACGACTCCTACTTGCAAACGCAAGAAGACAACAGGAAGTGAGAGGAAATCTACCCCTAGGAAGGAAAATTCTCTCCTGTAAGAATTAATATGGGAGAAAGGTGTCTCCTCTGTACTGATGCTTTATCACCAATCCTTGTTTCAAGAAAAACACCACATTTCAAAAACAGTTGTCATTGGGACGGAAAGTGAGGTGAAATGTTCTGAACAGGGGCACAGACAGCAAAACAAATGTTACAGGGGTGATAACCCTTACCTATGTTTTCCAAAAAGTTTAAAAATAGATTTTTGGGCTGGAGCTACACTTAAACAATGTACCTGTTCAAAATTACAAACACATTCTACATAAGAACAAACCTACAGTCCCTGTCTTGTATGCACCGCCTGTATACGGCTGTTCAGAGTATATAGGGCCTTTTTTATTTTGTGTGCGGTGTTCTCCTTAATATCCATACAAGACCCAAAGGGGCTGGTAATGGGCTGGGGTAGGGGGGGGGGTCATGGGGTAGCTATGCCATTTTTCTTAAAGATTTTCATCCATATTACCGGGACCAGACATTACATTAAAGCCGCAAGCAGTTTTAAATGGCTTTTTTTTCCTTTAGAAGTGTCATTTTGTGCAGGGACAGTTCTAAACACGGGAAACACGTGGCACTTCACAGGCATACTTTAGACACCCCCCAGGTACGATATTTAAAGGAATATTTGACTTTTTTTTTTCACTTTATGCATCATTAAAATGACTGCTCCCGAAAAACAACCGTTTTTAAAACTTCTTTTTGCATTGATACATGTCCCCTGGTGCAGAACCCGGGTTCCCAAACCCTTTTTAGGACAATAACATGCATAATAGTCGTTATAATTAGCACTTTAGAATTCGAACGTTCGCATCCATTGTATTTAATAGGGTTCTAATGTTCGTACGAACTTTCGGTCCGTTCGCGGGTTCTGGTGCGAACCGAACCCGGGGGTATTCGGCTCATCCCTAATGAGGAGCAAGAGAGGACAGCAAAAGAGAGCACTGCCAGGCAAGTCTCCAGGGAAAGGAACAACTGGCCTCAGCCAGGAGGGCTGGTGAGTGACATGCACAGGCCTGAGAGGACTGGGGAGGCACGCTTGAGAGGACTGGGAGAATGCAGTCTGGGATGGGTGCAGAACCAGCAGAGTGGACTGTGATGTCATGGGCAGTGGAGAAGGGCAGCTGCAGCCAGAAGGGGTGGCAGGGCCTGAAGATGGGTTACTGGGCTCAGTAGCCACACGTAGGACAGCTAGCACCAGTAACTTTCTATTTCTTGCTACATTATAGGGGCCAGTGGTCCCTGCCTGCAAAGGGCAATTGCTAAGACCTAGGTGAGTCAGTGTCAGGCCCAACCACTTTGTGCTAGCTGTCCCTGAAGATTAAAGAGGAAGCGATGTGCAGGAGGAGAAAGAAGTGAACATTAGAGAGGAAGCGATGTCCAGGAGGAGAAATTAAGTGTATATACCAAACTGTATATAGTTGTCCCACGCAAGTTCTACCAATTCTACTGGGCATCCCATACTTCCCTTACCCCATCCAAGTTCAATCCCCTCAAATAGAACATTCCATGCATTTTGTTTTTGTATTTTTATGTCTCTGAGAGGGAATGCCGGGCTGGGCAGGGTGACAGGTGGACCACAATATAAAGTAAAGTATAAATGTAGCAGGGGAGTATGTCAAAAAAGAAATGCAGTTTCCACTTGAAGTTTGTTCTTTTATTATATAAAGTCAAAGTCCCAGTTTAACTTGAATGCCCCTTGTATAAGGTTCTATCATTGAGTCTATCTATAAAAAAAAATGTATAGATGTATATTGCATTTGCACTTCCATGCACAAAACCCACCCGAGGAGGTGTCAGTGGTGCTGCATAGATTGTAGTCCTACTGCCATAATTGTTAATAATTGAAAGTCATTATGCACTGCTAATATATTAATATAGGCTTTTACTCTTCACATCCTCTTCTGATTTTGGTAATAAAATGAACCAGGTGACATTAAAATAGTCTGGGGGATTCTGAGTCTGGATCCCAGGCTTGAATAATGTTTGCAAATGAGAAGCAATGAGTTGTTTAAGAATTTTGTAATATTCATTAGACAAATCGTCGTGGCATGCAGATTTCCTTAATTTGATGGATGCTGCCGCACAAGATTTTCCTTCCACAAATTTATTCGGGTCAATGGTAGTCTGCACTAATCTAGATGGCTGTGATGTTTGCAGGAGCTGTGTTCGCCATGCAAGAAATCATCTAACTCTGGAAAATTTATATATATATATATATATATATATATACAGGTCCTTCTCAAAAAATTAGCATATTGTGATAAAGTTCATTATTTTCTGTAATGTACTGATAAACATTAGACTTTCATATATTTTAGATTCATTACACACAACTGAAGTAGTTCAAGCCTTTTCTTGTTTTAATATTGATGATTTTGGCATACAGCTCATGAAAACCCAAAAATCCTATCTCAAAAAATTAGCATATTTCATCCGACCAATAAAAGAAAAGTGTTTTTAATACAAAAAAAGTCAACCTTCAAATAATTATGTTCAGTTATGCACTCAATACTTGGTCGGGAATCCTTTTGCAGAAATGACTGCTTCAATGCGGCGTGGCATGGAGGCAACCAGCCTGTGGCACTGCTGAGGTGTTATGGAGGCCCAGGATGCTTCGATAGCGGCCTTAAGCTCATCCAGAGTGTTGGGTCTTGCGTCTCTCAACTTTCTCTTCCCAATATCCCACAGATTCTCTATGGGGTTCAGGTCAGGAGAGTTGGCAGGCCAATTGAGCACAGTAATACCATGGTCAGTAAACCATTTACCAGTGGTTTTGGCACTGTGAGCAGGTGCCAGGTCGTGCTGAAAAATGAAATCTTCATCTCCATAAAGCTTTTCAGCAGATGGAAGCATGAAGTGCTCCAAAATCTCCTGATAGCTAGCTGCATTGACCCTGCCCTTGATAAAACACAGTGGACCAACACCAGCAGCTGACATGGCACCCCAGACCATCACTGACTGTGGGTACTTGACACTGGACTTCAGGCATTTTGGCATTTCCCTCTCCCCAGTCTTCCTCCAGACTCTGGCACCTTGATTTCCGAATGACATGCAAAATTTGCTTTCATCCGAAAAAAGTACTTTGGACCACTGAGCAACAGTCCAGTGCTGCTTCTCTGTAGCCCAGGTCAGGCGCTTCTGCCGCTGTTTCTGGTTCAAAAGTGGCTTGACCTGGGGAATGCGGCACCTGTAGCCCATTTCCTGCACACGCCTGTTCACGGTGGCTCTGGATGTTTCTACTCCAGACTCAGTCCACTGCTTCCGCAGGTCCTCCAAGGTCTGGAATCGGTCCTTCTCCACAATCTTCTTCAGGGTCCGGTCACCTCTTCTCGTTGTGCAGCGTTTTCTGCCACACTTTTTCCTTCCCACAGACTTCCCACTGAGGTGCCTTGATACAGCACTCTGGGAACAGCCTATTCATTCAGAAATTTCTTTCTGTGTCTTACCCTCTTGCTTGAGGGTGTCAATGATGGCCTTCTGGACAGCAGTCAGGTCGGCAGTCTTACCCATGATTGCGGTTTTGAGTAATGAACCAGGCTGGGAGTTTTTAAAAGCCTCAGGAATCTTTTGCAGGTGTTTAGAGTTAATTAGTTGATTCAGATGATTAGGTTAATAGCTCGTTTAGAGAACCTTTTCATGATATGCTAATTTTTTGAGATAGGAATTTTGGGTTGTCATGAGCTGTATGCCAAAATCATCAATATTAAAACAAGAAAAGGCTTGAACTACTTCAGTTGTGTGTAATGAATCTAAAATATATGAAAGTCTAATGTTTATCAGTACATTACAGAAAATAATGAACTTTATCACAATATGCTAATTTTTTGAGAAGGACCTGTATATACTCATGTAAAAAAATTGTTCACTTTACCATATATTTGAGCTGGAAAGCATTAGATCTTCATTTAAACAACACCTTCAGATAAAGGTGATATACGTGAACAAAATACAAGGTAATACAAGCCTATGTGGCTCACGGTTAAAGTTAAAAAAGCTATAAACAATAAGAAAAGAGCTTTTAAAAAATATAAAAATGAGGGAACACTAGTGTCGTTTAAATGTTACAAAGAATATAACAGGATATGTAAAAAGGAAATCAAGGATGCAAAAATTCAAAACGAACGACAGATTGCAAAAGATAGTAGGACAAACCCCAAAAAATTCTTCAAATATATTAAACATAAAAAGGTCAAGTCTGAGCATGTAGGCCCTTTACAAAATAATCTAGAGTGGGTGACTGGGGACAAAGAGAAGGCTAATTTATTAAATACTTTCTTCAGCTCTGTGTATACAATGGAACATGGGGGAGCTCATGTCCATAATGGGGGTGGTAGTGACACAGCCCCAAATCCACGATGGCTCAAAAGTGATATGGTCCAGAAATATTTAGACAGAATAAAGGTGGATAAAGCACCTGGACCAGATGGTATCCACCCACGGATCCTAAAAGAATTGAGCTCTGTAATTTCAAAGCCATTGTATCTAATTTTTAGGGACTCATTAATGACAGGAATAGTACCACTGGATTGGCGCAGGGCCAATGTGGTGCCTATATTTAAAAAGGGAACAAAGTCTTTACCAAGTAACTATAGACCTGTTAGTTTAACTTCTATAGTTGGGAAGATACTGGAGAGATTATTAAAAGACCACATAGATGAGTTCTTACTGGAAAAAAACGATTTAAGCAACAGACAGCATGGATTCATGAAAGACAGAAGTTGTCAGACAAACCTGATTTCTTTTTATGAAGAGGTAAGTAAAACCTTGGACAGAGGGGTGGCTGTGGACGTGGTTTACTTGGATATTGCAAAAGCGTTTGATACAGTTCCCCACACACGGCTCATGTGTAAGGTAAAGTCTACAGGATTGGAAATATCAGTTTGTAAATGGATAGAAAACTGGCTAAAAGACAGAATTCAGAGAATAGTGGTTAATGATTCTTACTCTGAATGGTCCAAGTTTATCAGTGGTGTACCCCAAGGTTCAGTTCTGGGACCCTTACTTTTTAATATCTTTATAAATGATATTGGGTCTGGGATCAAAAGTAACATTTCTGTCTTTGCAGATGACACCAAGCTATGCAGTGGAATAACGTCCCTATAGGATGTCTCCAAATTACAAGCCGACCTCAATACTCTGTCTAATTGGGCGACTATGTGGCAGATGAGGTTTAATGTTGATAAATGTAAAGTTATGCACTTGGGGGCTAAGAATATGAATGCATCATACATACTAAGGGGAGTACAACTGGGGGGGTCCGTAGTGAAGAAGGATCTGGGGGTTTTGGTAGATCATAAGCTCAATAATGGCATGCAATGCCAAGCTGCGGTTTGCAAAGCGAGCAAAGTCCTTTCTTGTATTAAGAGAGGTATGGACTCCAGAGAGAGAGATATCATTTTGCCCCTGTTCAAATCATTAGTAAGACCTCATCTGGAATATGCAGTTCAGTTTTGGGCACCAGTTCTCAAAAAGGATATCGGGTAAATGGAGAAAGTGCAGAGAAGGGCAACCAAACTGATAAGAGGCATGGAGGAGCTCAGCTATGAGGAAAGATTAGAGGAACTGAATTTATTCACTCTTGAGAAGAGGAGAATAAGGGGGGATATGATTAACATGTACAAATATATAAGGGGTCCATATAGTGAACTTGGTGTTGAGTTATTCACTTTACGGTCAACACAAAGAACAAGGGGGCACTCTTTACGTCTAGAGGAAAAAAGATTTCATCTCCAAATAGGGAAAGGTTTCTTCACAGTAAGAGCTGTGAAAATGTGGAACAGACTCCCTCCAGAGGTGGTTCTGGCCAGCTCAGTAGATTGCTTTAAGAAAGGCCTGGATACTTTCCTAAATGTACATAATATAACTGAGTACAAACATTTATAGGTAAAGTTGATCCAGGGTAAATCCGATTGCCTCTCGGGGGATCAGGAAGGAATTTTTTCCCCTGCTGTAGCAAATTGGATCATGCTCTGCTGGGGTTTTTTGCCTTCCCCTGGATCAACTGTGGGTATAGAATTGGGTATATGAGATTGTACGATATTTTGTATTTTTTTATTTTTTTTTATGGTTGAACTGGATGGACTTTGTCTTTTTTCAACCTGACTAACTATGTAACTATGTAGGAGAGAGTTACCGCTCAGATGTGACTGGTGACTCATTCACAAGATCCAGAGCCGTAGGTGCAGGCAATGCATATGACAATGCCAAAAATCTGAGGAAAACGCTTGGACAGCCGCACTACAAAAAAGGTTCTTTTATTTAAAACAAAAGCACAAACAACATGCCACAGCTATGATTAAGCACTGAATCGCAGTGCGAAACGTCAGCTCATACTTGCTGTTTTTTTGCTGTGGCATGTTGTTTGTGCTTTTGTTTTAAATAAAAGAACCTTTTTTGGAGTGTGGCTGTCCAAGCGTTTTCCTCAGATTTTTTGCATATGTAACTATGTAAATTTGCCTTTTCAATCATTTATAGACAAAAATATCAATAGTTGTAATGGTGTACTTTGGGATAAAACAAGTACACCTTTGGCCTCAGCAGAAATAGTGTGTTGTAGGCATTTTGCAGATGCCCACCAGTCTCTGACATCAGATTTTTTTGATTGCATACAAAATTCCTTCAGTTGCAATATATTTCTGAGTGTCTTTGCATGAGCTCCTAAAACACACACACACACACACACATTCCATGGAATTCTTATCAGAGTTTTGACTAGGCCAGTCTTTAACCCTCTATTTCTTCTTTCTGGGCTATCGATTGGTGGATCTGCGAGTGTGCTTTAAACTTAAAAGTTCCATTTGCGGTTCAACTTTCTCACAGATGGCCTCACACTCTCCAAAATTTCCATGACCATGATGCTTCACAGTTGGTATAAAGCATTTTTCCTTAAAATACTGTCTTCAGTTTGTGCCACAAATGTCTATTGCAAAGGCCCGTACACACGATCGGATTTTCCGACGGGAATTGTGTGATGGCAGGCTGTTGTCGGGAAATTAGACCGCTTGTACGGACAATTGTTGTCAGATTTTCTGAGAGCAAATGTTGGATAGCATGCTTTTAATGTGTGCTGTCGGATTATCCGATCGTGTGTACAGAAGTCTTTCGGGAAAAAATCCAAAGTACAAACACGCATGCTTGGGAGCAATGCTAACCATAACACAATATTAGCAGAAGGTGCCCAAAGGGTGGCGCTAAAGAGCTGAAAAAACACGTAGTTTCGTGTTTGTTGGCCGACAATTCTTTGCCGTTTGTATGCAAGACAAATTCCTGGCCAACGCCCTTCGGACAAAAGTCCTACGCTTTGTCCGTGGAAAATCTGATCGTGTGTACCAGGCTTTACAGTGACCAATCAATTCTATATTTAATGGATCAGTCTTCAGCATGTTGTTCTAGTAGGCCTGACCTTTACCTATTGACCATGTTCAGTGGAAAACTGTAGTCTTGATTCAGGGTTCTTACTGTAGTCTTGCTCCCCTAGAGCAGACAAAAAAAATCACAAAAACTGATTAAAAAAAACCACATGAAACCACAGTTTGTACATCCATCTTCAATTCAGTTTACATCATTACACATCTGTTTTTCACAAGTCTGTTTTTTTGGTTATTGAAGAAACTAGTCATATGTGACAAAAGTATAAAAAAATATATATATATGTTTCTTCTACATCTGGTGGACGTGTCCAGCAACACACAGCTTCTGGTCGTACATTCTTGACATCTACAACGCTACCACTGACTCTCACACCCCCTTATCCCAAACCATCACCCTCCTGTCCTTTGTATTAGACTCTAACTAAAAAGGGGCTTCTTTTTTATTAGTGGCTTGAAATGTAATGGCTAGGCATTGGAAGTCAGTGGATCCCTCCACAGTCGCAGAATAGTTTGTTAAACTCGCTTGCATACTTCTGGAAGAGCTGTTGCACAACATCCAGATACATTTTCTACATACATTCTACATGGATATTCTTGGTGTGTCTGGATTTTCTTTTCTGAAGCCTCGTACACACGAACGAGTTTCTCGGCAAAAACCAGCAAGAAACTTGCTGGCAGAGATTTTTTGCCGAGAAATTCGTTCGTGTGTATGGTTTCTCGTCAAGAAAAGCGACAAGAATCTCGACGAGAAAATAGAGATCCTGCTCTCTATTTTCTCGTCGAGATTCTCGTCGGCATGTTTCTCGACGAGAAAAGTGAGTGTGTGTACACTTACCTGTCCTCCCGGAAGCCCGCGCATGTTCGAAATGAATTTGACGCATGCGCGGTAGCTTCCTAGGCATAGGTAGGGTATACCAAGATGGCGGCGACTGCATCGAATGTGACGAGCGCATGCTCGTCGTAGTCGATGACGTCACCGCGTACGCTCCATTCAAAGAACCGCGGGTTCTTTGAATCGAGCGTGTGTACACTCGGCCGGGACAAGTTTCTTGTCCAAGAATCTCGTCGAAAAAAACGACATGTTTTTTCCGACGAGAATCTCGGCCGTGTGTACGAGGCTTCACTCTCCTCGGTTCCAAACAGTTTTTTCCTAACTTTGGAACCCTTCAGCACAAGGTTTAAGCTAGGCCTCTCCCATCTGTACAATTCTCTTCCTTCTTTATTTGTTTTCTTCCCATCTCTTTTTCCCTCTTCTACCTACTTTTTTCCATCACTGAGTCCATTCTTCAGTCTGTTTAATTTTCCCCTTGAACCACAAAATGATACATAGGTATTCACCCACAAAAGTGATACCCCCCCCCTTTTTAGGGGAGGACCACATTTCTACATTCTTCTGTTACCCACTGCACTCCAAGACCTCAGTGGCACATCTAATACGAGACTCTAGACTGAAAATTCTACCATGCTTGCCCTCCACGGGTTCCAGACAAAAGATGTCTAGCTGAAACATTTTGGTAGAAAGAGGTTGTTGCCTCTTTCTACTGTCCTACTCCAATACAGAACAAATCTGCCTCTTTTCATATTGGGAATGTTATCAGGATTTGACATGATGAAGCTCTTTCTATGTCTATATTTTATACTTGAAAATTAATAAAATCGTATTCTTTAATAACAAAATATATGTTTCTTTCCTAAAAACAGATGTAACAGACATAAATGGACCACATCTGTTTATGTCCACAAAAATGGAAAAGAACAGAAACCTTTTCATTTTTTTTCTCCAGAAAAAAATGGACTAAGATAACTATAAGCGAATGGAAACAAGCATTTGTTCTTTTACATCTGCCCGCCCTTAAGCATATATTGTGGTTCATTCTGGATCTGTCTGAAAACCTGACAGATGAATCCAGACTGAACATTTGTGTTAAAGGACCCTAATGTTCTCTTTTACCTGCCACACCTTCTATGCAGGTGTAGCGGGGTGTACAATTTAGGGGAGTGTCTGAGTGGTAGTTGGGCTCAGACACACTATTGTTAGGGTTAAATGGACCATTTGTGTACCATGGGAGTTGGTATTGGTGTGTAGTTCCCTGGGACCTACAGGTGGCGGTGGCGCCCTGGGTCCGGGTTGAACCACAATACAGGGTTGTGCCTTTTCTTGTCCCCTTTCGGCAGCGGTGCGGCGGGGCAGGGAACCTGCTGTGCCTGTTGGGAGAGGGTATAAAAAGGGGCGGCCATCTTCCATGGGGGGTTGTCCACACCCAGGCACCTTCGGCCTGGGTCAATGGTTCGTTTTTTGTCCACGCCCAGGCACCTTCGGCCTGGGTGTGTGGGTGGTTATCTCTGGGTGCCCTAGGCCCGGAGGCCTGGTTCCTGTTTCATCCAAGACACCTTCAGTCTGGGGTGAGGTACTATTTTGAAGGCCCGGGGCCCAGCAACCTTCGGCTGGGGTCCGCTAGGGATCGAGAGCTCCCAGGGTGCCGCCTTGCGAGGGGACCCGTATCTGAGATGAGGAGGCCAGGGAGGTAACCCTTTCCGAAGACCCAGCGCAGAGTCGTGGTGACAGTGAGGGCCTCTGGTAACTCTCCGGAGGGATGGTTTTCTCCTTGACATGGGCCAATACTTTGAGAAGGAAGTTCACCAGATCAGTGGCAGTGACCGTACTCTCTCCAAGTCAGTGGCAGTGACTTCACAGGGCAAGGCCCTATTCACCAGGTCAGTGGCAATGACCCGTTCTCCAAGTCAGTGGCAGTGACTTTCTATTCACCAGGTCTGTTTGCAGAGACCAACCTCACGGTCTGTGGCAGAGATCATGCGCCAAAGCTGTTTGTGAAATCTAAACAGTAAAAGAACATGATTCAAGTTTGTGCCTGGACCTCCTCCCACCTAAGCTGTCCAGTGTCTTGTCCCAACCTGTCTGCTTTCAAAGAGGCATATTTATTATCCGTGTGAAATAAATATAGAAGTTGGACTTTCAGTTGGTGTGGACAGTTATATTCCTGGGGAAACATAAGGACTTGCATCTATCTAAGGTAGAGGTGAGAATCATCCTCGGGAGGATTCAACTCCAGCCGCAGGCAGACCAGAAAAATAACACCGCTCAACCTCCTTACTCAGGAGGGTACAGGCTTGTGGTGCTGTGTGCCTCTCCCTTCCCTGCGAGGAGCCGAAAACACATACAAAAGGGCAGGTAGGGGGAGAGGTGAAGGGCGCTACACAGGTTAACCACTTCATCCACGGAAGGCTTTACCCCCTTCCTGACCGGGCCATTTTTTGCGATACGGCACTACGATGCTTTAACTGACAATTGCGCAGTCGTGCGATGCTGTACCCAAATAAAATGTATGTCCTTTTTTCCCCACAAATAGAGCTTTCTTTTGGTGGTATTTAATCACCTCTGCGGTTTTTATTTTTTGTGCTATAAACAAAAAAAGACCAACAATTTTGAAAAAAAAAAACAACAATATTTTTTAGATTCTGCTATAAAACACATCCAATAAAATTTTGAAAAAAATCTAATTTCTTCATCAGTTTAGGCCAATATGTATTCTGCTACATGTTTTTGGTAAAAAAAATGAAGGGCTGCCCTGCCACAGAATATGTATGTGGGGCGGTCCTTAAGCTGTTAAATTGGTGCAGTCTTTATTTGTAGATACGCACACTTTGAAACCAACTGTTAAAAATTATTTTCAGCTCCCACAGTAACATATTTTTTTTTCAGACTTTCTTTTAGCATCAAACAGTCAGCTCTTGGGTAGAATTTGATGGACCGGCCAGTCCTGGACAAATTAATGGTTGCTTAAAATCAACTTTAAAATTATTTTCCTTACAGTTCAATGATTGAGTTTAAATAGTTTGGCAATCTTTTTGGAATCCCTTTTCAGACTCACAGACATCCAAAACCTTTAGAGAGCTCTATTGATCTTGGCAGGATGACACCACACACATCAATAGAAAGTAGAACAGCAGACATCAGACCATAGATATCAGAGGTTATACAGTGTAAAACAGGTTCCTGCTGCATACTGCCTATGGAGGTTCTAATCACTGTTACCTAATTTAAAATACCTGTTTTCAATGTAGCACTACCCCCATAGGAGTTGCAAATGTCAGGGTTCCCCACTGCGGCACATAGCCAGTCACATAGCATTTCCAACTTGCATCCAGACACAGAAAACAGTCCTTGAGCTTTGTTTTTGTTGTTTTATTAGGGCATAATAATTTGGATGGGGTTAGGAATTATGGGATGCCCAATTTGACAGGTAAAAAAAAAAAAAAAAAAAACAGGGACAAAGTCCTCCCTATTTACAGTTTCCACTTGATTCTCCTGCACAGCTCCACTTGATTTACTCCTTTTTTGGAAACACACAGTCTTTTGTTAGCTTAGCAACAGCCCCTTACAGGCTAGAAACTCTCAGTCCCTTAGGAAAGTAGCACATGTGTTTGTGAACTGCATCCTGGAGCACCTCCACTCCCCTGTAGACACTAGCTTTACTTCTGCAGGAAATGCTAGCCCACCTGGCCGCCTTTTCACCAGCCCACCCGGCTGCTTCTTCTTCCCAGTCTACCTGACTGACACTCTTCACCAGTCTACCCGACTGACACTCTGGAGATATCCCAGGGCAAGGCTGAAGACCTGAGTACACCACTGGCTTGTCTGTCCCTGCACCATGCTGATGTACAGTACTCACACTGTCCTTCCTTGTTCCTGCTGCCTCTTTGGAAAGCCTCCTCCAACTTCTGTGGTAGGATCCTTCCAGGCCAGCCACCTGAGCCCCAGCCTGAGGTAGAGCCCCTCCCCAGCAGGGCTCACTGGAAGGCCACCGACAGTCTCTTTCAGCACTACATTACCATCTTCCACCCGACTCCCTTGCAGCATGACCCGTCTTTATTTAATGGCTCACTTAGTTCCCTACCAGGCCCAACTCATAATTTCATAATATAACTGGGTACTGACATTTATAGGTAAAGTTGATCCGGGGAATATCCGATTGCCTCTCGGGGGATCAGGAAGGAATTTTTTCCCCTGCTGTAGCAAATTGGATCATGCTCTTCTGGGGTTTTTTGCCTTCCTCTGGATCAACTGTGGGTATAGAATTGGGTATATGGGATTGTACGATATTTTTTTATTTATTTTTTTGGTTGAACTGGATGGACTTGTGTCTTTTTTCAACCTGACTAACTATGTAACTATGTAACTCCTGGGGATTGGCTAAGGGCCTCTAAATATGAGAACAGCCCCTCCTCACCTCTGCCCACTAGTTCCAGAATGTTCTCCAATTTTATAGAGCAAGGGGGAGGCACCACAAAGTTGTCAGTATGAGTCATGCTGGCCTGTGATGCTGTGATTGTCTCACAGCTATTGTGCCGCCCAATGGGCATAGAATTTGTTATATATATTATTTCTCTCAACCATTTTTTATGTACTGTGACAGCAGGAAGGTAAAGTCACCTGGTTGCATCCAGGGGGGTAGATATATTTCGCCCAGATTCAGGCTTTACGCCGATTTATACAGCTAGGTGGAGAGTTGTATAAGCCCAGCTGAGACTAGTGGGCTCATTGATGACTCATACCTCTAGGGAGAGGGCTGGGCGTCGTGCAGACAGGGAGTTGATGAGTCCAGCTGAACCTTGTCAGCTCATTTAGGCCTCTATAAGAAAGCCCAGCTTCATTAGATGTTAGCTCATGCCTGGAAGCAGACCTGTGTGGACTGTCTAGGGAGAGTGAACCCCTGTGCGGTGAGAGAAAGCCTGTGTGGCTATATTTTGCTTGGACATTTAAAACCAGGGACTTAGGGACTAGGACAGCACTAGGCTGATCCCAGTTGTTAGTTAGGAAACCTGTAAGTTTAGTCAGAGGTCAAGTTGACCAGGATTTATTTTGTGTTTGTTTTTTTTGCCTTGCTGTGTTTTTGTCACTGTAAATAGAAAATAAACCGCACCTTTTTGATTTTGAAAACCACAACCTCCGTCTGCTGGGCCTGTTTTTGGGTGGGGAGCCCATCCCGGGGGTCACACATACCCGCTGCCGAGCTAGCCCCCTCACAGTTGGTGGAGAACCAGTGGCAGTTTTTTTTTAAGCCAGCATGGAGGAGATACTGAAACAGCTGGCTCTAGCAAATGCCAATCAACAGCAGACAAATGCAGGTTTGCAAAGGAGCCTTGCAGCCCAGCAGCAAGCTCATCAACAGAGCCTTGCAACTTTACAACAGAGTCTGGAGGCTCAGCAACAAGCCCAACAGCAATCTGAGGCCCGCTTCATAGACCTGTTGCAGAAGCAAGAGCAGAGACTACAACAACAGATGGAAGCAGTAATGCAGCAACGTCCGCAGACCGGTGAGGAAAGCCGTCCCACTAATACCGCGTCCTTTGGGGTGAGTCGTTTATTGACAAAAATGACTGGAGAGGATGATCCAGAGGTATTTTTGACCACATTTGAAAGGACCGCTGAAAGAGAAAAGTGGCCTGAGGAGCAGTGGGCTGGACTGGTGGCTCCTCTGTTAACGGGTGAATCGCAGAAAGCTTACTATGACCTAGAGCCTGACCAAGCAAAAGACTATGTGATGCTAAAAGCTGAAATATTGGCAAGGCTGGGTGTCACCCTGGCTGTCCGGGCTCAGCGTGTGCATAACTGGACTTTCCAGCTTGGAAAACCCCCCAGGTCTCAAATGTATGATCTCATTCACCTGAGCAGACAGTGGCTACAGCCAGAGACTTTGTCCGCACCAAAGATTGTGGAACGTGTTGTAATGGATCGGTTTTTGAGAGCTCTTCCTACTGCCATCCAAAAGTGGGTAAGCCATGGAGACCCAGAGACGGCCGATGGTCTTGTGGATCGTGTGGAGAAATACTTGGCTACAGAGAACCTGACGGCCTCTTCCAGAGACACTCGGACTTTCCACCCTAAGACCAGACCATCCCCAGGGGCGGATAAGATGATTCCAAGGGGTAAGGGTGGAGAGAGTGAGAGGGTGGGAGCTCTACCCCAAGTTTGGCGAGAACAGCCTGGGAAATCAGCGGCTCAAGAGGCGGCAAGAAGGATCATTTGCTACCGCTGCCGGCAAGCGGGACATATTGCAGCAAATTGCCCGGTTTTGGAGGAACCCATGCAGTGTGACTTTCTGACGGGCAGACGTCAGTCGCTGTGTGCGACAGTCGCATGCACTGCCATTCGGGGAACTGAGAAACATTTATGCAAAATGTGTATTAATGGTAGAAATGTTGTGGTATTGCTGGATTCAGGTAGCCTTGTGACCCTGATAAAGGCTGAGTTAGTTAAAACAGAGGTCTCTGGGAATAGCAAGGTAGCCGTTATTTGTGTGCATGGGGACACCCGAGAGTATCCAGTGACTACAGTGTGTTTCGAGACCCCCAAAGGTACCCTTTCTCATCCAGTGGGCTTAGTGTCTCAGTTACCGCATGACGCCATTGTGGGAAGGGATTTTCCGAAGTTCTGGGAACTGTGGGATGATCATGAGCCCCCCACTGGTGCCCCTATGTACCAGGAATATGATAGCCAGAACTCCTCTGAGAGTGGTGAGGACTCTCCCGAATTTCCCTTGTCAGTATTGGCAGGGGAGACTCAAGAAACTGGAGAGGAGCCCACCTCCTCAGACGAAAACCTACCGTCTGTGGAGTTTTCTGATCTTGAGGTTCACAGGGAAAACTTTGCCACAGAACAGTTGAAAGACCCCGCCCTAATAAAGGCACGGGAAAACGTAGTGAAAATAGATGGCGAGTTAGTGAACCCAGATAATACCTGCACTTACCCATACTTCAGCGTAGAGAAGGACCTACTGTATCGGGTGGCAAAAAGGGCAGAAGAAACCGTTGAGCAGCTGGTGGTGCCCAAACCTTACAGGAAGTTGGTGTTGGAGTTGGCCCATGGGCACATTCTTGGAGGTCATCTGGGGACAGAGAAAACCCGAGAGAGGGTATTACAGAGATTCTATTGGCCTGGGGTGATGAAGGACATAGAAAATTATTGTTCCTCCTGCCCTGTGTGTCAGAGGTCGGCCCCGATGCCACACTTCCGTAGCCCGCTGGTCCCTCTACCCATCATTGAGGTCCCGTTTGAGAGAATCGCAATGGATTTGGTAGGTCCTATAATCAAGTCCGCTAGGGGGCACCAGTACATATTGGTTATAATGGACTATGCCACCCGTTATCCAGAAGCGATCCCTCTCAGAAATACCTCGGCCAAAACCATAGCCAAAGAGCTATCTCTTGTTTTTAGCCGGGTGGGTATTTGTAAAGAACTGCTTACGGACCAAGGTACACCCTTTATGTCCCGGGTTATGAAGGAGCTGTGTAAATTGTTCAAAGTGACGCAATTACGTACATCTGTGTATCACCCCCAAACCGATGGGCTGGTTGAAAGATTCAACAAAACCCTAAAACAAATGTTGAAGAAAGTGGTGGATAGGGATGGAAAGGATTGGGACTGTCTACTTCCTTATTTGATGTTTGCTATTAGGGAGGTGCCCCAATCCTCTACGGGATTCTCCCCCTTTGAGTTACTGTATGGGAGACACCCAAGAGGGCTGTTGGATATTGCCAAGGAAACTTGGGAAAGTGAGAGTTCTCCCCACAGGAGTGTGATTGAGCATGTCGCCCTGATGCAAGATCGAATTGCACAGGTAATGCCCATCGTGAAGGAACATTTGGCCCAAGCGCAGTTGGCACAGCAGAGAGTGTACAACCGTGGAGCCAAGACCCGTACCTTTTCCCCGGGGGATAGGATATTGGTACTTGTCCCTACGGTTGAAAGTAAATTCCTTGCCAAATGGCAAGGCCCCTACGAGATAATGGAAAAAGTGAGCGAAGTGAATTACAAGGTCAGACAACCAGGAAGGCGAAAGCCCGAACAGATCTATCACGTTAATCTGTTGAAAGCCTGGAGGGATAGAGAGTCCCTAGTCGCAGACACTTGGTCACCAGCTCAAACTGGTTGCGTGATTCCTGAGGTTGGAATCGCAGCCACCTTGTCACAACCCCAACAACAGGAGGTTAAGGAGTTTGTGCTTCGCAACAAGGAGGTATTCTCTGAGCTGCCGGGACAAACATCTGGGGTAGAGCATGACATTATTACCCCGCCCGGTGAAAGGGTGAAGTTAAAACCCTATCGGATCCCAGAGGCCCGACGGGAGGCAATACGGGAGGAAGTACAGAAAATGCTGAACTTAGGGGTGATAGAGGAGTCCCAAAGTGATTGGTCTAGTCCCATTGTGTTGGTGCCTAAACCGGATGGGAGCTGGCGATTTTGTAACGATTTTCGTCAGTTGAACAAAGTTACAAAATTTGACACCTACCCCATGCCACGTATAGATGAGTTGATCGACCGGCTGGGAACAGCCCGATACATGACGACTCTTGACCTCACAAAAGGGTATTGGCAAATCCCCCTGGCCAAGTCAGCCAAAGAGAAAACCGCATTTGTAACCCCAGACGGGGCGTTCCAATATAAAAGAATGCCGTTCGGGTTACAGAATGCGCCGGCCACATTCCAGCGGAAAATGGACCAGATGCTGAGGCCCCATCGGAAGTATGCTGCGGCTTACCTGGATGACGTAATTGTCCATAGCACAGATTGGGCCTCACATCTGCCAAAAGTGCAAGCAGTCCTGGACTCTGTTCGGGAAGCAGGGTTTACGGCTAACCCCAAGAAGTGTACCATTGGGCAGGAGGAGGCCAAATATCTTGGGTACACCATTGGGAGGGGAGTAATAAAACCCCAACTCAACAAAGTCGAGGCCATCCAGAGTTGGCCACGTCCCAACAGCAAGAAGCAGGTACGAGCCTTTCTGGGAATCGCTGGGTATTATCGGCGATTCATTCCCCACTTTGCTTCTAAGGCTGTGCCCCTAACCAACCTGACGAAGGGGAAAGGGTCGGTCATGATTAAATGGACCCCCGAGGCTGAGGCAGCATTCCAATTCTTGAAACAAGCCTTATGTAGCCAGCCAGTGTTGTACTCACCCGACTTCTCTAAAGACTTTGTCGTACAAAGTGATGCGTCAGATGTGGGGTTAGGAGCAGTATTGTCCCAGGTCTGGAACGGGGAAGAGCACCCAGTCATTTACCTCAGCAGGAAGTTGAAGTCCCATGAGGTAAATTACGCCACCGTTGAAAAGGAGTGTTTAGCGGTGAAGTGGGCTCTAGATTCCCTTCGGTACTACCTGCTAGGTAGGCACTTTGACATGGTTACGGATCACGCTCCGTTAAAGTGGATGGCTCAAAACAAGGAAACAAATAGAAGAGTGAATAGGTGGTTCCTGGCCCTCCAGGAATTCAACTTCACAGTAAAGCATCGCCCTGGCGTTCAAATGGGGAATGTGGATGCTTTGTCTCGAGTACATGAATGCCTGATTGCTGGTGTTCCAACCCCGAGGTTAAAACAAGAGGGGGGGGTATGTGACAGCAGGAAGGTAAAGTCACCTGGTTGCATCCAGGGGGGTAGATATATTTCGCCCAGATTCAGGCTTTACGCCGATTTATACAGCTAGGTGGAGAGTTGTATAAGCCCAGCTGAGACTAGTGGGCTCATTGATGACTCATACCTCTAGGGAGAGGGCTGGGCGTCGTGCAGACAGGGAGTTGATGAGTCCAGCTGAACCTTGTCAGCTCATTTAGGCCTCTATAAGAAAGCCCAGCTTCATTAGATGTTAGCTCATGCCTGGAAGCAGACCTGTGTGGACTGTCTAGGGAGAGTGAACCCCTGTGCGGTGAGAGAAAGCCTGTGTGGCTATATTTTGCTTGGACATTTAAAACCAGGGACTTAGGGACTAGGACAGCACTAGGCTGATCCCAGTTGTTAGTTAGGAAACCTGTAAGTTTAGTCAGAGGTCAAGTTGACCAGGATTTATTTTGTGTTTGTTTTTTTTGCCTTGCTGTGTTTTTGTCACTGTAAATAGAAAATAAACCGCACCTTTTTGATTTTGAAAACCACAACCTCCGTCTGCTGGGCCTGTTTTTGGGTGGGGAGCCCATCCCGGGGGTCACACATACCCGCTGCCGAGCTAGCCCCCTCACAGTACGTTATGTTTAGTTTACATGCTGCCATCTAGTGACCTTTTGTGGTAATGCACCTATTCGTTGTTTCTTTGTCTGATCTATGACACACTTCCTTTCTGTGTAATGCTCCACCCTTCTTGCTGAGTTTTGTACTTCCTGCCTAATGGAGAAAAGCTACAGGCCACATGTAACATGGGCACATGTATTCTGCATAAGTAAGCTACAGACAGTATCATCTTTTGACCGCACAAGTACTACAACCTATTCATCTGTTTGTATCCTGTCATATGCTGTAACCTGTTTCTAGATTAAAGCACTTCTACGAATAGAATCGGTACTTGGGGAGTTCAAGCTATCTGATGAGGATTGTCCTCAGTGATTATATCTGCTTATACAGGCAAAGCATAGAGGTCTCACAAGGGATGGATCGCTTCACAACAATCGGAGTCAGAATAGCTATCACATGGTACAGGGTGTTCAGGTAACATGTGATCACTTGTGACCAATCACAGATCACACAAAGTAGTAACAATGATGCGACGAATGAACTCCATTCATGACTATTGTTTACTATGTGACCTGTGATTGCACAGCGGTCACATGGTATCTAGGCCATTCATAGCAGCCCGATAACGAGCACCGCAATCCGTTGGATACCGCAGTTGCAGAGCGCATGAGCATCGCAATCTATGGGTACATCGTGGTGCCTGGGGGAGCTGCCCGCCAGCAGTAAATGTAGTGTTGGCGGTCGGCAAGTGGTTAAATTAACCTGTAAAATCTGTGTTATTCTGCTGGAAATAGATATTGTTCCTGGAATAGATACATTTGGTTTTTCTAGGATATTATCTGCTTCAATGTATATTTTTGAATGCTTAGGCTCATATAAGAAGTTTCCATTCATGAAACATTGGGTTAAATAACGCCTTCATGGTGAAGGTAAAACAAATCCTAATGCTTGAAACCAGATTTGGAACTTTGACATGTATATATCATCACAACTTCTTATGCAAATTATTTATACCTTGCTTTTTTCAGGAGTTTTTGGGGTTTCATTTGGTGGTAAATGGTAATTATTTTTTTTTATATTCAAGTGTCCCAAAATAGTAAAAAAAAAAGATATAATTCTTCTATTACCATGATCTAAAACCCTCAAAAAAAAAATTCCTACCCCTGCCGTTCATAGCAATACCACCCGTCTATGTTATTTGTTGGTTGTAGTAGAGCCCAAAAACAATAGTGCTCATTTTTCATTTGTTATCCTACCTAAACCACACCAACACTAACTGACCTTGTTACTAAATATTTTTTTTTTTAATCCTACCTTAAAAGAAACTGACCCTAAAATGTAACCATGACCTTTGACCCTAAATTTGACCCTGACATTGACCTAGATCAAACTGTGGTCTAGCTCTTTTATCTTTAATATATATATATATATATATATATATATATATATATATATACATACATACATACATACACAGTATTTCACAAAAGTGAGTACACCCCTCATCACATTTTTGAAAATATTTTATTTTATCTTTTTCATGTGGCAACACTGAAGAAATTACACTTTGCTACACTGTTTGCTACACTGTTATACAAGCTGTACACTCACTACTTCACATTGTAGCAAAAGTTCATTTCTTCAGTGTTGTCATATGAAAAGTGAAAAGATATAATAAAATATTTACAAAATAGCTGGTCTTCCCGGTTCCTGGTCATTTGGATGATACCCGAAGCTGTTGGTGACAGCTCGGATTCTGTACTAGTATGCACATACAGTAGAGCTGCATGATAAATAAGAGAATAACAATTCCTTTGCTTAAAATAAAGATCATGATTCTCTCAAGATTCTGAAGAACTATTTTTTTAAAGATTCACAACCCCTGAACATTAGGTTATCAATAAAATAAGATATAAGCCTCTTTGCTTCAGTCAAATTTAAATAAATGTAATGAAAAATAATACCTACCACAATTTTTTTGGTTTACACTTCAGCGGTCAGCAATTGTACAAAGCAATGAAAAGTTATTTTACAAATGTAGCACACCCTCAGTTAAGAGAGCTGCTGGTATTGTTTTGGGCCTGTATCGTACTGCTGTCAACCCCAAGAAACTGTCTCTACCCTCCACTGACACAGCTGTAATAAATGAGAGTGTGGAACCCACTAGCTAGCTATATGAACCACAATACCGCAATAGGGCATACAGTCACAGTTCACAATTTGGTTTACCTGTGTCGGCCGTCTCCCTGTAGCAGTTAATACTCCACACAATGTGTTTGCTTAACCACAAAAGTATTTTACTGAATAAGAAATGACAGGTTAAACAATTATGCGGTTTGCTTATGCAGAGCCCTGCAAAAACCAAAGTTATAAACATAAAACTTTATAGGGATGTAATAGAATCTTATTTCACACTAAATGTCTTTGAATAAACTATGCTTGCGAGCTCCCCCCAGCAGGCGATATGGCGCCCAAATAATGTCACCGTGAGTTCCAGTCAGGCCTGACTACTTTCAAACACAGTTACTTCAATAGAAGGGATCTTCGCTAGCAAACGTTGGTGCACGTAATATTTGTAATCCAAGGGATATCAAAAGTTAGCTAAACTCCTGCTATGCTTTAGGGCGCAAAGCCACAAGTAATAAAATGCCCAACTTTAACTACGCAGTTACTGCGCAACACACTGTCCCCTGGTGTTGTAGCGCACTGCTCATATGGCGATGGGCCCTAAACAAAGAATCACGGGCCTACTAAACAGTTAAGAGTCCTGGGCAAGTGCCCTCTCACCCGACCAGGCCCAGTCCGTTCGGCTGGTTCCGTTGCAGGTGCTCCGACACACGATCTCTCCACCACCCATAGTCTCCGGTCCCTCCGACAACCGTATGGAAGTTGATAGATGGGTCGACTCTTGGATGCTCCGAGATGTCAGCAGGCTCTCCGGATGGGATTCCCTCCTTCCGACAGGCAGGCTTTCCGGAATCTGCAGGCCCAGGCTCTGCAGCCTAGACAGACACAACAGGCCTCAACACAGGCTCCGACTTGCTGGGCGGGTGATGTCCGAAGGGAGCGCGTGTTACTCCTCCTTCCCCTTAAATAACCATCCCCAGCAGACCTTGCGCCGGGCAATGCACTGTGGGCGTACAGCTGCACTGTGGGTACAGTAGTCTATATAACATCCACGGCATTGGAGTCCATCTCTCCCTGTACCACAAGTCCCACCATGCACCTTTCTCAAGTTTAAACAGTAGCCAATCTATTGTCAAATAGAACTCCGGAGGGATCTGGGTTCACTTGCATATAAAAGTAGTCTTTATCGCATACCATAAAGTGACACCCCGCTACACAAATAAAACAAATATATTTATTTATTTTTGCGCTTTTTTCAATGTGAATATATGTTAAAGCTGTAAAAATATTAATGAACAAAGCCAACAAAAAAGTTAGTTATTAATAGTTTATAAAATAGAAGTAAAGAGAAAAAAAAGCAGCAGGAAAATAATAATTAAATGGAGAAGGAGACTAATGAGTTAATAAGGCTGATTAGAGTAAATTAAGGGTTAATAAGGTATTAAACAGAGGAACAATTTATTAAAAACCAACCCAAAAAATATATATATATATATATATATATATATATATATATATATATATTGTGACAGCAGGAAGGTAAAGTCACCTGGTTGCATCCAGGGGGGTAGATATATTTCGCCCAGATTCAGACTTTACGCCGACTTATACAACTAGGTGGAGAGTTGTATAAGCCCAGCTGAGGCTAGTGGGCTCATGGATGACTCATACCTCTAGGGAGAGTGTGGGGCGTTGTGCAGACAGGGAGTTGATGAGACCAGCTGAAGCTTGTCAGCTCATTTAGGCCTCTATAAGAACTCCCAGATTCATTAGGTGTTAGCTGATGCCTGGAAGCAGACCTGTGTGGACTTCCTGGAGAGAGTGAACCCTTGTGCGGTGAGACAAAGCCTGTGTGGCTATTTGCTTGGACATTTAAACCCAGGGACTTAGGGACTAGGACAGCACTAGGCTGATCCCAGTTGTTAGTTAGGAAACCTGTATGTTTAGTCAGAGGTCAAGTTGACCAGGATTTATTTTGTTTATGTTTCTTTTGCTTTGCTGTGTTTTGTCACTGTAAATAGAAAATAAACCGCACCTTTTTGATTTTGAAAACCACAAGCTCCGTCTGCTGGGCCTGTTTTTGTGTGGGGAGCCCATCCCGGGGGTCACACACACCCGCTGCCGAGCTAACCCCCTCACAGTTGGTGGAGAATGCGGGCAGTTTTTTTTTAAGCCAGCATGGAGGAGATACTGAAGCAGCTGGCTCTAGCAAATGCCAATCAACAGCAGACAAATGCAGGTTTGCAAAAGAGCCTTGCAGCTCATCAACAGAGCCTTGCAGCTCAACAACAGAACTTCGCAGCCCAGCAGCAAGCTCATCAACTGAGCCTTGCAGCCCAGCAGCAGACAAACGCAACTTTGCAACAGAGTCTGGAGGCTCAGCAACGAGCCCAGCAGCAATCTGAGGCCCGCTTCATAGACCTGTTGCAGAAGCAAGAGCAGAGACTACAACAACAGATGGAAGCAGTAATGCAGCAATGTCCGCAGACCAGTGAGGAAAGCCGTCCCACTAATACCGCGTCCTTTGGGGTGAGTCGTTTATTGACAAAAATGACTGGAGAGGATGATCCAGAGGTATTTTTGACCACATTTGAAAGGACCGCTGAAAGAGAAAAGTGGCCTGAGGAGCAGTGGGCTGGACTGGTGGCTCCTCTGTTAACTGGTGAATCGCAGAAAGCTTACTATGACCTAGAGCCTAACCAAGCAAAAGACTATGTGATGCTAAAAGCTGAAATATTGGCAAGGCTGGGTGTCACCCAGGCTGTCCGGGCTCAGCGTGTGCATAACTGGACTTTCCAGCTTGGAAAACCCCCCAGGTCTCAAATGTATGATCTCATTCACCTGAGCAGAAAGTGGCTACAGCCAGAGACTTTGTCCGCACCAAAGATTGTGGAACGTGTTGTAATGGATCGGTTTTTGAGAGCTCTTCCTACTGCC
Organism: Rana muscosa; assembly: GCA_029206835.1. Lineage (NCBI taxonomy): Eukaryota > Metazoa > Chordata > Amphibia > Anura > Ranidae > Rana > Rana muscosa. The sequence continues at coordinate 198,202,692 of CM055128.1, forward strand.
ATCCAAAAGTGGGTAAGCCATGGAGACCCAGAGACGGCCGATGGTCTTGTGGATCGTGTGGAGAAATACTTGGCTACAGAGAACCTGACGGCCTCTTCCAGAGACACTCGGACTTTCCACCCTAAGACCAGACCATCCCCAGGGGCGGATAAGAGGATTCCAAGGGGTGAGGGTGGAGAGAGTGAGAGGGTGGGAGCTCTACCCCAAGTTTGGCGAGAACAGTCTGGGAAATCAGCGGCTCAAGAGGCGGCAAGAAGGATCGTTTGCTACCGCTGCCGGCAAGCGGGACATATTGCAGCCAATTGCCCGGTTGTGGAGGAACCCATGCAGTGTGACTTTCTGACGGGCAGACGTCAGTCGCTGTGTGCGACAGTCGCATGCACTGCCATTCGAGGAACTGAGAAACATTTATGCAAAATGTGTGTTAATGGTAGAAATGTTGTGGTATTGCTGGATTCAGGTAGCCTTGTGACCCTGATAAAGGCTGAGTTAGTTAAAACAGAGGTCTCTGGGAATAGCAAGGTAGCTGTTATTTGTGTGCATGGGGACACCCGAGAGTATCCAGTGACTACAGTGTGTTTCGAGACCCCCAAAGGTACCCTCTCTCATCCAGTGGGCTTAGTATCTCAGTTACCGCATGACGCCATTGTGGGAAGGGATTTTCCGAAGTTCAGGGAACTGTGGGATGATCCTGAGCCCCTCACTGGTGCCCCTATGTACCAGGAATGTGATAGCCAGAACTCCCCTGAGAGTGGTGAGGACTCTCCGGAATTTCCCTTATCAGTATTGGCAGGGGAGACTCAAGAAACTGGAGAGGAGCCCACCTCCTCAGACGAAAACCTACCGTCTGTGGAGTTTTCTGATCTTGAGGTTCACAGGGAAAACTTTGCCACAGAACAGTTGAAAGACCCCGCCCTAATAAAGGCACGGGAAAACGTAGTGAAAATAGATGGCGAGTTAGTGAACCCAGATAATACCTGCACTTACCCATACTTCAGCGTAGAGAAGGACCTACTGTATCGGGTGGCAAAAAGGGCAGAAGAAACCGTTGAGCAGCTTGTGGTGCCCAAACCTTACAGGAAGTTGGTGTTGGAGTTGGCCCATGGGCACATTCTTGGAGGTCATCTGGGGACAGAGAAAACCCGAGAGAGGGTATTACAGAGATTCTATTGGCCGGGGGTGATGAAGGACATAGAAAATTATTGTTCCTCCTGCCCTGTGTGTCAGAGCTCGTCCCCGATGCCACATTTCCGTAGCCCGCTGGTCCCTCTACCCATCATTGAGGTCCCGTTTGAGAGGATCGCCATGGATTTGGTAGGTCCTATAATCAAGTCCGCTAGGGGGCACCAGTACATATTAGTTATAATGGACTATGCCACCCGTTATCCAGAAGCGATCCCTCTCCGAAATACCTCGGCCAAAACCATAGCCAAAGAGCTATCTCTTGTGTTTAGCCGGGTGGGTATTTGTAAAGAACTGCTTACGGACCAAGGTACACCCTTTATGTCCCGGGTTATGAAGGAGCTGTGTAAATTGTTCAAAGTGACGCAATTACGTACATCTGTGTATCACCCCCAAACCGATGGGCTGGTTGAAAGATTCAACAAAACCCTAAAACAAATGTTGAAGAAAGTGGTGGATAGAGATGGAAAGGATTGGGACTGTCTACTTCCTTATCTGATGTTTGCTATTAGGGAGGTGCCCCAATCCTCTACGGGATTCTCCCCCTTTGAGTTACTGTATGGGAGACACCCAAGAGGGCTGTTGGATATTGCCAAGGAAACTTGGGAAAGTGAGAGTTCTCCCCACAGGAGTGTGATTGAGCATGTCGCCCTGATGCAAGACCGAATTGCACAGGTAATGCCCATCGTGAAGGAACATTTGGCCCAAGCGCAGTTAGCACAGCAGAGAGTGTACAACCGTGGAGCCAAGACCCGTAACTTTTCCCCGGGGGATAGGATACTGGTACTTGTCCCTACGGTTGAAAGTAAATTCCTTGCCAAATGGCAAGGCCCCTACGAGATAATGGAAAAAGTGAGCGAAGTGAATTACAAGGTCAGACAACCAGGAAGGCGAAAGCCCGAACAGATCTATCACGTTAATCTGTTGAAAGCCTGGAGGGATAGAGAGTCCCTAGTCGCAGACACTTGGTCACCAGCTCAAACTGGTTGCGTGATTCCTGAGGTTGGAATAGCAGCCACCTTGTCACAACCCCAACAACAGGAGGTTAAGGAGTTTGTGCTTCGCAACAAGGAGGTATTCTCTGAGCTGCCGGGACAAACATCTGGGGTAGAGCATGACATCATTACCCCGCCCGGTGAAAGGGTGAAGTTAAAACCCTATCGGATCCCAGAGGCCCGACGGGAGGCAATACGGGAGGAAGTACAGAAAATGCTGAACTTAGGGGTTATAGAGGAGTCCCAAAGTGATTGGTCTAGTCCCATTGTGTTGGTGCCTAAACCGGATGGGAGCTGGCGATTTTGTAACGATTTTCGTCAGTTGAACAAAGTTACAAAATTTGACACCTACCCCATGCCACGTATAGATGAGTTGATCGACCGGCTGGGAACAGCCCGATACATGACGACTCTTGACCTCACAAAAGGGTATTGGCAAATCCCCCTGGCCAAGTCGGCCAAAGAGAAAACCGCATTTGTAACCCCAGACGGGGCGTTCCAATATAAAAGAATGCCGTTCGGGTTACAGAATGCGCCGGCCACATTCCAGCGGAAAATGGACCAGATGCTGAGGCCCCATCGGAAGTATGCTGCGGCTTACCTGGATGACGTAATTGTCCATAGCACAGATTGGGCCTCACATCTGCCAAAAGTGCAAGCAGTCCTGGACTCTGTTCGGGAAGCGGGGTTTACGGCTAACCCCAAGAAGTGTACCATTGGGCAGGAGGAGGCCAAATATCTTGGGTACACCATTGGGAGGGGAGTAATAAAACCCCAACTCAACAAAGTCGAGGCCATCCAGAGTTGGCCACGTCCCAACAGCAAGAAGCAGGTACGAGCCTTTCTGGGAATCGCTGGGTATTATCGGCGATTCATTCCCCACTTTGCTTCTAAGGCTGTGCCCCTAACCAACCTGACGAAGGGGAAAGGGTCGGTCATGATTAAATGGACCCCCGAGGCTGAGGCAGCATTCCAATTCTTGAAACAAGCCTTATGTAGCCAGCCAGTGTTGTACTCACCCGACTTCTCTAAAGACTTTGTCGTACAAAGTGATGCGTCAGATGTGGGGTTAGGAGCAGTATTGTCCCAGGTCTGGAACGGGGAAGAGCACCCAGTCATTTACCTCAGCAGGAAGTTGAAGTCCCATGAGGTAAATTACGCCACCGTTGAAAAGGAGTGTTTAGCGGTGAAGTGGGCTCTAGATTCCCTTCGGTACTACCTGCTAGGTAGGCACTTTGACATGGTTACGGATCACGCTCCGTTAAAGTGGATGGCTCAAAACAAGGAAACAAATAGAAGAGTGAATAGGTGGTTCCTGGCCCTCCAGGAATTCAACTTCACAGTAAAGCATCGCCCTGGCGTTCAAATGGGGAATGTGGATGCTTTGTCTCGAGTACATGAATGCCTGATTGCTGGTGTTCCAACCCCGAGGTTAAAACAAGAGGGGGGGGTATGTGACAGCAGGAAGGTAAAGTCACCTGGTTGCATCCAGGGGGGTAGATATATTTCGCCCAGATTCAGGCTTTACGCCGACTTATACAACTAGGTGGAGAGTTGTATAAGCCCAGCTGAGGCTAGTGGGCTCATGGATGACTCATACCTCTAGGGAGAGTGTGGGGCGTCGTGCAGACAGGGAGTTGATGAGACCAGCTGAAGCTTGTCAGCTCATTTAGGCCTCTATAAGAACTCCCAGATTCATTAGGTGTTAGCTGATGCCTGGAAGCAGACCTGTGTGGACTTCCTGGAGAGAGTGAACCCTTGTGCGGTGAGACAAAGCCTGTGTGGCTATTTGCTTGGACATTTAAACCCAGGGACTTAGGGACTAGGACAGCACTAGGCTGATCCCAGTTGTTAGTTAGGAAACCTGTATGTTTAGTCAGAGGTCAAGTTGACCAGGATTTATTTTGTTTATGTTTCTTTTGCTTTGCTGTGTTTTGTCACTGTAAATAGAAAATAAACCACACCTTTTTGATTTTGAAAACCACAAGCTCCGTCTGCTGGGCCTGTTTTTGTGTGGGGAGCCCATCCCGGGGGTCACACACACCCGCTGCCGAGCTAACCCCCTCACAGTATATATATATATTTATATTTTATTTGACAAGGTTGCTTTAAACTGAATTAATTTGCAGACCAAAATTCATCCCTTTGATCTGTAAACGAATAAACAGAAAGATACAATGTTTATTTTTATCTGTCTCTTTCAGCACTGAGCAATGTTGTTGATAAACATTGGTCTCCTTTTTTTGACAGTTGTGAGTAGGGAACTGCTCTGCACTTTTTACATGAATCATGGAAATGCTGGATTAAGATTGTGTGGGAGTTTGAATCGAGATTGCAATCTTTTAACGATTAATCGTGCAGCTCTAACATACAGTATGCGGCCCATTGAAAAAGACCCACTTCACTGAGGCCTCTTATGTGCATATATACTCTCACAGGAAGGGGTTAAGGATCAATTGGTGTTTTCTGCTATTTGAAAAAATGTATAAAACTGTGTCATTCAGACTGTGCTTTTTTACAATGTAACATCTAAGACAGAACCAGTGGGTGTCTGGGTGAGCCTTAACACCCAGCTGTTATAATATAGAAGCATCACTGAGTTGTTCTCAGGCGCTGGCAACTATCCATTACATACCATCAATCGAAGGCCAGTAAGACAAGCTTCTGAATATGTTTCCATTGTGCCTTTCTGCTGCCCACTGGCAGTAAGGGGTTAATCATTATTTTAAAGCTTTGATCTAAACAATGTAACAGTCTAAATTGATTGTTGTCCAACACAAGGATCCTTTTCATAGAGAGCAGCAAAACAAGCATTCACTGTAATGACCTGTCACCAACTGAGGTAATAGAGGAGAAAATACACAATGGAGTGTAATTATAAAAAAAAAATACAGAGCTATTCAGCCTGTGAAACTGCACATACAATTATTCTATGCAAAAGGCGGTCAAAAATGTATTTTATTAGGATATCTTCTCTCCAGGCTTCTCTCTAGTCTACATACAGAACAGAGTGAATAAGCAAAATACTACATTATGGCCACTAGATAGAGCTGATGATCATAGGAAATGAATACTTATTTAATATGATTGTCAGCCCCATCTAGTGGCCATAATGATTAGGCTGCTGTACCTGTGCTCCCGCAAAAAAAAGGTGCATGCACCTTTTTGACCACGTAATTTCCCTGTTGCTCCTGCACCCTCAAGCTTGCTGTGATCTAGGATGCATAGTGGTGCCATTCAGAATGGATGGCAGCCCCCCGCACATCTCCTAAGAGGAGCGCGATTTGGCTGCGGGTGGTTGCAGGTTCAGGAACAGATGCAATTCCTGCACCCGCAGCCACATGCATAGGTGTGAAGCTAGCTTTAACCACTTCAGCCCCGGAAAAATTGGCTGCCCAATGACTGGGCCTTTTTTTCGCGATTCGGCACTGCATCGCTTTAACCACTTGACGATTGCCGCACGACGATATACGTTGACAGAATGGCACGGACAGGCAGATGGGCGTACCTGTACGTCCCTGCCTGCCAACGGGTGCCTGCAGCGGTCAGAATCATTCCAGGAGCGATCCGTGATGAGGGGGAGGCCACCGATTCATGGCCACCCCCTCACGATCGCTCCTGACGAATTTAATGCTTCCTCTGCTACTGTAACTGTAAACAGAAGCAGAGGAAGTGATGTCACTATCCTTGTGTTGGTCTTTTGGTCTAGCGCCGAGGAGAGAAGACATCTCAGAGTAAGTGCACCAACAGTACACTGACAACAGTACATGTAGGTACACTTTTCACCCCCCAGATCACCCCCTGCACCCCCAGTCACAGTGTCACCAATTGCAGTGTTAATTTTTTTACTGATCACTGCATTTGGTGTCATTTGTGACTCTAAAAAGTGTCAGGGTAGTTAGTGGTAGGCCCCTTTAGGTCCTAGGGTACCCCCCAATAAAGATTTAACCCCTTGATCGCCCCCCAGGTAACTCTTTCACCCCTGTCGCCAGTTTCACTAAGCGATCTTTTTTCTGATCGCCGTATTAGTGTCGCGGGTGATGCTAGTTAGCCTGTTAGTTCCTTTGGTTCACCGTCAGTATATGGGGGTACCTGACGCTATAAAAACCTATCTAATAAAGGTTTTAACCCCCTAATTGCCCCCTAGTCGAACCCTTTCACCAGTGATCACCATATAAGTGTCACTGGTGATGCTATTTAGGTTCACGTCAGGTTTTTATAGTGTCAGGTACACCCATATACTACCTAATAAAGGTTTTAACCCCCTGATTGCCCCCTAGATAACCCTTTCACCAGTGATCACTGTATAAGTGTTACGGGTGACGCTGGTTAGTTAGTTTGCTTTTTATAGCGTCAGGGCACCCGCCGTTTATTTACCAATAATGGTTTAACCCCTTGATCGCCCGGCAGGTGATATCAGTTAGGTTTTTGTGTCAGATAAGGTCTGCGTCACCCCAGGCAGCATCAGATTAGTGCCAGTAGCGATAACACCCACGCACGCACCATACACCTCCCTTAGTGGTATAGTATCTGAACGGATCAATATCTGATCTGATCAGATCTATACTAGCATCCCCAGCAATTTAGGGTTCCCAAAAATGCAGTGTTAGCAGAATCAGCCCAGATACCTACCAGCACCTACGTTTTGCCCCTCCGCCCAGCCTAGTCCACCCAAGTGCAGTATCGATCGATCACTGTCACTTACAAAACACATAACTGCAGCGTTCGCAGAGTCAGGCCTGATCCCTGCGATCGCTAAAAAAAATTTTGCTAGCGTTTGATACAGTTGCTGACAGTCAGGTGCTTTTTTTCCTTTGAATCTTCCTAGTGTACCACTAAATTTAAAGCCCAAAATGGCAAATTGAAGGTACACTAGTGAAGAAGCCTACACGTTTCTGAGCTTGACAGATAATGAAGAGGAAGTCACTCATCTGTCAGATTGAGGCTCAGAATACGATCCTGTAGACGACAGCGGCTCCATGACAGATAGCACTGACGACGGAGTTGAGGTCCCTGCCAAGGTCAGGTGTACCCGACCCCATTCTTTTTCTTCTGTTGTTGAGGTGCAAGAACCGCAGGGCTCTCATATGGAGCAGAGAAGTACTAGTGCCGCTCATCCTTCTGTTGAACTGGCAAGCACCAGTGGCCTAGTACACCCTGGTCATACATCCAGCACTGTAGTAACACTTGGTGACGTGGCGAGTCCCATAGGTGCAGTTCAAGCTGGCGAGGTGGCAAGCACAAGTAGTGTCCCGCTGCCACCAAGAAGACAAAGACAGGCCCGTCGTGCCCATAGTGTCCTTCCTGCAGAATTTGCCAATCCTGATTGGGAGCCCACCACTTCTACAGCACCCGTACTTCCCCCATTCACTGGCCAACCTCGGAAATTCAGGTGAAAACAGTTGATTTTACGTCACTTGATTTTTATTTGCTGTTTTTCACGGAAGATCTCTATAGATCTATTGTGGACCAAAGTAATTTGTATGCTGGTCAATTCATCGCCGCTAATTCCCAGTCCTCTCTTGCCAAAGAATGGAAACCAATTACGGTTTCCGAATTTAAGACTTTTCTGGGCCTATCCCTCGAGATGGGCATAGTTAAAATGAGTAAGTTGCAGTCATATTGGTCCATTGACCCAGTTTACCATTTGCCCGTGTTCTCTGCCTCCATGGCCAGGAAACAATACGAGCAGATCTTGCGGTTCATGAACTTCAACAACAATGAACTCTGTCGTCCTCGTGGAGACCCTGGATACGATCGGCTCTACAAAATTCTGTCCCTCGTAAACCTTTTCAACAAACGTTTTGCAGCATTGTATACTCCCCATCAAGTTGTCTGCGTTGATGAGTCCCTCATTAAATTTTCTGCCCGCTTGTCTTTCAAACAGTATCTTCCCAGCAAGCGTGCCAGATATGGGGTCAAGATGTATAAGCTCTGTGATAGGGCCACAGGCTATGCATGTAGTTTTATGGTTTACGGGGGAAAAGATAGTCACGTAGAGCCAGAGAACTGCCCAGATTACATAGGGCGCGCTGGCAAGATAGTGTGGAACTTGGTGTCACTCTTATTCGGAAAGGAGTACCACTTGTATGTGGACAATTATTACACGAGCGTGCCACTTTTTAGTCACTTGTTTGATCATCAAATTGGCGCATGTGGCACCGTGCGACCTAATTTCCGGGGCTTACCTAGAGGCTTGTAGATTCCTGTCTTAGGCTGGGGGAGAGAGTCTGCTCCAAGTGTAATAATTTTCTCACTGTGAAGTGGAGGAATAATAAGAATGTTTTCGTTCTGTCCTCCCTTCACGCAGACACGACGGTCCAAATTCATACGGCGACTGGTGTTGTGGAGAAACCCCTCTGTGTCCACGAATATAACCAAAATATGGGAGGGGTGGACCTCAACGACCAGTTGTTGGCGCCGTACCTAGTTGCCCGTAAGGCCAGACGCTGGTACAAAAAAGCGTCTGTTTACTTATTTCAATTGGCTTTGCTGAACGCTCATGTGCTATACAGAGCTTCAGGACGGAATGGTTCCTTCCTTAAATTCCAGGAAGAGATCGTCAGAGCCCTTCTGTATCCAGATGGTGCTTCACCTCACCATCCCCAACCAAATGCAGTAAGCCGGCTGCATGAGAGGTATTTTTCGTATGTCCTCCCTAGCACCCCTACCCAACGAGCCCCCCAAAGAAAATGTTGTGTCTGTAGAAAGTGCGGATATAGGCGTGACACCCATTATTATTGTCCATGCTGTCCTGACAATCCTGGTCTTTGCATTGGTGAATGTTTTGAACGCTACCACACACTAGTGCAGTTTTAGCATAGGGTACAGCATTTCACAGACAAGGACACACTTTCACAGGGTCTCCCAAGATGCCATCGCATTTTGAGAGACCCAAACCTGGAACCGAACAGTTACAGTTACAAAAAAAAAGTACAAAAAAAAAACACACAAAAAATAATAAAATAGTTGTTGTTTTATTGTTCTCTCTCTCTCTCTCTCTCTCTCTCTCTCTCTCTCTATTCTCTCTCTTATTGTTCTGCTCTTTTTTACTGTATTCTATTCTACAATGTTGTATTGTTATTTTGTTTTATCATGTTTGCTTTTCAGGTATGTAATTTTTTTATACTTTACTGTTTACTGTGTTTTATTGTCAACCATTTTTTTTGTTTTCAGGTACGCCATTCAGCTGCAGCGCGGATTTATTCATCTTGACAGCAACAGCGTTTGCTCCCACGATACATAAAGCTGTGACTCCAATGCTTTGCAGGTATGGTATGGTAAGGTCTTACTGTTATCCTGTAATGTTACTTTGTTTTATTGTTAACCATCATTTGCTTAGCTGGTACGCCATTCAGTTGCAGCGCGGATTTATTTATCTTGACAGCAACAGCGTTTGCTCCCACGATACATAAAGCTGTAACTCCAACACTGTAGGAGGTGATTTCACCACCACAGTTAAAAAAAAAAAAAAAGAGCATATATGCCGAAGTATGGGGGCAGCAGGGGTGGAGGAGCGATTTGCTCCTAACTTTTGCGGGCGGATGCCATGCTTCGGTGTATATATATATTTTAGGCACAGGTTGCGTTAAAAATTTTTTTTATTTTTTACTATGTTTTTTTTGTATTTGCTTTGCAGGCATGGTATGGTAAGGTCTTACTGTTATACTGTAATGTTACTTTGTTTTATTGTTAAAGTGGAGTTCCACCCGCAATTTTTTTTTTTTTTTAAAGTCAACAGCTACTAACACCGTAGCTGCTGACTTTTAATAAGGACACTTACCTGTCCTGGCGCCTCCATCCTGACTAAGGGAAACAGGCAGTGAAGCCTTACGGCTTCACTGCCCTGTACCTATTGCGCATGCGCGACTCGCACGGCGCTTTGTGAATGGGCAGCTGCCTCCTGGGATACACACAGTTCCCAGAAGGCAGCGCACCCCATTCACCAGAAGACACAGCGACGGAGGACGAGGAAAAAGACCACCACGATGGATGAAGAGGCAGAAGAGCTACCTCCGCATAGCAACCGCCCTTTCTGGTGAGTATAAAATTATTATTTTTTCAATTAATTTTTTTCTATTTTTTTTATGATTTTTAGGAGAAAAATAAAAATCAGGGTGGAACTCCACTTTAACCATCATGTGCTTAGCAGGTACACCATTTAGTTGCAGCGCGGATTTATTTATCTTGACAGCAACAGCGTTTGCTCACATGATACATAAAGCCGTGACTCCAACGTTGTAGGAGGTGACTTCACAACCACAGTTAAAAAAAAAGAGCATATATGCCGAAGCATGGGGGCAGCAGGGGTGGAGGAGCGATTTGCTCCTAACTTTTATGGGCGGATGCCCCCATGATTCGGCATATATAAATGGTGCATGTATGCCCATCATTAGAAGTGGGTGGATGAAGGGAGGTAATCTAATGGTGGGCATACCCACCGATCAATCTATTTTTTCGTTCAGCCCACAGGCTGCATGAAAAAAAAGATTACAATATATGCCCAAGAAGGACCAGCAATGTACTGGTATGTTGCTGGACTTTGAGTGGTTATACCAGAATGATGCCTGCGGGTTTAGGTATCATCTTGGTATCATTCTTTTCAGCCAGCGGTCGGCTTTCATGTAAAAGCAATCCTAGCAGCTAATTAGCCTCTAGACTGCTTTTATAAGCAGTGGGAGGGAATGTCCCCCCCCCCCCACACACACCATCTTCCATGGTTTTCTCTGGCTCTCCTGTCCCAACAGGGAACCTGAGAATGCAGCCGGTGTTTCTGCCTGCTGACCAAAGAGCTGATCAGAGACCAAGAAGGAAATTCTTAAGAAATGGTCCTCTCCCTCTCCCCCCAAGGTGGAATCATGGGACTCTATAAATGCAGTATTACCGATGTATAAGTTAACTTATATCAATAGGGGATGCCCTCAGAAATTTGATCGGGTCTGGCAGCCCTGTACACAACAGTTCTAATCATGTTGGCATTAGGTCTGGGATACTTTCCCCGGCTACTGGGCTGCAAGTATTTGCTCTTCCCGGCCACCCCCCCCCCCCTTGGGCAAGTAGACAAGGTATGAGGTGCTGAAAATTCCTGAGAAGTTAGTCGATTGTGGGTGTGATTGAGAACATGATGTGTTTTTCATGCATATATGCCAATGGTGAGTACTGTCTTCCTGTCTTGTTTTATCGTAAGCGTCTGTCTGGCGTCATATGTAAACAGCAAATGCAGCCATCCATGTGAAGTATCACCGCGAATATCAGATCGAGAGCAGTAATTTTAGCAGTAGACCTCCTCTGTTAATCTAAAGTGGTAACCTGTAAAGGCTTTTAACCAGTTGTCCACCGCCCGCCGTCATATGACGGCAGGAAGACTCTCTTATTCTGGGCGGACATCATATGACGTCGCCCCTTCCCAAGCCACTAGGGAGCGCGCATGCCCGCCGCGACACTGGGGACTGATGCGCGTGCCCGGCAGCCGCGATGGCCACCGGGCACCCGCGATTGCCCAGTAACTGAGCAGGACCGTGGATCTCTGTGTGTAAACACAGAGATCCACGTCCTGTCAGGGAGAGGAGACCGATGGTGTGTCCCTTGTACATAGGGACAACCATCGGTCACCTCCCCCAGTCAGTCCTCTCCCCCCACAGTAAGAATCACTCCCAGGGAACACATTTAGCCCCTCGATCGTCCCCTAGTGTTAACCCCTTCCCTGCCAGTCATATTTATACAGCAATCAATGCTATATAAATGTATATAAATGTGAATGGTCCCAAAAATGTGTCAAAAGTGTCCAATGTGTCTGCCGCAATATCGCAGTCACGATAATCGCCGCCATTACTAGTAAATAAAAAATGCTATAAATCTATCCCCATTTTGTAGCTGCTATAACTTTTGCGCAAACCAATCAATATACGCTTATTGCGATTTTTTTTTACCAAAAATATGTAGAAGAATACATATCGGCTTAAACTGAGGAAAAAATTTGTTTAAAAAAAATTAATTATATTTATTATAGCAAAAAGTAAAAAATATTGAGTTTTTTTCAAACTTGTCCCTCTTCTTTTGTTTATAGCGCAAAAAATAAAAACCGCAGAGCTGATCAAATACCACCAAAAGAAAGCTCTATTTGTGGGGAAAAAATGATAAAAATGTCATTTGGGTACAGTGTTGCATGACCGCGCAATTTTCATTCAAAGTGTGACAGCGCTGAAAGCTAAAAAATGACTTGGGCAGGAAGGGGGTGGTTGAAGTGGTTAAAGGCTTTTAAAAATGTATGTAGTTTGTCGCCGCTGCACGTTTGTGCGCAATTTTAAAGCATGCCATGTTTGGTATCCATGTACTTGGCCTAATGTTTTAAAATTAAAAAAAGTGTTTTTTCCCAAAAAAAATGCGTTGAAAAATTGCTGCACAAATGCTGTGTGAAAAAATAAAAGCAACACCCACCATTTTAATCCGTAGGGCATTTGCTTTAAAAAAATATATAATGTTTGGGGGTTCAATGTTTTTTATTTTTCATGTAAACGAAAAGTGGTTAGAAGAGTGGGTGATGTGTGACATAAGCTTCTAAATGTTGTGCATAAAATGCTAGGACAGTTAAAAAAAAAACTAAATGACCCCATTTTGGAAAGTAGACATCCCAAGCTATTTGCTGAGAGGCATGTTGAGTATTTTGCATGTTGAGAATCTCGCTTTTTGTCACAAAGTTTTGAAAATTGAAAAAAAAAAAACAAAACAATTGTCTTTTCTTTCTTCATTTTCAAAAACAAATGAGAACTGCAAAATACTCACCATTAGGGATGAGCTCGGTGTTCGAGTCGAACATAAGTTCAACTCAAACATCGGCTGTTTGCGCGTTCGGCGAACAACGAACGATTTGGGCCGTTCGCGCCAAATTCGAGTGACGCGAACGGCCCACAATACACTGCGCCATCGCAGTGTAATCCCGGCGCTGTGATTGGCCAAGCATGCACTGTGACCCTGCATGCTTGGCCAATCACAGGGCCGGCAGCGAGGAGAGCAATGATTGGCCACAGGCAGGATGCCTGTGGCCAATTATAGCTGAGGGGATTTAGTACACGCCCCACACTATAAAAGGCCGCCAGCGCGGCGGCCTCGTGTAGTGGGTTCCGGAGCAGGGAAAGTGAAGGATAGGCAGGGACAGTGTCAAATCTATTCTTTGCTAAACCTTGTGTGTAGGGCCAGAGAAGGATAGGCAGGGAGAGTGTCAGTGTCATATTCTTTGCTAAACCTTGTGTGTAGGGAGAGAGAAGGATAGGCAGGAAGAGTGTCAGTGTCATATACTTTGATAAACCTTGTGTGCAGGGAGAGAGAAGGATAGGCAGGGGACAGTGTCAGTGTCATATTCTTTGCTAAACCTTGTGTGTAGGGAGAGAGAAGGATAGGCAGGGAGAGTGTCAGTGTCATATACTTTGATAAACCTTGTGTGCAGGGAGAGAGAAGGATAGGCAGGGAACAGTGTCAGTGTCATATTCTTTGCTAAACCCTGTGTGCAGGGAGAGAGAAGGATAGGCAGGGAGAGTGTCAGTGTCATATACTTTGATAAACCTTGTGTGCAGGGAGAGAGAAGGATAGGCAGGGGACAGTGTCAGTGTCATTGTTGCTAAGCCTCCTGCACATTATACACCTGAAGTTAGCCCGTATTGCTGCTTTTTCCTGGTGTGTTACACCAATAGGCATTTGCGTCACTTACAGCGAGCGGAGTGTGCCTCCTGATCATATTACACCTGAAGTTAGCCTGTATTGCTGCTTTTTCCTGGTGTGTTACACCAACAGGCATTTGCAGCACTTACAGCTGGCGGAGTGTGCCTCCTGATCATATTACACCTGAAGTTAGCCTGTATTGCTGCTTTTTCCTGGTGTGTTACACCAACAGGCATTTGCAGCACCTACAGCAGGCGTAGTGTGATTCCTGCAAAATATACTCCTGAAGCTAGGCCTTATTGCTGGTTTTCCCATTTCCCTGCAGGCCATTAGAATGTCTGGAAGGCAAACAAGGAGAGGCAGACAGTCAGGAGCCAATAAAAGAGGGCAAGCAGGCTCTGTGTCTAGAGACAACAGTGCTGGTCGTGGACGCGGTGCATCGCCATCAGCACGTGGCCATGGGACACGCTTGTCCTTCTTTTCGGCAACTGGACGTGTTGAGCCGCATCATGCCGAAGACTTGGTAGAGTGGATGACCAAGCCCTCCTCATCCTCCTCATCCTCTCTCACCCAGGCTCAGGGTACTGGCAAAGCAGCTGCCAAAGCGTCCTCTTCCCTGGTATCAATGTCATCATCAGTCACTCCTTCCCTAGACCAACCATGTCCTCCTGAGGAGTCCCCCGAACTGTTTGAGCACAGTGTTGGGTACATGCTCCAGGAGGATGCCCAGCGTTTCGAAGGGTCTGATGATGATACCCAGCTAGAGGAAGGCAGTAGCGGGAGAGAAGAGAGAGGGGATGCTCAAGAAGGACACCAATCTGGCAGTCATGTTCCAGCAGCTGCAGCATACTGCCAGATTGGCTCCAGTGATGAGGAGGGAGGGGATGATGAGGTCACTGACTCCACGTGGGTGCCTAATAGGAGAGAGGAGGAGAAGGAGGATGAGGAGGAGGCACATCTCCAACGAGGCAGGATGCCCTCGGGGGGCCAGCGTAAGGGCAGCACACCGACGGAATCACACCGCAGAGCTCCGCCTGTGCAGGGCGCTGCCTCTGCCCGTTATTCAAAAAGTTCTTTGGTGTGGGCCTTTTTTGAGTCGAGTGCATCAGATCGCACAGCTGCTGTTTGCAACATATGTCTCAAGCGTATATCGCGTGGCCAAAACATCACCCGCTTGGGCACCACATGCTTGACCAGACATATGTTGACCTGCCATGCAGCTCGTTGGCAAGCCTACCTTAAGGACCCACACCAAAGAACAAAGCGGACCTCTTCTTGCACCGCATCAGCTGGGATCTCCAACCCCACTATACCTTCAGTCCTCTCTGAAACCTGCACTGAGAGGAATGAAGGTGTAGAATTAGGTGTGTCACAGCCAAGTACTTGCGGGCACTCTGTTAGCAGTACACCGACGTCCGATTCTAGCAGGCAAATTTCCCTGCCCCAGCTGCTGGTCCGTCGAAAGAAGTTCACTCCCAGCCATCCACATGCCCAGCGGTTGAATGCTAGCTTGGCTAAATTGCTAGCGCTTCAACTGCTGCCTTTTCAGTTGGTAGACTCGGCCCCCTTCTGTGAGTTTGTGCAATGTGCGGTTCCTCAGTGGCAGGTTCCCAAACGCCACTTTTTCTCACGGAAGGCGATTCCGGCTCTCTACCGGCATGTGGAAGGCAATGTCTTGGCCTCGCTGGACAGGGCGGTCAGCGGTAAGGTGCATATTACCGCTGACTCATGGTCCAGCAGGCATGGACAGGGACGTTACCTTTCTTTCACGGCCCATTGGGTCACTCTTTTGGCAGCTGGGAAGGATGCAGGACAAGGTGCAGTAGTGTTGGAGGTTGTTCCACCGCCACGCCTCCAAAATGCTACTACTGGTTGTGACACACCTCTGTCCTCCACCCCCTCCTCTTCTTCCTCCATGGCCTCTTCCTGTGCTTTGTCCTCGGAACCAGCGATGCTCCGTAGGCGTTCAAGGGGCTACGCAATTACGCAGGCAAAAAGATGCCATGCCGTGCTTGCGCTGGTGTGTTTGGGGGACAGGAGCCACACTGGGGCAGAGGTTCTGTCTGCTCTGCAGGGGCAGGCCGAGAGGTGGTTGACGCCACGCCAGCTTAAGCCAGGAATGGTAGTTTGCGACAATGGCACCAACCTCCTCTCCGCTCTCCGACAGGGACAACTGACCCATGTGCCCTGTGTGGCTCACGTCCTTAACCTGGTGGTGCAGTGGTTCTTGGTCAGGTACCCGGGCTTACAGGATGTCCTGAGGCAGGCCAGGAAAGTCTGTGTGCATTTCCGCAGATCTTATAATGCCAGTGCTCGCCTGGCTGAGCTGCAAAAGGAGTTGAACCTGCCCAAGAACCGCCTTCTATGTGACATGCCCACCAGGTGGAACTCAACGTTGGCCATGCTGCAGCGGCTGCACACGCAGCAGAGGGCCATCAATGAGTACCTGTGCGACTACGGCACCAGGACAGGGTCAGGGGAGCTCAGGTTTTTTTCACCACGCCAGTGGGGCATGATCAGGGATGCATGCACTGTCCTGACACCATTTGAGGAGGCCACGAGGATGGTGAGCAGTGACAGTGCATGCATCAGTGACACTGTACCTCTTGTCCACCTGTTGGAACATACGCTGCGTGGAATAATGGACAGGGCACTTGAGGCAGAACAGAGGCAGGAAGAGGAGGACTTCCTTGCCTCTCAAGGCCCCCTTTACCCAGACAGTGTTCTTTCTGTCCCACCCATCGCACAGGAAGAAGAGGAGGAGGAGGAGGAGGAGGAGGATTGTGTCAGCATGGAGGTGGAGCCTGGCACTCAGCATCATCAGCAGCAGTCTTTTAGGGATGATTTACAGTCCCAAGAAACCAGTGGACTTGTACGTGGCTGGGAGGAGGTGGCTGCGGATCATGTCATCCTTAGTGACCCAGAGGACTCCGGACCGAATGCCTCAGCTAACCTACGCTGCATGGCCTCCCTGATCCTGCAAAGTCTGCGGAAGGATCCTCGTATTCTTCGTAACAAGGAGAGGGACCATTACTGGCTGGCCACTCTCCTTGATCCACGGTACAAGGGTAAGGTTGCGGACCTTATCTTACCGTCGCAGAGGATGAGACAACTCCGGGAGGCCTTGCAGAAAGATCTGTGCAACGCGTTCCCAGAGACTGGGAGGTTACAAACTCCTGGTCCTGGACAACGAGTTGCTGAGGCTTCGGTCAGTCAAAGAAGGAGCGGTGGGGAAGGTGGCCGTCTGACCGATGCGTTCAGACAATTCTTTAGTCCACAGCCCCAAGGTATGATTGGTTCCAGCAACCATCGCCAGCGTCTGATATACATGGTGCAGGAATACCTAGGGGCAAGGTCAGACTTGGACACCTTCCCCACCGAAAATCCTCTGGCTTACTGGGTCTTGAGGATGGATCACTGGCCAGAGCTTGCACAGTATGCAATTGAGCTACTGGTCTGTCCTGCATCCAGCGTTCTTTCAGAACGCACATTCAGTGCTGCTGGAGGATTTGTCACGGATCACAGGGTGCGCCTGTCCACCGACTCTGTTGATCGACTGACCTTCATAAAGATGAACCAGTCTTGGATCACCACCAGCTACCAAACACCTGAAGCTGATATAACAGACTAATTTATTTTCAAATGTCACATCCCTTCAAGACTGATGCTGATGCTGAGAGACTGTCCTGTTATGTTGACTGACTATCCTCCTCCTCCTCAATGATCCGATTGATGATGATAGCTTGGAAGAACATTT
Source organism: Rana muscosa (assembly GCA_029206835.1). Taxonomy (NCBI): domain Eukaryota; kingdom Metazoa; phylum Chordata; class Amphibia; order Anura; family Ranidae; genus Rana; species Rana muscosa. The sequence continues at coordinate 198,220,281 of CM055128.1, forward strand.
TTGTTTCTGGGTGCCGCCACCAGTGGCTAAGGCCCAATTTTTCAGCCCCTGTTTAACAGGGGCATGTAATTACAATTTTTGATGCAATACTTTGCAACAGGGCTCATTGCTGTGCTCCAAGTACAGTATCTGTGAGGGGTTGCAGTGTTGTGCCACCAGTGCCTAAGGCCCAATTTTTCTGTAATGTAATTACAATTCTTGATCTAATAATTTACAGCAGGGCCCATTCCTGCGCCCACCAAGAGTAACTGTGAGGCCTTACAGTGTTGTGTCAACACCACCACCACCACCACCAAAGGCCCAATTTTTCAGCCCCTGTTCAACAGGGGCATGCAATTACAATTCTTGATCTAATAATTCACAGCAGGGCCCATTCCTGCGCCCACCAAGAGTAACTGTGAGGCCTTACAGTGTTGTGTCAACACCACCACCACCACCACCAAAGGCCCAATTTTTCAGCCCCTGTTCAACAGGGGCATGCAATTACAATTCTTGATCTAATAATTCACAGCAGGGCCCATTCCTGCGCCCACCAAGAGTAACTGTGAGGCCTTACAGTGTTGTGTCAACACCACCACCACCACCACCAAAGGCCCAATTTTTCAGCCCCTGTTCAACAGGGGCATGCAATTACAATTCTTGATCTAATAATTCACAGCAGGGCCCATTCCTGCGCCCACCAAGAGTAACTGTGAGGCCTTACAGTGTTGTGTCAACACCACCACCACCACCACCAAAGGCCCAATTTTTCAGCCCCTGTTCAACAGGGGCATGCAATTACAATTCTTGATCTAATAATTCACAGCAGGGCCCATTCATGCGCCCACCAAGAGTAACTGTGAGGGCTCACAGTGTTGTGGCAACACCAACATGTAAGGGGCAAATTTCAGCTGAGTATATACGGCAGGCCCCAAACATCCAACTTACAAACGACTCCTCCTTGCAAACGGAAGGATACAACAGGAAGTGAGAGGAAATCTACCCCTAGGAAGGCAAATTCTCTCCTGTAAGAGTTAATATGGGAAAAAAGTGTCTCCTCTCCACTGATGCTTTATCCCCAATTCTTGTTTCAATAAAAAACCCAAATTTTCAAAAAACATTTGTCATTAGGACAGAAAGTGAGGTGAACTGTTCTGAACAGGTGCACACTGCACAGACAGCAAAACAAATGTTACAGGGGTGATAACCCTTCCCTATGTTTTCCAAAAAGCTTAAAAATAGATTTCTTGGCTGGAGCTACACTTAAACAATGTACCTATTCAAAATTACAAACAGATTCTTTTTTGAATCAAAAAGGTTTTTATTGAACACCACCAGATAGATCACAACAGTTTCCATTGTACAAAAAATAGCAAAGGTTTCCCTCTGCTGGCGAACTGTAAAACAACATATAAGATCACATCAAAAACAGCACCACAATCTTGCATGTATAAGCATATTAATCCTCGGCCGCTTGGTTTCAATTTTACTGCAAAAGTCGGGACATCACCAGCTCCCTGGGGCTCAGGCCAGGGGTATCAAGCCATTGGGACCAAATTCTCTCAAACCTGCTCGGGCTTCCCCTGTGCTGGTATATGTACTTTTCCATTATAAGAGTATTCCCCATGTGTGCTACCCAAGAGGTGGTGGTAGGCGGTGAGACTGACTTCCAACCCATCAAAATAAGCTTCCTAGCCTGAAACAGGGCCCTAGAGACCGCGACCCTGGTCAGCTCCCCAGGGATCGCTTCCTCCAAGATCCCCAGCAGGCAGCACTTAGGGTCCAAAGGGATCGTAGTTTGAAACACTCTGTTTATTGTACCCACCACCTCAGTCCAATACCTGTGAAGCTTAGGGCATCTCCACAGGAGATGAATGAGATCTCCATTGTGCCTCTGACATCTACCACACACAGGGTCCCCGAGCTTACCCATCTTATATAATTTCAGCGGGGTGTAATGTACCCTCAATAATATATATAGCTGTGACACTTTCTGCGCAACGTTTAAAGAACAGGTAGTGACTGACCGCCACGCCTCCTCCCATTGGTCCCCTGACAGTGTACCTATGTCCTTCTCCCACATGGATTCCGCCCTGCTCGGGAATGCCTGTAGGTGACTTGCCAGTAACATCTGGTAGCATTGTGAGATAAATCCTTTTGTTTCAGTGCTAGTGTGCAGCACACGGAACACCGGGGCGGGCGACTGAACCCATTCCACCGCATTCCCGTGTGCCGCAACCGCATGTTGAAGCTGCATGTAGTAATAATGCATATGAGCTGGGAGGTCAAATCTGGCCTGCAGTTCGGGGAAAGTGAGAAGCCTGCCATTAATGAAAATGTGGGACAGCAGAGCCACACCATGGGCACGCCATCTGGGCCCCTGCTGCAGCTTCACCAACTCCACATAAGACCTATTGCCCCATATTGGGCTGTCCTCTGTGAATCCCTGCACTCCCTGGAGTTGTCGGCCCTTATTCCAGACTTTCTGGATAAGTGCGAGCGTCGGGGTCCGCTTGTTGGATTTGAGGAACATTTGCGCCTCCAGCCCCATCGGGATAGTCTCAGCGCCAGTGGCCGACAGCATCAGTCGTGCCGCCGAGCTCCCCGGGTCCTGGGACATAGAGCCGATCAAATGCTGTAACTGGGCCGCTATGTAGTACAGCCAAGGATTGGGAACCGCCAGCCCCCCACTGTCCTTGGCCCACTGCAAGTGTTCCAGTCTAATCCGAGGGGGCCTAGTATGCCATAGCAACCGTCGGAAGAGAGTGTTCACTATTCGGAAGATTTTCAGGTGTATCACTACAGGCGAGTTATGAAGAAAGTAAAGTAGTTGTGGCATTAAAATCATTTTGATCAGATTGGCTTTACCTGCAAGTGACATTTTTAGGGTGTTCCAAGTATTAATTTTGTCCCTAAACCGGGACAGCAATGGGTGCACATTAAGGGAGCAGTAGTCCCCCAGCCTGGGCGACACCTGTACCCCCAAATATTTAAAGCTAGATACAACTGGGATGGGACAAGATTCCGGCAGGGCAACCCCACCATCCTCATCCAACAGCATCAGGGCGGATTTTGACCAATTAATGGTCAATCCCGAGTAGTGGCCGAATTGCTCTATTATTGACATAGCCCCGGGGATGGAGTGCGTGGGGTCCTCCAGGAACAGCAGCATGTCGTCCGCGTACAACATGATTTTTTCTTGCAGCGTGCCATATTGGAATCCCCGGACGCGGGCACTAGCCCGTATCAGGGCAGCCAATGGCTCTATAGCGATCGCGAAGAGCAGGGGGGACAGGGGACATCCCTGCCTCGTCCCCCTACCCAGAGCAAAGGCCGGTGACATCCTACCCGCGACCCTAATGGTCGCCTGGGGGGACGCGTACAGCAGCCTGACCCACTCTATAAACTTGTCCCCAAAGCCAAACTTGGCCAACGTCGCCCAGAGGAACCTCCAACTGACACTATCAAATGCCTTGTTGGCATCAAGGGACAAGAGCGCCCTACGGCCCCCATTGTCTGCCTGCACCTGCATGTTCAAGAACATGCGCCTCAAGTTGGTGGCGGTGGACTTCTGCGGCATGAAGCCAGCCTGGTCTGGGTGGATAATAGACGTGATTATCCCGTTGACCCTGCGCGCCAGGACCTTTGCCAGGATTTTTACATCGCTCTGCAGCAACGATATAGGCCTATAGGAGCCAGGGTCAACCGGATCCTTTCCCGGCTTCAACAGTAAAATAATATTAGCCCTAGCCATGGAACCAGGCAGCTGACCACCCTCTAGTGCGGCGTTAAAGACCTTCAATAGTTCAGGTAACAAGTGCTCCCCAAATTGAGTGTACACTTCTATGGGCAGGCCATCCTCTCCGGGGGCTTTACATGTAGGAAAAGAGCTTGCCGCTAATTGCAGCTCGCCCAGAGTAATTGGTGCATCTAACTGTTCTCTGGTAGATGTGGAGAGAGCAGGCAGATCAATACTAGCCATGTATGTTCCAAGGTCCGCATCCGAGTAGGCATCCCTCGATCCATAAAGGCCTTCATAGAAGGACGCCAGCTCGGATATAATGGTTTCAGGGGTATTAACCACCTTACCCGTAGAGGCGCGTATAGCACCGATGGCCGGGGATTGTGTTTGAGACCTCGCTATCTTGGCCAGCAATCGTCCAGTTTGTTCCCCTTCCTCATAGAATGCAAGTTTGGTAAAGAACCTCTTCCGCTCTGCCTGTGAGGATCGCAGACGGTCCAGAGAGTCCTGGGCCGACATCCAAGCCTCCCTGGCCAAGAAAGTGGGGCTAGTCACATAAGCGAGTTCCAGCTGCCTCACCTGGTCTCCCACCCGCTCCACCAAGGCAGAGGAGTTGTTCCTGACAATTTGTATTTCCTCGATAAATACCCCTCTAAGATAGGCTTTCAAAGTTTCCCATTTTAGCAGTGGGTCTAGGTAGTGCTCATGGGCCCGGAGAAAGACTTCAATCTTGGTTTCAATACGTTCTGGGGATGTAAACAGTTTGAGCCAATAAGCATTCAGTTTCCATGGGGCTCTAGGTAGGGAGCTAGACGGTTGAGTTACCAACCAAAGTACTAGCGGGGAGTGGTCTGATACCCCCCGTGGGAAATACTCCACCTTAGAGGTGCAATTAACCATGTTGGGAGTGCCCAGACACAGGTCTATACGGGAGAGGGAACCATGTGACTTGGAGAAACAGGAGAATTGTTTACACTTGGGGTTCCTAACCCGCCAAATGTCAACCCACCCCACCTCCTCCATCAGGCGTCCAAGAGCCGTACCCCGGTTGCCCTTAGGGGGCATCACCGGGGGGTGTCTGTCCAATTTAGGGTCTAGGTAGCAATTAAAGTCCCCTAGCAACAGTAGTGGGACGTCAGGCTTGTTTGCCAGGTAAGACAGCAGCAACTGCAGCACCTCTCTAGAAAAAGGTGGAGGCACATATACAAACGCCAGAATCATAGTAACGGTAAACAGTTTGCAATAAAGAAATACAAATCTCCCAGATATATCAATAAGCGAATCTAACTCCTGGTATACCAGAGCCTTGTGGATCAATACACTCACTCCGCGTGAATAGGCGGAGTGAGTGGAGTGATAGGCCTGCCCCACCCACGCATATCTCAAGAAACTAGTCGTATCTTTCAATAGATGGGTCTCCTGTAAGCCAATTATGGCCGGGTGAAATTTACGCAATACAGTGGATATCATGGTCCTTTTCAGAGGATCATTTACCCCTCTGACATTCCACGACACTATGGGTGTAGAAGACATGGCGATTGTATACTAAGAGTTCTGTCTGAGTGGGAGGAGTACCCAGAAGAGAGCAACAGTCCTGTATCCCCCCTTCCAGCTATCAAAAAACAGCCCTGTGGTTCAAACAGCTTTGACTGTGGTGCATCAGTAAGATCAGTACAGTCCCTTGGGAAAGAAAAAAAAATCTTGCAGAAACTGTGGCAGAAATTCCTGCGCATCGGCGCTGTGGTGTCGATACAGTAAAAATAGAAGTAGTAAGCATAAGAAAAACAAGAACAGTAAAACTTATCTGCATCTGCCGGTGGCTCCTGGACTGCCAACTGGGCGTCACTGGGGACTCCCCACCGGTGTTGAGTAATAGCAACACTGGCATTTCCAGTGCCAACAGGGCACAAAAACATAAGCCATGTCCACCATAACAGCAAACGGTACATAGGGGGGGTGCAGAGACACACTCCACCCATAAACTCAGGTCAGCGAAAAAAAAGAAAATTCAGAAAAGTTAGTGGAAAACTATTCGCTGGTAACTTCAAGTAGGTATTGATCCTCTCAAGTGACATCATTTCAGCAACAGCACTTCTTTACCCGGATTGCTCTTGATATAGATAGGATTGTCCACATCAACCTGCACCATTCTCCGGTCCCCTCCTGCGGAAGTCTTGTTCGTTGCGGTCTAGCCAGTCCGCAGCATCCTGTGCATTCTCAAAAAAGTGGGCCTCATCTCTGGCTGTTACGCGAAGCTTGGCTGGGTATAGCATGGCATAGGACAGCTGAAGCCTCTGCAGCCTTTTCTTGACATCCATAAACTTTGATCTTCTGCGTTGCACTTCTGCAGAGAAGTCAGGATAAAAGGAAATCCGGGCTCCGTTATAATGTACAGCCCCCCTTTCTCTGGCCATTCGAAGTATCACTTCCCGGTCCCTGTAGTTAAGGAGTCTAGCAAGCATGGATCTCGGGGGATTACCGGGGGGGAGGGGGCGAGGTGGCACCCTGTGCGCCCGTTCCACCGTGTAAATTGGAGAAAAAGCCTCTTTACCAAAGGTCTCCTGTAGCCAGCCTTCTATGAACGTCGTGGGGTCCCTGCCCTCCACCTTTTCTGGGAGCCCCACAATGCGTACATTGTTGCGTCTCAGGCGATTTTCGATCTCATCATGGCGATCAAAGGCCTGGCGTGCCTGCTGAGCAGCGACTCTCACTTCCCGGGTCATGTGTGGCATCTGATCCTCTATATCACTGACTCTGCCCTCCACGGCCGTGGTCCTCTCCCTGACCTTCTGTATATCATGTCTCAGGAGATTAACTTTCTCCTCCAGCCCCCCAAATCTCTCCTTCAGGGCATCCACTGAGGCAGTGCACCTGTGAACAGCATGCAGGATTTCACTGAGTGTGGGCTGGGGACTATCCTCTGTCTGCTGGTCAAGCAAGGCTGGAACAGAACCAGGGGCTGACTCCATTTCATCATCCTCAGCTTCCAGCATGTCAGTGTGTCCCTGCTCAGCCTGCTCTGCGGGCATTGCATGACCCTGTGCAACAGTCTGCAGGGAATCTTCCGGGCCTGTCAGTTTCCTGGCATAATATAGCATGTCTCTCGTTTGGTCTGTCCCTTTAGGGGCTTTGGTGGACTTACCCCCAGCTCCGTCTTCTTCTCCTGCCCTCGTGGAGTCCTGGGAGGCAGAGACTGAGACATCCAGGCGCCATCTTGGAAGGCCTGGGAGGCCGCAGCCGCAGCGTCTCCTTTGTTTCCCCGGGTCATCATGCCGGGATTAACGAGCACCGCTGGAACCGAGGGTCTCTGGAGGTCTTTAGGCGCAGGTTGTGGCTGAATCGGGCGTTGTAGGTGGCGAGGAAAGGATCACAAACAGGATCTACAGCGGGAGCTCCGTCGAACAGGTCTGTTCACATGCCGCGTCAGGCCACGCCCCCTACAAACAGATTCTAAATAAGAACAAACCTACAGTCCCTGTCTTGTATGCCCCGCCTGTATACGGCTGTTCAGAGTATACAGGGCCTTTTTTATTTTGTGTGCGGGGTTCCCCCAAAGGGGCTGGTAATGGGCTGGGTTAGGGGGGGGGGGGTGATGGGGTAGCTATGCCATTTTTCTTAAAGATTTTCATCCATATTACCGGGACCAGACATTACATTAAAGCCGCAAGCAGTTTTAAATGCCTTTTTTCCTCAGAAATGTAATTTTGTGCAGGGACAGTTCTAAACACGGGAAACACGTGGCACTTCACAGGCATACTTTAGACACCCCCCAGGTACGATATTTAAAGGAATATTTGACTTTTTTTTCACTTTATGCATCATTAAAATGACTGCTCCCGAAAAACGGCCGTTTTTAAAACTTTTTTTTGGATTGATACATGTCCCCTGGTGCAGAACCCGGGTTTCCAAACCCTTTTTAGGACAATAACATGCATAATAGTCGTTATAATTAGCACTTTAGATTTCGAACGTTCGCATCCATTGTATTTAATAGGGTTCTAAAGTTCGTGCGAACTTTCGGTCCGTTCGCGGGTTCTGGTGCGAACCGAACCCGGGGGTGTTCGGCTCATCACTACTCACCATGCCTCTCAGCTGAGAGGCATGTCAAGTCCATGGAATATTTTATATTTTGACACAAGTTGCGGGAAAAATAAATGTATTTATTTTTTGCACAAAGTTGTCACTTAATGATATTTTGCTCAAACATGCCATGGGCATATGTGGAATTACACCCCAAAATACATTCTGCTGCTTCTCCTGAGTACGGGGATACCACATGTGTAAGACTTTTTGGGAGCCTAGCCGTTTACAGGACCCCAAAAAGCAATCACCGCCTTCAGGCTTTCTAAGGGCATAAAATGGTGATTTCACTTCCTCACTATCTATCACAGTTACGGAGGCCATAAAATGTCAAGATATCACAAACCCCCTCCCCACATGACCCATTTGTTGAGAGGCATATTGAGTCCATGGAATATTTTATATTTTGCCACAAGTTTCTGGAAAATTATCTTTTTTTTTTTTACAGAAAATTGTCATTAAATTATATATTGCTCAAACATGCCATAGGTATATGTGAAATTACACCCCAAAATACATTCTGTTGCTTCTCCTGAGTACGAGGATACCACATGTGTGGGACTTTTTGGGAGCCTAGCCGCGTACGGGATCCCGAAAACCAAGCACCGCCTTCGGGATTTCTACGGGTGTAAATTTTTGATTTCACTCCTCACTTCCTATCACAGTTTCAGAGGCAATGGAATGCCAAGATATCCCCCCAAATGACCCCATTTTTGAAAGTAGACCCCCCAAGCTATTTGCTGAGAGGCATGTTGAGTATTTTGCATGTTGAGGATCTCGCTTTTTGTCACAAAGTTTTGAAAATTGAAAAAAAAAAATTCAAAAACAAATGAGAGCTGCAAAATACTCACCATGCCTCTCAGCAAATAGCTTGGGGTGTCTACTTTCCAAAATGGGGTCACTTGGGGGGTGGTTTTGTGCTATCTTGGCATTTTATGTCCTTCGAAACTGTGATAGGCAGTGATAGGTAGTGGAGTGAAATCAAAAATTTACACCCTTAGAAAGCCTGAAGGCGGTGCTTGATTTTCGGGGCCCCGTACGCGGCTAGGCTCCCAAAAAGTCCCACACATGTGGTATCCCCATACTCAGGAGAAGCAGCAAAATGTATTTTGGGGTGTAATTCCACACATGCCCATGGCATGTTTGAGCAATATATCATTTAGTGACAACTTTGTGCAAAAAAAAAAGTTTGTAATATTCCCGCAACTTGTGGCAAAATATAAAATATTCCATGGACTCAACATGCCTCTCAGCAAATAGCTTGGGGTGTCTACTTTCCAAAATGGGGTCACTTGGGGGGGGGGTTGTGCTATCTTGGCATTTTATGGCCTTCAAAACTGTGATAGGTAGTGAGGAGTGAGATCAAAAATTTACGCCCTTAGAAATCCTGAAGGCGGTGCTTGGTTTTCGGGGGCCCGTACATGGCTAGGCTCCCAAAAAGTCTCACACATGTGGTACTCCCGTACTCAGGAGAAGCAGCAGAATGTATTTTGGGGTGTACTTCCACATATAACCATGGCATGTGTGAGCAATATATCATTTAGTGATAACTTTTTGTAAAAAATAAATAAATATTTTTTTGTAATTTTTTAATCACTTGGGACAAAAAAATGTAATATTCAATGGGCTCAACATGCCTCTCAGCAATTTCCATGGGGTGTCTACTTTCCAAAATGGGGTCATTGGGGGGGGGGGGGTTGTACTGCCATGCCATTTTAGCACCTCAAGAAATGAGATAGGCAGTCATAAACTAAAAGCTGTGTAAATTCCAGAAAATGTACCTTAGTTTGTAGACGCTATAACTTTTGCGCAAACCAATAAATATACACTTATTGACATTTTTTTTTTACCAAAGACATGTGGGTGAATACATCTTGGTCTAAATGTATGACTAAAATCTAGTTTATTGGATTTTTCTTATAACAAAAAGTAGAAAATATATTTTTTTTTCAAAATTTTCGGTCTTTTTCCGATTATATCGCAAAAAATAAAAATCGCAGAGGCAATAAAATACCATCAATATGAAGCTCTATTTGTGGGGGGAAAAAAAGGGGGCAAATGTTGTTTGAGTACAACATTGCATGACCGCGCAATCACCAGTTAAAGCAGCGCAGTGTCAAATTGTAAAAAGTCCTCTGGTCTTTAGGCAGCCTAATGGTCTGGGGCTTAAGTGGTTAACTGACAATTGCGCGGTCGTGCGACGCTGTACCCAAACAAAATTTAAAATTGAAAATAAAAAAATAATTTTTAAAAAGGCCCGTTTTTTTAGGAGCAGTGATTTTAATAATGCTTAAAATGAAAAAATAAAAGTGAAATATTCCTTTAAATTTCGTACCTGGGGGGTGTGTATGATATGCATGTAAAGTGGCGCATGTTTCCCGTGCTTAGAACTGTCCCTGCATGTGTCATTTTTGAAGGAAAAAAAGTCATTTAAAACTCACTCGCGGCTATTAATGAATTGTCGGCTTTTATCAATACATAGAAAAGTCATTGATAAAAAATAAAAAAAAAGCGTGGGGGTTCCCCCAAATTCAATTACCAGGCCCTTTATGTCTGGAATGGATATTAAGGGGAACCCCGCCGCAAATTTAAAAAAAATGGCGTGGGGTTCCCCCTAAATATCCATACCAGGCCCTTGAGATCTGGCATGGATTTTAAGGGGAACTCCACCCCAAATTTTTAAAAAAATGGCGTGGAGTCCCCCCAAAAATCCATACCAGACCCTTATCCAAGCACGCAACCTGGCCGGCCGCAGGGGAAGAGGGGGGGACGAGAGAGCGCCCCCCCCTCCTGAACCGTACCAGGCCACATGCCCTCAACATGGGGAGGATGTCCCCATGTTGATGGGGACAAGGGCCTCATCCCCACAACCCTTGCCCGGTGGTTGTGGGGGTCTGCGGGCGGGGGGCTTATCGGAATCTGGAAGACCCCTTTAACAAAGGGGACCCCCAGATCCCGGCCCCCCCTATGTGAATTGGTAAGGGGTACATTGTACCCCTACCATTTCACTAGGAAAGTGTCAATTTTTTTTTATAAAAACACACAAACACCTTGAAAAAGTCCTTTATTAAAAAATAAAAAATAAATAAAAAAATAAAAACATTCCAGCGATGAAATCCAGTGTCCCGCGGCGATCCCGATGTCCAGCTCTGTCCGTCATTGGTTGTGCCTGTGCGGACCTGATGGGGAACTTCCTCGCTGTGTTTTAAATGTATAGACCCGCCCCTTCTAAAGTTCCCCATCAGGTCCGCTCAGCGGACCAGATGCGGAACATGAGAAGGGGCGGGTCTATACATGTATTACACAGCGAATGAAGTTCCCCATCAGGTCCGCCCCCTCGGTATGTCCGACCCCGCCTACGTCATTGGCCTGAGCGGGGAACTTCCTTCACTGTGTAATTTAAATTTACACAGTGAAGGAAATTTCCTGCTCAGGCCAATGACGTAGGCGGGGTCTGACATACCGAGGGGGCGGACCTGATGGGGAACTTCGTTCGCTGTGTAATACATGAATAGACCCTCCCCTTCTCTCGTTCCCCATCAGGTCCGCTCAGCGGACCAGATGCTGAACATGAGAAGGGGCGGGTCTATACATTTAAAACACAGCGAGGAAGTTCCCCATCAGGTCCGCACAGGCACAACCAATGACGGACAGCGCTGGACATCGGGATCGCCGCGGGACACTGGATTTCATCGCTGGAATGTTTTTTTTTTAAATTTATTTAAAAAAATTTAATAAAGGACTTTTTCAAGGTGTTTGTGTGTTTTTATTTAAATTTTTTGTCACTTTCCTAGTGAAATGGTAGGGGTACAATGTACCCCTTACCAATTCACATAGGGGGGGGCCGGGATCTGGGGGTCCCCTTTGTTAAAAGGGTCTTCCAGATTCCGATAAGCCCCCCGCCTGCAGACCCCCACAACCACCGGACAAGGGTTGTGGGGATGAGGCCCTTGTCCCCATCAACATGGGGACATCCTCCCCATGTTGAGGGCATGTGGCCTGGTACGGTTCAGGAGGGGGGGCGCTCTCTCGTCCCCCCCTCTTCCCCTGCGGCCGGCCAGGTTGCGTGCTCGGATAAGGGTCTGGTATGGATTTTTGGGGGGACTCCACGCCATTTTTAAAAAAATTTGGGGTGGAGTTCCCCTTAAAATCCATGCCAGATCTCAAGGGCCTGGTATGGATATTTAGGGGGAACCCCACGCCATTTTTTTTTTTAAATTTGTGGCGGGGTTCCCCTTAATATCCATTCCAGACCTAAAGGGCCTGGTAATTGAATTTGGGGGAACCCCCACGCTTTTTTTTTATTTTTTATCAATGACTTTTCTATGTATTGATAAAAGCCGTCAATTCATTAATAGCCGCGAGTGAGTTTTAAATTACTTTTTTTCCTTCAAAAATGACACTTTGTGCAGGGACAGTTCTAAGCACGGGAAACATGCGCCACTTTACATGCATATCATACACACCCCCCAGGTACGAAATTTAAAGGAATATTTCACTTTTATTTTTTCATTTTAAGCATTATTAAAATCACCGCTCCCGTAAAAACATCTATTTTTTAAACCTTTTTTTGCATTGATACATGTCCCCTGGGGCAGGACCCGGGTCCCCAAACACTTTTTAGGACAATAAAGTGCATATTAGCCTTTATAATTAGCACTTTAGATTTCGAACGTTCGAGTCCATTGTATTTAATAGGGTTCTAAAGTTCACACGAACATTCTGTCTGTTCGCAGGTTCTGGTGCGAACCGAACAGGGGGGTGTTCGGCTCATCCCTGTTAGGAACTCACAATCTGTCTCTCCTCACAGAACAGAACAGGGATTAGTGTGTCTACACACGTCCCAGTTCTGCCTCTCGTCCCCGCCATCACTCGCGGCCGGCAGTCATCGCGACCGCCGGTCACGAGCATCAGGACTAGGGTGGCCACGTGTCCCGGATTGCCCGGGACTGTACCGCAATTGACATGTCTGTCCTGGGTCCAGGGCACCTTCATTCTGGGACAATACAATGTCCCGGAATGAAATGGAGGACACAGCCATACCCTACTAACTAATAACTACATTTCCGGAACTGGTTGCTAGGGCCAGCGCAGCCTGGCATCTTTCAAACAGTGACAATTTACTCTCAGACAGTGAGACCCAGAGCGAGGCCTGCGCCTAGTGCAGCACTGCTGTCCCCACCCACCTCGGCACCTCCTCCTTCTCCGGCACCCAGCGGATAGCAGCAGGGACTGGTGTGATCTTCACTCTACAGATAGTGACGTCACTCCTTTCCTTCTACGCACGTGGCTCATGCAGAGGGAGTGACAGCAGCACTGCATCTGGTGGCAGGCTATGGATGGAAAGCAGCACTGCATCTGGTGGCAAGTGGCACATTCACCTGACAAATAACCCGCCAAATTCCCCATCAACCCCGAGACTACATTTCCCCCTGCCCCCCTCATCTTTTTGGGGGGAAGGTGAGAGAGGGGGTGTGCCCCTGAATGGCAGTTTGGAAATGTGGTCACCCTAATCGGCACCCCCATGATGCAGCTATCCCGCTTAAAGGGACTGACGTACAGCTACAACGATTGGCGGGATCGTGCCGACCTGCCGCTGTATAACGACGGCGGCTGGTCGGCATGTGGTTAAAGTGTATATCAAGGCTAGTGATGAGCCGAACACCCCCGGGTTCGGTTCGCACCAGAACCCGCGAACGGACCGAAAGTTCGCTGCGAACATTAGAACCCTATTAAATACAATGGATGCGAACGTTCGGATTCTAAAGTGCTAATTATAACGACTATTATCCATGTTATTGTCCGAAACAGAGTTTGGGAACCCGGGTTCTGCACCAGGGGACATGTATCAATGCAAAAAGAAGTTTTAAAAACTGACGTTTTCCGGGAGCAGTCATTTTAATGATGCATAAAGTGAAAAAAAAAAGTCAAATATTCCTTTAAATATTGTACCTGGGGGGTGTCTAAAGTATGCCTGTGAAGTGCCACGTGTTTCCCGTGTTTAGAACTGTCCCTGCACAAAATAACATTTCTAAAGGAAAAAAAGCCATTTAAAACTGCTTGCGGCTTTAATGCAATGTCTGGTCCCGGTAATATGGATGAAAATCTTTAGGAAAAATGGCATAGCTACCCCATCAACCCCCCCCCCTACCCCAGCCCATTACCAGCCCCTTTGGGTCTTGTATGGATATTAAGGGGAACCCCGCACACAAAATAAAAAAGCCCCTATATACTCTGAACAGCCGTATACAGGCGGTGCATACAAGACAGGGACTGTAGGTTTGTTCTTATGTAGAATCTGTTTGTAATTTTGAACAGCTGCATTGTTTAAGTGTAGCTCCATGCCAAATTCCTTTTTTTTAGCTTTTTGGAAAACATAGGGAACGGTTATAACCCCTGTCACATTTTTTTTGCTGTCTGTGCCCCTGTTCAGAACATTTCACCTCACTTTGCGTCCCAATGACAACTGTTTTTGAAATGTGGTGTTTGTATTGAAACAAGGATTGGTGATAAAGCATCAGTAGAGAGGAGACACCTTTCTCCCATATTAATTCTTACAGGAGAGAATTTTCCTTCCAAGGGGTAGATTTCCTCTCACTTCCTGTTGTCTTCTTCCGTTTGCAAGTAGTAGTAGTTTGTAAGTTGGATGTTTGAAAGTAGGGACCTTCCGTATATACTCTGCAGAAATTGGCCCCTTAGGTGTTGGTGTTGGCACAACACTGAAAGCACTCACAGTTATTCTTGGTGGGTGCTGGAACGCCCTGCTGTCAAGTATAATATCAGGAATTGTAATAACATATAATTGTTGATCAGTGGTAGTAAAAATTGGGCCTTTGATGGTGGTGCTGGTGCCACAACACTGTAAGGCCTGACAGTTACTCTTGGTGGGCGCAGCAATGGTCCCTGCTGTGAATTATTAGATCAATAATTATAATTGCATGCCCCTGTTGAACAGGGGCTGAAAAACTGGGCCTTTGGTGGTGGTGGTGGTGGTAATGGTGTTGCTGGTGCCACAACACTGTAAGGCCTGACAGTTACTCTTGGTGGGCGCAGCAATGGGCCCTGCTGTGAATTATTAGATCAATAATTATAATTGCATGCCCCTGTTGAACAGGGGCTGAAAAATTGGGCCTTAGGCACTGGTGGCACAACACTGCAACCCCTCACAGATACTGTACTTGGAGCACAGCAATGAGGCCTGTTGCAAAGTATTGCATCAAAAATTTTAATTACACGCCCCTGTTAAACAGGGGCTGAAAAATTGGGCCTTAGCCACTGGTGGCGTCACCCATAAACCAAAATGATCTTCCAAGCTATCATCGTTAATCGTATCATTGAGGAGGAGGAGGAGGATAGCCAGACAACATAACAGCACAGGCACTCAGCATCAGCATCAGTCTTGAAGGGATGTGACATTTTAAAATCAATTAGTCTGTTATATCAGCATCTGGTGTGTGGTAGCTGGTGGTGATCCAAGACTGGTTCATCTTGATGAAAGTCAGTCGATCAACCGAGTCGGTGGACAGGCGCACCCTGTGATCCGTGACAAATCCTCCAGCAGCACTGAATGTGCGTTCTGAAAGAACGCTGGATGCAGGACAGGCCAGTAGCTCAATTGCATACTGTGCAAGCTCTGGCCAGTGATCCATCCTCAAGACCCAGTAAGCCAGAGGATTTTCGGTGGGGAAGGTGTCCAAGTCTGACCTTGCCCCTAGGTATTCCTGCACCATGTATATCAGACGCTGGCGATGGTTGCTGGAACCGATCATACTTTGGGGCTGCGGACTAAAGAATTGTCTGAACGCATCGGTCAGACGGCCACCTTCCCCACCGCTCCTTCTTTGACTGCCCGAAGCCTCAGCAACTCGTTGTCCAGGACCAGGAGTTTGTAACCTCCCAGTCTCTGGGAACGCGTTGCACAGACCTTTCTGCAAGGCCTCCCGGAGTTGTCTCATCCTCTGCTCCCTCTGCGACGGTACGATAAGGTCCGCAACCTTACCCTTGTACCGTGGATCAAGGAGAGTGGCCAGCCAGTAATGGTCCCTCTCCTTGATCCGAAGAATACGAGGATCCTTCCGCAGACTTTGCAGGATCAGGGAGGCCATGCAGCGTAGGTTAGCTGAGGCATTCAGTCCGGAGTCCTCTGGGTCACTAAGGACGACATGATCCGCAGCCACCTCCTCCCAGCCACGTACAAGTCCACTGGTTTCTTGGGACTGTAAATCATCCCTAAAAGACTGCTGCTGATGATGCTGAGTGCCAGCCTCCACCTCCATGCTGACACAATCCTCCTCCTCCTCCTCCTCCTCCTCTTCCTGTGCGATGGGTGGGACAGAAGGAACACTGTCTGGGTAAAGGGGGCCTTGAGAGGCAAGGAAGTCCTCCTCTTCCTGCCTCTGTTCTGCCTCAAGTGCCCTGTCCATTATTCCATGCAGCGTGTGCTCCAACAGGTGGACAAGAGGTACAGTGTCACTGATGCATGCACTGTCACTGCTCACCATCCTCGTGGCCTCCTCAAATGGTGTCAGGACAGTGCATGCATCCCTGATCATGCCCCACTGGCGTGGTGAAAAAAACCTGAGCTCCCCTGACCCTGTCCTGGTGCCGTAGTCGCACAGGTACTCATTGATGGCCCTCTGCTGCGTGTGCAGCCGCTGCAGCATGGCCAACGTTGAGTTCCACCTGGTGGGCATGTCACATATAAGGCGGTTCTTGGGCAGGTTCAACTCCTTTTGAAGCTCAGCCAGGCGAGCACTGGCATTATAAGATCTGCGGAAATGCACACAGACTTTCCTGGCCTGCCTCAGGACATCCTGTAAGCCCGGGTACCGGCCCAAGAACCGCTGCACCACCAGGTTAAGGACGTGAGCCATACAGGGCACATGGGTCAGTTGTCCCTGTCGGAGGGCGGAGAGGAGGTTGGTGCCATTGTCGCAAACCACCATTCCTGGCTTAAGCTGGCGTGGCGTCAACCACCTCTCGGCCTGCCCCTGCAGAGCAGACAGGACCTCTGCCCCAGTGTGGCTCCTGTCCCCCAAACACACCAGCGCAAGCACGGCATGGCATCTTTTTGCCTGCGTACTTGCGTAGCCCCTTGAACGCCTACGGAGCACCGCTGGTTCCGAGGACAAACCACAGGAAGAGGCCATGGAGGAAGAAGAAGAGGAGGGGGTGGAGGAGAGAGGTGTGTCACAACCAGTAGTAGCATTTTGGAGGCGTGGGGGTGGAACAACCTCCAACACTACTGCACCTTGTCCTGCATCCTTCCCAGCTGCCAAAAGAGTGACCCAATGGGCCGTGAAAGAAAGGTAACGTCCCTGTCCATGCCTGCTGGACCATGAGTCAGCGGTAATATGCACCTTACCGCTGACCGCCCTGTCCAGCGAGGCCAAGACATTGCCTTCCACATGCCTGTAGAGAGCCGGAATAGCCTTCCGTGCGAAAAAGTGTCGTTTGGGAACCTGCCACTGAGGAACCGCACATTGCACAAACTCACGGAAGGGGCCGAGTCTACCAACTGAAAAGGCAGCAGTTGAAGCGCTAGCAATTTAGCCAAGCTAGCATTCAACCGCTGGGCATGTGGATGGCTGGGAGTGAACTTCTTTTGACGGTCCAGCAGCTGGGGCAGGGAAATTTGCCTGCTAGAATCGGACGTTGGTGTACTGCTAGCAGAGTGCCCGCAAGTACTTGCCTGTGACACACCTAATTCTACACCTTCATTCCTCTCAGAGCAGGTTTCAGAGAGGAGTGAAGGTATAGTGGGGTTGGAGATCCCAGCTGATGCGGTGCAAGAAGAGGTCAGCTTTGTTCTTTGGTGTGGGTCTTTAAGGTAGGCTTGCCAACGAGCTGCATGGCAGGTCAACATATGTCTGATCAAGCATGTGGTGCCCAAGCGGCTGATGTTTTGGCCACGCGATATACGCTTGAGACATATGTTGCAAACAGCAGCTGTGCGATCTGATGCACTCGCCTCAAAAAAGGCCCACACCAAAGAACTTTTTGAATGATGGGCAGAGGCAGCGCCCTGCACAGGCGGAGCTCTGCGGTGTGATTCCGTCGGTGTGCTGCCCATACGCTGGCCACTCAAGGGCATCCTGCCTCGTTGGAGATGTGCCTCCTCCTCATCCTCCTCCTCCTCCTCTCTCCTATTAGGCACCCACGTGGAGTCAGTGACCTCATCATCCCCTCCCTCCTCATCACTGGAGCCAATCTGGCAGTATGCTGCAGCTGCTGGAACATGACTGCCAGATTGGTGTCCTTCTTGAGCATCCCCTCTCTCTGCTCTCACGCTGCTGCCTTCCTCTAGCTGGGTATCATCATCAGATCCTTCCAAACGCTGGGCATCCTCCTGGAGCATGTACCCAACACTGTGCTCAAACAGTTCGGGGGACTCCTCAGGAGGAGGGCATGGTGGGTCTAGGGAAGGATTGACTAATGAAGATAATGATACCAGAGAAGAGGACGCTTTGGCAGCTGCTTTGCCACTACCCTGAGCCTGGGGGAGAGAGGATGAGGAGGATGAGGTGGGCTTGGTCATCCACTCTACCAAGTCTTCGGCATGATGTGGCTCAACATGTCCAGCTGCCGAAAACAAGAACAAGCGTGTCCCATGGCCATGTGCTGATGACAATGCACCGCGTACACGACCAGCACTGTTGCCCCCAGACACAGAGCCTGCTTGCCCTCTTTTTTTGCCTCCTGACTGTCTGCCTCTCCTTGGTTGCCTTCCAGACATTTTAATGGATGGCCTGCAGGGAGATGGGAAAAACAGCAATAAGGGCTACCTTCAGGTGTATATTGTGCAGGAGGCTTAGCAACAATGACACTGACACTGTCCCCTGTCTATCCTTCTCTGTCCCTAAACACAAGGATTGAAAATATGGTTCAGCAAAAAAGTTTTAGAACAGAATAGCACACTGACACTTTCCCTCACTGTCCTACTCTGTCTTTCCCTACAAACAAGATTTAGCACAGAATAGCACACTGATAATTTCTACGAGTGTCCTTCTCTGTCCCTCAACTCAGGGATTGAAAATATGGAACAGCAAAATTGATTTAGAACAGAATAGCACACTGTCAGTTTCCCTCACTGTAGCTCTCTGTCCCTCAACTCAAGGATTGAAAATATGGTTCAGCAAAATAGTTTTAGAACAGAATAGCACAATGTCAGTTTCCCTCACTGTAGCTCTCTGTCCCTCAACTCAAGGATTGAAAATATGGTTCAGCAAAATAGTTTTAGAACACAATAGCACACTGACACTTTCCCTCACTGTAGCTCTCTGTCCCTCAACTCAAGGATTGAAAATATGGTTCAGCAAAATAGTTTTAGAACAGAATAGCACACTGTCAGTTTCCCTCACTGTAGCTCTCTGTCCCTCAACTCAAGGATTGAAAATATGGAACAGCAAAATTGATTTAGAACAGAATAGCACACTGTCAGTTTCCCTCACTGTAGCTCTCTGTCCCTCAACTCAAGGATTGAAAATATGGTTCAGCAAAATAGTTTTAGAACAGAATAGCACACTGTCAGTTTCCCTCACTGTAGCTCTCTGTCCCTCAACTCAAGGATTGAAAATATGGAACAGCAAAATTGATTTAGAACAGAATAGCACACTGTCAGTTTCCCTCACTGTAGCTCTCTGTCCCTCAACTCAAGGATTGAAAATATGGTTCAGCAAAATAGTTTTAGAACAGAATAGCACACTGTCAGTTTCCCTCACTGTAGCTCTCTGTCCCTCAACTCAAGGATTGAAAATATGGTTCAGCAAAATAGTTTTAGAACAGAATAGCACACTGTCAGTTTCCCTCACTGTAGCTCTCTGTCCCTCAACTCAAGGATTGAAAATATGGTTCAGCAAAATAGTTTTAGAACACAATAGCACACTGACACTTTCCCTCACTGTAGCTCTCTGTCCCTCAACTCAAGGATTGAAAATATGGTTCAGCAAAATAGTTTTAGAACAGAATAGCACACTGTCAGTTTCCCTCACTGTAGCTCTCTGTCCCTCAACTCAAGGATTGAAAATATGGAACAGCAAAATTGATTTAGAACAGAATAGCACACTGTCAGTTTCCCTCACTGTAGCTCTCTGTCCCTCAACTCAATGATTGAAAATATGGTTCAGCAAAATAGTTTTAGAACAGAATAGCACACTGTCAGTTTCCCTCACTGTAGCTCTCTGTCCCTCAACTCAAGGATTGAAAATATGGTTCAGCAAAATAGTTTTAGAACAGAATAGCACACTGTCAGTTTCCCTCACTGTAGCTCTCTGTCCCTCAACTCAAGGATTGAAAATATGGAACAGCAAAATTGATTTAGAACAGAATAGCACACTGTCAGTTTCCCTCACTGTAGCTCTCTGTCCCTCAACTCAAGGATTGAAAATATGGTTCAGCAAAATAGTTTTAGAACAGAATAGCACACTGTCAGTTTCCCTCACTGTACCTCTCTGTCCCTACTGTTGTGGAATTTTAGGCTGCTGTTTGCAGAGCACACAGCCTATAATTCCTGTGCTATCTAAGCACACATCAGATTTAATCTTTTTGAAGTAATGCTATCATTAAGTTAAGTTTGCTAAAGTCCACTCACCGTTCATCCCCATTCATTCAAGGAAACCACCAACACAGGTCTTCTTATCAGGCCATTCCAGCAAAGACTGTCTTAAGCCGACGCCTACTCATAGGCTTTTATTAAACTCAAAAGATCTCAAGACAGGAGGTGATTGGCTGCAGCAACCAATCCCCTCCCCATGGGCGGGAACCTCATAGGATGTTCCCTCACATGAAAATGACAACACTTGGACATTCCTTCCAACAGGATATGTCATACATGAATATAATAACGTATGATGGCTTAAGTTACCGTTGATAGGAATTCCTATTCTGCACTATTCCATAGAATAACGCATAATAAGATTATACTATTATTGAATGGGGGAGGGAGGCTATCTGCAGACGCACGCTACGAATTCCAACCAATGTTGATCAGGCACAGCCGAGACAAGAGCACGCATTTGCCCATAACCAATGATGTCATTGCAGAGTGAGGATACCCCCTCCTCAACGATCGTCCATGCTAATGCACAGAGGGCCCCCGTTGGCGGACATATCCGCACCCCGCAAACATCACACTCCAACCTCAAAACGTTTTCCCCTATCAGACGGGATTCAACCAGCCTCAGACTACCCCAATCAGCTCTTTTAGAGCGGGTTGCGGAAGTACTAACACTGGGTGACACTATGACAATACATATTAAATACATTTCCATAAAAATCTCCACAACAGTCCTCCCTTTTTTGTCATATGCACCCTATGTGTCCCTCGATGAGAGTTGATCTGCTTCTTACACCTGGAAATCAATCAGTTATTAGTCCATAAAAAAAAGGAAAACACGGCTTGACATGTAGACTCTGTTCTTCAGGGGCATGACTTATAAAGGAGGACACGACATGGTGAGCTGTAGTAATCGCCGATCCGTCTGTGATTCTCTGTCTTGTATGTGGGTCCGGCTTCGGGGCGTCTCATCAAGGAAACTCTGGTCACGCGTCAAATCAGGCAACAGGAGCACCTCGTCACGACATAGAAAGAATAGAAATAAAAACGACATGAGTATATATATTCCCACTTCCTTTAACCACGATCCGCTGTAAAATAAAAAATTAGATCCCCAAAGATTCCCAGACCCTTAAAAAGGACTCCCAACCTTCACTTAGCTACAGCTCTGGCTTCAACAATTACATGAAGAACCCTATCCTTAACGGATGAGAATTGTTCAATTGTATCCCAAGCCCGAGCCGCCCCCACCTTGTACATGCAGGACCCCATGCCCAGACCTGGTCGGGATTGGTGAACAAATCCCTACTAGCTGTCCCTGCCATTCTTAATTTCCTGCGCCATCAGATCCTCGCGATCGGCCGCGACCTAAAATGTTGGGACAGCTTCATCACGCATGTACCTCTTGCTTTGGGGGAATTACCTTTATAAGCTGCAGATCCGCATAAACACCAAACTAAAGTTCAAACACACTTGTGGGCTGCCTAGATACCCAAACCGACAAGAGACAGAGCCATTAAAACTAAAACCAATTTTACCCTCTAAAAATACATTGTTAGATTCCATTGACAAGTGTCTGTCTGGAGTCTTCACTAGTTTGTCAAAAACTCCTCATACTCATAATAACATCATAAATGTCATGTACCGCTGTCATCGCTGGGGACTAAAACTCGGTGAAGACTCAGAACAGACCATCGGTCCTGTTCGCTTTCTGAGCTAGTCAGGACATACACTTTACATAATAACTTGGGATGCTTTTCACCGTTACCCTCGCTAAAATTTACTAAACAACAAAAATATAAATAAACAAAGATACTCCTCATTCTTTGGTGTGGTTGAGCCGCTTCTTGCAGTGGCTGGCGTGGTCTCATCCCTCAAGCTTCTTTACAACGACCCAGTCACCTGGTTGGAAAGAATGTAAACTGATTATTAAGTCAGGGTCCAGGAGGGACTCGTGAACCCTGTGGTGGACATTTTGAAGTTCATGTTACAGTGATCGCACCCACCCCCATCAGCCGAGAATATAAGTGACAGCTAATGAGGAGAGTACGACCCTGATTTTGATTGACCTCCAAACAACCCTCATATGACAATAACCCAGACATCGGGACTGTGGTCACTGCATAACCTGGGCGTGGCTTACAATACCTGAAACCATTGACAAGGTTCTTAGCCTCTGGGATGGGAACCTACTTCACCAGACTGCTGCTTGCTGATTCAAATTCTATTAAAGAAAGACAGTCTTGGCACAAACTTGGTTAGAATTACAGAGGTTATTATTAGTTTGACAAAAATAAAATCTGTCACTCTTACATTTATCATTCCCCCCCCCCCCCCTTTTCTTCCTCATTACAGACTGAAGGAAGAAATGCGTGGTGCAGGAAAAAAGAAACAATGAAATAGCCTATGATACTTTTACCGCCTTAGACTCATATTTATCCATATGTACCACTGTCTACATACACCTGTTCTCTGTGTACAAACTCCTTGGACCTGAAAAATACTTATAAGCAAAATCATTACTCTATTCTTCATATTTAACCTGCAAAGAATGGTAAAACAATAATGACATTCCTGTACATTGGTAAATTGTCAATGACATTCTTTCAAAACCCTCTGTAACCCTTACTTTTCCCGTTCCTACAAACATACAACAGCCGTGACGCATTGAAGGATCGCCGCGGTAAGTTCGAACATATTCACGTTACTACATACAAACATTCCGATACAAACGTGGGGGAAATACTTCCCAGTTTCCAAAACCACAAATGAAAAAAACAAAAACAGCCAGGATTCTACCTTCACTCTTTCAGCAATAGGAAAAAATACAATGGGAACATGAGAGCAACTCGAGAAGCTTGCATGGACCAGCCATACAAAGTTCAAACAAACAGGCATGAGACAACACCTCCATCAACACTCATCATTACGGATTTCTGAAGCCGCAGCTCAACTACATCCATTCCAGAGGGATACCCAAAATAGTATCCTTGGACCACCTATGTTAATCTTTTTGGGGTTCAAAGGCCTTTGCCCCAAAACTAGGCTTCGTGCACTGTGCGACCGTCTGACTATGGGAAGCCTCCATTCCTTCCCTTTGCACAGACCTCCTTGTGTCCATGGCGATTCGAATCGGCTTATCGTCTTAAACCTGCGTCCAGGTTAAACCGTTGCACCCATTTTCGGAGATCACCGCCCGGTGTCTTCTTATACGGTGAATTGCAGAACTACAACCACTATATGGTCAAGTCCTCCAACTAGAAACCCTAACCGAGGCATCAACTCTATGGCTTGTTGTCCCAACACTTTTGGAACTACAGCAACAACCACAGATCAACCCCCGAATTAGGCCTCTACCCCTCACAGTGTATGCATACACAAGCGTTTTCCGCTATACACCCATACACTGCGTTGTCAGACTAAACCACACAGAACAATTACGCCAGTTTACCACCTGCAGAACAATGTGGCTTCTCTCTGTATCTAGATGATAAAATAATGGTGATGCCGACTGTTTTTCTCTCTACCCAAAACTGTATTACACAGTACAAAACTTCACAAAACTGGAACAAAATATAAAAGACTTTTAAACGCCAAAATGCTTTCCATTTTCCTTCCAAACACAAATCTCATTCAGACAACCCCAAGCTCCTCCCACTAACTTTCTGCTGATATATAAATGCTGAAAAGAAACTTCCGGTTATGCTCAGCTACTTAAAAAAAAAAAAAAACTGGTTTATTTACATATCAATTGTTCAGGAAGAGGGAGGGGAGGCCTTAGCCTTGTCTATCAAGACTCCAAAAAAAAATCCATGGCTACACATTATATATTTCAACAATTTAAAACCTTGTCAAGAAGATGGTGGAATAAAACTCCCCTTTGCAAATGGGAGGGTCCTGACCCAAACATCCCCTGCAAGCAAAACCACAAGTTGACTCAAATACAAAACTCCTGCAAAAAGATGGTTCTAGGGGTTTTGACCAAAACCCCCACTCCTCCTCTACAGGCTATACAATACAAGCTTCAAAACATATGAATTGCCTTCTGGGAAGGAAATATTTAAACATAAAAACACATCATTGTACAAAAACTCTGTTAGTCTTACAATCCATCAAAATTCAATGTAAAGTGGAGTTTTTCATATACTGCAAAGCCAGCCGACCCTGCAATAGCTCACATCTACTTAAATGAAAACAGAGAAATCCCCCTCCTAACACCATCTGCATGGAGTTTGCATGTCCTCCCTGTGTCTGCGTTGGCCTCCTCCCACACTCCAACTGCTGGTAGGCCAGCCAGATCCTATCCATAAATAGGCCCCAGCATGTGCGTGTGTCCGCAAGCACGTTGTGGCCCCTCAGGGTAAGACCGCGCTATTTTAAGATACCACTCAACTCAAAAGGCGATGCTTAGAAAAACAATTTAAACCAGAGACAAAACCATCCTCAGTATGTCACTCTGGCGTCCCAGCACTCTCCCCAGCAGTGCACAGGTCAAACTGCAAGCGCACAAAACAGGACAAAATTGCGCCAATCAACAAATGCCAATACAGCATATTCAGGGGCCGTGTTTGCTAAACTGGAACTTCCTATCTCAAACTGTAAACGTCTCTCAAAATGGCCGACAAGCTAGGACTACAAAATGGTGGATGACCCACCACAGCACCTCATGGACAACAAAAATTGCGCCATTGACGCATGCAATTTTTTCCCGCCAATAACCCGCATGGGGCCTCACAATGAACACCACATGGGTTCCCCCACACAAAGACAAACACAAATGGCCTCCAGCAGGTTAAAAAGGCCGCACTACCCAATTCGCACTAAACATCAAAAACTGAGAAATTCTATCAGCAACATAGCTGACGAATGCCACATGGTATAGTGCCCAAAAGAAAGGTGTCTAGCCTGTGAGTATCATATAAGGGAAGGTGCCAAGAAAAACTGTGCCTCAAAATGGCAGACAAACCTGCAAGGCTAACAAAAACCAAGAATGGCGCCATTGCTTTTTCCCGCCAAAACCAGCATCTCTTTAAAAGAAAATCAAAAATGTTTTTCTCCACAAAGACTGACTACACCATTGAAACTTTTCTAAATTATCATCAAAATCCACTGAAAAAGGTGTCAGCTACACTCTACAAGGACCACATGTACACTTACAAACTTAGCCTCCCTTTGGCCAACTAAACAGCACATTCAATAAATGTGAGTTACATGACAATATTAAAAACATATTCATTTCTCTAAGTTCATATACTCTGAGATATTCACCACGTCTCTACCTAAAGTTCACACACAGTGGCCTCAGCTTCCATAACAAGCCATTGCAGAGACATACTATGTCTGCCTTCTAGCAATGCCTGGCCACTTGGATATGCGGCGGGAACTTTCAACTCAAAAACCAAACACTTAATATTTTTACACTTATGGGGACATGTGTCTTTGTCCCCTATAAAGGCAAAAATCACAATCTATTCATTTCTATTTTTCATAGAAATCACAAACACCACACACATACAGTATATTGTTGCTTGTAACATTTGCTTAGAGTGTCTTTCCCTCAGGGCACAGCCATTGCAACACAAAACAGTGGGCAAGCCCTTCCCCCATTCAAGCACATGGCAGCCAAGCAATCTACTTACAAACTTCTCAGTGCACTAAATACCACATCTATACCTTCATTTCATACACAATATACAGTCTATATTTCTCGCTTAGTTACACTCTTACAGCCCACAGTTTCCATCAGATCATCTCTCAGGGCCCTCCCACTACAAAACTCCTGCATGCTATTTACAGAAAGTCACCAACTTTTACCATTGTAACTGAGATGCTGGCAGCCCCACCCCCACTAAACCTCATGGCTCAAGGACCAGGACAATGCAGCAGCCATTGCTGGCAGCCAACTGCTCAATACATCGCACGATCTAATCACACAAATACATGCAGGCATACCCACACACAATCAAATTCACAGGCATACGATCCATGACAAAATCACACACACACATGCGATTCGCAGACATACACACGCACACATACACACGCTGCAAACTTGAAACATTATTTCAAAAAGACAATATTTTTTTTTTTTTGTTCGTTTCAAAGTACAACCTCTTTACACATCACTTCGCAGGTTCACTCTCCCCCCTCTGCTGATCTGATGCTCAAAGAGGCCGCAATTGGTCCCAACCGTGAGGCGCCATTACTGTTGTGGAATTTTAGGCTGCTGTTTGCAGAGCACACAGCCTATAATTCCTGTGCTATCTAAGCACACATCAGATTTAATCTTTTTGAAGTAATGCTATCATTAAGTTAAGTTTGCTAAAGTCCACTCACCGTTCATCCCCATTCATTCAAGGAAACCACCAACACAGGTCTTCTTATCAGGCCATTCCAGCAAAGACTGTCTTAAGCCGACGCCTACTCATAGGCTTTTATTAAACTCAAAAGATCTCAAGACAGGAGGTGATTGGCTGCAGCAACCAATCCCCTCCCCATGGGCGGGAACCTCATAGGATGTTCCCTCACATGAAAATGACAACACTTGGACATTCCTTCCAACAGGATATGTCATACATGAATATAATAACGTATGATGGCTTAAGTTACCGTTGATAGGAATTCCTATTCTGCACTATTCCATAGAATAACGCATAATAAGATTATACTATTATTGAATGGGGGAGGGAGGCTATCTGCAGACGCACGCTACGAATTCCAACCAATGTTGATCAGGCACAGCCGAGACAAGAGCACGCATTTGCCCATAACCAATGATGTCATTGCAGAGTGAGGATACCCCCTCCTCAACGATCGTCCATGCTAATGCACAGAGGGCCCCCGTTGGCGGACATATCCGCACCCCGCAAACATCACACTCCAACCTCAAAACGTTTTCCCCTATCAGACGGGATTCAACCAGCCTCAGACTACCCCAATCAGCTCTTTTAGAGCGGGTTGCGGAAGTACTAACACTGGGTGACACTATGACAATACATATTAAATACATTTCCATAAAAATCTCCACAACAGTCCTCCCTTTTTTGTCATATGCACCCTATGTGTCCCTCGATGAGAGTTGATCTGCTTCTTACACCTGGAAATCAATCAGTTATTAGTCCATAAAAAAAAGGAAAACACGGCTTGACATGTAGACTCTGTTCTTCAGGGGCATGACTTATAAAGGAGGACACGACATGGTGAGCTGTAGTAATCGCCGATCCGTCTGTGATTCTCTGTCTTGTATGTGGGTCCGGCTTCGGGGCGTCTCATCAAGGAAACTCTGGTCACGCGTCAAATCAGGCAACAGGAGCACCTCGTCACGACATAGAAAGAATAGAAATAAAAACGACATGAGTATATATATTCCCACTTCCTTTAACCACGATCCGCTGTAAAATAAAAAATTAGATCCCCAAAGATTCCCAGACCCTTAAAAAGGACTCCCAACCTTCACTTAGCTACAGCTCTGGCTTCAACAATTACATGAAGAACCCTATCCTTAACGGATGAGAATTGTTCAATTGTATCCCAAGCCCGAGCCGCCCCCACCTTGTACATGCAGGACCCCATGCCCAGACCTGGTCGGGATTGGTGAACAAATCCCTACTAGCTGTCCCTGCCATTCTTAATTTCCTGCGCCATCAGATCCTCGCGATCGGCCGCGACCTAAAATGTTGGGACAGCTTCATCACGCATGTACCTCTTGCTTTGGGGGAATTACCTTTATAAGCTGCAGATCCGCATAAACACCAAACTAAAGTTCAAACACACTTGTGGGCTGCCTAGATACCCAAACCGACAAGAGACAGAGCCATTAAAACTAAAACCAATTTTACCCTCTAAAAATACATTGTTAGATTCCATTGACAAGTGTCTGTCTGGAGTCTTCACTAGTTTGTCAAAAACTCCTCATACTCATAATAACATCATAAATGTCATGTACCGCTGTCATCGCTGGGGACTAAAACTCGGTGAAGACTCAGAACAGACCATCGGTCCTGTTCGCTTTCTGAGCTAGTCAGGACATACACTTTACATAATAACTTGGGATGCTTTTCACCGTTACCCTCGCTAAAATTTACTAAACAACAAAAATATAAATAAACAAAGATACTCCTCATTCTTTGGTGTGGTTGAGCCGCTTCTTGCAGTGGCTGGCGTGGTCTCATCCCTCAAGCTTCTTTACAACGACCCAGTCACCTGGTTGGAAAGAATGTAAACTGATTATTAAGTCAGGGTCCAGGAGGGACTCGTGAACCCTGTGGTGGACATTTTGAAGTTCATGTTACAGTGATCGCACCCACCCCCATCAGCCGAGAATATAAGTGACAGCTAATGAGGAGAGTACGACCCTGATTTTGATTGACCTCCAAACAACCCTCATATGACAATAACCCAGACATCGGGACTGTGGTCACTGCATAACCTGGGCGTGGCTTACAATACCTGAAACCATTGACAAGGTTCTTAGCCTCTGGGATGGGAACCTACTTCACCAGACTGCTGCTTGCTGATTCAAATTCTATTAAAGAAAGACAGTCTTGGCACAAACTTGGTTAGAATTACAGAGGTTATTATTAGTTTGACAAAAATAAAATCTGTCACTCTTACATTTATCATTCCCCCCCCCCCCCCTTTTCTTCCTCATTACAGACTGAAGGAAGAAATGCGTGGTGCAGGAAAAAAGAAACAATGAAATAGCCTATGATACTTTTACCGCCTTAGACTCATATTTATCCATATGTACCACTGTCTACATACACCTGTTCTCTGTGTACAAACTCCTTGGACCTGAAAAATACTTATAAGCAAAATCATTACTCTATTCTTCATATTTAACCTGCAAAGAATGGTAAAACAATAATGACATTCCTGTACATTGGTAAATTGTCAATGACATTCTTTCAAAACCCTCTGTAACCCTTACTTTTCCCGTTCCTACAAACATACAACAGCCGTGACGCATTGAAGGATCGCCGCGGTAAGTTCGAACATATTCACGTTACTACATACAAACATTCCGATACAAACGTGGGGGAAATACTTCCCAGTTTCCAAAACCACAAATGAAAAAAACAAAAACAGCCAGGATTCTACCTTCACTCTTTCAGCAATAGGAAAAAATACAATGGGAACATGAGAGCAACTCGAGAAGCTTGCATGGACCAGCCATACAAAGTTCAAACAAACAGGCATGAGACAACACCTCCATCAACACTCATCATTACGGATTTCTGAAGCCGCAGCTCAACTACATCCATTCCAGAGGGATACCCAAAATAGTATCCTTGGACCACCTATGTTAATCTTTTTGGGGTTCAAAGGCCTTTGCCCCAAAACTAGGCTTCGTGCACTGTGCGACCGTCTGACTATGGGAAGCCTCCATTCCTTCCCTTTGCACAGACCTCCTTGTGTCCATGGCGATTCGAATCGGCTTATCGTCTTAAACCTGCGTCCAGGTTAAACCGTTGCACCCATTTTCGGAGATCACCGCCCGGTGTCTTCTTATACGGTGAATTGCAGAACTACAACCACTATATGGTCAAGTCCTCCAACTAGAAACCCTAACCGAGGCATCAACTCTATGGCTTGTTGTCCCAACACTTTTGGAACTACAGCAACAACCACAGATCAACCCCCGAATTAGGCCTCTACCCCTCACAGTGTATGCATACACAAGCGTTTTCCGCTATACACCCATACACTGCGTTGTCAGACTAAACCACACAGAACAATTACGCCAGTTTACCACCTGCAGAACAATGTGGCTTCTCTCTGTATCTAGATGATAAAATAATGGTGATGCCGACTGTTTTTCTCTCTACCCAAAACTGTATTACACAGTACAAAACTTCACAAAACTGGAACAAAATATAAAAGACTTTTAAACGCCAAAATGCTTTCCATTTTCCTTCCAAACACAAATCTCATTCAGACAACCCCAAGCTCCTCCCACTAACTTTCTGCTGATATATAAATGCTGAAAAGAAACTTCCGGTTATGCTCAGCTACTTAAAAAAAAAAAAAAAACTGGTTTATTTACATATCAATTGTTCAGGAAGAGGGAGGGGAGGCCTTAGCCTTGTCTATCAAGACTCCAAAAAAAAATCCATGGCTACACATTATATATTTCAACAATTTAAAACCTTGTCAAGAAGATGGTGGAATAAAACTCCCCTTTGCAAATGGGAGGGTCCTGACCCAAACATCCCCTGCAAGCAAAACCACAAGTTGACTCAAATACAAAACTCCTGCAAAAAGATGGTTCTAGGGGTTTTGACCAAAACCCCCACTCCTCCTCTACAGGCTATACAATACAAGCTTCAAAACATATGAATTGCCTTCTGGGAAGGAAATATTTAAACATAAAAACACATCATTGTACAAAAACTCTGTTAGTCTTACAATCCATCAAAATTCAATGTAAAGTGGAGTTTTTCATATACTGCAAAGCCAGCCGACCCTGCAATAGCTCACATCTACTTAAATGAAAACAGAGAAATCCCCCTCCTAACACCATCTGCATGGAGTTTGCATGTCCTCCCTGTGTCTGCGTTGGCCTCCTCCCACACTCCAACTGCTGGTAGGCCAGCCAGATCCTATCCATAAATAGGCCCCAGCATGTGCGTGTGTCCGCAAGCACGTTGTGGCCCCTCAGGGTAAGACCGCGCTATTTTAAGATACCACTCAACTCAAAAGGCGATGCTTAGAAAAACAATTTAAACCAGAGACAAAACCATCCTCAGTATGTCACTCTGGCGTCCCAGCACTCTCCCCAGCAGTGCACAGGTCAAACTGCAAGCGCACAAAACAGGACAAAATTGCGCCAATCAACAAATGCCAATACAGCATATTCAGGGGCCGTGTTTGCTAAACTGGAACTTCCTATCTCAAACTGTAAACGTCTCTCAAAATGGCCGACAAGCTAGGACTACAAAATGGTGGATGACCCACCACAGCACCTCATGGACAACAAAAATTGCGCCATTGACGCATGCAATTTTTTCCCGCCAATAACCCGCATGGGGCCTCACAATGAACACCACATGGGTTCCCCCACACAAAGACAAACACAAATGGCCTCCAGCAGGTTAAAAAGGCCGCACTACCCAATTCGCACTAAACATCAAAAACTGAGAAATTCTATCAGCAACATAGCTGACGAATGCCACATGGTATAGTGCCCAAAAGAAAGGTGTCTAGCCTGTGAGTATCATATAAGGGAAGGTGCCAAGAAAAACTGTGCCTCAAAATGGCAGACAAACCTGCAAGGCTAACAAAAACCAAGAATGGCGCCATTGCTTTTTCCCGCCAAAACCAGCATCTCTTTAAAAGAAAATCAAAAATGTTTTTCTCCACAAAGACTGACTACACCATTGAAACTTTTCTAAATTATCATCAAAATCCACTGAAAAAGGTGTCAGCTACACTCTACAAGGACCACATGTACACTTACAAACTTAGCCTCCCTTTGGCCAACTAAACAGCACATTCAATAAATGTGAGTTACATGACAATATTAAAAACATATTCATTTCTCTAAGTTCATATACTCTGAGATATTCACCACGTCTCTACCTAAAGTTCACACACAGTGGCCTCAGCTTCCATAACAAGCCATTGCAGAGACATACTATGTCTGCCTTCTAGCAATGCCTGGCCACTTGGATATGCGGCGGGAACTTTCAACTCAAAAACCAAACACTTAATATTTTTACACTTATGGGGACATGTGTCTTTGTCCCCTATAAAGGCAAAAATCACAATCTATTCATTTCTATTTTTCATAGAAATCACAAACACCACACACATACAGTATATTGTTGCTTGTAACATTTGCTTAGAGTGTCTTTCCCTCAGGGCACAGCCATTGCAACACAAAACAGTGGGCAAGCCCTTCCCCCATTCAAGCACATGGCAGCCAAGCAATCTACTTACAAACTTCTCAGTGCACTAAATACCACATCTATACCTTCATTTCATACACAATATACAGTCTATATTTCTCGCTTAGTTACACTCTTACAGCCCACAGTTTCCATCAGATCATCTCTCAGGGCCCTCCCACTACAAAACTCCTGCATGCTATTTACAGAAAGTCACCAACTTTTACCATTGTAACTGAGATGCTGGCAGCCCCACCCCCACTAAACCTCATGGCTCAAGGACCAGGACAATGCAGCAGCCATTGCTGGCAGCCAACTGCTCAATACATCGCACGATCTAATCACACAAATACATGCAGGCATACCCACACACAATCAAATTCACAGGCATACGATCCATGACAAAATCACACACACACATGCGATTCGCAGACATACACACGCACACATACACACGCTGCAAACTTGAAACATTATTTCAAAAAGACAATATTTTTTTTTTTTTGTTCGTTTCAAAGTACAACCTCTTTACACATCACTTCGCAGGTTCACTCTCCCCCCTCTGCTGATCTGATGCTCAAAGAGGCCGCAATTGGTCCCAACCGTGAGGCGCCATTACTGTTGTGGAATTTTAGGCTGCTGTTTGCAGAGCACACAGCCTATAATTCCTGTGCTATCTAAGCACACATCAGATTTAATCTTTTTGAAGTAATGCTATCATTAAGTTAAGTTTGCTAAAGTCCACTCACCGTTCATCCCCATTCATTCAAGGAAACCACCAACACAGGTCTTCTTATCAGGCCATTCCAGCAAAGACTGTCTTAAGCCGACGCCTACTCATAGGCTTTTATTAAACTCAAAAGATCTCAAGACAGGAGGTGATTGGCTGCAGCAACCAATCCCCTCCCCATGGGCGGGAACCTCATAGGATGTTCCCTCACATGAAAATGACAACACTTGGACATTCCTTCCAACAGGATATGTCATACATGAATATAATAACGTATGATGGCTTAAGTTACCGTTGATAGGAATTCCTATTCTGCGCTATTCCATAGAATAACGCATAATAAGATTATACTATTATTGAATGGGGGAGGGAGGCTATCTGCAGACGCACGCTACGAATTCCAACCAATGTTGATCAGGCACAGCCGAGACAAGAGCACGCATTTGCCCATAACCAATGATGTCATTGCAGAGTGAGGATACCCCCTCCTCAACGATCGTCCATGCTAATGCACAGAGGGCCCCCATTGGCGGACATATCCGCACCCCGCAAACATCACACTCCAACCTCAAAACGTTTTCCCCTATCAGACGGGATTCAACCAGCCTCAGACTACCCCAATCAGCTCTTTTAGAGCGGGTTGCGGAAGTACTAACACTGGGTGACACTATGACAATACATATTAAATACATCTCCATAAAAATCTCCACAACACTACAAACAAGGATTAGCACAGAATAGCACACTGTCACTGACACTCTCCCTACCTATCCTTATTTGTCCCTAAACACAAGGAATCCAGGAATAGTAAAGGAAAAATAATGACACTGTCCCTGCCTATGCTTCTCTTTCCCTGCTCCGGAACACACTACACAAGGCCGCCGCGCTGGCGGCCTTTTATAGTGTGGGGCGTGTACTAAGCCCCATCAGCAATAATTGGCCACAGGCATCCTGCCTGTGGCCAATCATTGCTCTCCTCGCTGCCGGCGCTGTGCTTGGCCAATCACAGCGCCTGGATGACACTGCGATGGCGTAGTGCATTGTGGGCCGTTCGCGTCACTCGAATTTGGCGCGAACGGCCCAAATCGTTCGATCTTCGTCGAACGATCGAACAGCCGATGTTCGAGTCGAACGTATGTTCGACTCGAACACGAAGCTCATCCCTAATCAAGGCAAACAAAACATGTCTAGTGCATTCCTGATATAAATGCACATTCCCCACAAGTTGTATCCCTTTAAACATACAAGCACCGAAAAATAACTGTTGGTGTGCCAGAAACCCCTTATGCTCCAAGCTTCCTCTTTGACTTTATTATTATTGTACACAGGGCTTTTTTTCTCAGAAAATAGGTGCAGGAACTCAACCACGACCCCTCAAACCCCCTCCCCCCCCCACACATACACCCTCCAAACCGCATATAATAGTGGGTGTGGTCAAATTTAAAAATTTCACTAACAGTGGGAGGGTCTTAAAGGGGCACTAAATACCAGGAGTGCATTATGTATCGAGTGCAGAGTTGAGGGGGGGGGGCAACGTTCAGGGGTGCAATATGTACATAGTGCAGAGTTCAGGGGTGTGCTGCATACAGAATGCAGAATTCAGGGGTGCGCAACACAGAGGACACACAGTTCAGCCTTACCTCTGCCTTTCCACAGCTGCTCACCTCTGCATCCCCCATTCACATCTCATTTTCACCCCTCTTTAGCTCTGACCTTTGCATAGAATCCCCCCTCCACAGCCCCCATCTTCTTCCCCCCTCCTTAAAAGCTCCATCATCTTCCATATGTCCTACTGTTACTGCTTTATAGCTGAAGCATCCAGCCACCTCTAGTACCTCCCTGCACAATGTAGGTGGCTCCGCCTCTCACTCTTGCAGGGAGATCATCCAGTTGGGGTGTAGGCATCCACACTGCACCCCGGACACCTGCATCTCCCTTGTCCCCATCCTACACTCAGAAGGAGCTGCTCAGGAGATCAGATTTATGGGAGCTGTTGGGAGGCAAGCTGTTACTTTTAAACACAAAAGCCAGACTTCTGTGTTTACAAGTAGGGATGAGCTTCGAGTTTGAGTCAAACTCATGTTCGACTCGAACATTGCCTGATCGCCCGTTCGCCGAACAGCGAACAATTTGGGGTGTTCGCTGCAAATTCGAAATGTCTACGGGAGAAATCTAAAGTGCTAATTATAAAGGCTTATATGCAAGTTATTGTCATAAAAAATGTTTGGGGACCCAGGTTCTGCCCCAGGGGACATGTATCAATGCAATAAAAAGTTTTAAAAACTGAAGTTTTTTCGGGAGCAGTGATTTTAATAATGCTTAAAGTGAAACAATAAAAGTGAAATATTCCTTTAAATTTCGTACCTGGGGGGTGTGTATGATATGCATGTAAAGTCGCGCTTGTTTCCCGTGCTTAGAACTGTCCCTGCACAAAGTGTCATTTCTGAAGGAAAAAAAGTAATTTAAAACTCACTCGCGGCTATAATGAATTGTCGGCTCCCGGCAATACATAGAAAAGTCATTGATAAAAAAAAAAGCATGGGGGTCCCCCCAAATTCAATTACCAGACCCTTCAGGTCTGGTATGGATATTAAGGGGAACCCCGCCGCTAAATTTAAAAAAAAATGCGTGGAGTTCCCCCAAATATCCATACCAGGCCCTTCAGGTCTGGTATGGATTTTAAGGGGAACTCCACCCCAAAAATCCATTCCAGACCCTTTATCCGAGCATGCAACCTGGCAGGCCGCAGGAAAAGAGGGGGGGCAAGAGAGTACCCCCCCCTCCTGAACCGTACCAGGCCACATGCCCTCAACATGGGGAGGATGTCCCCATGTTGATGGGGACAAGGGCCTCATCCCCACAACCCTTGCCCAGTGGTTGTGGGGGTCTGCGGGCAGGGGGCTTATCGGAATCTGGAAGACCCCTTTAACAAAGGGGACCCCCAGATCCCGCCCCCCCCCATGTGAATTGGTAAGGGGTACATTGTACCCCTACCATTTCACAAAGAATGTGTAATTTATTTATTTTTCAAACACACAAACACCTTGGAAAAGTCATTTATTAAAAATAAATAAATAAATAAAAAACATTCCAGCGATGAAATCCAGTGTCCCGCGGCGATCCGATGTCTAGCGCTGTCCGTCATTGGCTGAGCCTGAGCGGACCTGATGGGGAACTTCCTCCGCCAGTGTATTAAATGTATAGACCCGCCCCTTCTAAAGTTCCCCATCAGGTCCGCTCAGCCAATGACTAGGTGTAAAGCTAAGCGGACCAGATGCGGAACGTGAGAAGGGGCGGGTCTATTCATTTATTACACAGTGGAGGAAGTTCCCCATCAGGTCCGGTCAGCCAATGACGTAGGCGGGGTCTGACATACGAGGGGGCGGACCTGATGGGGAACTTCCTCCACTGTGTAATAAATGAATAGACCCCCCCCTTCTCACGTTCCGCATCTGGTCCGCTTAGCCTTACACCTACGCCATTG
Organism: Rana muscosa; assembly: GCA_029206835.1. Lineage (NCBI taxonomy): Eukaryota > Metazoa > Chordata > Amphibia > Anura > Ranidae > Rana > Rana muscosa. The sequence continues at coordinate 198,256,737 of CM055128.1, forward strand.
GCTGAGCGGACCTGATGGGGAACTTTAGAAGGGGTGGGTCTATTCATTTAATACACTGCGGAAGAAGTTCCCCATCAGGTCCGCTCAGGCTCAGCCAATGACGGACAGAGCTGGACATCGGATCGCCGCGGGGCACTGGATTTCATCGATGGAATTTTTTTTTTTTTTTTAATAAAGGACTTTTCCAAGGTGTCTGTGTGTTTTATTTACTTTTTTTTACACTTTCTTTGTGAAATGGTAGGGGTACAATGTACCCCATTACCAATTCACATTGGGGGGGCCGGGATCTGGGGGTCCCCTTTGTTAAAGGGGTCTTTCAGATTCCGATGAACCCCCCGCCCGCAGACCCCCACAACCACCGGGCAAGGGTTGTGGGGATGAGGCCCTTGTCCCCATCAACATGGGGACATCCTCCCCATGTTGAGGGCATGTGGCCTGGTACGGTTCAGGAGGGGGGGTGCGCTCTGTCGTCCCCCCTCTTTTCCTGCGGCCTGCCAAGTTGCGTGCTCGGATAAAGGGTCTGGTATGGATTTTGGGGGGAACTCCACGCCATTTTTTTTTTAATTTGGGGTGGAGTTCCCCTTAAAATTCATACCAAACCTGAAGGGCCTGGTATGGATATTTGAGGGAACTCCACGCATTTTTTTTTTTAATTTGCGGCAGGTTTCCCCTTAATATCCATACCAGACCAGAAGGGCCTGGTAATTGAATTTGGGGGGACCCCCACGCTTTTTTTTTTTTTTTTATCAATGACTTTTCTCTGTATTGCCGGGAGCCGACAATTCATTAATAGCCGCGAGTGAGTTTTAAATGACTTTTTTTCCTTCAGAAATTACATTTTGTGCAGGGACAGTTCTAAGCAAGGGAAACAAGCGCTACTTTACATGCATATTATTCACACCCCCCAGGTACGAAATTTAAAGGAAAAGTTCACTTTTATTTTTTCATTTTAAGCATTATTAAAATCACTGCACCCGAAAAAACTGCCTTTTTTTTGCATTGATACATGTCCCCTGGGGCAGGACCCGGGTCCCCAAACTATTTTTAGGACAATAACTTGCATATTAGCCTTTATAATTAGCACTTTTGATTTTGAACGTTCGAGTCCATTGTATTTAATAGGGTTCTAAAGTTCACGCAAACATTCTGGCTGTTCGCAGGTTCTGGTGCGAACCGAACAGGGGGGTGTTCGGCTCATCCCTATTTACAAGTGAAAATGGTGAGCAAAGAGCAGAGGGCCTGAGCCAGAGGTAGTGGAACTGAGTTCCACCAAGTTACAGCTGAAAAAAAGCCCTGATTATACAGGATTTATGAGAGCAGACAGTAGACAATAGAATTCAATACAGGAGGATCTAGACGGTTCTGCTCATTAGAGCTTACAATCTAGGAGAAGACATGACAACACAGCTCTGAAATCTGAAGCGCATGGTGTCAGCCCTGCCTACTTAATTTCTGATAGATTACAAAGAACACAGACTTCTCCTCATGTCCTCCGCTCCTCATCTTCATAAATCCTCCTGGTGTACAAGCAAAGAGTACAGGAAGTTATCAGTTCACACGGTTTCTGGCAGGATCAGCATTTATCAAACAGATATAACAAAAAACTTTTAATGTTATATTTAACATGGAGCAAATAAGAGAAGTTCATTGTTAGGTTTATGGCACATGGTTGCTATAATTGCACATTTTCATTTGGGGGGATTTAGAAAATGATAGCAGCTATATATCGATATAAAGACAAAACAATAAAATATAGAATGAGTGCAGCAATTCTAGGTGGATAATGTTGCTGCTATTATTATTATTATTATTATTACGAATAATAATAATAATAGTATTTATTTACACTGGCAAAATTCTTCCTGCTCATTATAAGAAACCACAAATGGAAAATCAGCAGATTTAAAGCTTTGTTTTAGAAAGCTGCAATATGATTCCACCATAAAGTTTGGATCTCTCAGTGCAGGGCCACACCTGGACACAGCAGACAATTATTCATCATGTCTACAGCCAGGGTAGGCGACATTTGTACCACTTGTTGACACATCTTGCTGATGCTGCTGATCCTAGAACTCCTTTGCCTGTTTTGTAAGCTTCCCTTTAAATGGAAGGGGTGACATTTTAAATGACAGTGTTGTCAGCAATTGGAAGAGTGTATATTGTTTTCCTTTCTTCTGTTTCGGCTGCCATTGTTGGGTGCTCAGTAGGGATGAGCTTCGTGTTCGAGTCGAACATACGTTCGACTCGAACATCGGCTGTTCGATCGTTCGACGAAGATCGAACGATTTGGGCCGTTTGCGCCAAATTCGAGTGACGCGAACGGCTCGCGATGCACTACGCCATCGCAGTGTCATCCAGGCGCTGTGATTGGCCAAGCATGCACTGTGACCCCGCATGCTTGGCCAATCACAGCGCCGGCAGCGAGGAGAGCAATGATTGGCCACAGGCAGGATGCCTGTGGCCAATTATTGCTGAGGGGGTTTAGTACACGCCCCACACTATAAAAGGCCGCCAGCGCGGCGGCCTTGTGTAGTGTGTTCCGGAGCAGGGAAAGAGAAGCATAGGCAGGGACAGTGTCATTATTTTTCCTTTACTAATCCTGGATTCCTTGTGTTTAGGGACAAATAAGGATAGGTAGGGAGAGTGTCAGTGACAGTGTGCTATTCTGTGCTAATCCTTGTTTGTAGGGACAGAGAGGTACAGTGAGGGAAAGTGTCAGTGTGCTATTCTGTTATAAACCAATCTTGCTGAACCATATTTTCAATCCTTGAGTTTAGGGACAGAGAGGTACAGTGAGGGAAAGTGTCAGTGTGCTATTCTGTTCTAAAACTATTTTGCTGAACCATTGTTTCAATCCTTGAGTTGAGGGACAGAGAGGTACAGTGAGTGAAACTGACAGTGTGCTATTCTGTTCTAAACCAATTTTGCTGTTCCATATTTTCAATCCTTGAGTTTAGGGACAGAGAAGGACACTCGTAGAAATTATCAGTGTGCTATTCTGTGCTAAATCTTGTTTGTAGGGAGGGACAGAGTAGGACAGTGAGGGAAAGTGTCAGTGTGCTATTCTGTTCTAAAACTATTTTGCTGAACCATATTTTCAATCCTTGAGTTGAGGGACAGAGAGGTACAGTGAGTGAAACTGACAGTGTGCTATTCTGTTCTAAACCAATTTTGCTGTTCCATATTTTCAATCCTTGAGTTGAGGGACAGAGAGGTACAGTGAGTGAAACTGACAGTGTGCTATTCTGTTCTAAACCAATTTTGCTGTTCCATATTTTCAATCCTTGAGTTTAGGGACAGAGAAGGACACTCGTAGAAATTATCAGTGTGCTATTCTGTGCTAAATCTTGTTTGTAGGGAGGGACAGAGTAGGACAGTGAGGGAAAGTGTCAGTGTGCTATTCTGTTCTAAAACTATTTTGCTGAACCATATTTTCAATCCTTGAGTTGAGGGACAGAGAGGTACAGTGAGTGAAACTGACAGTGTGCTATTCTGTTCTAAACCAATTTTGCTGTTCCATATTTTCAATCCTTGAGTTTAGGGACAGAGAAGGACACTCATAGAAATTATCAGTGTGTTATTCTGTGCTAAATCTTGTTTGTAGGGAGGGACAGAGTAAGACAGTGAGGGAAAGTGTCAGTGTGCTATTCTGTTCTAAAACTATTTTGCTGAACCATTGTTTCAATCCTTGAGTTGAGGGACAGAGAGGTACAGTGAGTGAAACTGACAGTGTGCTATTCTGTTCTAAACCAATTTTGCTGTTCCATATTTTCAATCCTTGAGTTTAGGGACAGAGAAGGACACTCGTAGAAATTATCAGTGTGCTATTCTGTGCTAAATCTTGTTTGTAGGGAGGGACAGAGTAGGACAGTGAGGGAAAGTGTCAGTGTGCTATTCTGTTCTAAAACTATTTTGCTGAACCATATTTTCAATCCTTGTGTTTAGGGACAGAGAAGGATAGGCAGGGGACAGTGTCAGTGTCATTGTTGCTAAGCCTCCTGCACAGTATACACCTGAAGGTAGCCCTCATTGCTCTTTTTCCCATCTCCCTGCAGGCCATCCATTAAAATGTCTGGAAGGCAACCAAGGAGAGGCAGACAGTCAGGAGGCAAAAAAAGAGGGCAAGCAGGCTCTGTGTCTGAGGGCAACAGTGCTGGTCGTGGACGCGGTGCATTGTCATCAGCACATGGCCATGGGACACGCTTGTCCTTGTTTTCGGCAGCTGGACATGTTGAGCCACATCATGCCGAAGACTTGGTAGAGTGGATGACCAAGCCCACCTCATCCTCCTCATCCTCTCTCACCCAGGCTCAGGGTACTGGCAAAGCAGCTGCCAAAGCGTCCTCTTCTCTGGTATCATTATCTTCATTAGTCAATCCTTCCCTAGACCCACCATGTCCTCCTCCTGAGGAGTCCCCCGAACTGTTTGAGCACAGTGTTGGGTACATGCTGCAGGAGGATGCCCAGCGTTTGGAAGGATCTGATGATGATACCCAGCTAGAGGAAGGCAGCAGCGTGAGAGCAGAGAGAGGGGATGCTCAAGAAGGACACCAATCTGGCAGTCATGCTCCAGCAGCTGCAGCATACTGCCAGATTGGCTCCAGTGATGAGGAGGGAGGGGATGATGAGGTCACTGACTCCACGTGGGTGCCTAATAGGAGAGAGGAGGAGGAGGAGGATGAGGAGGAGGCACATCTCCAACGAGGCAGGATGCCCTTGAGTGGCCAGCGTATGGGCAGCACACCGACGGAATCACACCGCAGAGCTCCGCCTGTGCAGGGCGCTGCCTCTGCCCGTCATTAAAAAAGTTCTTTGGTGTGGGCCTTTTTTGAGGCGAGTGCATCAGATCGCACAGCTGCTGTTTGCAACATATGTCTCAAGCGTATATCGCGTGGCCAAAACATCAGCCGCTTGGGCACCACATGCTTGATCAGACATATGTTGACCTGCCATGCAGCTCGTTAAAGACCCACACCAAAGAACAAAGCTGACCTCTTCTTGCACCGCATCAGCTGGGATCTCCAACCCCACTATACCTTCACTCCTCTCTGAAACCTGCTCTGAGAGGAATGAAGGTGTAGAATTAGGTGTGTCACAGGCAAGTACTTGCGGGCACTCTGCTAGCAGTACACCAACGTCCGATTCTAGCAGGCAAATTTCCCTGCCCCAGCTGCTGGACCGTCGAAAGAAGTTCACTCCCAGCCATCCACATGCCCAGCGGTTGAATGCTAGCTTGGCTAAATTGCTAGCGCTTCAACTGCTGCCTTTTCAGTTGGTAGACTCGGCCCCCTTCCGTGAGTTTGTGCAATGTGCGGTTCCTCAGTGGCAGGTTCCCAAACGCCACTTTTTCTCACGGAAGGCGATTCCGGCTCTCTACAGGCATGTGGAAGGCAATGTCTTGGCCTCGCTGGACAGGGCGGTCAGCGGTAAGGTGCATATTACCGCTGACTCATGGTCCAGCAGGCATGGACAGGGACGTTACCTTTCTTTCACGGCCCATTGGGTCACTCTTTTGGCAGCTGGGAAGGATGCAGGACAAGGTGCAGTAGTGTTGGAGGTTGTTCCACCGCCACGCCTCCAAAATGCTACTACTGGTTGTGACACACCTCTCTCCTCCAACCCCTCCTCTTCTTCTTCCTCCATGGCCTCTTCCTGTGGTTTGTCCTCGGAACCAGCGGTGCTCCGTAGGCGTTCAAGGGGCTACGCAAGTACGCAGGCAAAAAGATGCCATGCCGTGCTTGCGCTGGTGTGTTTGGGGGACAGGAGCCACACTGGGGCAGAGGTCCTGTCTGCTCTGCAGGGGCAGGCCGAGAGGTGGTTGACGCCACGCCAGCTTAAGCCAGGAATGGTGGTTTGCGACAATGGCACCAACCTCCTCTCCGCCCTCCGACAGGGACAACTGACCCATGTGCCCTGTATGGCTCACGTCCTTAACCTGGTGGTGCAGCGGTTCTTGGGCAGGTACCCGGGCTTACAGGATGTCCTGAGGCAGGCCAGGAAAGTCTGTGTGCATTTCCGCAGATCTTATAATGCCAGTGCTCGCCTGGCTGAGCTTCAAAAGGAGTTGAACCTGCCCAAGAACCGCCTTATATGTGACATGCCCACCAGGTGGAACTCAACGTTGGCCATGCTGCAGCGGCTGCACACGCAGCAGAGGGCCATCAATGAGTACCTGTGCGACTACGGCACCAGGACAGGGTCAGGGGAGTTTAGGTTTTTTTCACCACGCCAGTGGGGCATGATCAGAGATGCATGCACTGTCCTGGCACCATTTGAGGAGGCCACGAGGATGGTGAGCAGTGACAGTGCATGCATCAGTGACACTGTACCTCTTGTCCACCTGTTGGAGCACACGCTGCGTGGAATAATGGACAGGGCACTTGAGGCAGAACAGAGGCAGGAAGAGGAGGACTTCCTTGCCTCTCAAGGCCCCCTTTACCCAGACAGTGTTCCTTCTGTCCCACCCATCACACAGGAAGAGGAGGAGGAGGAGGAGGAGGAGAATTGTGTCAGCATGGAGGTGGAGGCTGGCACTCAGCATCATCAGCAGCAGTCTTTTAGGGATGATTTACAGTCCCAAGAAACCAGTGGACTTGTACGTGGCTGGGAGGAGGTGGCTGCGGATCATGTCGTCCTTAGTGACCCAGAGGACTCCGGACTGAATGCCTCAGCTAACCTACGCTGCATGGCCTCCCTGATCCTGCAAAGTCTGCGGAAGGATCCTCGTATTCTTCGGATCAAGGAGAGGGACCATTACTGGCTGGCCACTCTCCTTGATCCACGGTACAAGGGTAAGGTTGCGGACCTTATCGTACCGTCGCAGAGGGAGCAGAGGATGAGACAACTCCGGGAGGCCTTGCAGAAAGGTCTGTGCAACGCGTTCCCAGAGACTGGGAGGTTACAAACTCCTGGTCCTGGACAACGAGTTGCTGAGGCTTCGGGCAGTCAAAGAAGGAGCGGTGGGGAAGGTGGCCGTCTGACCGATGCGTTCAGACAATTCTTTAGTCCGCAGCCCCAAAGTATGATCGGTTCCAGCAACCATCGCCAGCGTCTGATATACATGGTGCAGGAATACCTAGGGGCAAGGTCAGACTTGGACACCTTCCCCACCGAAAATCCTCTGGCTTACTGGGTCTTGAGGATGGATCACTGGCCAGAGCTTGCACAGTATGCAATTGAGCTACTGGCCTGTCCTGCATCCAGCGTTCTTTCAGAACGCACATTCAGTGCTGCTGGAGGATTTGTCACGGATCACAGGGTGCGCCTGTCCACCGACTCGGTTGATCGACTGACTTTCATCAAGATGAACCAGTCTTGGATCACCACCAGCTACCACACACCAGATGCTGATATAACAGACTAATTGATTTTAAAATGTCACATCCCTTCAAGACTGATGCTGATGCTGAGTGCCTGTGCTGTTATGTTGACTGGCTATCCTCCTCCTCCTCCTCAATGATACGATTAACGATGATAGCTTGGAAGATCATTTTGGTTTATGGGTGACGCCACCAGTGGCTAAGGCCCAATTTTTCAGCCCCTGTTTAACCACTTCCTACCGGGTCATAGACATATGACGCCGGCAGGAACCCTCCCTCCCTCCGGGCGGACGTCATATGACGTCCTTTTTTCCCGGCCGTCTATGGGGCGCGCGGCAACGCTCGTGACCCGGTGAGTGTGCCCGGCGGTCGCGATGTCCGCTGGGCACCCGCGATTGCCCGCGATCACGGCAGAAGTGTGGATCTGTGTGTGTAAACACACAGATCCACCTCCTGTCAGAGGTGAGGAGACCGATGTGTGTTCCCAGTACAGAGGAACACAGATCGGTCTCATCCCCTTGTGAGTCCCCTCCCCCTACAGTTACAATCACTCAATAGGGAACATATTAACCCCTTGATCGCCCCCTAGTGTTAACCCTTTCCCTGCCAGTCACATTTACACAGTAATTAGTGCAGTTTTATAGCACTAATCGCTGTATAAATGTGAATGGTCCCAAAAACGCGCCAATAGTGTCCGATGTGTCTGCCGCAATGTCACGGTCACAATAAAAATCGCAGATCGCCGCTATTACTAGTAAAAAAAATAAAAAAAATAAAAATGCCATAAATCTATCCCCTATTATGTAGACGCTATAACTTTTGCGCAAACCAATCAATATACGCTTATTGCAAAAAAAAATTACCAAAAATATGTAGAATACGTATCGGTCTAAACTTAGAAAAAAAATTGTTTTAAAAAAAAAAATTGTGATATTTATTAAATCAAAAAGTAAAAAATATTGCATTTTTTTCAAATATGTCGCTCTTCTTTTGTTTATAGCACAAAAAATAAAAACCGCAGAGGTGATCAAATACCACCAAAAGAAAGCTCTATTTGTGGGGGAAAAAGGACGTCAATTTTGGTTAGGTTCAACGTCGCACGACCGCGCAATTGTCAGTTAAAGCGACGCAGTGCTGCATCGCAAAAAGTGCTCTGGTCAGGAAGGGGGTAAATTCTTCCAGGGCTGAAGTGGTTAACAGGGGCGTGTAATTAAAATTTTTGATGCAATACTTTGCAACAGGCCTCATTGCTGTGCTCCAAGTACAGTATCTGTGAGGGGTTGCAGTGTTGTGCCACCAGTGCCTAAGGCCCAATTTTTCAGCCCCTGTTCAACAGGGGCATGCAATTATAATTATTGATCTAATAATTCACAGCAGGGCCCATTGCTGCGCCCACCAAGAGTAACTGTCAGGCCTTACAGTGTTGTGGCCCCAGCACCACCATCACCACCACCACCACCACCAAAGGCCCAATTTTTAAGCCCCTGTTCAACAGGGGCATGCAATTATAATTATTGATCTAATAATTCACAGCAGGGCCCATTGCTGCGCCCACCAAGAGTAACTGTCAGGCCTTACAGTGTTGTGGCACCAGCACCACCATCACCACCACCACCACCACCAAAGGCCCAATTTTTCAGCCCCTGTTCAACAGGGCCATGCAATTATAATTATTGATCGAATAATTCACAGCAGAGAGCATTGCTGCGCCCACCAAGAGTAACTGTCAGGCCTTACAGTGTTGTGGCACCAGCACCACCATCACCACCACCACCACCACCAAAGGCCCAATTTTTAAGCCCCTGTTCAACAGGGGCATGCAATTATAATTATTGATCTAATAATTCACAGCAGGGCCCATTGCTGCGCCCACCAAGAGTAACTGTCAGGCCTTACAGTGTTGTGGCACCAGCACCACCATCACCACCACCACCAAAGGCCCAATTTTTAAGCCCCTGTTCAACAGGGGCATGCAATTATAATTATTGATCTAATAATTCACAGCAGGGCCCATTGCTGCGCCCACCAAGAGTAACTGTCAGGCCTTACAGTGTTGTGGCACCAGCACCACCATCACCACCACCAAAGGCCCAATTTTTCAGCCCCTGTTCAACAGGGCCATGCAATTATAATTATTGATCGAATAATTCACAGCAGGGAGCATTGCTGCGCCCACCAAGAGTAACTGTCAGGCCTTACAGTGTTGTGGCACCAGCACCACCATCACCACCACCACCACCAAAGGCCCAATTTTTAAGCCCCTGTTCAACAGGGGCATGCAATTATAATTATTGATCTAATAATTCACAGCAGGGCCCATTGCTGCGCCCACCAAGAGTAACTGTCAGGCCTTACAGTGTTGTGGCACCAGCACCACCATCACCACCACCACCACCACCTAAGGCCCAATTTTTCAGCCCCTGTTCAACAGGGGCATGCAATTATAATTATTGATCTAATAATTCACAGCAGGGACCATTGCTGCGCCCACCAAGAGTAACTGTCAGGCCTTACAGTGTTGTGGCACCAGCACCACCATCAAAGGCCCAATTTTTACTACCACTGATCAACAATTATATGTTATTACAATTCCTGATATTATACTTGACAGCAGGGCGTTCCAGCACCCACCAAGAATAACTGTGAGTGCTTTCAGTGTTGTGCCAACACCAACACCTAAGGGGCCAATTTCTGCAGAGTATATACGGAAGGTCCCTACTTTCAAACATCCAACTTACAAACTACTACTACTTGCAAACGGAAGAAGACAACAGGCAGTGAGAGGAAATCTACCCCTTGGAAGGAAAATTCTCTCCTGTAAGAATTAATATGGGAGAAAGGTGTCTCCTCTCTACTGATGCTTTATCACCAATCCTTGTTTCAATAAAAACACCACATTTCAAAAACAGTTGTCATTGGGACGCAAAGTGAGGTGAAATGTTCTGAACAGGGGCACAGACAGCAAAAAAAATGTGACAGGGGTGATAACCGTTCCCTATGTTTTACAAAAGCAAAAAAAAAAAAAAAGGAATTTGCCATGGAGCTCCACTTAAACAATGCAGCTGTTCAAAATTACAAACAGATTCTACATAAGAACAAACCTACAGTCCCTGTCTTGTATGCACCGCCTGTATACGGCTGTTCAGAGTATATAGGTCCTTTTTTATTTTGTGTGCGGGGTTCCCCTTAATATCCATACAAGACCCAAAGGGGCTGGTAATGGGCTGGGGTGGGGGGGGGGGGGGGTTGATGGGGTAGCTATGCCATTTTTCCTAAAGATTTTCATCCATATTACCAGACATTGCATTAAAGCCGCAAGCAGTTTTAAATGGCTTTTTTACCTTTAGAAATGTTATTTTGTGCAGGGACAGTTCTAAACACGGGAAACACGTGGCACTTCACAGGCATACTTTAGACACCCCCCAGGTACAATATTTAAAGGAATATTTGACTTTTTTTTTTTCACTTTATGCATCATTAAAATGACTGCTCCCGGAAAACGTCCGTTTTTAAAACTTCTTTTTGCATTGATACATGTCCCCTGGTGCAGAAGCCGGGTTCCCAAACTCTGTTTCGGACAATAACATGGATAATAGTCGTTATAATTAGCACTTTAGAATCCGAACGTTCGCATCCATTGTATTTAATAGGGTTCTAATGTTCGTGCGAACTTTCGGTCCGTTCGCGGGTTCTGGTGCGAACCGAACCCGGGGGTGTTCAGCTCATCACTAGTGCTCAGTGGTGTCACATAAGGCTGTGTAGACTCAGAAGCTGGTGACTTTGATCTGTTCCTGGAGAACTGGTTTACCAAAAGGGCAAAGACTGCTCACTTTGTAAAGTGGATGCTCAGTGAGTTTAGTAACTAAGGTGAGGCCATATTAAATATGAAAGCCCAGATCATGTGTTAGGGAATGTGTGTTTAGTAAACTGACCCAAGTAAAGCCAGAGCCAGAGACCTTTGTATTCCTCCGAAAAATGTTCCTTTAATTAAAACAGTTGCTGCTGCGTGAATTTTGTGTTGGGGAAGATCCAATCTGGGTGACATTAATAAAACATAAATGTACCTTAAAGCAGTATGAAACCCAAATACATTTTGTTACTAATACATATGTCTTAGGTTAGGGTGTATCCACTCTGGATGAAGGTGCAATGGAGACGCATTACACATTTGGACAGTAGTATTGTCAGAGGGGAGAGGGAGAGAGTAGGGGCAGAGGGGGGAAAGGGGAAGAGAGAGAGAGGGAGAGAGAGAGAGTGGGGGAGAGGAGAGAGAGGGGGAGAGGGGAAGAGAGGGAGAAAGCAGAGAGAGGGGGAGATAAAGGAAGAGAGAGAGGGGGAGAGTACAGAGAAAGGGGGAGAGAGAGAGGGGGAGATCAGAGAGAGAGAGAGGGCAATGCTAACATGTATTTGGTCCTGCCAATAAAGCTTATTTGAATAGAAGAGAGGGGGTAGAGAGAGGGGAGAGGGGGTAGAGAGAGGGGAGAGGGGGTAGAGAGAGGGGAGAGGGGGTAGAGAGAGGGGAGAAGGGGTAGAGAGAGAGGGCAGAGGGAAAGAAAAGAAACAAATAGAAAATAGAAATGTATATGGAGAGAGACAGAGATGAAGATGTTAATGATACATTGAGAGGGGAGAGAGGGGAGAGGGGGTGGAGAGAGGGGAGAGGGGGTAGAGAGAGGGGAGAGGGGGGTAGAGAGAGGGGAGAGGGGGGAGAGAGAGGGGAGAGGGGGGAGAGAGAGGGGAGAGGGGGTAGAGAGAGGGGAGAGGGGGGTAGAGAGAGGGGAGAGAGGGGAGAGGGGGGAGAGAGAGGGGAGAGGGCGGAGTGAGAGGGGAGAGGGGGTAGAGAGAGGGGAGAGGGGGGTAGAGAGGGGGGAGAGGGGGTAGAGAGAGGGGAGAGGGGGGTAGTGAGAGGGGAGAGGGGGTAGAGAGAGGGGAGAGGGGGTAGAGAGAGAGAGAGGGGAGAGGGGGGTAGAGAGAGGGGAGAGGGGGGTAGAGAGAGGGGAGAGGGGGTAGAGAGAGGGGAGAGCGGGGTAGAGAGAGGGGAGAGGGGGTAGAGAGAGGGGAGAGGGGGGAAGAGAGAGGGGAGAGGGGGTAGAGAGAGGGGAGAGGGGGGTAGAGAGAGGGGAGAGGGGGGTAGAGAGAGGGGAGAGCGGGGTAGAGAGAGGGGAGAGGGGGGTAGAGAGAGGGGAGAGGGGGAGAGAGAGGGGAGAGGGGGTAGAGAGAGGGGAGAGGGGGTAGAGAGAGGGGAGAGGGGGGTAGAGAGAGGGGAGAGCGGGGGAGAGAGAGGGGAGAGGAGGGTAGAGAGAGGGGAGAGGGGGTAGAGAGAGGGGAGAGGGGGTAGAGAGAGGGGAGAGGGGAGAGGGGGGTAGAGAGAGGGGAGAGGGGGGTAGAGAGAGGGGAGAGGGGGGGTAGAGAGAGGGGAGAGGGGGTAGAGAGAGGGGAGAGCGGGGTAGAGAGAGGGGAGAGGGGGGTAGAGAGAGGGGAGAGGGGGTAGAGAGAGGGGAGAGGGGGTAGAGAGAGGGGAGAGCGCGGTAGAGAGAGGGGAGAGGGGGTAGAGAGAGGGAAGAGGGGGGTAGAGAGAGGGGAGAGGGGGGAGAGAGAGGGGAGAGAGAGGGGAGAGGGGGTAGAGAGAGGGGAGAGGGGGTAGAGAGAGGGGAGAGCGGGGGTAGAGAGAGGGGAGAGGGGGTAGAGAGAGGGGAGAGGGGGGAGAGAGAGGTGAGAGGGGGTAGAGAGAGGGGAGAGGGGGGTAGAGAGAGGGGAGAGGGGGCTAGAGAGAGGGGAGAGGGGGGTAGAGAGAGGGGAGAGGGGGTAGAGAGAAGGGAGAGGGGGGTAGAGAGAGGGGAGAGGGGGTAGAGAGAGGGGAGAGCGGGGTAGAGAGAGGGGAGAGGGGGTAGAGAGAGAGAGGGGAGAGGGGGGTAGAGAGAGGGGAGAGGGGGTAGAGAGAGGGGAGAGGGGGGAGAGAGAGGGGAGAGGGGGTAGAGAGAGGGGAGAGGGGGTATAGAGAGGGGAGAGGGGGTAGAGAGAGGGGAGAGGGGGGTAGAGAGAGAGGGGAGAGGGGGGTAGAGAGAGAGAGAGGGGGGGAGAGCGGGGTAGAGAGAGGGGAGAGGGGGTAGAGAGAGGGGAGAGGGGGGAGGGAGAGGGGGAGAGGGGGTAGAGAGAGGGGAGAGGGGGGGTAGAGAGAGGGGAGAGGGGGTAGAGAGAGGGGAGAGCGGGGTAGAGAGAGGGGAGAGGGGGTAGAGAGAGGGGAGAGGGGGTAGAGAGAGGGGAGAGGGGGGTAGAGAGAGGGGGAGAGAGAGGGGAGAGGGGGTAGAGAGAGGGGAGAGGGGGGTAGAGAGAGGGGAGAGGGGGGTAGAGAGAGGGGAGAGGGGGTAGAGAGAGGGGAGAGGGGGCTAGAGAGAGGGGAGAGGGGGTAGAGAGAGGGGAGAGGGGGTAGAGAGAGGGGAGAGGGGGTAGAGAGAGGGGAGAGGGGGTAGAGAGAGAGAGAGGGGAGAGGGGGGTAGAGAGAGGGGAGAGGGGGGGTAGAGAGAGGGGAGAGGGGGGAGAGAGAGGGGGTAGAGAGAGGGGAGAGGGGGGTAGAGAGAGGGGAGAGGGGGGTAGAGAGAGGGGAGAGGGGGGTAGAGAGAGAGGGGAGAGGGGGGTAGAGAGAGAGAGAGAGGGGGAGAGCGGGGCAGAGAGAGGGGAGAGGGGGTAGAGAGAGGGGAGAGGGGGGTAGAGAGAGGGGAGAGGGGGGAGGGAGAGGGGGGAGAGGGGGGTAGAGAGAGGGGAGAGGGGGGTAGAGAGAGGGGAGAGCGGGGGTAGAGAGAGGGGAGAGGGGTAGAGAGAGGGGAGAGGGGGGGAGAGAGGGGAGAGGGGGGTAGAGAGAGGGGAGAGGGGTAGAGAGAGGGGAGAGGGGGTAGAGAGAGGGGGGAGGGGGGTAGAGAGAGGGGAGAGGGGGGTAGAGAGAGGGGAGAGGGGGTAGAGAGAGGGGAGAGGGGGGTAGAGAGAGGGGAGAGGGGGGAGAGAGAAGGGAGAGGGGGTAGAGAGAGGGGAGAGGGGGGTAGAGAGAGGGCAGAGGGAAAGAAAAGAAACAAATAGAAAAGAGAAATGTATATGAAGAGAGACAGAGATGAAGATGTTAGTGATACATTGAGGACGGATATTAGATGTAGGATATCTGTATCCCCTGCTCCTGGAATAGTTGGGAGAGGGAGGGGGAGAGGGGGGGGGGTGATCGTGTAGTCGGATGACAATTAGGAAGATGGGTGTAGTAGTATATAGAAGTGATAGTAGTAGTACTTAGTAGTGAGGGAGGGAGGGAGGGAGGGAGGGAAGAGTGTGAGATTGATCCCGGGGGGATTTGTGTATCCCAGCAATAAGGAACACATTATTCCTCTCCGCCATGACAGGTGACTGGGACTCGCCACTGATGTGACAAGGAGTGACAGGTGACAATGATCGATCTCTTATAGGAGGGACTCTGATCGGATCTCACATGCAGTATAGATAATCGGTTTATAGAAGACGATAGACAGATCGATCTCCTATAGGAGGTGACTGTGTGAAATGACAGCTCCCCGCCACCCTCTGGCCAGCATGTCCTTATAAGGAGGTGTGTGGTGGGTGTCATGTCTGTATGTGATGAGCAGACATACTCCTCTCTCTCTCTCGGGAGTAATCCTATATGTAGTGTAATGTGATGACTATATGTGTATATAGGAGGAGGGCGGACACCTCCCCTCCCCCCTTCCATTGACACATAAGAAGAAGATATAGGTAGATCGCCGATTTCTTCTTCTTTCCTTATATGGAGCGAAACACAACTCCCTGCAGAATCCCCCTCCATATATGGCAGTCAGGAGAAGGCTGGGTGAGCTGGACGTCGCTGATTGGCCGCCCAGTATCACAGCAACCAAACGTCTCCCCTGGAAATCTGGCAGGAGCCGCTTAACCCCTCCCCTCCCGTGTGTGTGTGTCGTGTGTCCTGTGTGTGTGTCCTGTGTGTGTGTGTCGTGTGTGTGTGTCCTGTGTGTATGTGTGTGTCCTGTGTGTGTGTGGGGTGTGTGTGTGTCGTGTGTCCTGTGTGTGTGTGTGTGTCCTGTGTGTGTGTGTGTCCTGTGTGTGTGTCCTGTGTGGTGTGTGTGGTGTGTGTCCTGTGTGTGTCGTGTGTGTGTGTGGTGTGTGTGTGTCCTGTGTGTGTGTGGTGTGTGTGTGTGTGTCCTGTGTGTGTGTCCTGTGTGGTGTGTGTCCTGTGTGGTGTGTGTGTGGTGTGTGTCCTGTGTGTGTGTGGTGTGTGTCCTGTGTGTGTGTCCTGTGGTGTGTGTGTGTGGTGTGTGTGTGTGTGTCCTGTGTGTGTGTCCTGTGTGGTGTGTGTGTGTGTGTCCTGTGTGTGTGTGGTGTGTGTGTGTGGTGTGTGTGTGTGTGTCCTGTGTGTGTGTCCTGTGTGGTGTGTGTGTGTGGTGTGTGTGTCCTGTGTGGTGTGTGTGTGGTGTGTGTCCTGTGTGTGTGTGTGTGGTGTGTGTCCTGTGTGTGTGTGGTGTGTGTGTGTGGTGTGTGTGTGTGTCCTGTGTGTGTGTCCTGTGTGGTGTGTGTGTGGTGTGTGTCCTGTGTGGTGTGTGTGTGGTGTGTGTCCTGTGTGTGGTGTGTGTCCTGTGTGTGTGTCCTGTGGTGTGTGTGTGTGGTGTGTGTGTGTGTCCTGTGTGTGTGTGGTGTGTGTGTGTGCTGTGTGTCCTGTGTGGTGTGTGTCCTGTGTGGTGTGGTGTGTGTCCTGTGTGTGTGGTGTGTGTGTGTGTGGTGTGTGTCCTGTGTGGTGTGTGGTGTGTGTCCTGTGTGTGTGTGGTGTGTGTCCTGTGTGTGTGTGGTGTGTGTCCTGTGTGTGTGTGGTGTGTGTGTGTGGTGTGTGTCCTGTGTGGTGTGTGTGTGGTGTGTGTCCTGTGTGTGTGTCCTGTGTGGTGTGTGTGTGTGTGTGTGTGTGTGGTGTGTGTCCTGTGTGGTGTGTGGTGTGTGTGTGTCCTGTGTGGTGTGTGTGTGTGTGTGGTGTGTGTCCTGTGTGGTGTGTGTGTGTGTGTGTGTGTGGTGTGTGTCCTGTGTGGTGTGTGTGTGTGTGTGTCCTGTGTGTGTGTGGTGTGTGTGTGTGGTGTGTGTGGTGTGTGTCCTGTGTGTGTGTCCTGTGTGGTGTGTGTCCTGTGTGGTGTGTGTGTGGTGTGTGTCCTGTGTGTGTGTCCTGTGGTGTGTGTGTGTGGTGTGTGTGTGTGTCCTGTGTGTGTGTGGTGTGTGTGTGTGCTGTGTGTCCTGTGTGGTGTGTGTGTGGTGTGTGTCCTGTGTGGTGTGGTGTGTGTCCTGTGTGTGTGGTGTGTGTGTGTGTGGTGTGTGTCCTGTGTGGTGTGTGGTGTGTGTCCTGTGTGTGTGTGGTGTGTGGTGTGTGTCCTGTGTGTGTGTGGTGTGTGTCCTGTGTGTGTGTGGTGTGTGTGTGTGGTGTGTGTCCTGTGTGGTGTGTGTGTGGTGTGTGTCCTGTGTGTGTGTCCTGTGTGGTGTGTGTGTGTGTGTGTGTGTGGTGTGTGTCCTGTGTGGTGTGTGTGTGTGGTGTGTGTGTGTCCTGTGTGGTGTGTGTGTGTGTGTGCTGTGTGGTGTGTGTGGTGTGTGTCCTGTGTGGTGTGTGTCCTGTGTGGTGTGTGTCCTGTGTGTGTGTGGTGTGTGTCCTGTGTGGTGTGTGTGTGTGGTGTGTGTGTGTCCTGTGTGGTGTGTGTGTGTCCTGTGTGGTGTGTGTGTGGTGTGTGTCCTGTGTGTGTGTCCTGTGTGGTGTGTGTGTGTGTGGTGTGTGTCCTGTGTGTGTGTGTGTGTGTGTCCTGTGTGGTGTGTGTCCTGTGTGTGTGTGGTGTGTGTAGACATCCCGGGACACACACACATCCCGGGACACCGGATCACACGTATTCATATAGAAATCACGGATTTCAGGGCACTTCATTACTCCATAAGAAGGGATCCATTTATTTCCCGATCAATCTATCCTGATAGGAATAATCAATCACATGTGGATTTTGATCAAAGACACAATCGTGGCTCATGTTCCTATGTTATTGATCACATCTCTGTTTCCACCATATAACTCCACAATCTGATCGATTGATTTATGATCGTATTCATGAACAAAGTATTTACATGCGACGGAAAACGATGTATGATTTGCCACCCTGGCCAATCAAATCGCTTGATTAAATCTGATCTATGTTGACATTAAATCAATCAGAAGGGAAGTTATGGACATTCAATTACTTGTCGATTCAATCATTTTGATCAATTTGTACATTAATATGATAATAAAATGAAAGGGTGTATGTCCACCATTATGTTGGCCACACACATCAATAATAAGAGATTGAAGAAAATAAAATAAGGGATTGATCAGCGATTCGAGCAAAATAATCCAATCAAAAAATATATACACATTCGATTCCAATGTAAAATTGATAAATTACTACTAATCGACCAATTTCAATCACATTTTATCGATTGATCAAGGTGGATAAACATGGAGATCAGACTTGCAAACTTGATTGCATTAATAACTATCCGTGTGTCCAATCTGTAATTGGTGTACAGATCCCCCATCACAGCCCTCCTTCTATAGAACTCACATGGCCAGGGAGAGGAAACTTGTGATCTTCTAGAAAAAACAAACAAATAATATGTCTGCCTAGTGAGAAGTGAGACTACCCAGGGGGGTGGCAGAACACTCAGGGACTGTCAGGGTGGGGATGATGTACAGAGTAATCAAAAGACATGACAGGACATGGTGCTGAGAAAGTTGTCTGGTTCAGTTTTATATGAAGACCCAGGGAGGTATTTACTAAGGATTAGATGAGAGACGATGTGATCCATTCAAAGATCAGCTGAATTAGATGAGAAAAGATGTGATCACTTTAAGGATCCAATGAAATAGATAAGAGGAAATGTGATCACTTTAAGGATCCAATGAAATAGATAAGAGAAATGTGATCCCTTTAAGGATCCAATTAAATTAGATGAAAGAAAATTTGATCACTTTAATGATCCAATGAATTAGATGAGAGAAGATGTGATCACTTCATACACCCAGTCTGATTATTTAGTGATTAGTCTGTGATTGCTCTGAATGTAATATATAGATCTCTAATACCCGCATCAGTGCAGTGCGGGTACATAGAAGTGTATAGGTGTCCTTATGTACTGTCATCACTCTTCTAGGTTATTCACATGACAAAGATGGCACTCTTCCTTCACTGAGCATAGTGCAATCCACTAATACATAACTTCCTATGGGCACATATTGCTCTATGATCACCGATACCTGACCTCCTATGGGCACACATTGCACTGTGATCACCGATACCTGACCTCCTATGGGCACACATTGCACTGTGATCACCGATACCTGACCTCCTATGGGCAATTGGGCACACATTGCACTGTGATCACCAATATCTGATCTCCTATGGGCACACATTGCACTGTGATCACTGATATCTGATCTCCTATGGGCACACATTGCACTGTGATCACCGATATCTGATCTCCTATGGGCACACATTGCACTGTGATCACCGATATCTGATCTCCTATGGGCACACATTGCACTGTGATCACCGATATCTGATCTCCTATGGGCACACATTGCACTGTGATCACCGATATCTGATCTCCTATGGGCACACATTGCACTGTGATCACTGATATCTGATCTCCTATGGGCACACATTGCACTGTGATCACCGATATCTGATCTCCTATGGACACACATTGCACTGCGATCACCGATATCTGATCCCCTATGGGCACACATTGCACTGTGATCACTGATATCTGATCTCCTATGGGCACACATTGCACTGTGATCACTGATATCTGATCTCCTATGGGCACACATTGCACTGTGATCACTGATATCTGATCTCCTATGGGCACACATTGCACTGTGATCACTGATATCTGATCTCCTATGGGCACACATTGCACTATGATCACCGATATCTGATCTCCTATGGGCACACATTGCACTGTGATCACCGATATCTGATCTCCTATGGGCACACATTGCACTGTGATCACCGATATCTGATCTCCTATGGGCACACATTGCACTGTGATCACTGATATCTGATCTCCTATGGGCACACATTGCACTGTGATCACTGATATCTGATCTCCTATGGGCACACATTGCACTGTGATCACCGATATCTGATCTCCTATGGGCACACATTGCACTGTGATCACCGATATCTGATCTCCTATGGGCACACATTGCACTGTGATCACCGATATCTGATCTCCTATGGGCACACATTGCACTGTGATCACCGATATCTGATCTCCTATGGGCACACATTGCACTGTGATCACTGATATCTGATCTCCTATGGGCACACATTGCACTGTGATCACTGATATCTGATCTCCTATGGGCACACATTGCACTGTGAACACTGATATCTGATCTCCTATGGGCACACATTGCACTGTGATCACTGATATCTGATCTCCTATGGGCACACATTGCACTGTGATCACCGATATCTGATCTCCTATGGGCACACATTGCACTGTGATCACTGATATCTGATCTCCTATGGGCACACATTGCACTGTGATCACATATCTGTGCCTGGATCGGTGTCTTGACCCCAGTAATACAGTAAGGACAGCGATCAGACGATGTAGGGAGAAGCTTCTAAAGTCTCTCCCAGCACCGGCTGTTCTGCTCTATGTACAAAGATGATGAAACACGCAGCGGAGTCACCCAATTGTACATCATTCACACTCTATGGGCTCGTCTATGGAGCCTAGAACTCCACTGATCCTGACTAGGAAAAGCACTGAATGGTGCAATATGTATATTTTAGGAACCGATTTATACCGACTCTATAGAAATAGCTCTGTATTGTGCAATATGTATATTATGGGAGCCGATTTATGACGATCCTACAGGAATAGCACAGCACTGTGTAATATGTACAGTGATCATGTTTAGCGCTACACAGTGCAATATGTACATAATAGAGACCGATCCTATACTAATAGCTTTGCATTATGTAATATGTACATTATAGAGGCCAATCATTCACACTGATAATTTAAAGAAATAGCACTTCATGGTTTATTTATTATGTACATTATAGAGGCTGCTTTAGACAGATCCTATCGGAATAGCATTGCACTGTGTTATATACATTATAGAGGCCGATTTACATAATATATACATTACACTTTACACTGATCATTGCCTAGATATAGCTCTACCCAATGCAATATGTACATTATAGAGACTGACTTACACTGAAGATGTCTAGCATTGCACTGTATAATATCTACATTATAAAGGCTGTTTACACTCATCCTATATGAATAACATTGCTCTGTGTAATATGTACATTATACAGGCTGATTTACCCTGATCATGTCTAGGAATAGCATTGCTTAATAATATGTACATTATAGAAGCTGATTTCATCATAGAATAACATTGCACTATGTAATATGTACATTATAGAGGCTGATTTACCCTGATCATGTCTGGGAATAGCACTGCTCTGTGTAATATGTACATTATAGAGGCTGATTTACCCTCCCTGATCATGTCTAGGAATAGCACTGCTCTGTGTAATATGTACATTATAGAGGCTGATTTACCCTGATCATGTCTAGGAATAGCACTGCCCTGTGTAATATGTACATTATAGAGGCTGATTTACCCTGATCATGTCTAGGAATAGCATTGCTCTGTGTAATATGTACATTATAGAGGCTGATTTACCCTGATCATGTCTAGGAATAGCATTGCTCTGTGTAATATGTACATTATAGAGGCTGATTTACCCTGATCATGTCTAGGAATAGCACTGCTCTGTGTAATATGTACATTATAGAGGCTGATTTACCCTGATCATGTCTAGGAATAGCACTGCCCTGTGTAATATGTACATTATAGAGGCTGATTTACCCTCCCTGATCATGTCTAGGAATAGCACTGCTCTGTGTAATATGTAAATTATAGAAACTGATTTACCCTGATCATGTCTAGGAATAGCATTGCTCTGTGTAATATGTACATTATAGAGGCTGATTTTACCCTGATCATGTCTAGGAATAGCACTGCTCTGTGTAATATGTACATTATAGAGGCTGATTTACCCTGATCATGTCTAGGAATAGCATTGCTCTGTGTAATATGTACAATATAGAGGCTGATTTACCCTGATCATGTCTAGGAATAGCATTGCTCTGTGTAATATGTACATTATAGAGGCTGATTTACCTTGATCATGTCTAGGAATAGCACTGCTCTGTGTAATATGTACATTATAGAGGCTGATTTACCCTGATCATGTCTAGGAATAGCACTGCCCTGTGTAATATGTACATTATAGAGGCTGATTTACCCTGATCATGTCTAGGAATAGCATTGCTCTGTGTAATATGTACATTATAGAGGCTGATTTACCCTGATCATGTCTAGGAATAGCATTGCTCTGTGTAATATGTACATTATAGAGGCTGATTTACCCTGATCATGTCTAGGAATAGCACTGCTCTGTGTAATATGTACATTATAGAGGCTGATTTACCCTGATCATGTCTAGGAATAGCACTGCCCTGTGTAATATGTACATTATAGAGGCTGATTTATCCTCCCTGATCATGTCTAGGAATAGCACTGCTCTGTGTAATATGTAAATTATAGAAACTGATTTACCCTGATCATGTCTAGGAATAGCATTGCTCTGTGTAATATGTACATTATAGAGGCTGATTTTACCCTGAGCATGTCTAGGAATAGCACTGCTCTGTGTAATATGTACATTATAGAGGCTGATTTACCCTGATCATGTCTAGGAATAGCATTGCTCTGTGTAATAGTACAATATAGAGGCTGATTTACCCTGATCATGTCTAGGAATAGCATTGCTCTGTGTAATATGTACAATATATAGGCTGATTTACCCTGATCATGTCTAGGAATAGCACTGCTCTGTGTAATATGTACATTATAGAGGCTGATTTACCTTGATCATGTCTAGGAATAGCATTGCTCTGTGTAATATGTACATTATAGAGGCTGATTTACCCTGATCATGTCTAGGAATAGCATTGCTCTGTGTAGTATGTACAATATAGAGGCTGATTTACCCTGATCATGTCTAGGAATAGCATTGCTCTGTGTAATATGTACAATATAGAGGCTGATTTACCCTGATCATGTCTAGGAATAGCATTGCTCTGTGTAATATGTACATTATAGAGGCTGATTTACCTTGATCATGTCTAGGAATAGCATTGCTCTGTGTAATATGTACATTATAGAGGCTGATTTACCCTGATCATGTCTAGGAATAGCATTGCTCTGTGTAATATGTACATTATAGAGGCTGATTTACCCTGATCATGTCTAGGAATAGCATTGCTCTGTGTAATATGTACATTATAGAGGCTGATTTACCCTGATCATGTCTAGGAATAGCATTGCTCTGTGTAATATGTACATTATAGAGGCTGATTTACCCTGATCATGTCTAGGAATAGCACTGCTCTGTGTAATATGTACATTATAGAGGCTGATTTACCCTGATCATGTCTAGGAATAGCACTGCCCTGTGTAATATGTACATTATAGAGGCTGATTTACCCTCCCTGATCATGTCTAGGAATAGCACTGCTCTGTGTAATATGTAAATTATAGAAACTGATTTACCTTGATCATGTCTAGGAATAGCATTGCTCTGTGTAATATGTACATTATAGAGGCTGATTTTACCCTGATCATGTCTAGGAATAGCACTGCTCTGTGTAATATGTACATTATAGAGGCTGATTTACCCTGATCATGTCTAGGAATAGCATTGCTCTGTGTAATATGTACAATATAGAGGCTGATTTACCCTGATCATGTCTAGGAATAGCATTGCTCTGTGTAATATGTACAATATAGAGGCTGATTTACCCTGATCATGTCTAGGAATAGCATTGCTCTGTGTAATATGTACATTATAGAAACTGATTTACCCTGATCATGTCTAGGAATAGCACTGCCCTGTGTAATATGTACATTATAGAGGCTGATTTACCCTCCCTGATCATGTCTAGGAATAGCACTGCTCTGTGTAATATGTAAATTATAGAAACTGATTTACCCTGATCATGTCTAGGAATAGCATTGCTCTGTGTAATATGTACATTATAGAGGCTGATTTTACCCTGATCATGTCTAGGAATAGCACTGCTCTGTGTAATATGTACATTATAGAGGCTGATTTACCCTGATCATGTCTAGGAATAGCATTGCTCTGTGTAATATGTACAATATAGAGGCTGATTTACCCTGATCATGTCTAGGAATAGCATTGCTCTGTGTAATATGTACATTATAGAGGCTGATTTACCTTGATCATGTCTAGGAATAGCACTGCTCTGTGTAATATGTACATTATAGAGGCTGATTTACCCTGATCATGTCTAGGAATAGCACTGCCCTGTGTAATATGTACATTATAGAGGCTGATTTACCCTGATCATGTCTAGGAATAGCATTGCTCTGTGTAATATGTACATTATAGAGGCTGATTTACCCTGATCATGTCTAGGAATAGCATTGCTCTGTGTAATATGTACATTATAGAGGCTGATTTACCCTGATCATGTCTAGGAATAGCATTGCTCTGTGTAATATGTACATTATAGAGGCTGATTTACCCTGATCATGTCTAGGAATAGCACTGCTCTGTGTAATATGTACATTATAGAGGCTGATTTACCCTGATCATGTCTAGGAATAGCACTGCCCTGTGTAATATGTACATTATAGAGGCTGATTTATCCTCCCTGATCATGTCTAGGAATAGCACTGCTCTGTGTAATATGTAAATTATAGAAACTGATTTACCCTGATCATGTCTAGGAATAGCATTGCTCTGTGTAATATGTACATTATAGAGGCTGATTTTACCCTGAGCATGTCTAGGAATAGCACTGCTCTGTGTAATATGTACATTATAGAGGCTGATTTACCCTGATCATGTCTAGGAATAGCATTGCTCTGTGTAATAGTACAATATAGAGGCTGATTTACCCTGATCATGTCTAGGAATAGCACTGCTCTGTGTAATATGTACATTATAGAGGCTGATTTACCTTGATCATGTCTAGGAATAGCATTGCTCTGTGTAATATGTACATTATAGAGGCTGATTTACCCTGATCATGTCTAGGAATAGCATTGCTCTGTGTAGTATGTACAATATAGAGGCTGATTTACCCTGATCATGTCTAGGAATAGCATTGCTCTGTGTAATATGTACAATATAGAGGCTGATTTACCCTGATCATGTCTAGGAATAGCATTGCTCTGTGTAATATGTACATTATAGAGGCTGATTTACCTTGATCATGTCTAGGAATAGCATTGCTCTGTGTAATATGTACATTATAGAGGCTGATTTACCCTGATCATGTCTAGGAATAGCATTGCTCTGTGTAATATGTACATTATAGAGGCTGATTTACCCTGATCATGTCTAGGAATAGCATTGCTCTGTGTAATATGTACATTATAGAGGCTGATTTACCCTGATCATGTCTAGGAATAGCATTGCTCTGTGTAATATGTACATTATAGAGGCTGATTTACCCTGATCATGTCTAGGAATAGCATTGCTCTGTGTAATATGTACATTATAGAGGCTGATTTACCCTGATCATGTCTAGGAATAGCACTGCTCTGTGTAATATGTACATTATAGAGGCTGATTTACCCTGATCATGTCTAGGAATAGCACTGCCCTGTGTAATATGTACATTATAGAGGCTGATTTATCCTCCCTGATCATGTCTAGGAATAGCACTGCTCTGTGTAATATGTAAATTATAGAAACTGATTTACCCTGATCATGTCTAGGAATAGCATTGCTCTGTGTAATATGTACATTATAGAGGCTGATTTTACCCTGATCATGTCTAGGAATAGCACTGCTCTGTGTAATATGTACATTATAGAGGCTGATTTACCCTGATCATGTCTAGGAATAGCATTGCTCTGTGTAATAGTACAATATAGAGGCTGATTTACCCTGATCATGTCTAGGAATAGCATTGCTCTGTGTAATATGTACAATATATAGGCTGATTTACCCTGATCATGTCTAGGAATAGCATTGCTCTGTGTAATATGTACATTATAGAGGCTGATTTACCCTGATCATGTCTAGGAATAGCATTGCTCTGTGTAATAGTACAATATAGAGGCTGATTTACCCTGATCATGTCTAGGAATAGCATTGCTCTGTGTAATATGTACAATATATAGGCTGATTTACCCTGATCATGTCTAGGAATAGCATTGCTCTGTGTAATATGTACATTATAGAGGCTGATTTACCCTGATCATGTCTAGGAATAGCATTGCTCTGTGTAGTATGTACAATATAGAGGCTGATTTACCCTGATCATGTCTAGGAATAGCATTGCTCTGTGTAATATGTACAATATAGAGGCTGATTTACCCTGATCATGTCTAGGAATAGCATTGCTCTGTGTAATATGTACATTATAGAGGCTGATTTACCTTGATCATGTCTAGGAATAGCATTGCTCTGTGTAATATGTACATTATAGAGGCTGATTTACCCTGATCATGTCTAGGAATAGCATTGCTCTGTGTAATATGTACAATATAGAGGCTGATTTACCCTGATCATGTCTAGGAATAGCATTGCTCTGTGTAATATGTACAATATAGAGGCTGATTTACCCTGATCATGTCTAGGAATAGCATTGCTCTGTGTAATATGTACAATATAGAGGCTGATTTACCCTGATCATGTCTAGGAATAGCACTGCTCTGTGTAATATGTACAATATAGAGGCTGATTTACCCTGATCATGTCTAGGAATAGCATTGCTCTGTGTAATATGTACAATATAGAGGCTGATTTACCCTGATCATGTCTAGGAATAGCACTGCTCTGTGTAATATGTACAATATAGAGGCTGATTTACCCTGATCATGTCTAGGAATAGCATTGCTCTGTGTAATATGTACATTATAGAGGCTGATTTACCCTGATCATGTCTAGGAATAGCATTGCTCTGTGTAATATGTACAATATAGAGGCTGATTTACCCTGATCATGTCTAGGAATAGCATTGCTCTGTGTAATATGTACATTATAGAGGCTGATTTACCTTGATCATGTCTAGGAATAGCATTGCTCTGTGTAATATGTACATTATAGAGGCTGATTTACCCTGATCATGTCTAGGAATAGCATTGCTCTGTGTAATATGTACAATATAGAGGCTGATTTACCCTGATCATGTCTAGGAATAGCATTGCTCTGTGTAATATGTACAATATAGAGGCTGATTTACCCTGATCATGTCTAGGAATAGCATTGCTCTGTGTAATATGTACAATATAGAGGCTGATTTACCCTGATCATGTCTAGGAATAGCATTGCTCTGTGTAATATGTACATTATAGAGGCTGATTTACCCTGATCATGTCTAGGAATAGCATTGCTCTGTGTAATATGTACAATATAGAGGCTGATTTACCCTGATCATGTCTAGGAATAGCATTGCTCTGTGTAATATGTACAATATAGAGGCTGATTTACCCTGATCATGTCTAGGAATAGCATTGCTCTGTGTAATATGTACAATATAGAGGCTGATTTACCCTGATCATGTCTAGGAATAGCACTGCTCTGTGTAATATGTACAATATAGAGGCTGATTTACCCTGATCATGTCTAGGAATAGCATTGCTCTGTGTAATATGTACAATATAGAGGCTGATTTACCCTGATCATGTCTAGGAATAGCATTGCTCTGTGTAATATGTACATTATAGAGGCTGATTTACCCTGATCATGTCTAGGAATAGCATTGCTCTGTGTAATATGTACAATATAGAGGCTGATTTACCCTGATCATGTCTAGGAATAGCATTGCTCTGTGTAATATGTACAATATAGAGGCTGATTTACCCTGATCATGTCTAGGAATAGCATTGCTCTGTGTAATATGTACAATATAGAGGCTGATTTACCCTGATCATGTCTAGGAATAGCACTGCTCTGTGTAATATGTACATTATAGAGGCTGATTTACCCTGATCATGTCTAGGAATAGCATTGCTCTGTGTAATATGTACAATATAGAGGCTGATTTACCCTGATCATGTCTAGGAATAGCATTGCTCTGTGTAATATGTACATTATAGAGGCTGATTTACCCTGATCATGTCTAGGAATAGCATTGCTCTGTGTAATATGTACAATATAGAGGCTGATTTACCCTGATCATGTCTAGGAATAGCATTGCTCTGTGTAATATGTACAATATAGAGGCTGATTTACCCTGATCATGTCTAGGAATAGCATTGCTCTGTGTAATATGTACAATATAGAGGCTGATTTACCCTGATCATGTCTAGGAATAGCACTGCTCTGTGTAATATGTACATTATAGAGGCTGATTTACCCTGATCATGTCTAGGAATAGCATTGCTCTGTGTAATATGTACAATATAGAGGCTGATTTACCCTGATCATGTCTAGGAATAGCATTGCTCTGTGTAATATGTACATTATAGAGGCTGATTTACCCTGATCATGTCTAGGAATAGCATTGCTCTGTGTAATATGTACAATATAGAGGCTGATTTACCCTGATCATGTCTAGGAATAGCATTGCTCTGTGTAATATGTACAATATAGAGGCTGATTTACCCTGATCATGTCTAGGAATAGCATTGCTCTGTGTAATATGTACATTATAGAGGCTGATTTACTAAATCTCGTTGACTTTGCAAGCTGTGACTTTCTATACTGGAAAGGTGATGATAAGGAAGGACAGCTGTACATTTCAGCCCCTGTCTGTATCTCAATGACACCAATCCAGACTGTACACAGGGATGTCCATTTAATTGCAACCAAAGCTGATTTACTAAAGTAATTAATATCCCCTTCGCTGCTTCTTCGTATGTTATGTTCCCCTACAATTACAGATGTGATGGGAATAAAATAAGATCAGGTTTTCATGGCATGATTGATCACAATATAATTTCCTTGTATGTAATTGGTAGATGACCCCTGAGTGTCGGGATTCCGATGTCGGTATTTGGTCGGATGGATGAGAATTGTAGTGTTGGGATATTCAGCATAGCGCACCATATAAGGAAGCGGTGTAATTATAGACGGCGCCACTGTCTGTGTTGCGATATTTGGACTTATTTAATAGGGCAGCAGACAGAAGAAATGATCGGTACAGATCACATTGCTGTAGGAGATCGATCAGACGCTGATGGGTTTATATTGGGTTATAATTCGGATTTATTTAATAAAGGCGAATTTCCCGTTTATACAGAGAAGGGATCACCGGGGACCGGGCACACGATCACCCGACATTATTTGGTGGTGATGGATAATTTACAGGTCATGTCCACTTCCAGTTTTACTCACTTATCAAGATTAACCCTTCCTTGGCCAGTGTTCTACCATGAAATCAGGTGTAGCCCCGACACATGTGTGCAGGTTGTAGTGGTGTGATGGGGATCCCCCCCATCTGCAGGGTGCCCCCTGATCTAGATGCCCACATGGTCACTAATATGGGGGTGTCTGCCAGGGACTGTACCTACAAGGGGTGTCTGCGGCATGCTGCTCTATATATAGAAGGAGACGGAGCATGGCTTCTCTCCTCTCCATGATGGATCTGGCTGATCTCCAGACAAGCACACAAAGAATCCTGCAATCCTCTCAGCACAGGGCACAATATACAATGTATACAGGAGAATACACAATAATACACCCGATCACCGGGGAGAAAATAATAAATCATACATCTAATATAGAACCTGATCAAACAGGGGAAAATAAATCATATATACAATAATAGTACTGATCAACGGGGAGAAAATAATAAATAATACACCCGATCACCAGGGAGAAAATAATAAATCATACATACAATAATACACCCGATCACCCATCATACATATAATGATCACCCAGGAGAAAAGAATAAATCATACATATAATAACGAACCTGGGAGAAAAAATATCATATTTACAATAATAGGGAATAATATCAACAGGGAGAAAATAATAAATATTACACAGACTAATGAACCTGATCAATCGAGGAGAAAATGATAAATAATACATCTAATAATCCGATTATATAACGAACTCAACATGATAGAAAACAATAAACACAGGCAATGCTCATACTATTCTGGTTAAATTATATATATATATATATATATATATATATATATATATATATATATATATGTGTGTGTGTGTTTTGGAGGACTGGCAGATAATGGGGGGTATAGTGGACAGAAAAAGAGATAGACAAACAACAATTCCTTATATGGAAAGCGGTGCGGAGGCAGATCGGGGCATACTGCACACTCTGCTGTCATCCCATACCATCCCCCACACTCTGCTGTCATCCCATACCATCCCCCACACTCTGCTGTCATCCCCCACATTCTGCTGTCATCCCATACCATCCCCCAAACTCTGCTGTCATCCCATACCATCCCCCACATTCTGCTGTCATCTGATACCATCCCCCACACTCTGCTGTCATCCCATACCATCCCCCACATTCTGCTGTCATCCCATACCATCCCCCACACTCTGCTGTCATCCCCCACATTCTGCTGTCATCCCATACCATCCCCCACACTCTGCTGTCATCCCATACCATCCCCCACATTCTGCTGTCATCCCATACCATCCCCCACACTCTGCTGTCATCCCATACCATCCCCCACATTCTGCTGTCATCCCATACCATCCCCTACACTCTGCTGTCATCCCCCACATTCTGCTGTCATCCCATACCATCCCCCACATTCTGCTGTCATCCCATACCATCCCCCACACTCTGCTGTCATCCCCCACATTCTGCTGTCATCCCATACCATCCCCCACACTCTGCTGTCATCCCATACCATCCCCCACATTCTGCTGTCATCTGATACCATCCCCCACACTCTGCTGTCATCCCATACCATCCCCCACATTCTGCTGTCATCCCATACCATCCCCCACACTCTGCTGTCATCCCATACTACCCCCCACATTCTGCTGTCATCCCATACCATCCCCCACACTCTGCTGTCATCCCATACCATCCCCCACATTCTGCTGTCATCCCATACCATCCCCCATATTCTGCTGTCATCCCATACCATCCCCCACACTCTGCTGTCATCCCATACTACCCCCCACATTCTGCTGTCATCCCATACCATCCCCCACACTCTGCTGTCATCCCATACCATCCCCCACACTCTGCTGTCATCCCATACCATCCCCCACACTCTGCTGTCATCTCATAACATCCCCACTCTGCTGTCATCCCATACCATCCCCCACATTCTGCTGTCATCCCATACCATCCCCCACATTCTGCTGTCATCCCATACCATCCCCCACACTCTGCTGTCATCCCATACCATCCTCCACATTCTGCTGTCATTCCATACCATCCCCCACATTCTGCTGTCATCCCATACCATCCCCCACACTCTGCTGTCATCCCATACCATCCCCCACATTCTGCTGTCACCCCATACCATCCCCCACACTCTGCTGTCATCTCATAACATCCCCCCTCTGCTGTCATCCCATACCATCCCCCACATTCTGCTGTCATCCCATACCATCCCCCACACTCTGCTGTCATCCCATACCATCCCCCACATTCTGCTGTCATCCCATACCATCCCCCACACTCTGCTGTAATCCCATACCATCCCCCTCTGCAGTAATCCCATACCATCCCCCCTCTGCTGTCATCCCATACCATCCCCCACACTCTGCTGTAATCCCATACCATCCCCCTCTGCAGTAATCCCATAACATCCCCCCTCTGCTGTCATCCCATACCATCCCCCACATTCTGCTGTCATCCCATACCATCCCCCACACTCTGCTGTCATCCCATACCATCCCCCACATTCTGCTGTCATCTCATACCATCCCCCAAACTCTGCTGTAATCCCATACCATCCCCCTCTGCAGTAATCCCATAACATCCCCCCTCTGCTGTCATCTCATACCATCCCCCACACTCTGCTGTCATCCCATACCATCCCCCACACTCTGCTGTAATCCCATGCCATCCCCCTCTGCGGTAATCCCATAACATCCCCCCTCTGCTGTCATCCCATACCATCCCCCACACTCTACTGTCATCTCATAACATCCCCCCTCTGCTGTCATCCCATACCATCCCCCACACTCTGCTGTAATCCCATACCATCCCCAACACTCTGCTGTCATCCCATACCACCCCCCACACTCTGCTGTCATCCCATACCATCCCCCCTCTGCTGTCATCCCATACCACCCCCCACACTCTGCTGTAATCCCATACCATCCCCCACACTCTGCTGTCATCCCATACCATCCCCCACACTCTGCTGTAATCCCATACCATCCCCCTCTGCGGTAATCCCATAACACCCCCCCTCTGCTGTCATCCCATACCATCCCCCACACTCTGCTGTCATCCCATACCACCCCCCACACTCTGCTGTCATCCCATACCACCCCCCACACTCTGCTGTCATCCCATACCAGTGATACCACCCCCCACACTCTGCTGTCACATCGCACACTCAACTGTCATCCCTTATCATTACCATCCCACACACACTTCTGTTACATTTCATACTCAACTGTCACATCGCACACTCTGCTGTCACATTGCACACTCAACTATCATCCCACATCATTGCCCCCCCCACTCTTTGCTGTCACATAGCACACTCAACTGTCACATAGCACACTCAACTGTCATCCCACATATTTGCCTCCCCCACTCTCTGCTGTTGCATTGCATACTCAACTGTCTCATTGCACACTCTGCTGTCACATCACACACTCAACTGTCATTTTGCACACTCTGCTGTCACATCGCACACTCAACTGTCACATTGCACACTCAACTCTCACATTGCACACTCATCTGTCATCCCACATCATTACCCTCCCCCACACTCTCTGCTGTCACATTGCACACTCAACTGTCATCCCACATCATTGCCCTCCCCCACACTCTCTTCTGTCACATGCACACTCAACTGTCACATTGCACACTCAACTGTCATCCCACATCTTTGCCCTCACCCACTCTCTGCTGTCACATGCACAATCATCTGTCATCCCACACACTCAACTGTCACATTGCACACTCAACTATCATCCCACATCATTGCCTCCCGCACACTCATCTGCCATCCCTCACACTCAACTGTCATCCTGCATCACTGTCATCCCCCAAACTCTGCTATCATCCTGGACACCAGTTGTCACATTGCACACTCTACTGCCATCCCCATCATTGTCATCCCCTACACCCTGCTGTCACTCTGCATCACTGTCATTCTGCATACTCTAGTGTTACAGCACTCATCCTACTAATAATGCACCGTGCAGGTCTCACCTTAAAGCGGTAGTAAACTGCCACAAAAATATAAAAAACCCTTCGCCCCCTGCAGGATAATGTCATAATGTGCTAGTATACACCGCAACCTGCATGTGGAGCCCTCCAGCGCAGCAATGTCACGGCTCTTTGGCGCTGCCATCTTCACCTGGTCTTCCTTCTGGGTTTGCAGGGGGCTTCAACTGTATGAATGATCTACTTATTAGGGCACTGGACAGATGTCGCTGTCAGTGCCACGCTGCCCCGCGGGGTGTGTCTGGGGTTGGGGGGTGTTGTTTGTTTGTTTCAGAACCCACCAGCCGCCACTGATTGTAAGTACTCCTGCCAGTGGTACATGGTTTGTCTCAGCACTCTAATGCCGCGTACACACGACCGTTTTTCCTGTTATGCAAAAAAACAAAGTTTTTCTCGATGTGATTCGTCGTGATTCCTCTCAAGCCTGCCTTCCATACACACGTTAGGAAAAAAAAACGCTTGAGGAAAGCGCGGTGACGTACAACACGTACGACAACACGTACGACGGCACTATAAAGGGGAAGTTCCATTCGAATGGCGCCACCCTTTGGGCTGCTTTTGCTGATCCTCGTGTTTGTAAAGTTTGGTGAGAGACGATTCGCGCTTTTCAGCCTCGTGCTTTTCAGTCCGTTACAGCGTGACGAATGTGCTATCTCCATTAAAAACGCTAGTTTTACCAGAACGAGCGCCCCCGTCTCATACTTGATTCTGAGCATGCGCGTTTTTTTTTCCCCATCGGAAAAGCATACACACGAGCGGTTTTCGCGACGAGAAAAAGAACGACGGGAAAAACAACGAGAAAAAATAGAGCAGGTTCTAATTTATGTAGGGCAGTTTTCTCGTTGAGAAAACTGCTATGGAGCCTACACACGACCGGTTTTCACAACCAATCTAAAAAATGGCAGTTTTCTCGTCATGAAAAATGGTCGTGTGTACGTGGCATAATACTTTTGCTGGATAGCTTGGTGTGCTAACGGAATTTAAAATGTAATAGACTGGCCGGGTCACCAGATAATTAAACAATGTTGCAGAAGGAACTCAGAATGCTAGGGTAACGTGTAGGTTGCCCCCAAATCTCACTAATAGGTATGGTATGTCATTTTGTTTGGGATAAATCTAGCCTGTTATTTTGGTATTTCTTCATTGATCATATGTGGTCAGTTTGCATCCCTCTACTTTCTCTTTGCACGCATGGCATGCCTGTACCTTCTGTAGTCAGTTCAGCTACCACACCCCCTGGCCAGCCCTTTGATTGACAGGACTCCCAGCAGGAGCCTCACTATCAAACCAGCAGTTGATATGAAAAGAGAAGACATGCCGCCTGCCCGGCCCTGCTGAATTGATTGACAGCGGCTCACAGCAAGAGTTCCCTGTCAATGTTGTAGCAGAGTTGAAGAGAGCAGACATGCCCCCGCTATGTGTAAAGGGAAGCTGTGCGTTCACATGATCACAGAAAAAAATAGAAAAAGGGTAAAATTTTTTTTTAACTAAATGCAAATTTAGATAAATAATACAATATCCTGCATTACAATTGGCTGCTATCTTACTACGTTCACATATACTTTAAAAGTATGGCTAAAGCTTTTTCAGTCATGCTTCATTCCTGGGTTATAGGAATGCACTTACTGGTGCTCCTCTGTGTCCCAGAATCAGCCAACAGCAGTCAAAGACCTGTTCTGCTCCAGGTTCTGGAAGCATCCCAACAAAATTGTCGGGATCCACCCAGATGCCTGACCACCAGCTGGCTCGCATGCTGAGAGATTGAGCCAGCCGCTCCCACCCCCTCCCCAGCCCGGTGTTTCGTCGATTAGGCGACCCGTCAGATTTTGTAACAGAAATGACGTTCCGTTGCCGCCATCTTGGTACACCCTGCATTTTTCCACAGTACGGATACGGATACACTGAGAAGGCGGCAAGCAGACATCTTGTTACACCCACTGTTACACCCACTAAAGTCTTGCCTTTTACACTTATTCTTACCAGTAAACTCAGTTTATAGGCCCCTTTCACACGGACGGATAGAATGGTGCTTTTAGCTGCGGATTTTCTAGTTTTCTACCGCAGCTAAAAGCACACAATGCTTTCCTATGGCCCCATTCACACACAGCGTTTAGCTGCGATTTCGTTACATGCGGTTTGGTGCGAATAGGAAAAATAGAATTGAATGCGTCCAGATGCGATGTAGCGCAGCTATATGCACATAACCGCAGCTAAACGCAGCCACATGTAAACACAGCTAATCGCAATGTACAAATGCAGCTAATCACAGTGCCTGAAGCCTTGAATTTCACAGAATAAAAACATGCTTTTTACTGCGGCAATTTTGCCGTCCGTGTGAAAGGGGCCATATAGTGAAATTCAGTATTTTGAAATCCTTCAGACTGTTTTGATGTTGATTTTTCAAAGCAGCAGTGTTCTGTGAAGGTACTTTCACACTGAATTGTTGGGTGCGTCGGCGGTAAAGTGCCGCTATTTTTAGCAGGGCTTTACCGTTGTTTTGCCGCGATTTTCAGCTGCTAGCGGGGCAGTTTTAACCCCCGCTAGCGGCCGAATAAGGGTTAAACCGGCCCGCAAAACGCCACTGCAGCGGTGCTTTGCGGGCGGTTCGGAGGCGCTGCCCCATTGATTTCAATGGGTAGGGGCGCTTTAGGAGCGGTATATTCACTGCTCCTACAGCGCCTCAAAGATGCGCTGGCAGGACTTTTTTTACCGTCCTGCCAGCGCAATGCTCCAGTGTGAAAGCCCTCAGGCTTTCATACTGGAGATGAAGGAGCGGCTCTTTCAGGGCGCTTTGCAGGCGCTATTTTTAGCACAATAGCGCCTGCAAAGCGTCTCAGTGTGAAAGCAGCCTGAGATCAGCATACCTGTGAGATCAGCAGGCTTGCCGCTGCTTATAAAATTCAACATCTAAACAGTCTGATGGATTTTTAAATACTGTATTTCACTATATAAGCTCAGTTCACTGTTAAAAATAAGTGTAAAATATGTGACTCTGGTAGGTGTAACAAGATGTCCGCTTGCCGCCTTCTCACTGTATCCTTACTGTGGACAATGTGGGGTGTAGCAAGATGGTGGCAACGGAACATCACTTCCGTTACAAAATCTGATGGGTAACCTAATCTGATGAAACACCGGCTTTCCAGTGAGGGCTGGAGGGGTAGAATGAAGAGCCGGGGACTGGCAGTCACTGCTCTGTGCTCAGAGCGAACGGAGAACTGAGTGATCAGCAGACACGTAATTGCTCGGTTCTCGGGCTTAGAGCCAGCAGGGGACAGCTGCAGCATTGGACCAATGCTGTAGTAGGGAGGTGAGTATAAATGTTTGTTTTTTAATATGCCCACACTTTCCTGTTAATGCTATTCACTAACTGCATCATATACTGAATCAGAGGTGGACTGGGCAATTGCCCCCCTGGTAACTCTAATGCTCCATAAAAAGGCTGTATTGCTGCCGCTGCAGACATGCCTAAAGGCTTTCTGGTAGGGTTAACCCTTTAATCCAGGACACATATTAATTACACAGGTTCTAAAGCTAATTGAATGCAGATAAGGCACAAAGTGAGTTTAATTACCACCATAATCAGCCACAGGACCTGTGTAATTAATGTGTGTCCTGGATTAAAGTAATTAGGTGGCAACCCTACTTTCCTGGTGAAAAGGAGTAAAATGTCCCTGCCGTTGTCCTACCGAGTGTGAGATGAGGACAAAGATAGTGCGCAGGCCTCCCCCCAGGCATGGATGGTGCATGCTGTTCCGAGAAGAGGTCAGCTCCATGCCCCACCAGAAGCTCTCTTGCCCCAGCCAGCCCGCCCCCCTGCAGCCCCTGGCCACCCCTTGCCAGGCAGTTCCCGGTACACAGAGTTGGTGAAACAGGCGCTGTCCAGCCCGACCCACCCAGTCAGCAGAGAGTACCTGGAGTGGAGCTTCAGCCTGGGATGGGGGTCAGGAGGAGGCAGGGAAGAGGGAGAGTGGGAGGGGGGCCGAGTCTCTGCACCATGGGTCTCTGGGTTGTACTTGCCCCCTGGGCCAAAAGTTGCCAATCATCTCCTGTATTGTATATACCAATGATGGCGAACCTTGGCACCTCAGATGTTTTGGAACTACATTTCCCATGATGCTCAACTACACTGCAGAGTGCATGAGCATCATGGGAAATGTAGTTCCAAAACATCTGGGATGCCAAGTTCGCCATCACTGGTACTGTACATGGCAGGCTGAACAAGAGAAAATCTAGCCATTTCCCTTATCCACACATTCAGCATGGATGGAGGGATCACATCTGACAGTATGCAGTCACTGTTCAGCCAATCCTTTTCCACCTGGCCCAGTCAATCTTTAATTGGACATTTGTCAAGCCGGGTCGTGCTTGCAGCGCCAACCATGGGTCAAATATTGGCTGATCCGGCAGGAATTGGCAGAAATTTGAGCTGGTTAGCCCCGTCTTATGTCATGTTTGATTTTGCCCATAGTTCGACTTTATGCTGATTTACAGAAAATACCAATAAAGATGAAGCACAGGCAAGTGGCCAACATTCTGATGAATTCCGTGTAAATATTTGTCTTCTGTACAAACAATTCATACAGAAAAAAAAAGGTTTTATTATAGTATTTTATAGAGTTTTTTTGGGAAGAGTGCCCCTAGGCTGGCATCATGGAACATCCCTAGGCAAATAACCTCTTCTGACTCTTAGTAAACACTCTGCTGGATAAACTGGTTCTGCTCTGCATATATAAAAGTTCTGCCAGCTAATCCGGACAGACTGACACTAAAACAATAGCTGGGAGAATTCTTATGCATGTATCACAGGAGACAAGAAACATACATAATGTATTGACAGCCCTAGGCAGGGGGCAATGATAGGAAGAGGGTAATGAGGATGGGCTGAAATGCACCAACCAATCAGAGATCATCCCTCTGATTACTGGGAAATAAAGCTGATTGCTTGTTATGGATTATTGCAGTTTGTACATTGCATAATGTAATTAAGTCAAGGTTCACACCTAGCACTGCATGAACACGTGTTTTTTTTTTTTTGTACATTTACTTTGCATATTTTTGCACTGTATGCATAAGGCAACATGTTTATTTTATTGGGCTGCCCTACAGACGTTCCAAAGAAGCTCCTGTACATTTTTGGGTGTTAAGCTTTGCGCATCCATCAGCAAACTAAAAAAAATAAAAAGAAAAGCTAGGAGTGTATGACCAGCCTAAAACACTGCAGTGATCAATCTTTTGTTGTATGCATTGCGATTGCCTAGGAATCTGCAGTGGAAAATCAATAGTTTGGTCACCTTTTAATTAGCTAGTGAAGTGCTGCATGGCTAAGTGCTCTTCTCTTGGTAATACAGTAGATTCCTTGAAGACCACCAGGCCTTTTCTGGTACTTTTTGTTCACATGTAACAATCAGGATTTTTTGCAAGAAAATATTTTAGAACAATCAAACATTATATATATATATATTTTTTTTTTTTATTATTTATTTATCCATTTCAATACAAACAAATACAACGACAAAAAAAAAAAAAAAGAAACAACATAACTTAACTTAAATCCCACTCTGGATTCAATATCAATTATTTCACAGAAGAGGCAATTAAACATATCCTAAACATTTTAAACATATCCTCATCTTACAAAGAACAAACTCCCATACCGCCAGAAGGGAAAGAAAAAAAAAAACAAAAAAAAAAAGGGGGGGGGGGATTCCCTCCTGTGTTCTCTCCCCCCCAAGCTGCCAGAAAATGATAATCTTTCCTTCCTCATTTCCTCTACAACAGAGGGTAAGCAAATGACTCATTAAACCTCTCCTCCATTATTCTATTCTCCAAGAGCGTTTTCCCCACATCTGACACCAGAAAGGTATTCCAAGTAGACCAAAACCCGGAATACCTCTCCTGCTGTTGGCGTGCAGAGAGAACCATGTCCTCTAGTTTACTCACCTCCTTCACCTTCCCAATCCACATCTCTATCGTCGGTGGTGAAGATGATTTCCACTTTAAGGGTATGCATGCTTTGGCAGCATCTAATAGATAGGGGATACATGATTCCTTATATACCTTCTCAGGTACCTGATTAATGTGTAAGAGAAAAAACGCCAGATCATCTGGTATTATTTGGTCCGTACAAAATTGAAGAATCTGTTTAATCCCCAACCAGTAGTGCCTCAGCATGGAGCAGTCCCAGAAAATGTGTAGCATAGTGCCCTTGTCTTCCTGGCTTCTCCAACACCGGTCTGAGACATCCGGGAACATTTTCCCAAGTTTCTCTGGTGTTCTGTACCACCTAGAGAAGATCTTGAAATTGGTTTCTTGTATTTTACCACACATTGACGTTTCATGTGTAAACCTAAGCATCCTCTGTCGCTGCTCCATGCTAAAAGTCCTACCGATTTCCCTTTCCCATTCCTGAACACATTTCAAAGAGTAGGGTTCCGGCTGTGTAATTAACAGTCCATAGCTTACCGATAATGTGTGCGAAATTGCTCCCTTCCCGCTGCATAGCTTCTCGAATATAGTAAGGGGTCTATCATACTGTCCCGGGCTCGGGAGAGTGCCAAAGAAGTGAGTAATCTGTAGGGCATTCCAAAATTTTAGTCTAAAGATATTTCCTTGTTCCATCAATTCCTTTATTGTAAACCATGTTCCTTTGTGGATATAGTTAGATGCTTGGGTGCACCCCATACTCACTAGATGTCGAAATGCAGTATTTTCACATCCTGGTTGAAAAAGAGGATTGCCTAATATCGGATATAAGGGGGAAGTCATGGGTATTATGCCCATCGCGGGAAACAAGGTCGAACATAGTCTAGCCGTGTTGCCTATCTCTGGGTTTACCCTTACCTCCCTCGGCAATGCTGCATAGCACCATGGTGTTCCACTCAGGGGTACCGGTGACTGAGCATTTTCAATTTGTACCCACAGTTTAGTGTCTATATGTCTATTCCAATCAATAACTCTGTTCAAGTGTACTGCATGGTAGTATTTCCTTATATCCGGTACGGCCAGTCCCCCCTGTCTTTTGGTGTATGTTAGTTGTTTCCGTTATATCCTGGGCTGTTTATGTGCCCATATAAATTCAAATATCAACTTCTGAGACTGTTTAAAAAAACTTAAGGGGATATGTACTGGTAATGCCTGCAATAGATAGGGAAATTTAGGAAGGCTGCTCATCTTAATAATATTACAGCGTGCTAACCAGGTATGGAAGCCCAAGTTCCACTTATCTAATAGGGTCTTAACTCTCTGCAGTAGCGGGGGAAAGTTTAACTCATAAGTCTTTGCAATAAATCTAGGTAATAAAATGCCTAGGTATGTTAAAGCTCTGTCTGTCCATTTAAATTTAAAGTTTTGTTTCAGCTGCGATATCGATGCATATGGTAAATTAACCCCCATTGCTTCCGATTTTTTAAAATTAATACGGAGGTTCGAGAGTGCCCCATAATTCTCGAATTCCTTCATTAGGTTCAGGATCGTAATCAAGGGCTTGCTAAGAGTAAACAACATATCGTCTGCGTAGGCTGAGATTTTACATTGGATATCCCCTATTTGAATCCCTGAAATATCCTGGTTGAGTCGCAATGTGCAGAGAAATGGTTCCAATGACAGGGCGAAGAGGAGCGGGGACAGGGGGCACCCCTGTCGTGTCCCATTTGTAATTGGAAAGGGCTCTGATAATATTCCATTCGCCCGGACCTGTGCTATTGGGCAGGAATAAATGGAAGAAATCCACTGTAATATCCTATTCCCAAACCCTCCATGTTGGAGAACTGCCCGCATAAACTTTCAATTCACCCTGTCAAAGGCTTTCTCTGCGTCCGTGTTAAGGAATA
This sequence comes from Rana muscosa, assembly GCA_029206835.1. NCBI lineage: Eukaryota > Metazoa > Chordata > Amphibia > Anura > Ranidae > Rana > Rana muscosa. The sequence continues at coordinate 198,297,367 of CM055128.1, forward strand.
CACATTGTGTCTCTTTTTATTGGCTGTCTGTAGTAGGTTAATAGCTTTTGTAGTATTCAGGTTTAATAAAGAGATTGGACGGTAGCTTCCACAGGAGGCTGGGTCTTTCCCTTCTTTAGGTATGACTACGATATGTGCTAATAAGGTGTCTTTCTTTAAGGTTGCTGAAGATCCTAAGCCATTAAATAATTTAACCATATACTCAGATAGATAAAGGAATAAGATTTTATAGTATTGGGCAGTAAAGCCATCCAGTCCTCGGGCTTTCCCCTGTTTCATCAAGCCTACGGCTTCTTCCAATTCTTCCCTAGTTATAGGGGTCTCCAGCTGGTCTCTGTCTATTTCCGAGATTCTAGGCATAGATGCCATCCGAAGATAGTGATTTATTTGCTCTTGCGTGGGTAATTTACTCTCTAGGTTATAGAGGGTATGATAGAATTCTTGAAATTCTCGTACTATCTCTTGTGGTTTCGTTGCCCTAAGTTGGTTCGGTGAGACAATATGAGGTATGTAGTTACTTGATTTCTGTTCCCGCAGAGTTCTGGCCAATAATTTCCCACACTTACTTCCCGATTCATATACAAGCTTTTTGCCTGTCTGTAGAGATGCTTTAGCCTTATAATACATAAGGTCTGTAACTTGTGTACGTTTATCTATCAGGTCTCTCTCCAGCGATATTGAGCGTGTCCTTTTATGTTTAGATTCTAATATAGCAAGTTCCTCTAATAGATGTTTTAGCTGTTCTGTGCGTTTCTTTTTAATCCTAGCACCATGTTTAATCAACACCCCTCGAATGACCGCTTTGTGTGCTGCCCAAATCATTCCTGGGTCACAATCAGGAGTGTCATTTGTTTTAAAATAAAAATGTAATTCTTTGATCACATCCTCACGGACCTCCCTATCTTGCAAAAGGCTTTCATTTAATCTCCATTGATTAGGTCTGGTCCGGGAGGGGTCTTGTAATGCATAGGTCAAAAAGATAGGTGCATGGTCTGACCACGTAATCAAACCTATTTTGGCCATTTTAACTGAGTGAAATTGAGCATGTGGAACAAGGAATAAATCTATTCGAGAATATACTTTGTGCGGTGGAGAATAAACCGTAAAATCTTTTTCTTTAGGGTGGAGAAGCCGCCACACATCAATCAGTTGGTTTTTATGTAAGGTATGAACCGCTCGATTTCACGCACTAAGGGGAATAGATGATACTCCCAAGGAAGTATCTTCCTTGGGAACCAACGCTATATTCAAGTCTCCCCCTAGGATCAGTTGTCCTTCTGTAAATTTCATCAGGCGTTTAATCGTTCTGTCCAAGAAAACCTCTTGTTGCTCGTTAGGGGCATATAGTGTTGCTAGTGTAACCCCTATATCTCCTACTTTCCCCTTCACATAGAGATAACGCCCAGCTGGGTCTTTTATAGAATCTATGTATGTCCATGGTATTCTTCCTGATAAAAGTATGGAGATTCCTTTTGATTTGGCTATTTGATTGGTCGAGTGATATACTGTTGGGAAAAAACGTTTTTTCAAAATCGGGGTTTTGTCATCTCTAAAGTGTGTCTCCTGTATGAAGGCTACGTCTATTTCAAGACGCTGGATATCATGCAGGAGCATCTTCCTTTTTTCTGGTGTATTTAGCCCTTTAGCATTCAATGATAGTTTTTTCATACTCTCCATTTTGATTCCTTGCCGGGGGAGAGAGACTGCGGGAAGGAAGGAAAAAAACAAAAAAACAAAAAGAGATATATATAGGGGGAGAGGGGACAAAAAGAAAAAAAAAAAAAAAAAGAGAAACTCCCCCCCTTCTATCTAATATGCTTAGCTATATGCTAAAAAAAAACGCTCACCGGTTAATCGGTGTCTGAGCGTCTACCTATTTAGGTGCGTGTGCCTGGATTGGCCGAAAGAAAAAAGAAAGAAAAAAAAAAGAATCAGAAAATCAAAAAATCAAAAAATACCAGCTCCAGAGACCTCTGTATTCCCTGGATTGTTTAATACCTAGTAACCTTACCAGGAAAGCCGGGAGAAGAAAAAAAAAAGAAGAAAGAAAGAGCATCAAGGAGTAAATAAATTTATACAGCCCCAGTGGTCGGGGGGGGGGGTGCGGGGATTGGGCGGGCCCAGAAACAGGGAAACACAATACTCATGTCCATCGTCCATCACATAGGATGGCTTATTCACCTCCCATAACCTGAGGTTACCTATATCTCTTTATATATATCCTATTACATTATACATTATACATTAATATACATCGATATACATTATATTCTATACATCATTGTATATATCATTCCTCATCCTCTCCTTCAAAGGAAAGCAATAACCTAATATATACCATAATATGTAACACATTGTCCATCAGGTTAATTTGTTCCAAAAACTTATCTTCTTTAACCCACCTACATGATTCTTTTCTTATCCATGGAACCCTACCCTCCCCCCCCCTCCTTCTAGGTCCCATCATTTGGCCTACCGATCTTGTGTTCCCCTCCCTCCCCCCCCCAAAAAAAAAACAAGAAACGGACATGTGAGAAAAAAAAGAAAAAAAAAGAAAAACATATACTATCATGCCCCAATATCATATCTTATTCTTATCTAAACATGCCTATTCTCCCCTTCTTGAATTAGTAAATTGAGGGGGGGCAGCTTTCTTCCCCATCCCACTCCTCTACTCCTCCTCTCCGATCCTCTGTCCACCCCCTGTTCCTAGGGCATAATTCCCTATATGTCTATGAGTCTGTGTATCTCCGGTATTCCCCACGCCCACCCCCAACCCCCTCCAATCTATGCCTTCCATCTCCGAAAATGACTCTTTCATTATGATATTTCTGATATTTCTATTTACTCCCCAGAGAATGGGAGAGAAGGAGGGGGGGGAGGAAGGGGAACTCCCAGGGTACACTGGTGCCCCATTCCTCCTAAATGCCTCATGCCGTTATCTCTAGAAACTCATTCTGTTATATTTGTCATATTTATTTATTTCACATCTTCTATCCTGGGGTCTGCCTACTTACGTGCTACTAGTATAGCTAGTGATAAAAAAAAAAAAAAAGGGCCCTCGATGTGTCTTTGTGAATTTGTGTTTCTTCTTATTACTTCTTATTTCTTTGTGTAACTTCCTTAGAGTAAACTATCCTCCCAAAAAAAAGAAAGAGAAAAAAAAAAAAAACAGGCAAAGAGAGGATTGCTCCCCTTTCTCCTCCTTAGTGCAACCAACTCTTTAATAGTAGTTGATAGTAGTTGATAGTGATTATTAGCTCGTGTTTATGTGTTTATTTATGTATCTAATTAATGTAGCGTCTAGGCGCTGAAAAAAAAAAAAAAAAAAAAATTAACTCAGCCCAAATAAAAAAAATCACATACCCAACAAAAAAGAAAAAAACCCTAGTACCGGGGTATGATGTATCCTCTTATATTCCCTCGACTAGTGAGTTTAAGTGGGGGAGCGAAGCAACCCCCCCCAAAAAAAAAAAAAAAGGGTCAGAATACCCTGTACTCCTCTGTACCTGGGTCTATATATACACCTAAATTAAACTCACTATATATACCCTTCTTATCCTTATCTTAAACACCCCAAAATGCAGCCCCTTATCTCATATCCTGTGTCCTGAGTCTCTTCCCTGAGAGAAAAAAAAAAAGAAGGGGGAAGAGTGTCCTGTGTCCTGTTAACCGTTCCCTTTTTCTTGGCTCCCAGGTTCTTAGGTAATAGTTTCTAGTTTCCACAGACAAAACCGGAAAAAAAAAAAAGGAAAAAACATAGGGAGATGCCAAAAAGGGGCCAGGGGAGTTATTTTCTATGTGTTGCAAGTAAACCAAACCAAATATGCCTAGATATATGGGGGGGGGGGCATCTATTCGATATTAGGGCCAGACTCCTGATTCAGGTCCCCCTTTGCTCCCTGGGGGGTCTGGCTTCTTTGCTGTCGTCCATTTCCTTGGGAGCCTCTCCTTTGACCCTGGGTATCTGAAAACTCCCTGCAGTTCCCAGTATATATGAAAGGTAGAAGCCAGTTCGAGATCTGAAAGGGTGTGATTGCTAGATAGAGGAAAAGTTCAGGTAGATCTGCTGGTGTCTGGAGGGTGAACATGGTAGATGCCCTTCGAAATGTAACTGTTAATGGGTACCCCCACCTGTACGTGCACCCCTGTTCTCTGGCCCGGTCTAAAATTGGCCGCAGGCATGCTCTACGCTGAAGTGTGGCCCTGGAGACATCTGGTAAGACTTTTATATGGGCCCCATCAAAGAGGATGTCTCCTTTGTCCCATGCTGCCCTAAGAATCTGCTCCCTTTGATTGTGTCTATTCAAATGGCACATTACATCCCTGGGTCTATCCGGGTTTGGGGATTTAGGGCCTAATGCTCTATGTACTCTATCCAGCTCGATCGTGATCAGCGGTAGATTTAAAATAGTCTGAAATACCCCTGACACTTTACTGTTTAAATCTTCTGTTTCTGTTGTTTCTGGGAGACCCCTGAGTCGTAAGTTATTTCGGCGACTTCTGTCTTCATGGGCTTCCATTTGCAGTTGTAAATTTATTATTATATCTGCCTGCTCACCCTGCGTTTTTTCAATAGACCCAACACACTGTTCCAAGGCAGCAATGGAGTCCTCTCCCACCACCACCCTCTCCGTCAGTGCTTTCACGTCAGATCTTACTAGCAGGAGATCTTGACGGTGTGCCTCTTCCACCCGAAGGATTAGCGCTTCTATATCCTGACGGGTCGGTAATGCAGCGATGTCCTGCCTTGTAGGCAATGTTGCTAATATTGCTTTAATGTCTCCTACCTCCATAACGGCTGTATCAGCCTCTCTCACAGTGTCCACGCTCCTCAGTAGTCCGGTCTGTATTGGCCTCTTTGCTTCCTGCTTGCACTCTGACCCGGGAGAGTTCCGACGTGTGCTCAGCCTTGCTACGGTGGCACCTGCCGAGCTTCTCCGTACCGACCTCCCCACGCTCGGACCCCCCCATGAGGCTAAAGACGGTATCAGGTACTGCTGGATGTCACCCTGGGAAGCGCTCACAAACCCTTTCTTTGTAGCGGCTCTGGTCCCGTGTTTGCGGCCACTGCTCATGCCGCAGCATAGGGCTTCTATCCCCCTTCGTTTGGTCAGGGATACACGGAGGTCCTGGAGCTTAGCTTAGCGTGTCTTTCAATCCGCCATCTCCAGGTCACGCCCCTCCTATATATTTTTTTAAAGCAGAGGCCTTAGAAAATAAATCGGTGGGTTTTGCAATTTTTTATGTCATATTTGCGTAGCAGTTTTTCAAATGCAATTCTTTGGGGGAAAAAAATGACACTTTTTTGAATTTTAATACAAAAAATTACAATAGATAATCCAATTCTTAGGATACATGCACACAGGACAAAAAGTATTTCTGGATGTCGGATTGCTGGCAGGAAAATGCTGCTTTAAAAACGTGCTTTTAACAGCGGTTTTTGATTGCGGTTATGAGCGTATTGGAGCATTTTTTTAGCATCAACATTTTGGGGCGTTTTTGTAATATTACACCAGCTTACAATCAGCTCTGCAATGTAAAAAATGCTCAATGTTGATAAAAGTGCGGTCAGCATTTTTTGTGGTCAGAAGAACTGCTCTTGAATGCGATTTTAGGGCGATCAGCCCATAAACTCCCCTGCTGATAAACTTTAAAAATGTCCATGTGTGCAAAAACGTGAGTTTATCAGTTGCAGTGTGCATGAGGCCTTGATGATGTTGCAACGAGTAAATAGATAACAAACATGTCATGCTTTAAAATTGTAAGTGCGACAAACAATGTAAATTTTGCTATCCATAGATGACTCTTCAAAAGCCTTTACAGACTACGGCCGCGTACACACGACCGATTTTCTCGGAAAAAAAACTGCCGGGAGAGCTTTCTTGCCGAGAAAACCGGCTGTGTGTACGCGGGTTTCAGTTTTCTCGTCAAGAAAACTGCCCAGATTCCCAGACGAGAAAAAAGACGACCTGCGGTCTTTTTTCTCGTCGAGAATCTCGTCGGCCTGTTTCTCGACGAGAAACCCGAGCATGTGTACACTTACCTGTCGCCGTGGAAACCCACGCATGCTCGAAATGACTTTGACGCATGCGCGGTAGCTTCCTAGGCATAGGCATAGGGTGTAGCAAGATGGCGGCGACGGCATCGAATGTGACGAGCGCGCGCTCATCATAGTCGATGACGTCACCGCGTTCGTGCCATTCAAAAGAACGGCGGTTCTTTTGAATCGTACGTGTGTACACTTGGCCGGGACAAGTTTCTTGTCAAGATTCTCGTCAGGAAAAACAACGTTTTTTTTCTGATGAGAATCTTGGCCGTGTGTACAGGACTTACCACTTTACACAGAGGGTCTGGTGCTAGAATTACTGCCCATGATCTGATGTTTGCGGTGATATCACATGTGTGGGAGGATTGCTGTTTGGGTGCGCACAGGACCGACGCATTTGCTTACCTTTGCGTACAAGCACAGGGCGGTCGGACACTTTAATTTATTATTATTATTTATTTTATTTTTACACTGTTGCTTTAAAAAAAAATATGTTTTTTTTGTTTCACTTTTATTGCTGCCACAAGGAATGTAAACATCCCTTGTGACAGCAATTGGCAAGTGACAGGTACTCTTTATGGAGAGATCTGGGGTCCATAAGACTGCACCTAATATCATTTGATCTCACCACGATTGGTGAGATTACAAGCTTTTGATTTTTAAAAATGGCGCTGTTTACATCCAGGTAGCATCCAGGTAACCTGGAAGCAGTGGCGACTGATGTTTTCTTTTTGGGGGGGGGTCTCGCGGTTGGTTGGTCATCAAGCCCCGCACTTAAAGTGGTTGTATACCCACAAATATGAAATGCACCTACAGGTAAGCCTACATTAAGGCTTACCTGTAGGTGCTTGCAATATCTCCGAGACCTACACGGTTTCGGAGATATTTGCAAAAAAGAGTGCACCGCTATCTACGGCGCATGCGCGCCGTAGATAACGGCGCAGGCGCACTGAGCGCGGCGGCTCTTTGAATAGCAGCCTGCCGGACACTGCCGGAATTCGCGCATGCGCGGGGATCGTGCCGTTCCCCGCGCATGCGCGGGAGTGACGTCATCGCCGCTCCGGCCAATCACAGTGCCGGAGCAGCGATACCCGGAAGTCACTCCGGGTATCATGGATGCGACGGAGGACGTGTCCGAGGACCGCTGCGGGGGCTTCGATCTAAGGTAAGTGATTGATAATGATCTAGTATGCTAGTCATACTAGCTCATTATAACTTTGCCTTGCAGGTTGTAAAAAAAAAAAAAAAGTTTTGCGGTATACAACCGCTTTAAGCCATCTAGGTTCTGGGTGGGCAGCGCTCCTATGGGCGACAGGTGGGCGTTTTCTTCTCTTCTGTATCATGGCGACTTCTGCAGTGCGTCTCCTCCATCCTCCTCCTAGGTATCCAATAGGATCGCCTGTCCTTTCAGCCAATCGGGTGACAGGTCTCAAGACATGCTTTCTGATTGGCTGGGAGAAGGATCAGTGTGAGAATAGCAAATATTAATTCGCTATTGTCACACAACTGGAACTTTTTTGAAGCCTTTTATAGCCTCTGGCTCTAATCACATGCTTCAAACCCCCCCCCCCATTGGAATCCATGCGTCGGCGCCCTGCATGTAGATTAGGGTACCAGACGCATGGAGAGGGGGGGCGGCGCACTTGCACCCCTAATGGACGGACCGCTACTGCCCAGAAGTGATGTGACATCCTCACTTCTGGGTTACTATATCATAGAGCCCAACAAAGCCAATAGGGTCTTTGTTGGACACTATGATCATCCCACCGAAATGCTGGTTGGTCGATCAGGGTTCCAGGTGGGACAGGAGATCCCAGTAAATCCGCGCAAGACAGTGGGGGGGGGTCCCCTCCCGCGGCTTGTAAAAGCAATCCAGCGGCTAGTTAGCCACTAGGATTGCTTTTACAAGAGAGACGACTGCTGGCTCTAAAAAAACGGTACTGGGATCATGCTGCAGGCATGATCCCAGTGTAACCACTTGAAATCCAGCAACGTACAGGTGGCTGGTCGGCAAGTGGTTGGTATTTTAGGTGTATGGTAGTAGATGATATATAAACAGTGGCGGTGCATCCATAAAGGGCGCACAGGCGCCGCCCCCTCTCTCCTGCCACCTGTTTATCACCATAGATAGATTCATGCATTGCATGAATCTATTTATGGTCGCCGCTGTCACCCCCTATTCAGGTGCCCGGCCCCTTTTCGGGCCCCAGGCACCTGAATTACAGCGGTGGGGTATTTTTTGTTTGGAAGCACCTGATTAGAGCCATAGGTGATGGGCACACTGGCAGCAATTGATGGGTACAGTAGCTGCGTTTGGCACAGTGGTGGCAATTTATGGGTACAGTGGCTGCGTTTGATGGGCACAGTGGCTGCGTTTGATTGGCACAGTGGTGGCAATTGATGGCACAGTGGCTGCGTTTGATGGCACAGTGGCAGCAATTGATGGGCACAGTAGCTGCGTTTGATGGGCACAGTGGCTGCAATTGATGTGGTTTTTTTTTCAGTTTGTTTGCGCCCCCCCAAAACATTTTGAGCACCAGCCGCCACTGTATATAAATTATCATGGATTTGATTTCAAAGACATGCATGCCATATACATAGATTTTTTGGGGTGGATTTCAACCACTTTTAACCAATGTAAAACTCAATGGATTAGGGTGCCATAATAAATTAATGTATTAGGCAATGACAGTGGGAGGTTGCATGGTCCACCCAATCAATCTTGCATACAAAGCTGTTCAGATGTAATTGAAATTGAGAGAACATTGGTCTACAGTAGGGATGAGCCGAACACCCCCGGGTTCGGTTCGCACCAGAACCTGCGAACGGACCGAAAGTTCGCACGAACGTTAGAACCCTATTAAATACAATGGATGCGAACGGGTTTCCCGCCCCACCATACCGCTGCCGAGGGAGGACAAAAAGGAGGTACGGCACACAGCAATGATTCAACCCCAACCCAGGGCGACAGCGCCACCCACTGGGTTGCGGGGAATTACACATCACTAATGTCTCTGCCAAGTTCAAGTTTACACCCGGGAAAGTACATACCCGCTACACTCTCCCCCTGGTGGTTTGACACTGGTCCCCAGTGTCTGGAGTAAATTATGCCCTCAAAGGCTGACATAATCCAATCCAGAAACCCACTAACAATTGTGCAAGACTAAAACTTTTTAGAAAAAACTATCCTACTGAAACAATTGTGTCTGAGCCCTGTAATAGAAAGGGAAAGAAACAACAACATGTAATCATAACTTTGAATCACATTTTACATTATACTTTTCCCACCCATCCTGACTAAGATCCACCCCATTCTCAGTGATCTTGATGGAATGCTCTCCTGCAGAGGGAAAAGAAAGAAAACAACACACATAACCCTGACACATGTATTCGTGTGAGAGAAAAGAAACTTCTCCGGGAAGAAATCCCCTTTCTCCAAAGAGTGAGTGCGTGAAAAGTGTTTAACGTTGCGCAACACTGCCACCTGGTGACAGCATCGCGGTAACTGCACTCGTGGAACTTTCCTCTTCTCTTTGGGCCCTATCTACCCCAGAGTCCAAGATCTCTTGCGGGAAAAGTGAAGAACAAACCAGGAACAGTTCTCCATTCCTCTGGGCACAAAAGCAACGGCCCCAGAAAGTTCAGCAGCATAGAACAAAACAGAGTCTTTTTCTCTCCTAAAGGTAAAAACGGGGATGCGGCAGAACAAGTGGCTTCAAGTGCTGGTCCATGGTCTTTAGATGATACTCCACATCTTCCCCTTCCTTACGCCGGATCAGCACTTTGTCTGCATGGATGTGCCGTCCCAACATCCACTCTGCCTTGCAGTCCTTAAAATGTTGAGAAGCCTTGGGAGAGCATGTCAGGTACCTGCGGGCGTGCGGAACCTGAAGGTGGGTCCACACAAAGTCATTGTACCAGCGCTCCCGGCACACTTCCATCTCATAGAGCAGTTCCTTCGACAAGTATGGATACTCCCATCCGTACTTCGCAGCAACCTTCTGGCCAAATAGGCGTTGTAGTCTCACCAAAGGAGGCATGGTAGCTTTGTCCCCTTCGCCAGGCAAAACTATTGAGTCCGGGTGGCGAGGGACCTTGACCACATCTGGTCTGGGCATAGGTGCCCGCAGCAACAGTCTCTTTTCCCTGGCCTTCGGTACAGACTGTACCGGGGATGTAGAAGCAGGCTGGGGATGGGACCCTTCTTCAGGCGCTGGTGCCTCCACCCGGGGTGTACTTTCCCCTGTAGACATGGGTGGATCCCTGGTTCTGCGGGATGAAGCAAGCGGTACTTTGTCCCAGCCCTTCTCGGCAAACAATCGTCTATGGCAACGTCGTCTCCCATGTCCGAGAGCGACTCCAGGTCATAGGTGTCACACTCCTCAGCGGGTAGGTAACCTGTAGTGGAGACTGAGTTTCCACCTCTTCCCACACACCAAATCTCTCCGCCTGGCTTACCTCGGCCTTTACTTGAAGCGGGACGTCCGGAACTCTTGTTGATGGATTCATCCGGGCCGGGCGTAAGCGGGCGAGACGGTCCACCACCACCGCTGGTCGGGGCTACCATACCGGTCTTTCTCTTCGGTGGCGGACACTGCGAGAGGGTGGTGACCGAGTCAGCATCCTCGGATTTCTCCCGTTGGGGTTTTACGACCTCCTCCGCGGTCGCTGCAGTGTGCACAGGGATGGCTCTCACAGCAGTGATTCCTCCTCTCTGAGTAGTGTTGGCTGAAGCCCGGCCGGGGTAGATGGTTCTCGGCCTCTCGACCGCCAGATCGCTTCGAACAGAAACTCCCCACAGGCCTTACAACGTCCGAATGGCTTCAGTTGGCACACCAGTCCCGAACAGCCGGGACAAATCACACCCAGGGCCTCAACGTCCATGCAAGAGTACAGGGCGAATCGACCCCTTGGCTTTAGCCGGATCCCCGTATCTGTTACCGGAGCAGCAGCAGTCAATGTCGTGGTGGAAGGGTGAACTGGAATCCACGAGGTATGTCCGAACATGGCGACCTGTTGCTGATCCATCGCACACTGCAAAGTTTTTGCGCCATGTCCCACGTGTAGTCCTTCACACGTATTGGACTTCTCCCCTTTTGCTCCAGTTCGCGGGCTTTTCTTCCTTTTCCTTTTTGAGTCACGCCCACGAACTAAGCGATGGGGATGTGCCTGGTGGCGCAGTGCAAATAGAAACCCCCACGTGTACTACTTCACACGGCTAAGCTTCCCCCTCTTTTCGCTCTTCTGCGCGGGCCTTTCCCTTCAATGGGTCATGTCCACGACTTTAAACACAGGGATGCACTTCGGCCAATGAAGGCCTGCCTATTCGCTTAACTCCTCCAGCAGGCACGTTCAATTCCGTGGTGCACAAACACTATACCGGACCCGAGCCCCCACATGTAGCGGCCTCCTCACTCCCCTCTTTCTCTTGTCTCGTCTTTTTCTTGTCTAGGTGTACCTTAGAGGGGAGGGAGCGGGGACACCACGCCTGGCCTCCACCACATGTGTCAGTGCGGTATAAGCAACGTTCTTGTATTACCTTCGGGTCAGTGCTGTGCACCTGGGTCCTCCCTCCAAGAGTCACCTTGAACAATGTCTGCTAGGAATTGAGCTCCACATCATTAAAGTTCAACACTCCTTTATTCTTCTTGAATGAACACAAACAGTTGAACTCCCTTGGATATAGAACAGGAAAGGAGGTGTGGATGCAAATAGGCCCAGACACAATTTGGTTCTCCACTTTCTTTCCTGAAAGTGGGTTACGGTCTCCGCACGAGGGGAATTTCCTTCCAGGCGGTCTCCGACGAGAGGCTCACCTGTCACCGGCAATATGCTGCACCGGATCTTCAAGTGAGGAGCTCCCCCCGGTCCATTGTGCCTTCCGGATTCGGGTTCCCACTCCCGGGGTTCCCTAGGATCTCCTTCCCTCACGGAACTCAGTGTTGGGCACTGAGCTTCGGACCTCCATCCGAGTACCTCACCCCAGGCTAAAGGTGCCTGGGATGGAACACGATCTCCGGTGGTCCTCTAGGCCTAGGCCGCCCAGAGGACCGGCACGAACCACCATCCACAAGCTGAAGGTGCCTGGGACTCCGACCCCGTGACAAAGATGGCCGGCCCCTTTATACCCTCTCCCGGCAGGCACGGCGGGTTCCCCGCCCCACCATACCGCTGCCGAGGGAGGACACAAAGGAGGTACGGCACACAGCAATGATTCAACCCCAACTCAGGGCGACAGCGCCACCCACTGGGTTGCGGGGAATTACACATCACTAATGTCTCTGCCAAGTTCAAATTTACACCCGGGAAAGTACATACCCGCTACATAAGCTTTTTGGAAAACATAGGGAATCACCCCCGTAACATTTGTTTTGCTGTCTGTGCCCCTGTTCAGAACATTTCACCTCACTTTCTGTCCCAATGACAACTGTTTTTGAAAAGTGGTTTTTTTATTGAAACAAGGATTGGTGATAAAGCATCAGTAGAGAGGAGACACCTTTTTCCCATATTAACTCTTACAGGAGAGAATTTCCCTTCCTAGGGGTTGATTTCCTCTCACTTCCTGTTGTCTCCTTCCGTTTGCACGTAGGAGTCGTTTGTAAGTTGGATGTTTGAAAGTATGGGCCTGCCGTATATACTCTGCAGAAATTGACCCCTTAGGTGTTGGTGTTGGCACAACACTGTAAGCACTCACAGTTACTCTTGGTGGGCGCTGGAACGCCCTGCTGTCAACTATTATATCAGGAATTGTAATTACATGCCATTGTTGAACAGTGGTAGGAAAATTTGGGCTTTTGATGGTGGTGCTGGTGCCACAACACTGTAAGCCCTCACATTTACTATTGGTGGGCGCATGAATGGGCCCTGCTGTGAATTATTAGATCAATAATTGTAATTGCATGCCCCTGTTGAACAGGGGCTGAAAAATTGGGCCTTTGGTGGTGGTGGTGGTGGTGGTGGTGGTGGTGGTGTTGTCACAACACTGTAAGCCCTCATAGTTACTCTTGGTGGGTGCATGAATGGGCCCTGCTGTGAATTATTAGATCAATAATTGTAATTGCATGCCCCTGTTGAACAGGGGCTGAAAAATTGGGCCTTTGGTGGTGGTGGTGGTGGTGGGAGTGTTGTCACAACACTGTAAGCCCTCACAGTTACTCTTGGTGGGCGCAGGAATGGGCCCTGCTGTGAATTATTAGATCAAGAATTTTAATTACATGCCCCTGTAGAACAGGGGCTGAAAAATTGGGCCTTAGCCACTGGTGCCACAACACTGCAACCCCTCAAAGATACTGTACTTGGAGCACAGTAATGAGCCCTGTTGCAAAGTATTGCATCAAAAATTGTAATTACACGCCCCTGTTAAACAGGGGCAGAAAAGTTGGGCCTTAGCCACTGGTGCCACAACACTGCAACCCCTCACAGATACTGTACTTGGAGCACAGTAATGAGCCCTGTTGCAAAGTATTGCATCAAAAATTGTAATTACACGCCCCTGTTAAACAGGGGCAGAAAAATTGGGCCTTAGGCACTGGTGCTGGTGCCACGACACTGCAACCTCTCCCAGATACTCTAGTTGGAGTGCAGGAATGAGCCCTGCTGCAAAGCATTGCATCAAAAATTGTAATTACATGCCCCTGTTAAATAGGGGCTGAAAAATTGGGCCTTAGCCACTGGTGGCGGCACCCAGAAATAAAAATGTTTTTCCAAGATATCATCATGAATCGGATCATTGAGGAGGAGGAGGATAGTCAGTCAACATAACAGGACAGTCACTCAGTCAGCATCAGCATCAGTCTTGAAGGGATGTGACATTTGAAAATAAATGATTCTGTTATATCAGCTTCAGGTGCTTGGTAGCTGGTGGTGATCCAAGACTGGTTCATCTTTATGAAGGTCAGTCGATCAACCGAATCGGTGGAAAGGCGCACCCTGTGATCCGTGACAAATCCTCCAGCAGCACTGAATGTGCGTTCCGAAAGAACGCTGGATGCAGGACAGGCCAGTAGCTCAATTGCATGCTGTGAAAGCTCTGGCCAGTGATCCATCCTTAAGACCCAGTAAGCCAGAGGATTTTCGGTGGGAAAGGTGTCCAAATCTGACCTTGCCCCTAGGTATTCCTGCACCATGTATATCAGACGCTGGCGATGGTTGCTGGAACCGATCATACCTTGGGGCTGCGGACTAAAGAATTGTCTGAACGCATCGATCAGACGGCCACCTTCCCCACCGCTCCTTCTTTGACTGACCGAAGCCTCAGCAACTCGTTGTCCCAGACCAGGAGTTTGTAACCTCCCAGTCTCTGGGAACGCGTTGCACAGACCTTTCTGCAAGGCCTCCCGGAGTTGTCTCACCTTCTGCTCCCTCTGCGACAGTAAGATAAGGTCCGCAACCTTAGCCTTGTACCGTGGATCAAGGATAGTGGCCAGCCAGTAATGGTCCCTCTCCTTGATCCGAAGAATACGAGGATCCTTCCGTAGACTTTGCAGGATCAGGGAAGCCATGCAGTGTAGGTTAGCTGAGGCATTAGGTCCGGAGTCCTCTGGGTCACTAAGGACGACATGATCGGCAGCCACCTCCTCCCAGCCACGTACAAGTCCACGGGTTTCTTTGGACTGTAAATCATCCCTAAAAGACTGCTGCTGTTGATGCTGCTGAGTGCCAGGCTCCACCTCCATGCTGACACAATCCTCCTCCTCCTCCTCGTCCTCTTCCTGTGCGATGGGTGGGACAGAAGGAACACTGTCTGGGTAAAGGGGGCCTTGAGAGGCAAGGAAGTCCTCTTCTTCCTGCCTCTGTTCTGCCTCAAGTGTCCTGTTCATTATTCCACGCAGCGTGTGCTCCAACAGGTGGACAAGAGGTACAGTGTCACTGATGCAGGCACTGTCACTGCTCACCATCCTCGTGGCCTCCTCAAATGGTGCCAGGACAGTGCATGCATCCCTGATCATGCCCCACTGGCGTGGTGAAAAAAACCCGAGCTCCCCTGACTCTGTCCTGGTGCCGTAGTCACACAGGTACTCATTGATGGCCCTCTGATGCGTGTGCAGCCGCTGCAGCATGGCCAACCTTGAGTTCCACCTGGTGGGCATGTCACATATAAGGTGGTTCTTGGGCAGGTTCAACTCCTATTGCAGCTCAGCCAGGCGAGCACTGGCATTATAAGATCTGCGGAAATGCACACAGACTTTCCTGGCCTGCCTCAGGACATCTTGTAAGCCCGGGTACCTGCCCAAGAACCGCTGCACCACTAGGTTAAGGACGTGAGCCACACAGGGCACATGGGTCAGTTGTCCCTGTCGGAGGGCGGAGAGGAGGTTGGTGCCATTGTCGCAAACCACCATTCCTGCCTTAAGCTGGCGTGGTGTCAACCACCTCTCGGCCTGCCCCTGCAGAGCAGACAGAACCTCTGCCCCAGTGTGGCTCCTGTCCCCCAAACACACCAGCGCAAGCACGGCATGGCATCTTTTTGCCTGCGTACTTGCATAGCCTCTTGAACCCCTACGGAGCACCGCTGGTTCCGAGGACAAAGCACAGGAAGAGGTCATGGAGGAAGAAGAAGAGGAGGGGGTGGAGGAGAGAGGTGTGTCACAACCAGTAGTAGCATTTTGGAGGCGTGGCGGCGGAACAACCTCCAACACTACTGCACCTTGTCCTGCATCCTTCCCAGCTGCCAAAAGAGTGACCCAATGGGCCGTGAAAGAAAGGTAATGTCCCTGTCCATGCCTGCTGGACCATGAGTCAGCGGTAATATGCACCTTACCGCTGACCGCCCTGTCCAGCGAGGCCAAGACATTGCCTTCCACATGCCGGTAGAGAGCCGGAATCGCCTTCCGTGAGAAAAAGTGGCGTTTGGGAACCTGCCACTGAGGAACCGCACATTGCACAAACTCACGGAAGGGAGCCGAGTCTACCAACTGAAAAGGCAGCAGTTGAAGCGCTAGCAATTTAGCCAAGCTAGCATTCAACCGCTGGGCATGTGGATGGCTGGAAGTGAACTTCTTTCGACGGTCCAGCAGCTGGGGCAGGGAAATTTGCCTGCTAGAATCGGACGTCGGTGTACTGCTAGCAGAGTGCCCGCAAGTTCTTGGCTGTGACACACCTAATTCTACACCTTCATTCCTCTCAGTGCAGGTTTCAGAGAGGACTGAAGGTATAGTGGGGTTGGAGATCCCAGCTGATGCGGTGCAAGGAGAGGTCCGCTTTGTTCTTTGGTGTGGGTCTTTAAGGTAGGCTTGCCAACGAGCTGCATGGCAGGTCAACATATGTCTGGTCAAGCATGTGGTGCCCAAGCGGCTGATGTTTTGGCCACGCGATATACGCTTGAGACATATGTTGCAAACAGCAGCTGTGTGATCTGATGCACTCGACTCAAAAAAGGCCCACACCAAAGAACTTTTTGAATAACGGGCAGAGGCAGCGCCCTGCACAGGCGGAGCTCTGCGGTGTGATTCAGTCGTTGTGCTGCCCTTACGCTGGCCCCCCGAGGGCATCCTGCCTCGTTGGAGATGTGCCTCCTCCTCATCCTCCTCCTCCTCCTCTCTCCTATTAGGCACCCATGTGGAGTCAGTGACCTCATCATCCCCTCCCTCGTCATCACTGGAGCCAATCTGGCAGTATGCTGCAGCTGCTGGAACATGACTGCCAGATTGGTGTCCTTCTTGAGCATCCCCTCTCTCTGCTCCCACACTACTGCCTTCCTCTAGCTGGGTATCATCATCAGACCCTTCGAAACGCTGGGCATCCTCTTGGAGCATGTACCCAACACTGTGCTCAAACAGTTCGGGGACTCCTCAGGAAGACATGGTGGGTCTAGGGAAGGAGTGACTGATGATGACATTGATACCAGGGAAGAGGACGCTTTGGCAGCTGCTTTGCCAGTACCCTGAGCCTGGGTGAGAGAGGATGAGGAGGATGAGAAGGGCTTGGTCATCCACTCTACCAAGTCTTCGGCATGATGCGGCTCAACATGCCCATCTGCCGAAAAGAAGGACAAGCGTGTCCCATGGCCACGTGCTGATGACGATGCACCGCGTCCACAACCAGCACAGATCCTGCTTGCCCTCTTTTATTGGCTCTTGACTGTCTGCATCTCCTTGTTTGCCTTCCAGACATTCTAATGGCCTGCAGGGAGATGGGAAAACCAGCAATAAGGGGTAGCTTCAGGTGTATATTTTGCAGGAAGCACACTACGCCCGCTGTAAGTGCTGCAAATGCCTGATAGTGTAACACACCAGGAAAACACAGCAATACGGGCTAGCTTCAGGTGTATGTTTAGCAGGAAGCACACTATGCCCGCTGTAAGTGCTGCAAATGCCTGTTAGTGTAACACACCAGGAAAATACAGCAATACAGGCTAGCTTCAGGTGGATAATGTGCAGGAGGCACACTACGCCCACTGTAAGTGCTGCAAATGCCTGTTAGTGTAACACACCAGGAAAACACAGCAATACGGGCTAGCTTCAGGTGTATTATGTGCAGGAGGCACACTACACCCGCTGTAAGTGCTGCAAATGCCTGTTAGTGTAACACACCAGGAAAACACAGCAATACGGGCTAGCTTAAGGTGGATAATGTGCACGATGCACACTACGCCCGCTGTAAGTGCTGCAAATGCCTGTTAGTGTAACACACCAGGAAAACACAGCAATACGGGCTAGCTTCAGGTGTATAATGTGCAGGAGGCACACTACGCCCGCTGTAAGTGCTGCAAATGCCTGTTAGTGTAACACACCAGGAAAACACAGCAATAAGGGCTAGCTTCAGGTGTATATTTAGCAGGAAGTACACTACGCACGCTGTAAGTGCTGCAAATGCCTGTTAGTGTAACACACCAGGAAAACACAGCAATAAGGGCTAGTTTCAGGTGTATATTTAGCAGGAAGCACACTAGGCCCACTGTAAGTGCTGCAAATGCCTGTTAGTGTAACACACCCGGAAAACACAGCAATATGGGCTAGCTTCAGGTGGATAATGTGCAGGAGGCACACTACGCCCGCTGTAAGTGCTGCAAATGCCTGTTAGTGTAACACACCAGGAAAACACAGCAATACGGGCTAGCTTCAGGTTTATTATGTGCAGGAGGCACACTACGCCCGCTGTAAGTGCTGCAAATGCCTGTTAGTGTAACACACCAGGAAAACACAGCAATACGGGCTAGCTTCAGGTGGATAATGTGCACGATGCACACTACGCCCGCTGTAAGTGCTGCAAATGCCTGTTAGTGTAACACACCAGGAAAACACAGCAATACGGGCTAGCTTCAGGTGTATAATGTGCAGGAGGCACACTACGCCCGCTGTAAGTGCTGCAAATGCCTGTTAGTGTAACACACCAGGAAAACACAGCAATACGGGCTAGCGTCAGGTGTATATTTAGCAGGAAGCACACTACGCACGCTGTAAGTGCTGCAAATGCCTGTTAGTGTAACACACCAGGAAAACACAGCAATACGGGCTAGCTTCAGGTGGATAATGTGCAGGAGGCACACTACGCCCGCTGTAAGTGCTGCAAATGCCTGTTAGTGTAACACACCAGGAAAACACAGCAATACGGGCTAGCTTCAGGTGGATAATGTGCAGGAGGCACACTACGCCCGCTGTAAGTGCTGCAAATGCCTGTTAGTGTAACACACCAGGAAAACACAGCAATACGGGCTAGCTTCAGGTGGATAATGTGCAGGAGGCACACTACGCCCGCTGTAAGTGCTGCAAATGCCTGTTAGTGTAACACACCAGGAAAACACAGCAATAAGGGCTAGTATACTGTGCAGGAGGCTTAGCAACAATGACACTGACACTGTCCCCTTCCTATCCTTCTCTCTCCCTGCACACAAGGTTTAGCAAAGAATATGACACTGACACTCTCCCTGCCTATCCTTCTCTCTCCCTGCACACAAGGTTTAGCAAAGAATATGACACTGACACTCTCCCTGCCTATCCTTCTCTCTCCCTGCACACAAGGTTTAGCAAAGAATATGACACTGACACTCTCCCTGCCTATCCTTCTCTCTCCCTGCACACAAGGTTTAGCAAAGAATATTGCTGACACTCTCCCTGCCTATCCTTCTCTCTCCCTACACACAAGGTTTAGCAAAGAATAGCACAATGACACTGTCCCTGCCTATCGTTCTCTTTCCCTGCGCCGGAACACACTACACAAGGCCGCCACGCTGGCGGCCTTTTATAGTGTGCGGCGTGTGCTAAACCCCCTGAGCTATAATTGGCCACAGGCAACCTGCCTGTGGCCAATTATGGCTCTCCTAGCTGCCGGCGCTGTGATTGGCCAAGCATGCGGGGTCACAGTGCATGCTTGGCCAATCACAGCGCCGGGATTGCACTGCGATGGCGCAGTGTATTGTGGGCCGTTCGCGTCACTCGAATTCGTCGCGAACGGCCCAAATCGTTCGATCTTCGTCGAACGATCGAACAGCCGATGTTCGAGTCGAACGTATGTTCGACTCGAACACCGAGCTCATCCCTAGTCTACAGTGACCAGGTATCCACTAACTATTTATAATCCTGTGTGTTTGATGATGCCACCATAGAGCCTAGGTATGAAAAGTATTTTATCCAATCGGATTCCAGCTGTCATTCTACAGTCTATCATTTAAAAATGTAACAAAGATTAGCCTTTCTGAGGAGGATCTAATAAAGGCCAATAAAGCTAAACTCTATACAGGTAAACAGACAGAAATGAATGCAGCTCTACAATCAATAATTCATCATTAAATGTATTATTTACGTCCAAGCACCTGAATCTGACCTGATATCAGCCTCTTGCAATCCCTCTACAGCAGGGCTAGAGTGTGAGAGGAAGCAGCAATACAAGGAGCCAATCAGATTATATGCTGACAAGAGTGACAGAAAGATGAGTTTATTACTGTGCTGCTTCTCATTTTACTGTCCATTCCCATCCTGCACCCTGGCCATGATTAAGCTCCAGGGGGTGGAGCAAAAGGCATAGGGGGCGTGTCCTGGTTGGAGTCCAGGCTGAGGTTGTCCCTCTCATCACATCATAGGACTGCATGGGTGTGCAGCATCAGAGGTTATCTCTTTCTTCTCTCTTGAGCTATAGCTTAGAGCCAGGACAGGCTCTGTCCTTTGCCAGCACTCTCTGCAACGGAGGCGAAGGAATCCACACACATATCCCGTATCGGCACACAAAGCAATACCAGTGGTCACAGCGGGTGCAGGATGACCTGGGTTCAGAGGACGTAGTTTGAATAATGCTGGCCATTAGACTAATGACATCTAGTGGTAGTTAAAAGGAATGCAAGGGAAATCTCTTGATTGAAGGCGAATATTGCAGCAAAGGCTGGTTTTGTTTTATCCTTTAATAATCTATTCATTTTTACCTTGTTATTTTTGGCTGGAGTTCCGTTTTAAAATGTGCATGAGTACAGCTCTGACATTGGCTTGATTGTGGTGAAATGACTGGGTAGGCTTAGCTATGATTTTGCCTACAGCATATTTTCTCTAGGGGTTTTAATGTCTTTGACAGTAGCATGGTACTGCACTGTGTACATATCTGTTTTGCCAGCTTGTGACATTTGCTGGGAGTGTAACTGAAAAGTATACAGGGCCCAACTTGGCCAATCAGACTTGATGGGTGACTAGAGCATGGGGCGAATTATTCCACCTATGACTGGGAATTCCCTTTTATTACATACAAACAAATATAGTGTCAGGTTCCTCCAACACTAGAAGTGATAAAAAAGATTTGATCCAAATATCATTGTAATAGTTATAAAACCCCCCAAAAAGTTTTTTGATCTTCTTAAAGTAAGGTGACCAGATTTTTAAAATGAAATCCGGGGACATTTTTTTTTTTTACTAGTAATGGCGGCAATCAGCGACTCTCTGCCCGTCGCCCGCCTCACAGCCTGTCAAGTCTTACTCTCCGGGCCACAGCTACTACTGGGTGGGGAGAGGAGGAAGATCACTCCACCAGGGGAGTCAAGGAGATAAGCAGGCAGGCGGCTGGCCAGGACTTGAGACAAGGCAGAAGAACATGTGAGCGGAGCTGGATGGGCATGCACCCGAAACTGAAAAAAAAATTCCCTCCGCTCCGACCAGCACATGATCATCAGAAAGGGGCACAGATAATGGAAAAAAATACACCCTCCCAAGCTAGTAGGAGCGGCAGACCGGGGGTGTGTAATTCTGATTTATTTATTTTTTTAATTCTGCACTGACTGTCTTTGAAATTGCCCCAGCCCCTGTTCAAATCCAATCCGGGGACAAAACCAGGGACAGATTTGGTCTGGGGACAGTGTCCTCAATCCGGGGACTGTCCCCTGAAACTGGGGATGTCTGGTCACCCTATCTTAAAGGCAAGGTTCAGACTACCTGATGCAGTGAAAAGCAACCTGCGGTGGATCCCTTTTCGGGGTGCGCTAGGCTGCCACTGTCAGGCGTTCAGGAAGTGATCCTGCCACCTCCTGAAGGCCTGTTTATAATCTGGCTAATAGCCCGCTACAGCAAGCATTTGGCTCATGGTCGTGTCAAGCATTCATTGACTTGAATGGCCGAATTTCACAGGCAGTGCCACCTGTTAACTTGGTGTGTTGTGTTAAAATTGTCACAATAGTGACGCAAAGCATCATGGCTGCTACAGGTGAAAAGCCTCCTCCAGCTGTATTTTACAATTTAGGTGGGATATTTGGGGGGGGGGGGGCTGTAAAACCACTGCTTAGCTGCCTGTTTTCATTGGCCACCTGTGTGAAAAGGCCCTTTAACAGTTTTTAATGTCCTGCATAGCTAGACAGGTGACAATATTGTTGCACTGGCTGACTTGCAGAATGAATCAGAAATGAGACAATTAGGATTCTCAGATTCACCACCCAGTGAGCACATAGGAAGCTGAAATAGGAAATTGCCGTGTCACCTGCCTGGCTGGGCAGAGTAATAGAGCTGTGTCATTTGGCAGGGAAATCTATTCTGTGTTCAGTGGTGTAGTTAAAGGATTTTGTACAGTTGCACCTGCCAACCACTGCTACCCCACCCTCTACGTTCTAGTTAACAAGAGTTCAGCTGTCTGTTCAAGCAAATGTACCCCATGTATAAGGCAGTGACCCTAATCAAAGGGCCTAATGTAGCCCAGAAGAACCCTCCCTGGGGTAGGACTTACATGTGACCCTTGCTTGGTGCCCAACAAGGAGAGGAACATGGAAGACGTGACACCCTATCTACTACCCCCTCTACCACCCTCCTACAAGCAGGCCACAGATGAATCGAAATTCGGCCGTTCAGCTGACCAAATTGCAATCCATTTATCGTTGCTCCTGCTCGACAGAAATCAATCTATAGGTCGTCTTCTATTAACTTGGCTTGTTGGAAATTTTTCTACGATCAGCAGCTGCAGACGCTAATCAGTGTATTCTGCCAACTGAGAGTCCCACTGCCAGAATACAATGTTCCAGTGGGGAGGATTCCTCCATCCATCTTAATTGTGTGGATGGAGGAATCTGTTTGTTTTTATTCGTTCAGTCCACTTGCTAAATGAAAAAAACAAAAAACATCAATGGCCAGCATAGGTGCGCGCACAGCAGTGGCATAGCGTGGGGGGGCAGGGGGCGGTCGCCCCGGGCGCAAAATTTAGAGGGGCGCAGCAGCAGGCGGCAGGTTACCTGCAGCTATTCTCCTGCGCTGTGCAGTCTAGGAGACTGTGAGCTCTTCCGCTTCGCTATGAGTAAGAAGTTGCGGTGCATTCCCGGCTTAGGCTCCAGCGATGACACTGACACAGCAGTGAGTAAATGAACACTGAAGACCATCCATGGTGATCCCAGGGATTGTGACCGTGCAGAGTCTGGGGGGAAGGAAGAGGGCAGGCGACTCACGAGGCATCCTCTCCATTACACGCCACTCCCCACACATGAGGTTCACGTGCGACGTGCTGTCCGTCCACTTAGCCCGCCCCACAGCCCGGACTTCCAACCACTGCCGCTTCTCCTGAATCCTGCATGTGCCTGTCAGTGT
Source organism: Rana muscosa (assembly GCA_029206835.1). Classification (NCBI taxonomy): domain Eukaryota; kingdom Metazoa; phylum Chordata; class Amphibia; order Anura; family Ranidae; genus Rana; species Rana muscosa. Next base: position 198,320,392 of record CM055128.1, read on the forward strand.
GCTGCTACGCGGCCTGACACTCTGACCCTGCACCGACCACCCCAGGACTGGAGGAAACTGGGGCCAGGAGGAAGAGGATGAGGCATCATCCACACAGACAGAAGCCCCTCCTTACCGACAGCTGCACGGACATTGTGAGTACGTCTCTACAGAGGAAAGCTCTGTACGGGATGATGGTAGCCGGAGGGGGGCTGGGGCTGAGCTCTGAACTGGAATCTGTGGGAAAGAGAGCTTTGTTTTTGATGGTGGAGATGTACACAGCGCACCCCCCTCAACCCTGCACGCCGCACACAGCACATCCCCTCAACCCTGCAAGCCACACACAGCGCACCCCCCTCAACCCTGCAAGTCACACACAGCACACTCACTCAACCCTGCATGCCACACACAGCACACCCCCTCAACCCTGCACGCCACACACAGCGCACCCCCCAACCCTGTACACCACACACAGCGCACCCCCCAACCCTGCACACCACACACAGCGCACCCCCCAACCCTGCACACCACACACAGCGCACCCTCAACCCTGCACGCCACACACAGCGCACCACCTTAACCATGCACGCCACACAAAGTGCATCCCCCTCAACGATGCACACAGCGCACGCCCTCAACCCTGCACTCCGTACACAGCGCACCTCTGAACCCTGCATTCCATACAAAGCGCATCCCTCAGCCTTGCACTCCATACACAGCGCACCCCTGAACCCTCATTGCTAATAATTAGTTATATTTCTTATTTTCTGTCTATTGGTGGGTCCCGTCACTTCTGCTGTCTGTGGTGTGCATGCAGTGAGATGATGTGCTGTAACCTTAAGCAACCGATCAGCGAGCCGTAATGATGTGCTGCAATGTCTAGCAACCGATTAGGGAGCATTAATAATATGCAGTAACCTCCAGCAACCAGTGAGTGGTAATGATGTGGAGTAACCTTCATCAACCTATCAGTGAACAGTAATGATCTGCTGTAATTTCTAGCAAGCAATCAGTGAGCGATAATAACTTGCAGTAACCTCTAGCAACCAATTAGTATGTAGTAATGATGTGCAGTAACCTCTAGAAAACAATGGGCAAGCTGTAATTTTGTGCAGTATCATCTAGCAACCAATCAGTGAGCAATAATAATGTGTGTAGTGGACAGTGTAGGAATCAGGTGGGTCAGTATAGCAATCAGATAGGTCAGTTTAATGGTCAGTGTAGAAATCGGGTAGGTTAGTATAGTGGTCAGGTAGGTCTGTGTAGGAATCAGGTTGGTCAGTACTACTGTACTAGCAGAAGGGACTCAGAGTGCTAAAAATCTGCGGGTTAGGGGGCGCAAATCTCTTGCCCTGCCCCGGGCGCTGACAACCCACGCTATGCCACTGGCGCACAGGGCCTGGGCCTGCTGCCCAGCTACCCCCCCCATTTGCCCCATCCCCTGTTTCAGGATGGAGAGTGGGGTAGTGGCCCCGATCCTCCTCTTCTTGGGTCCCTCAGCGGCGCTCCTGGCTCCTTCTCTTCTCAAGTGCCTCGTTGGAGAAGCATTCTTCCTTGGGGTTCTCATGTGGGTGCGCTCCCATGTCCTGCTGCTGCGTCTATTGACACAGACAGCAGGACTCGGCCCTGCCCCCCTGTTCTCGCATCATTGGATTTGATTGACAGCAGCGGGAGCCAATGGCTGCGCTGCTATCAATCTATCCAATCAGGACCCGTGACACAGGCTGGAGCTGGTGTGCTCCTCCCCGTTGCTGGAAAGACTGGGTTCAGGTAAGTAAAAGGGGGGCTCTGGGGGGCAGCTGCATTACAGGAGGTTTTTCACTTTAATGCATAGAATGCATTAAGGTGAAAAACCTTGAGGGTTTACAACCTCTTTAATAAACACAATGGGATTGATTTACTAATGGCAAATAAGCTGTGCACTTTGCAAAGAACAGTTGCTCCAGAGCTTAGTAAATGAGCAGAAGCTCTGCTGACTTCCATCATCCAATCATATGCAAGCTAAAATGCTGTTTTTATTTTACATTTTTCTTGCACGTGGTTGGGTACTCTTTGCAAAGTAAAGCTTTTTACCTAATTTTCTAAGCTCTGGAGCAGTTGCACTTGCAGAGAGCAACTGCACTTTCAACCCCAATGAGTGATCGATACTCAAAACTGAGATTGAGTTTTAGGGTGCAATAGGCTGCACACAAATATGATGGCCAGCTTGAAGTTTAAACTAGAAGAATTTTGATTGGAAAGTTTTGTTTCTAATGGTTAGTGGGGTCAAACCAGCGTTCATTTTCAGTCGTAGTGATGAGTAAACTTGAGAAGAAGCAGGGTGGAAAGTTGCTTTCCTGGCACCAACGTGGCAGCATACATGTGGTAGTATTCTGCCATGGATTGGCACGAGGAAAGAAAAATTATGGTAAGAATTTGATACAATATTTTGCTGTTTGAGTGAATAGTACCTACTCACCCCCCACACTGCCTTGCACTGTCAATCAAAAGCCAGGTGGACCTAATGGGGAAATAGCCTCTCCATTCTCCTACAAAATTCCTCGGCCGCGGGCCTTGTGATCAGTGCAGTGGCGGAGGAGAGAGGATGTAGTGTGCAGCATGGACCGCAGTGACCGGCACTGACAGATCCATCTACCTTTCTGTGACATGTACAGTCGTGGCCAAATGTTTTGAGAGTGACACAAAACCGTGGATTTTTTTCCCCGACAGATTTTCGTTCAAACTTGTCTTGCATACACACGGTCACTCAAATGTTGTCGGAAATTCCAATCGCCAAGAACGCGGTGACATACAACACTACAACGAGCCAAGAAAAATGATGTTCAATGATCCCAAGCATGCGTCAAATTGATTCCGAACATGCGTAGGATTTTTGTACATCGGAATTGGATACACACGGTCGGAATTTCCGACAAGAACTTTTGTTGTCGGAAAAATTGAGAACCAGCTCTCAATCATTTTTTGTTGGAAATTCCGACCAAAATTTCACATCGAACATTTGTTGTCGGAAATTCCGATCGTGTGTACGCGGCATTATGAATTGCTTGTAATTATATTTTAGAATACCATAGTAACATCTGACAAAAAGATCTCAAAACACTGAAGCAGCAGACTTTGTGAAAATTAATACTTGTGTCATTCTCAAAACTTTTTGCCATGGCTGTACATGAACTGGGTGCAAGCAGCAACAATTTGAGTGCTGTGATGGAATTGTAACAGGAGTCTACAAGATCATTTCTACATTCCTCCCAGTGTACTCTATCAGCCAGTCCAAAAGACATGTTCATATAGGAAAAGTAGGTGAAGGTTATCTGACTCCACAGCCATGTGTGCCTGGAATTTGTATTTAAAGATTAGTAAATATGTGTGCAGGGGATGTGACAAGGCTGGCTATAGTATATCAATGTTACCTTTATAGAGCTAGAATAAACAATGCAAATCATTTCCAATACACATTTTACAGGCTTATCCTAAATTTCCAAATTATAACTGTAAGTTGACCCTATAACATTTATCCTGTTCACCAACCTAATCTATTAAAGTAGAACTCCAGCCTTCCCTTCAGCCTTGCACAGTTGTACAGGACTCTTTCCTGTGCTGAAATTACTTACTCTGATTTCACTGCATACTGTAAACTTCTCACAGTGTGCATTAGAAGCTGAAGCAAGTGCTGTGATGGTTTCAGGAAGCTGTTTAAAGCCACCACCATCAGCAACATTCTGGCTGCTTTGCATGGAGAAGCACAGAGACTTAATGACATCACTAGGTCTAAAATAAGATATGCAATGGAAATAGATATTAGCTATTAACATGTTGATGGAAAGGGTGGGGGGACCAGGGGAGGCAAATATAAGTAGATTTAAAGGAGAAGTACAGCCAAGGCTCATTTAGATGTACTCCTCCAGTTCATTCTGCACTCCTGTGACCTGTTTTCAGCAGACAGCGTGTTAAAAATCACTGTTGGCTGAAGTCACAGAGCTGGCCCAGGCTCTGGAAAGATTGCACCATATGGTCAGGATCCGCCCACATGCCTGGACCAGCTCAGCCTATGAGAAAGCCACTGCAAGCTTGCTCCACCCCCACCCCCACTCCCTCTACAGCCCAGCGCTCCAGTGAGCCCGGGGGAGGGGGGTGAGAGAGAAAGGGGTGACTGACAGTCACCAGCTCTCTGCTCAGGGAGCTCTAAGAACTGTGGTGGCCCTTCCATAATCCATGTGCCCAGCCCCCTAATCTACATACAGGACGCTTGACGCATGGATTCCAATGCTTTTTTTTTTTTTTAGAAGCACATGATTAGAGCCTGGGGCTGGCTTTAAAAAAGGGTGGGCTTGGGGCGCAGAGCACTGCGCCCTGAGCCCACCCAGTTGTGTGACAATAGCGAATAAATATTTATTATTGTCTTCCCCTGATTTTTCTACTGGCCAATCAGGAAAAGGGTCCTGAGACCTGCCACCTAATTGGCCGAGAGGAAAAGTAATCCCATTGGCCATCTAGGAGGGAGGAGGAAACGCACGGCGGAAGCCGCTGTGATGCAGAGGAGGAAGAGACGCAGGGGAAGCCTCTGCCCAGAGGAAGCGCTGCCCGCGACCTAGATAAGGTAAGTGCGTGGCTGGTGACCGACCAAAAAACCGGAGAGGGGCTGTGGGTTCATTGTTTGCCACTCCCCCCCAAAAAAATATACCACCAACCTCCACTGTCTAAGAACCATGCGATCGGTGGTGTTTGGACGCTCAGTTCTCAGCAAAAGAGCCGGCAGGGGAGTGATGCAGCATCCACCTATTGTAAGTATGTTTCTAAAAATAAAATAAAAAATTCCCATACTTCTCCTTTAACCTAAATGTATTCCTAAAATAAAGTCTTCATCTTTTCATTAAGCTTTAAATCTGGACTGTACTCCGTTTTAAACACTTTAAAGTAATGGTGCTCTCTAATGCCTCGTACACACGACAGCTTTTGGTTGGGAAAACTGTCCATGTGTATGCTCCATCGCAGTTTTCCCGACGAGAAAACTGCGGGAAAAAAAAAGAGAACTTGTTTTCCCGTCGTGAAAACCGTTGTGTGTACGCTTTCCCGAGGGAAAAAAAAACGCGCATGCTCGTAACCATTTCGCCGCATGCGCGGAAGCATAGAATGTAATTTTGTCGGCTCGTCGTACTCTTTGAAGTCACCGCGTTCTTGGCAGTCAAAAGTTCAGCGGTCTTTTGTGTGCCCGTGTGTATGCAAGGCAGGCTTGAGAGGAATCCCGTCGGGAAAAGCGTCCGTTTTTTTCCTGCCGGGAAAACCGGTCGTGTGTACGAGGCATCAGAGCAGACAAGTTATTCACAAATGCTAGAAAGAAAATACAGCTAACTAGTGATGTGTGAATTGGTCTAAAACCAGCTGACTCAGCAAATTGCAAATTTTTCAGATCTACATGCAAATAATCAGGAGAAGAAAAGAACTTGCTGAACTGGCGATTCTCTCCTGATCCTATTAGAATAAACACACACAGAACATACATTGGAGAGAATATGCTTCTTTCTATGCTACACAGGAGCATTTGTCATTTATCCACCCCCTTCCTCCATCCATTCACAGAGCGCCTTGTATTTTGTAATGGGCTCACAGAATACAGTTCTTGTGCTAACTGTAAAGGGTAGGATACCCTCACTTGTCAAGTCTCTGAGACAGAAAGTAAGGAGATGTCTCCATCATGGGAACACATATAATAAAAAAAAACTTTTTTCACATGCAAAACTAGAAAAAAAAAAGTGTTTTGGTTGGAGTTCTACTTTAGCTTACTACTTAAATCCTTAAACCTCAATCTTAAGGGTGGGTATCGTCATGGATTGCATACACTGGTGTGCATTGACACAATGCATTGCAGTACTTTTTCTTAAAATTTTATTAAGCTAACCCTTCTATTAACTCTATGAAAAGCCGCGCATTGCAACACTCACCAACACACTTGTATGGTGTGAACAGGGCATATAGGGAAGAAAGGTTTTCTCAATGGCTTTGAGTTGATCAATGATCAATGCAGACCAACGCAACTCAATGCACCTAGTGCGAATGTTCTCTAACAATAAAGAAAAGCCCCTACACAATCTTACCTAACCTGTTCAGTAGGGATGAGCCGAACACCCCCCAGTTCGGTTCGCACCAGAACTTGCGAACAGGCAAGAAATTTGTTCGAACATCCGAACACCGTTAAAGTCTATGGGACTCGAACATGAAAAATCTAAAGTGCTAATTTTAAAGGCCTAAGCCTCGTACACACGACCGATTTTCTCGTCGTTAAAAACACGTCGTTTTTTTCGACGAGATTCTTGTTAACCTTGACGAGTTTCTCGTCAAGCTTTCCATGCGTACACACTGACATTTCCCAATTTCCTCGTTGTTCTCCGCGCTCACGTCCAGCACGTACGACGGCACTATAAAGGGGAAGATCGATTTTCTTGGCGCCACCCCTTGGGCTGCTTTTGCTGATCTTGTGTTACCGCATGTGAAGTAAAAGTTTGGGAAGAGACGATTCGCGCTTTTCAGTCTTCGTGCTTTTCAGTTCGTTTTCTGAGGTTCAGTTTGTGCTTGTGGGTTCGTATCTTGACTTTCAGGGCGTCTAGGCAGGTCGTATCTGTTTTATCTGTTTTATCTGTTCTTGCCCGTTCGTTTCTGATTTTCAGTTCGTTATTCATAGGCCTTGCTGTTCTAAAGTGCGTTCTGTTCTGTACGTTCTGATAAGACGACCGTTTCCTAGCCATGTCGCCTGGACGTTCTCGTCGTCGAGTTCGTGCTGTGCGTGCGCTTGGTGTTGGTCTGCTTGTTTTGGACCAAGACCAGTCCATGAATGGTGTGAGGAGGAGTTCATGGACCAAGAATTGGTTGCTCCAGCGGGACCAATTCTGCCACATGCCTCTGCTGCGGGAGATAGTCGAGAATAATCCTGAGGACTACAGGAATTTTCTGCGGATGTCTGACCCCGTTTTTCAGGAACTGTTGGCTTTGGTGTCCCCCTATATTACCAGGCAGGACACCGTTATGCGGGAAGCCATCAGTGCTGAGCAGAGGCTCATCGCCACGTTAGGTTATCTGGCGACAGGGAGAAGTCTTCAGGACTTGAAGTTCACGACAGGCATCTCCCCCCAGGCTCTGGGCCTCATAATCCCAGACACCTGTTCTGCCATCATCCAAGTCCTGCAGGAGGACTATATTAGGGTAAGTTTTCTCCTTTAACATCACATTTTATGTATTTCATGTATGCTAATGTATTGTATTTCTTTCATCCTTCCCTAATTACCATGATTGTAATATGCTGAGAATGTCCCCTTTGTCCTCATGCATGCTGGAAGCTTTAGATTGCCCCTTTTTTCTCCTCCATGCATATTTCTCTTCACTAACCTTTCCAGCAGGGGCGCCTGTTGCAACAAATGTTTGGGGGTCCAACCCCAATTTAGGAAATAAACTTCCTCCATTTTTGCAAAGGTGCCTATTAAACGCCCCCAGTTGTCCCCTCCAATGCAGCCATTTTGTCCCCTCCAATGCAGCCATTTTGTCCCCTCCAATGCAGCCATTTTGTCCCCTCCAATGCAGCCATTTTGTCCCCTCCAATGCAGTCATTTTGTTCCCTCCAATGCAGCCATTTTGTCCCCTCCAATGCAGCCATTTTGTTCCCTCCAATGCAGCCATTTTGTCCCCTCCAATGCAGCCATTTTGTCCCCTCCAATGCAGCCATTTTGTCCCCTCCAATGCAGCCATTTTGTCCCCACCAATGCAGCCATTTTGTCCCCTCCAATGTAGCCAGTTTCCCCCCAGCCCTGCACATACCTTCTTGTGGTCAGCGCCATCCTTCTTCTGTCCTTGATGTCTTCTCCTTCCCTTGATGTTGCATCAGCCAATCATGTTACCATTAAACAGACTTGGTGAACATGATTGGCAGAGCAGCCTGTCAGTGTTTACCCAAGGAATGCTCCCCCCCCCGCGTCCCCTATTTAACTTTTATGAAGCCAATTACATCCCTCAGGCTGTAATGTGCAAGCCTATTTGCCTCCCTGTTTCTGATATGCAATTTTCACCCCATAAATGCCGCAGTTATTCATATGTTGGTCGCTTAACAGGGGGCCATCCACCTGAATAGTGGGCGGCATTGACAATACATAGGTTAATGCAAGGCATGAACCTATGTATTGTTCTGAGTGACGGGCACAGGAGAGAGGGGGCAGTGCTCCAGCGCCCACTCTGGACGCACCGCCACTGCACTGCTATCCTGTGGCCAAACACATCTACCCCCCCCCCAAAATAATGTATTAATGGACCATCAGAGGGGGTGATGAATATGAAACATGAGCCTTCCATTATACTTATTTAAAACACCTTAATAAACGTAGAATTTGATTGATGTTGGCCTCTAATGTTTTTTATTATAATCTCCTTGTAATGTAATATTTTTAAATTCTAATTTTCTTTCATCTTGTTTGACTCCCCAGCTTCCTTCCACGCCACAGGAATGGCAGACTGTGGCATCGCAGTTTGCCACGCGGTGGGACTTCCCCAACTGCGGTGGTGCCATAGACGGGAAGCACGTCCGCATCGTGCCGCCACTCCGTTTTGGGTCCTACTACTTCAACTACAAGGGGTTTCATAGCATTGTGCTGATGGCAGTGGTGTCAGCACGGTATGAATTCCTCTATGTTGATGTAGGGAAGAATGGCCGGATGTCCGATGGGGGATCCTTCATCCAGACGGAGTTTGCCCTCTGTCTCCAGAGTGACGACCTTGCATTGCCACCGGATGCAGGGAATATTGAAGGACTCCCCTTTGTTTTCTTGGCTGATGAAGCCTTTGGACTCGGACCGCATCTTATGAGGCCATTTCCTCACAGGACCCTGACCCCAGAGAAGAGGGTGTTCAATTACCGGCTGGCCAGGGGCCGAAGAGTCGCTGAAAATGCCTTCGGCATAATGGCCAGCCGGTTCCGCATTTTTATGACTTCCATACACTTGGCGGACTACAAAATAAACTATGTAGTTTTATGCTGCTGTGTGCTACACAATTTTCTCAGCAGAAAATCCAATTCATATATGGCCTCAGTATTGCCTGAGGCTGGACTTTCACCTGCTAATCCCCTGCCGGGCCTGGAATCTGCCCGTCCTGGCTTGCCCCCCCAAAATGCCCGTGAGGTTCGGGACAAATATATGCAATATTTCACGGGTAGGGGGGCAATTCCTATGCCAGGCTATGGCTAAAGATTCCTGGAGACCGAGTTAAATAAAAATCTGTTTTAAAGTTTTATCTTTTGTTTGTTTCCTGTCTCCTAGTTTGTCTTAGTGCATTTGTAGTGCCAAGTGTATTTTCCTTTAGTAAATAACAACCATTTCACTATGTAACCTTAAAAAAAACACCAAATAAGGTTAGAGCGTATTAGAAAAAGAAGCTACACGTTGTTTGTGTTCAAACATTTTACTCTGTGCACATTCACACACGTTTTTTTGCTTGTTTGTTTTTTTTTGCCTGGCCACAAACCGGCAATTTTTTTCTTAGGAAAATACAAAAACAACAGTTGCATTCCAAAAATTACAACATTGGATACCTCTGAGCAATCTGACACATTCACTTACACAAACTATGTCTCTATGTGCCCGTCCTAATATGGGGTCTTGCCACCCCTTGCCCAGCCAAAAATTGAATATGCACACATTTTGTATTATTTTCCACTAGGGATTTTAGACTCCTGATCCCTATTGTCAACATGTGCTATCTGCCATCAGGGGTGATCAATGGACATGTTTTGGGGGTGCAACCCCTTCCTCAGTTCACCTACTTTAGATACGAGGAAGGGGTTGCACCCCCAAAAGACGTACATGGATATCCCCTGATGGCAGATGGCACATGTTGACACACTGTGTGCATATTCAATTTTTGGCTGGTTGCATTGTCAAAAACAGTTTAAAAGGTTGATGAACAGTCATTCCTGAAAAAAAAAATGGGGGTTTGGTTGACTTATTCGATTCTCCCCAAAACATCTAGAATGTCTTTAAATGTTTGATCCATCACATGAATTATTTGTTTTATTCTGTCTAGTTCCGTGCTACATTCCATCACTTGCTGTATTATTCGGAGGGCACTGTCAGCAGAGAAACGTGTACTATCCTTCACCACAACATTTACATCCCCTAAAAACAAAATAAAAAGTTATTATAACTCTGCAGGCCTACATCTCTTACCTGAAGCTGTGGTGTCAGATACTGACCTGTTGTGGTGACCAGTTCCACAACGTCATCCACCTCTCCTTCCTGCACTTCTCCTTCCTCCACCTCAACTTCCTCAACATCCTTCGGTTGTGGGTCTTTGGGAGTTTGGGGTTGTTGTGAAGCTGTGGGGTTCCTGTGCTCCCTGGAGTGTTCTCCTCCCAGTCTTCTCTCCCCTATGAGAATCAAACAAAAGGTCTATTTATCACACTGAAATTCTCTATGAAAAATAAAAACAGGCTAAATTGCTTGGAAGTGGGGTACAAGTGTGTGTTTGGGCGGAAGTTAAAGATGAATGCATTATTTCTGACCAATAATATGTTTAGTATTCACCTTTGGCTGTCAGTTTTTAGACATGGAGGCACCACAAAAAATCACTAATGCACCTGTGTGGGACACCCAAAAAAGGCGGGTCTGGTGGCTCACACTATAGTGCTCCAAAGTACAGATGTGGAAGCAGCTGCTGAGTGTCCTCTCCTTTACACTGACTAAAGTTTGCATTTCATTCTCTTTACAAACACATCATCTAGCCTAAAAATTTGGAACCAACATTTTTAAAAAACACGCAGATGTCTAATTACTTTTGTGGCTATAAAATAAGCCAAAACAGCGGATAGTGGCTGAACGAAGTGTCTGTAACGTAACGAACGATTACTGTGCCAAACCAAGTTCAAATTATTAAATTATAGAAGGGAGTCCAATATGATAAAATCAAAAAAAGGAGCAACATGTAAGTTGAGAAAAACATTAATAGCAGAAAAGTGTACATTTTACTTACTTTTTGCTAGCATTCTCTTAATGCTCCTTAACTGCCCTGGCTCCCTCAGTTTGAGGTCTGACCACCTCTTTCTGAGCTGCTCATTTGAGCGTTTCACCCCGAAATTCGTCTTCAGACTCTTCACGACTTTCTTCAGGATTTTGGCCTTCCTTCTATTTGGTTTGCTATACGGCCCATGCTTTGCGTCATAATCAGACTTGAGCAAGATGTCCACCATCTCCGCCATCTCCGCAAAAGACATATTAGATGCCTTGAATCTCCTCCTTGATCGTGACGTTTCCTCGGTCTCCGGGCTTGTCTCCTCCTCGATAGTTGCAGAATTATCAGACACCTGCTGTAAATCTGCCAAATCTGTCTGCGCGCCGAAAGAGAAGGGGCGTGGAAAAGATGTTAGTTAGAACGTCATGGGCGGGCGACGTGTGCGGAGCGACGTGTTCGTAGTTTGACGCATGCGTGGTGTATATATAGCAAACACACATGTGACTATACTACGTTCGGTGTGCGGAGAGAGGAGTTCAAGTTACGGACGTGCGAACGAAGATATGTGATTTTGTGAGTTGGACAAATTGTTGGCCTATACTGTCTTGAGAATGTTGTAGGATATATATGGTGACTACGATGTTAAGTGGTTAGACTGTATGCCTCACATTAGTTATATATTATTTATTTTACTTGCAGATACAATATGAATGTCTTCATTAGTGATAAAGATTTCCTGGCGGAATTTATAGACCGGGTAAGGGAGCTGCCCGCTCTGTGGGAGATGAAAAACCCCATCCACAAAAAAAGAGGGGTGAGAAAAGCAGCGCTGGAGACCCTGCTCCCATTTGTGCATACCAAGGTGCCCACAGCCACAGCAAAACAGGTGGACACTAAAATTGGGAGCTTGAGAGGCACCTACAGGACTGAACGCTCTAAGGTCCTGGCTTCTCAGAGGTCAGGAGCAGCAGCAGATGATGTGTATGTCCCGAATTTGTGGTACTACAGCAGGATGTCCTTCCTGGATGACCACATTGAGGCAAGGCCATCACTCTCCACTCTTCCCCCCAGACTTCCCTGCAGCCAACCTGAGCCTTCTCTGGAGCAAGAGGAGGCAGCCATCCTGGATGATCCTGATTTGGCCATCTGGAGCCAGGTATAGTATTAAATGAAAATGTATTGGGATAAACTTAATGTTTGACAAATATGTCAAGATGACAAACATAAACTATTTAGAGTTCCACAAGTGAAATCAAGATCTCTAGACATTAGTCTGCACTTAATTGGGTGCTAAATAGTCAATCTGATGTAGTTGTAAATTTTAGAAAATTATTTCAGGATTTACATTCTAATTGCTTCAATCATGATTATAAATTTTGAGGCAAAGATTAAAGCAACATATTAAACTATGTCCCTTTTTCATACACAGGATGAAATCAGCCAGGAGGAGGGTCTGGAAACTGTCAGGCAGGAGGAGGCAGGGCCCAGTGGCAGCCAGGAGGTGGCAGGGCCCAGTGGAAGGCAGGAGGTGGCAGGGCCCAGTGGCAGCCAGGAGGTGGCAGGGCCCAGTGGCAGCCAGGAGGTGGCAGGGCAAAGGAGAAGCACCAGATCACAGGTGCCTCCCATCGGATTTCCCAAAAGAGGCAGGAGGGACAGGACCACCAGTGAGGCAGCAATGGCCCTTATTCGAGAGGCCCATGCCACCCTCAAGGAGCCCACATCCCCTGAAGAGGCCATTGCCGGCCTAGTGGAGGCAAAGTTCAAGGTGATGAGCATGGAGCAACGCCTCCTATGTGAGCCCCTGCTCATCCCCTTGCTCAACAAGGGGGTGATGGGAAAAATTACCCCCAATACAGCAATTTGTGAGGTGGCACAACTGTCCCAACCTCAACCTCCTCCTCCACCTCCACCTTCTTCTTCTGCCCCACCCCCTTCTCCTTCACCTCCACCTTGTTCTTCCGCCCCACCCCCTTCTCCTCCACCTCCACCTTGTTCTTCCGCCCCACCCCCTTCTCCTCCACCTCCTCCTCCACCTTGTTCTTCCGCCCCACCCCCTTCTCCTCCACCTCCTCCTCCACCTTGTTCTTCCGCCCCACCCTCTTCTCCTCCACCTCCACCTCCACCTTGTTCTTCCGCCCCACCCCCTTCTCCTCCACCTCCACCTTGTTCTTCTGCGCCACCCCCTTCTCCTCCACCTCCTCCTCCTCCTGACAGGAGTACCCCTCCAGTGGCCCAGCCTCCAGCCAAACGAAGAAGGAAGGCTGCAGGGAAGGCTTCAGGGAAGGTTGCAGGGAAGGTTGCCAGGAAGACAAGGAAGTGATGGCCTTACTTCAATGTGGTCGGACAGAAGGCAGCCTGTTGTAGTACCACAAACTTGGGACATATATCTCACCTGCTGCTGTTCCTGACCTCTGGGAGGCCAGCATCAGATTGTGCTCAGAAATGTTGGCCTTCTCAAGCTCCCAATTTTAGTGTCCACACAGGGTTGATGTGTGGTCTGGGGTCCCTGGGATGCACAAATGGCAGCAGGTTCTCCAGCGCTGCCTTCTCTTTATTTTTTACAAAACATGAATAAATGTTATTTTTGTTTAAGTTCATACTTGACTATGTGTATTTGTAAAAATTTAAAATTTAGCTTTGGAGTAAGCAGATACATTTGACTGACAAAAAAAGGGACAGATAACAACCCCCCTAAAAAATAAAAGAATCTGATTTCCCAAAAAGAGGGTGTAAAATTTAACAACTATATATTAAAATATTCAATGGGAGATCACTATCAAAACATTGCGAAATTAAAATTAACATCAGTTTGAAAAATATAAAAATGTTAAATATTCATAAAAACTTGCACGATATAATACACATAAATCTTCTTAAGAGCAGCATGAAAAAGGTTAAAAAAAGATAGTCATAACTCTGTGTGAATATCAGCAGCAAAAGAAGTTCTTTCGTTTTGATTAATGTAACATTCTAAAGAAGATTTCAATGCACAACATTTAAACGATGCAATAATTTTGAGCGTGACGAATGTGCTATCTCCATTACGAAGGCTTGTTTTACCAGAAGATGCGCTCCCGTCTCATACTTGCTTCTGAGCATGCGCGCTTTTGAAAGACTCGTTAAAGCATACACACGAACCATTTTCTCGTCACAAAACAGGCCAACGAGAAACACGACGAGGAAATCAGGAATCCTGACGAGAAAATAGAGAGCAGGTTCTCTATTTTCTCGTCGAGATTCATGGCAATTTTCTCGTCGTAAAACCATACACACGAACGGTTTTCTCGAGAAAAAAGCTCTCGCGGCACTTTTCTTGCTGGTTTTGGACGAGAAACTCGGTCGTGTGTACGAGGCTTAATATGCAAGTTATTGTCATAAAAAGTGTTTGGGGACCCGGGTCCTGCCCCAGGGGACATGTATGTATGCAAAAAAAGTTTTAAAAACGGCCGTTTTTTCGGGAGCAGTGATTTTAATAATGCTTAAAGTGAAACAATAAAAGTGAAATATTCCTTTAAATTTCGTACCTGGGGGGGGGGGGGTGTATATAGTATGCCTGTAAAGTAGCGCTTGTTTCCCATGCTTAGAACTGTCCCTGCACAAAGTGTAATTTGTTTTTTAATTTGACGCAGGGTTCCCCTTAATATCCATACCAGACCTGAAGCGCCTGGTAATTGAATTTGAATTTGGGGGGACCCCCACGCATTTTTTTTTTTTTATCAATGACTTTTCTCTGTATTGCCGGGAGCCGACAATTCATTATAGCAGCGAGTGCTTTTAAATGACTTTTTTTCCCTTCAGAAATTACACTTTGTGCAGGGACAGTTCTAAGTACAGGAAACAAGTGCTACTTTACAGGCATACTATACACCCCCCAGGTACGAAATTTAAAGGAATATTTCACTTTTATTGTTTCACTTGAAGCATTATTAAAATCACTGCTCCCGAAAAAACAGCCATTTTTAAAACTTTTTTTTGCATTGATACATGTCCCCTGGGGCAGGACCCGGGTCCCCAAACACTTTTTATGACAATAACTTGCATATAAGCCTTTAAAATTAGCACTTTAGATTTCTCCCATAGACTTTTACAGGGTGTTCCGCGGCTTTTCGAATTTGCCGCGAACACCCCAAATTGTTCGCTGTTCGGCGAACGGGCGGACAGGCAATGTTCGAGTCGAACATGAGTTCGACTCGAACTCAAAGCTCATCCCTACTTTTCAGCAGGAGGTGTTCAATCCTGACAATTACTGATCTGATATGTATGTTCTTGATGCTACTTTACATATTTCCTTAACAGAACAGGAAGATCACAACATTTACTAAAGTCAAATAGATGTTGCAAAGAGATGTTACATTTCAGCTCATCTAAAATGACAGGCAAATTGTTTTGCTACTTTTTTATACATATATGAAAATTTTATCAGATACTTACCATAAATTTCCTTTCCTGATTCCAATCCATAGCGGCATACATGGAATGGCATGCTGCGATGTTGGTGCCAGGAAAATTGTATTAAATACTTACCATAATTTTCCATTCTTGGCACCAGTCCATAGCAACATACATTTTGTGTTGGTGGCTTGATGCCATATTGGTGCCAGAAAAATTTAAAATTGTATCAGGATACTTACCTTAGTTTGTTTTTCATGATTCCAATCCATGGCGGCATATATGGCATGGCATGCTGCCATGTTGGTGCCAGGAAAATGGAAAATTGTATTAAATACTTACTGTAATTTTCCCTTCTTGGAACCAATCCATAGCAACATACAGTTTGTGTGGTGGCTTGATGCCATGTTAGTGCTAGGGAAATGGAAAATTGTATCAGATACTTAAACTGTAATTTTCCTGTCCTGGCACTATGTTAGTGCCAGAAAAACTGAAAATTGTACCAGATACTTACCATAATGCCTTTCTTGGTGGCAACATCAGAGTGGTGGCATGCTGTCATGTTGGTGCCAGGAAAATTGAAAATGTATCAGATACTTACCGTAATTTTCCTTTCCTTGCATCACTCCATGGCAACAAGCACATGGTGGCTTGTTGCCATGTTAGTGCCAGGAAAATGGAAAATTGTATCAGATACTTACCGAAATTTTCCTTTCCTGGCACCAATTCATGAAAACAAACACATGGTGTGCTGCCATGTTAGTGCCAAGAAGATTGAAAATTGTATCAGATACTTACCGTAATTTTCCTTTCCTGGCACCAATTCATGAAAACAAACATATGGTGGCATGCTGCCATGTAAGTGCCAGGAAAATTTAAAATTGTATCAGATACTTACCGTAATTTTCCTTTCCTGGCACCAATCCATGGCAACAAGCACATGGTGGCATGCTGCCATGTTAGTGCAGGAAAATTTAAAATTGTGTCAGATACTTATCATAATTTTCCTTTCTACCCCCGTCACACCTGAGCGATTTTCTGCTTGAAGCTTGTAGCTCTAAAACACTCAACAAGCCAAATCCCATTAATTTCAATGGCCCCTGTTAACATCTGAGCATTCTGTCACCTGAAGCAAAACGCATGTCGGTCGAAAAAGTACATGAGCTTCTTTGTGGCAGATTGGAGGCACGTTTGCTCCCATAGACATCAACGGGAATGCCTGAAAATGTGCAACATCAGCATTTTATAAGCATTTTGTCAAGTGCTTTCTGCTCACACACCTGCTCTCCACCCCTTATCCCCCCACCTCTCCTCCTCCTAGTGCTTTCTATTGGCTAAACAAAAATGTCTGAAGCTGTAAAACGCTTGTAATACACTTCTAAAACGCTCAAAAATGCTTGAATAAAAATGCCTAAAAGTCGCTCTGCTCGGGTGTGAATGTAGCCTAATCGAACATTATGGCCTAGCATTGAGACCTCTTCTGTGTGCAGGCTGTTTGTTGTTGTGACTGCATCTACCCTGAGCTGTATGCAGGCAGCCTATAAAGATGGATGCAGACAGGTGCATTCGGATCCATAGACCCACTCCTGCACTCTTGTGAAATTTTGACATGCACCTCTAAAGGCTTAAAGCTCAGGGTGGATGCAGGCATAGACTGGGTGTCAACACCCGTCTGAATGCAACCCTACAAGTTGTAGCCAGGCAGGCTGATTGGGACATTCCCTGTCCTCAGGTGAAAGTAAGGACACATAGGGACTCAGCTTCCTCCTAAAAGGCCACTGCAGCGCTGAGCATGTACTGTGTACTATACAGAGGATGCAATTTTTACCCCCCACTGCCTCTGGGCTCCATAGCAGAAACAAGGACTGCTATGGCTGTGGTTAAGACATTTGCATACTAATTTCCCTCTGTAGACACCTTCCCAGTAGAGCAGAGCAAAGAGGATGTCTGCATAGTTACAATAATATACTGTATACTGTCTACTTTTTTATTTTGTGTATGCTATTGGTTCAATCCCATTCAATAGGTGTACAAAGATCAATGAAGATATGAAAATCTAGCTTAATGTGCGCAATATACCTTTGCTTCTACAATCCTACGTCCGTGAGGTTCCCCTGGCGGCACCGACATCTTCTCCCTGATGTTTTCCGGATGCCAGTCTTTGGCTATCTTGAGTGGTTAGAGTGGGATGACGTCGGAGGAGTTCAGTTATTGTACCGGAATGGAAACTGAGCTGTGCATGTGCAGCTCAGCGTACATTTTAACCGCTTCAGCCCTGGAAGATTTTACCCCCTTCCTGACCAGAGCACTTTTTACAATTTAGCACTGCGTCGCTTTAACTGACAATTGCGCGGTCGTTTGACGCTCTACCCAAATGAAATTTGTGTATTTTCCCCCCCACAAATATAGCTTTCTTTTGGTGGTATTTCATCACCTCTGCGGTTTTTATTTTTTGCGCTATAAACAAAAAAACGTCAATTTTGAAAAGAAAAAATATATTTTTTACTTTTTGCTATTGTAGCGCTACCCCCAGTTAAGAGAGCCGCTGGATTTATTTCGGGCCCCTGCATACATCTCCGCCAACCCCCCGCAATCTTCTCAGCCCGCCCTGGCACAGTTAGTCTAGGGATTGTTCTCTTATCACAATCTAACAGTATATGCACACGATCTATCTGTATTGGAATGGTAACCTCTATGCATAAAGATAACACACTGATATCAAGTGATGAAGTATAACGTCTTTTTTTACTTTGGGTAAAAGGCACAAGGTTAACACATAACACATATATCTGCTGCAGATCCCTGCAGCAGGAAATATAATACACCCTGATAATACAGGCGATTACCCACCAAGCGCAGCTATCTCTATCTATGCGCCCTTATGGCGCAGCAACAAAAGTTCTACCTACTGGTCAGGTCTGACTCAGAATTAAACTCAGTCTCTGGAAGAACAGTTTCTTTGCATGCAACTTGACTGGTGGTGCACAACAGGAACAGTATTTTGTAATCCAAAGGGGTAGAAAAATAAAAAGGAGGGAGAACCACTCACAGGAGACTACTTAACTCAGTCCTGCCACTAGTCTCCTGTGGGACAGTAAATAGAACCTGGAGGGCCAAGGCAGTATCTAGGCCTAATCAAAAATGCAGTCTATTTGAATGAGCAGGTGCTCGCTCACCACTCCGGACGCGATCCCAGTCTGGGACTTCCACCTGCTGTGTCTCCACACACAGCGTCCGCAACGGCCGGGTCCCCGGTCCAACTGATGTCCAAACTCGACAAAGTCAGGTGCCACCCAGGCTCCGCAGTGGGGTGGAAGGCTCTCTGGAAGTTGTGCAAGGCCCTGGCTTCAGGCCCTGCACTGCAGCAGATCCGCACAGGAAGACCTGTTGATTGCAGCGCGGTGTCCAAAGAGGCCGAGCTCAGCCTCACCCTCTTCTTATATAACCCCTCCCATGAGTCTCTGCGGTGGCTAAATGCACCCTGGGTGCCAAACGGGGTTCTGGGAAATGCAGTCCATAAAGCCTTAAAGGAGACCCCGCTACACTATAATAAATATCCCCCAAAGTTTTTTTAAAAAACAATTTTTTTCCTCAGTTTAGGTCAATATATATTCTTCTACATATTTTTGGTAAAAAAAATCGCAATAAGCGTATATCGATTAGTTTGCGCAAAAGTTATAGCGTCTGCAAACTATGGGAAAGATTTTTGGCATTTTTATTATTTTTTTTACTAGTAATGGCGGTGATCTGCTATTTTTAGCGCTACTGCGACATTTTGACGGACAGATTGGAGACTTTTGACACTTTTTTGGGCCCATTGGCATTTATACAGCGATCAGTGCTATAAAAATGCACTGATTACTGTGTAAATGTCACTGGCAGGGAAGGGGTTAACACTAGGGGGCGATCAAGGGGTTAAATGTGTTCCCTCAGCATGTTCTGTGTGGGGATGTGAATGATTAGAAGAGAAGCCATATTGTTTTTCCTACTTTGTAGGAAGAAATGATATGGCTCCTCTCCTCTGACAGCACACACAAATCCACACGCTGGTGCTCGTACACGCGATCGCGCATTGGCGGGCGGCTATCGTGCCCGCCGGCCACGTGCATCGGGTCCCCCCACCGTACAGCTGACGTTTGCGCGTGCCACCTCTGGTGGCCAAAAACGGGTAGGACGTACCCGTACGGGATTTCGTCCAGGAGAGCCATTGTGCCGCAGTATATCTGTGTGACACAGTCGTCAAGTGGTTAAAGATGACTGCGAGCTGGCAGGTAGGATTATTGTACTGTCTGTTCTGCAGTAGAGAGCCCGTCTGCTTGCAGTTTTTAAATTTTAGGCATTAGTTCAGTTTTAAAGGCTCATTCACATGTCCGGTGACCTGCATCCCTGGATGCATTTTTCTGCACTGCACAGATCACTGCAAGGGTGCATAGAAAACAGTGGTTTTTCCATGTGCCTTGTTTACACCTTAACCAGTTGTCCACCACCCACCGTCAAATGACGGCGGGCGGAAGACACTATCGTTCTGACAGGACGTCATATGACTTTGGCCCTTTAAACAGGGATTGCGCGCGATCGCGTGCGAGCATCCCTGTACTGTCGGTGGCGGCGTGTCACCGAGACACCGCTCGTCACCAACAGGGGTGAACAGCCGCCGGCAAGTGCGGTTTACCATGTGATCGGCCGTGTTAAAGTCACGGCTAATCACGGATGGTAATGCCCCATTTGACACGCTGCATGCGCGCGATCACGAGCGCGCTGCGCGTGTCCATCGGTGGCAGCGTGTTCCCGGGAACACTGCTTGTCACCGACGATAGTACACAGCCATTGGCCAGGGCTGTGTACCATGTGATCGGCTGTGATCCATTCACAGCCTGATCACTAAATGTAAACAAATGATTTGTAACTAAAGCCCCGTACACACGATCGGTTTGACTGATGAAAACCGTCCGATGGATGGTTTTCATCAGACCAACCGATTGTGTATGGTACCCATCTGCCTTTTTTCCATAGGTTGGAAAAAATAGAACTTGTTTTAAAATTTTCCGATGGATAAAAAACCGATGGGATTTTCCGATCGTCTATGGGCAAGTCCATCGGTTAAAAAACCCACGCATGCTCAGACTGAATTCAGAGACGGGAGCGCTCGTTCTGGTAAAACTAGCGTT
Source organism: Rana muscosa (assembly GCA_029206835.1). Taxonomy (NCBI): domain Eukaryota; kingdom Metazoa; phylum Chordata; class Amphibia; order Anura; family Ranidae; genus Rana; species Rana muscosa. The sequence goes on from CM055128.1 coordinate 198,340,908, forward strand.
CCTAATGGAGAGAGCACATTCGTCATTCTGCAAGTTATTGCTTCGTTTAACCACTTAACGACCGCCCACTGTAAATATACGTCGGCAGAATGGCACCGACAGGCAGAATCACGTACATATACGTGATTGCCTTTGTATAGTTGGGGGGTCCGATCGGACCCCCCTTCTTTACAGTGGGTGGTCGTTTTACCTTCGGGAGCGATCCGGCATGAGGGGACGGCCGTTCGATTCCGGCCCCCCCTCTCGATCGCTCCCGGCGAATGAGAGAGCTTCCCCTGCCTGTGTACTGTTTACACAGGCAGGAGGAAGTGATGTCATCTCTCCTGCGGCGCTCACATATACCGAGCGCCGTACAGGAGAAGATGCAGGTTAGTGCACAAAACAGCACACTGACACCAGGACACATAGGCACATAAATCGCTCCCCCAGGCCCCCCCAGATCACCCCCCAGCCCCCAGTCACAGTGTCACTGATTGCAGTGACCATTTATTTAGTGATCACTGCAATCAGTGACATTTGTGACTGTAAAAGTGTCACTACATTTAGTTTTAGGTCCAGTGTAGCCCCCTAACCCCCCCTAATAAAGGTTTAACCCCCTGATCACCCCCCAGATAACCCTTTCACCCCCTAGCACCGCCGTCGCTAAGCGATCATTTTTCTGATCGATGTCTTAGCGTCGGTGATGCTGATCGGTAGCCAGTAATTTTTTTTAGGTTCGCCGCAGGTTTTTATAGCGTCGGGTACCCCCATATATTACCTAATAAAGGTTTAACCCCCTTGATCGCCCCCAGGTAACCCTTTCACCCCCTATCACCACTGTCACTAAGCGATATTTTTTCTGATCGCTGTCTTAGCGTCGGTGATGCAGATCGGTAGCCAGTAATTTTTTTTAGGTTCGCCGCAGGTTTTTATAGCGTCAGGTACCCCGATATATTACCTAATAAAGGTTTAACCCCCTTGATCGCCCCCCAGGTAACCCTTTCACCCCCTATCACCACTGTCGCTAAGCGATCATTTTTCTGATCGCTGTCTTAGCGTCAGTGATGCAGATCGGTAGCCAGTAATTTTTTTTAGGTTCGCCGCAGGTTTTTATAGCGTCAGGTACCCCCATATATTATCTAATAAAGGTTTAACCCCCTGATCGCCCCCCAGGTAACCCTTTCACCCCCTATCACCACTGTCGCTAAGCGATCGTTTTTATGATCGTTGTCTTAGTGTCGGTGATGCCGATAGGTAGCCAGTAATTTTTTTTTAGGTTCGCCGTCAGGTTTTCATATAGCGTCAGGTACCCCCATATATTACCTAATAAAGGTTTTAACCCCCTAATTGCCCCTAGTTAACCCTTTCACCAGTAATCACCATATAAGTGTTACGGGTGACGCTGGTTAGCTAGTTTGCTTTTTATAGTGTCAGGGCACCCGCCGTATATAACCCAATAAAGGTTTAACCCCCTGATCGCCCGGCGGGTGATATCAATTAGGTTTTAGCGTCAGAGAGGGTCTGCGTCACACCCCAGGCAGCGTCAGGTTAGTGCCAGTAGCGCTAACACCCACGCGTTAAGCATACACCCCTCTTAGTGGTATAGTATCTGAACAGATCAATATCTGATCTGATCAGATCTATACTAGCGTCCCCAGCAGTTTAGGGTTCCCAAAAACGCAGTGTTAGCGGGATCAGCCCAGATACCTGCTAGCACCTGCGTTTTGCCCCTCCGTCCAGCCCAGGCCACCCAAGTGCAGTATCGATCGATCACTGTCACTTGCAAAACACAACACACATAACTGCAGCGTTCGCAGAGACAGGCCTGATCCCTGCGACTCCAGTGCTGTAGGAGGTGATTTCGCCACCACAGTTAAAAAAAAAAAAAAGCATATATGCCGAAGCATTGGGGCAGCAGGGGCAGAGGAGCGATTTTTCTCCTAATGCCGGTTACATACGGTCGAAATTCCGACGGAGGCTTGCCCGTGGAAAAGTCTGACCATGTGTACGCGGCATAACTTTTGCGGGAAGATGCCCCCATGCTTCGGCATATATAAATGGTGCATGTATGCCCATCATTAGAAGTGGGTGGATGAAGGGCGGTATTCTAATGGTGGGCATACCCACCGATCAATCTTTTTTTTTCGTTCAGCCAACAGGCTGCATGAAAAAAAAGATTACAATACATGTCCAACAAGGACCAGCAACGTACTGGTATGTTGCTGGACTTTGAATGTTTATACCAGAATGATGCCTGTGGGTTTAGGTATCATCTTGGTATCATTCTTTTCAGCCAGCGGCCAGCTTTCATGTAAAAGCAATCCTAGTGGCTAATTAGCCTCTGGACTGCTTTTACAAGCAGTGGGAGGGAATGTCCCCCCCGGATATAAAAAGCGCCATTGGGAAATTGGGAAAGCATTTTATCACACCGATCTTGGTGTGGTCAGATGCTTTGAGGGCAGAGGAAAGATCTAGAGTCCAATAGACCCCAGTTTTTTCAAAAAAGAGTACCTGTCACTACCTATTGCTATCATAGGGGATATTTACATTCCCTGAGATAACAATAAAAATGATAAAAAAAAAAAAAATATGGAAGCAACAGTTTAAAAATAAAATAAAAAAGCAAAATTAATTATAAAAAAAAAAAAAGCACCCCTGTCCTGCCCTTGCCCAATGGCGAACGCAAGCGTCGGTCTGGCGTCATATGTAAACAGAAATTGCACCATGCATGTGAGGTATCACCGCGAAGGTCAGATCGAGGGCAGTAATTTTAGCAGTAGACCTCCTCTGTAAATCTAACGGCGTAACCTGTAAAGGCTTTTAAAGGCTTTTAAAAATGTATGTAGTTTGTCGCCAATGCGCGTTTGTGTGAAATTTTAAAGCTTGTCGTGTTTGGTATCTATGTACTCGGCCTAAGATCATCTTTTTTATTTCATCAAACATTTGGGCAATATAGTGTGTTTTAGTGCATTAAATTAAAAAAAGTGTATTTTTCCCCCAAAAAATGCGTTTGAAAAATCGCTGCGCAAATACTGTGTAGAAAAAAAAATTGCAACACCCACCATTTTAATCTGTAGGGCCTTTGCTTTAAAAATATATATGATGTTTGGGGGTTCAACATAATTTTCTTGCAAAAAAAAATATGTTTTCATGTAAACAAAAAGTGTGAAAAAGGGCTTTGCCTTCAAGTGGTTAGAAGAGTGGATGTAAGCTTCCTAATGTTGTGTATAAAATGCCAGAACAGTTCAAAACCCCCCCAAATGACCCCATTTTGGAAAGTAGACACCCCAAGCTATATACTGAGAGGCATGTCGAGTCCATGGAATATTTTATATGTTGACACAAGTTGCGGAAAATAGACAATTTATTTTTTTATTTTTTATTTTTTGCACAAAGTTGTCACTAAATGATATATTTCTCAAACATGTCATGGGCATATGTGGAATTACACCACAAAATACATTCTGTTGCTTCTCCTGAGTACGGGAATACCACATGTGTGAGACTTTTTGGGAGCCTAGCCGCGTACGGGAACCCAAAAACCAATCACCGCCTTCAGGCTTTCTAAAGCCTCGTACACACGACCGAGTTTCTCGTCCAAAACAGTCAAGAAAAGTGCCGCGAGAGTTTTTTTGTCGAGAAAAACGTTTGTGTGTATGGTTTTACGACGAGAAAATTGCCGAGAATCTCGACGAGAAAATAGAGAACCTGCTCTCTATTTTCTCGTCAGGATTCCAGATTTCCTCGTCGTGTTTCTCGTCGGCCTGTTTTGTGACGAAAAAATGGTTCGTGTGTATGCTTTTACGACTCTTCCAAAAGCGCGCATGCTCACAAGCAACTATGAGACGGGAGCGCATGTTCTGGTAAAACAAGCCTTCGTAATGGAGAGAGCATATTCGTCACGCTCAAAAATATTTCATCGTTTAAATGTTCTGCATTGAAATCTTCGTTAGAATGTTACATTAATCAAAACGAGTGACCTTCTTTTGCTGCTGATATTCACACAGAGTTATGCCTTATTTTTAACCTTTTTCATGCTGCTCTTTATAAGATTTATGTGTATTATATCGTGCAAGTTTTTAGGAATAATTTAAATGGTTAGATTTTTCAAAATGATGTTAATTATAATTTCACAATGTTTTGATAGTGATCTCCCATTTAATTTTGGAATCTATATTATTTAAATTTCCCACCATGTTTTTGTGCTAATCAGATTTAGTTATTCTTTTGGGGGGGGTGATATCTGTCCCTTTTATTGTCAGTCAAATGTATCTGCTTACTCCAAAGCTTGATTTTGTTTATTTAAATATACACATAGTCAAGTATGAACTTAAACAAAAATCACATTTATTCATGTTTATAAATTAAATAAAGAGAAGGCAGCGCTGGAGAAGCTGCTGCCATTTGTGCACCCAGGGACCCCAGAGCACACAGCAACCCTGTGTGGACACTAAAATTGGGAGCTTGAGAAGGCCAACATTTCTGAACACAATCTGATGCTGGCCTCCCAGAGGTCAGGAACAGCAGCAGGTGATATATATGTCCCAAGTGTGTGGTACTACAACAGGCTGCCTTCTGTCCGACCACAATGAAGCAAGGCCATCACTTCCTCTTCTTCCTGGCAACCTTCCCTGCAGCCTTTCCTGAAGCCTTCCCTGCAGCCTTTCCTGAAGCCTTCCCTCCAGCCTTCCTTCTTCGTTTGGCTGGAGGCTGGCCCACTGGAGGGGTACTCCTGTCAGGAGGAGGAGGTGGAGGTGTAGCAGAAGGGGGTGGGGCAGAAGAAGAAGGTGGAGGTGTAGCAGAAGGGGGTGGGGCAGAAGAAGAAGGTGGAGGTGTAGCAGAAGGGGGTGGGGCAGAAGGTGGAGGTGTAGCAGAAGTGGGTGGGGCAGAAGGTGGAGGTGTAGCAGAAGGGGGTGGGGCAGAAGAAGAAGGTGGAGGTGTAACAGAAGGGGGTGGGGCAGAAGGTGGAGGTGTAGCAGAAGGGGGTGGGGCAGAAGAAGAAGGTGGAGGTGTAGCAGAAGGGGGTGGGGCAGAAGAAGAAGGTGGAGGTGTAGCAGAAGGGGGTGGGGCAGAAGGTGGAGGTGTAGCAGAAGGGGGTGGGGCAGAAGAAGAAGGTGGAGGTGTAGCAGAAGGGGGTGGGGCAGAAGAAGAAGGTGGAGGTGGAGGTTGAGGTTGGGTCAGTTGGGCCACCTCACATATGGCGGTATTGGGGGTAATTTTCTCCATCACCCCCTTGTTGAGCAAGGTGATGAGCAGGGGCTCGCATAGGAGGCGTTGCTCCATGCTCATCACCTTGAACTTAGCCTCCACTAGGCTGGCAATGGCCTCTTCAGGGGATGTGGGCTCCTTGAGGGTGGCATGGGCCTCTTTAATAAGGGCCATTGCTGCCTCACTGGTGGTCCTGTCCCTCCTGCCTCTTTTGTGAAGCCGGATGGGAGGCACCTGGGATCTGGTGCTTCTCCTTTGCCCTGCCACCTCCTGGCTGGCACTGGGCCCTGCCACCTCCTGGCTGCCACTGGGCCCTGCCACCTCCTGGCTGCCACTGGGCCCTGCCACCTCCTGGCTGCCACTTGGCCCTTCCTCCTCCTGCCTGACAGTTTCCAGACCCTCCTCCTGGCTGATTTCATCCTGTGTATGAAAAAGGAACATAGTTTAATATGTTGGTTTAATCTTTGCATCAAACTTTGTAATCCTGATTGAAGCAATTAGAATGTAAATGCATAAATCCTTGCTTTAAATTTACCACTACCTCAGATTGACTATTTAGCACCCAATTAAGTGCAGAATAATGTCTACAGATCTTGATTTCACTTGTGGAATCCAAAATAATGTATGTTTCTCATCTTGACATATTTGTCAAACATTAATTTTATCCCAATACATTTTCAGTTAATACTATACCTGGCTCCAGATGGCCAAATCAGGATCATCCAGGATGGCTGCCTCCTCTTGCTCCAGAGAAGGCTCAGGTTGGCTGCAGGGAAGTCTGGGGGGAAGAGTGGAGAGTGATGGCCTTGTCTCAATGTGGTCATCCAGAAAGGACATCCTGCTGTAGTACCACAAAATCGGGACATAAACATCATCTGCTGCTGCTCCTGACCTCTGAGAAGCCAGCACCTTAGAGCGTTCAGTCCTGTAGGTACCTCTCAAGCTCCCAATTTTAGTGTCCACTTGTTTTGCTGTGGCTGTGGGCACCTTGGTATGCACAAATGGGAGCAGGGTCTCCAGCGCTGCTTTTCTCACCCCTCTTTTTTTATGGATGGGGTTTTTCGTCTCCCACAGAGCCGGCAGCTCCCTTACACGGTCAATAAATTCCGCCAGGAACTCTTTGTCGCTAATAAAGACATTCATATTGTATCTGCAAGTTAAATAAATTATATTTAACTAATGTGAGGCAAACAGTCTAACCTCCTTAACATCCTAGTCACCATATATATCCTCCAACAATCTCAAGACAGTATAGGCCAACAATTTTTACAAGTCACAAAATCACATACCTTCGTTCGCACGTCCGTCACTTGAACTCCTCTCTCCGCACACCGAACGTACTATAGTCACATGTGTGTTTGCTATATACACACCACGCATGCGTCAAAATTCGAACACGTCGCTCCGCACACGTCGCCCGCCCATGACGTTCTAACTAGCATCTTTCCCCGCCCCTTCTCTTTCGGCGCGCAGACAGATATGGCGGAGTTACAGCAGGTGTCTGATAATTCCGCAACTAACGAGGAGACAAGCCCGGAGACCGAGGAAACGTCACGATCAAGGAGGAGATTCAAGGCATCGAATATGTCTTTTGCCGAGATGGCGGAGATGGTGGACATCTTGCTCAAGGCTGATTATGATGCCAAGCATGGGCCGTATAGCAAACCAAATAGAAGGAAGGCCAAAATCCTCACTAAAGTTGTGAAGAGTCTGAAGGCGAATTTCGGGGTGAAACGCTCAAATGGGCAGCTCAGAAAGAGGTGGTCAGACCTCAAACTGAGGGAGCCAGACCAGTTGAGGAGCATAAAGAGAATGCTCGCTAAAAGTAAGTAAAAAGTAGACTTTTCTGCTATTAATCTTTTTATAAACTGACATGTTTTTTTTTTTTTCTCATATTGGACTCCCTTCCAAAATGTAATATTTTGAACTTGGTTGGGCACAGTAATCGTTCGTTACGTTACCGACACTTCGTTCGGCCACTATCCGTGGTTTTGGCTTATTTTAGAGCCACAAAAGTAATTATACATCTGCCATTTTTGCTCCAAAATTGTGGCGTATTTTTTCGTCTAGATGATGTGTTTGTAAAGAGAATGAAATGCAAACTTTTATCAGTGTAAAGGAGAGGACACTCAGCAGCTGCTTCCACATCTGTACTTTGGAGCACTATAGTGTGGGCCACCAGACCCGCCTTTTTTGGGTGTCCCACACAGGTGCATCAGAGAATTTTTGTGGTGCCTCCATGTCAAATAAATTACATCCAAATGTGATTGCTAAACATATTTTGGGTCATAAATAATGCATTCTTTTTTAAATTCCGCACAAACACACACTTGTACCCCACTTCCAAGCAATTTAGCCTGTTTTTATTTTAACAATGAGATTTACAGTGTGATAAATAGACCTTTTGTTTTATTCTCATAGGGGAGGAGGACACTCCAGGGAGCACATGCACCCCACAACTTCCAAGAAACCCCAAACTCCCAAAGACCCACAACCGAAGGATGTAGAGGAAGTTGAGGTGGAGGAAGGAGAAGTGCAGGAAGGAGAGGTGGATGACGTTGTGGATCTGGTCACCACAACAGGTCAGTATCTGTCACCACAGCTTCAGGTAAGAGAGGTATGCCTGCAGAGTTATAATACCTTTTTTTGGGGGTTTTTAGGGGATGTAAATGTTGTGAAGGATAGTACACGGTTCTCTGCTGACAGTGCCCTCCGCCTCATCCAGCAAGTGATGGAATGTAGCACGGAACTGGACCTAATTAAACAAAGAATCCATGTGATGGAACAAACATTTAAAGACATTCTCGATGTTTTGGGGAGAATTCAATAAGCCATCCAAACACATTTGTTTTTACATGTTTGTTTTTGTAATTTTTTGAATTTTTTTGACAATCAAACCAGCCAAAAATTGAATATGCACACAGTGTGTCAACATGTGCTATCTGCCATCAGGGGATATCCATGTACGTCTTTTGTGGGTGCAACCCCTTCCTCGTATCTAAAGTCAGTGAACTGAGGAAGGGGATGCACCCCCAAAACACGTCCATTGATCACCCCTGATGGCAGATAGCACATGTTGACAATAGGGATCAGGATTGTAAACTTCCTAGATGAAAAAAATCCCAAATGTGTGCATATTCAATTTTTGGCTGGGCAAGGGGTGGCAGGACCCCATATTAGGACGGGCACATAGAGACATAGTTTGTGTAAGTGAATGTCTTCGATTGCTCAGAGGTATCCAATGTTGTAATTTTTGAAATGCAACTGTTATTTTTGTATTTTCCTAAGCAAAAAATTGCCGGGTTGGGGCCAGGCCAACCCAAAAAAAAAAAAAAAAAAAATTAATGAAGAGAATGTGCACAGAGTAAAATATTTGACCACAAACAACGTGTAGCTTCTTTTTATAATACCCTCTAAGCTTATTTGGTTCTTTTGTAAGGTTACATAGTGAAATGGTTGTTATTTACTAAAGTAAAATACACTTGCCACTACAAATGCACAAAGACAAACTAGGAGACAGGAAAGAACAAATAATTAAAGGTTTAAACAAGCTTTTTATTGGGATACTTAGACATAGGCTGGCATAGGAATTGCCCCCCTACCCGTGAAATACTCCATGTATTTGTCCCGAACCTCACGGGCATTTTGGGGGGGCAAGCCAGGACGGGCAGATTCCAGGCCCGGCAGGGGATTTGCAGGGGAAAGTCCAGCCTCTGGCAAAACTGAGGCCATATATGAATTCGATTTGCGGCAAAGAAAATTGTGTAGCACACAGCAGCATAACACTACATAGTTTATTTTGTAGTCCGCCAAGTGGATGGAAGTCATAAAAAGGCGGAACCGGCTGGCCATTATGCCGAAGGCATTTTCAATGACTCTTCGGCCCCTGGCCAGCCGGTAATTGAACACCCTCTTCTCTGGGGTCAGGGTCCTCTGAGGAAATGGCCTCATAAGATGCCGTCCGAGCCCGAAGGCTTCATCAGCCAAAAAAACAAAGGGGAGTCCTTCAATATTCCCTGCATCCGGTGGCAATGCAAGGTCGTCACTCTGGAGACGGAGGGCAAACTCCGTCTGGATGAAGGATCCCCCATCGGACATCCGGCCATTTTTCCCTACATCAACATAGAGGAATTCATACCGTGCTGACACCACCGCCATCAGCACAATGCTATGAAACCCCTTGTAGTTGTAGTAGTAGGACCCAGAACGGGGTGGCGGCACGATGCGGACGTGCTTCCCGTCTATGGCACCACCGCAGTTGGGGAAGTCCCACCGCGTGGCAAACTCCGATGCCACAGTCTGCCATTCCTGTGGCGTGGAAGGAAGCTGTGGAGTGAAGCAAGATGAAATAATATTAGAAAACCAAAGTCATACATTACAAGGAAATTCTATTCAAAAAAATTAGAGGCCAACATCAATCAAATTCTACGTTTATTAAGGTGTTTAAAATAAGTATAATGGAAGGCTCATTTATCATATTCATCACCCCCTCTGATGGGCCATTACTAAATTATTTTGGGGGGGGGGGAAATGTGTTTGGCCACAGGATAGCATTGCAGTGGCGGTGCGTCCAGAGTGGGCGCTGGAGCACTGCCCCCTCTCTCCTGTGCCCATCACTCAGAACAATACATAGGTTCATGCGTTGCATGAACCTATGTATTGTCTATGCCGCACACTATTCAGGTGGATGGCCTCTTGTAAAGCGACCGACATATGAATCATTGCGGCATTTAGGGGGTTCAAATTGCATAGCAGAAACAGGTAGTAAAATAGTCTTGCACATTACAACCTGAGGGATGTAATTGGCTTCCTAAAAGTAAAATCGGGGACGCGGGGGGGGGCATTCCTTGGGGAAACACTGGCAGGCTGCTCTGCCAATCATGTTCACCAAGTCTGTTTAATGGTAACATGATTGGCTGATGCAACATGAAGGGAAGGAGAAGACATCAAGGACAGAAGAAGGATGGCGCTGACCACAAGAAGGTAAGTGCAGGGCTGGGGGGAAACTGGCTGCATTAGAGGGGACTAAATGGCTGCATTGGAGGGAACAAAATGGCTGCATTAGAGGGGACAAAATGGCTGCATTGGAGGGGACAACTGGGGGCGTTTAATAGGCACCAGAGCAAAAAAGGAGGAAGTTTATTTCCTAAATTGGGGTTTGAACATTTGGAGCAACAGGCGCTCCTGCTGGAAAAGTTAGTGAAGGGAAATATTTATGGAGGAGAAAAAAGGGGCAATCTAAAGCTTCCAACATGCATGGGGACAAAGGGGACATTCTCAGCATATTACAATCATGGTAATTAGGGAAGGATGAAAGAAATACAATACATTAGCATACATGTAATACATAAAATGTGATGTTAAGGGAGCAAACTTACCCTAATATAGTCCTCCTGCAGGACTTGGATGATGGCAGAACAGGTGTCTGGGATTATGAGGCCCAGAGCCTGGGGGGAGATGCCTGTCGTGAACTTCAAGTCCTGAAGACTTCTCCCTGTCGCCAGGTAACGCAACGTGGCGATGAGCCTCTGCTCAGCACTGATGGCTTCCCGCATAACGGTGTCCTTCCTGGTAATATAGGGGGACACCAAAGCCAACAGTTCCTGAAAAACGGGGTCAGACATCCGCAGAAAATTCCTGTAGTCCTCAGGATTATTCTCGACGATCTCCCGCAGCAGAGGCATGTGGCAGAATTAGTCCCGCTGGAGCAACCAATTCTTGGTCCATGAACTCCTCCTCACACCATTCATGGACTGGTCTTGGTCCAAAACAAGCAGACCAACACCAAGCGCATGCACAGCACGAACTCGACGACGAGAACGTCCAGGCGACATGGCTAGGAAACGGTCGTCTTATCAGAACGTACAGAACAGAACGCACTTTAGAACAGCAAGGCCTATGAATAACGAACTGAAAAACAGAAACGAACAGGCAAGAACGCACTTTAAAACAGATACGACCTGCCTAGACGCCCTGAAAGTCAAGATACGAACCCACAAGCACAAACTGAACGGCAGAAAACGATCTGAAAAGTACGAAGACTGAAAAGCGCGAATCGTCTCTTCCCAAACTTTTACTTCACACGCGGTAACACGAGATCAGCAAAAGCAGCCCAAGGGGTGGCGCCAAGAAAAAAGATCTTCCCCTTTATAGTGCCGTCGTACGTGCTGGACGTGAGCGCGGAGAACAACGAGGAAATTGGGAAATGACAGTGTGTACGCATAGAAAGCTTGATGAGAAAATCGACAAGCTTAACAAGAATCTCGTCGAAAAAAACGACGTGTTTTTTACGACGAGAAACTCGGTCGTGTGTACGAGGCTCTAGGGTGTAAATTTTTGATTTCACTTCTCACTGCCTATCACAGTTTCGGAGGCCATGGAATGCCCAGATGGCACAAAACCCCCCCAAATGACCCCATTTTGGAAAGTAGACACCCCAAGCTATTTGCTGAGAGGTATGGTGAGTATTTTGCAGATCTCGCTTTTTGTCACAAAGTTTTGAAAATTGAAAAAAAAAAAAAATTTTTTTTTCTTCATTTTCAAAAACAAATGAGAGCTGTAAAATACACACCATGCATCTCAGCAAATAGCTTGGGGTGTCTACTTTCCAAAATGGGGTCATTTGGGGGGGTTTTGTGCTATTTTGGCATTTTATGGCCTTCGAAACTGTGATAGGTAGTGAGGAGTGAAATCAAAAATTTGCGCCCTTAGAAATCCTGAAGGCGGTGCTTGGTTTTCGGGGGCCCGTACGCGGCTAGGCTCCCAAAACGTCCCACACATGTGGTATCCCCGTACTCAGGAGCAGCAGCAAAATGTATTTTGGGGTGCAATTCCACATATAACCATGGCATGTGTGAGCAATATATCATTTAGTGACAACTTTTTGTAATTTTTTTTTTTTTTTTAGTCATTATTCAATCACTTGGGACAAAAAAAAAAATATTCAATGGGCTCAACAGGCCTCTCAGCAATTTCCTTGGGGTGTCTACTTTCTAAAATGGGGTCATTTGGGGGGGTTTTGTGCTATTTTGGCATTTTATGGCCTTCGAAACTGTGATAGGTAGTGAGGAGTGAAATCAAAAATTTGCGCCCTTAGAAATCCTGAAGGCGGTGCTTGGTTTTCGGGGGCCCGTACGCGGCTAGGCATGTGGTATCCCCGTACTCAGGAGCAGCAGCAAAATGTATTTTGGGGTGCAATTCCACATATAATCATGGCATGTGTGAGCAATATATCATTTAGTGACAACTTTTTGTCATTTTTTTTTTTTTTTGTCATTCAATCACTTGCGACAAAAAAAAAAAATATTCAATGGGCTCAACATGCCTCTCAGCAATTTCCTTGGGGTGTCTACTTTCCAAAATTGGGTAATTTGGGGGGGTTTTGTACTGCCCTGCCATTTTAGCACCTCAAGAAATGAGATAGGCAGTCATAAATTAAAAGCTGTGTAAATTCCAGAAAATGTACCCTAGTTTGTAGACGCTATAACTTTTGCGCAAACCAATAAATATACGCTTATTGACATTTTTTTTACTAAAGACATGTGGCTGAATACATTTTGGCCTAAATGTATGACTAAAATTGAGTTTATTCGATTTTTCTTATAACAAAAAGTAGAAAATATCATTTTTTTTCAACATTTTCGGTCTTTTTCCGTTTATATCGCAAAAAATAAAAATCGCAGAGGCAATAAAATACCATTAAAAGAAAGCTCTATTTGTGGGAAGAAAAGGACGCAAATTTTGTTTCGGTACAACATTGCATGTCCGCACAATTTCCAGTTAAAGCAGCGCAGTGCAAAATTCTGAAAACAGCTCTGGTCCTTTAGCTACAAAATGGTCCGGGGCTTAAGTGGTTAATGCAGCGCATGTTTTGTTGCTTTAGAATGGTCTTTAAAATGTCATTTTGGCAGCAGATCTTTCTCCTGAGTTCTGACAAACGTATGTCTTTCTTCTTTCTTGTGATCTTAGGAATAATTTGTTTAATTCTTCAAGGCCGACCTCCCAAATTACACCTTTTTTTTGTTTTTGTCTTTAAATTTGTTGTGCATTTTTTGGTGTGTCAATTTCTCAGAACAACATATTATTTTTATTTTTTACTCATGGAGGTTGGTGTCCCTTGTTATTAATTACACATTGTATTCATAAAATCTTATTGCTACTTCCAAAAAAAAACACATCAGGCATGTATGTTGGCTGAAATCAAATTTCCCTTTATTTCGGAAAAAAACAAAAAAAAAACGAAGGGCAACTATTCAGAAATTAGCAGAGAATATAAAGTCATTAGATCCCAAATGCAGACCTGACTATGATCAATAATAAAATCAACAACAGCATGAAATCAGGAGGAGCAGCCAAAGACATACATCATCCCAAGCTGTGGTACTCCATCAACCTTCAATTTCTGGATGAGCAGCTCGAGGCCAGGGAATCACCTCCTGCTCTTCCCTGTAGCCTTCCTTCCACGCCTCTCTGCAGCGTTCTCTCCACGGGCCCATCCACGCACCCTTGCAGGCTGGGCCACTGTGGGTGGTGATGTGGCAGGAGGAGGAGGAGAAGGAGGAGAGGGATTGGCCTGCTGCGAGATATGGGTGGCCTCAGTCAGCAGCCCCCTCGCCCCCATGTGTACGGCCATATATATATAAGGTGCTCACAAAGGGCCCGTTGTCCCGCCTCCATTCTGAGCAACTTATCCGCCAGATAGGTGCTAAACCCCTCCGTAGGGTTGAGGGGGGCCCTCATGATAGCAGCAGCCTCCTGAATCATCTTTAGTGACTCCTCCTCCACTTGTGTCATCCGCCGTTGTTTTGGCGGTCTGACGTCGACGGGAGCCTTTTGGGAGACGGTGCTGCCACTAGGCCTGGGGACCTGCTGAGTCCCACTTGGCCCTGCCTCCTCCTGCCTGCCACACTCCTGACCCTCTTCCTCCTGGCTTGCCTCATCCTGTTGTAAAATTAAAATGAAAAATTTGATTATTTGGGGAATCTATCACAGACAATTTTGATCTCATTACTGTTTTTTTTTTTTTTGGGGGGGGGGGGATGATATCATTTATGGCTAATCCAAACAGTTCAACACAATATTACTTAGTGGACAATAATTATGATCAAAAATACTATACCTGGCTGAAGATGTGAAGATCTGGCTCTTCTAGCTCTGGAGGCTCCTTCTCCGCCTCTGCAGGGGTGGAGGGAAGGGTGGAAGGAACGCTGGAGGGAAGGGTGGAAGGAAGGGTTGAGGGAAGGCTGGAAATAGATTCCCTGGCCTCGATCTGGTCATCCAGAAATTGAAGATGTCTGTAGTACCACAGCTTGGGCTTTACTACATCGTCGGCTGCTGCTCCTGATCTCTGACTGGCGCACTTCCTTGTATTTTTTTTTATAGGAATTACGCAGGTTGTTGATTTTATTATTGATCATAGTGTAGTCTGCATCTGGGATCCATGGCTTCATATCCTCTGCTAACTTGGTAATAGTTGCCCGACATACATCACTCTTGTGGTACGCTGGGTGTTTCAGTTCCCACAGGTTGCGCTGTTCCTTATATTTTTCTATAAAAATCAGCATCACCTCCGGCTCTCGTAGTTTATGCATCTTTTTGGAACAACAAGTAAAAAAGAAAAGAAAAAAAAGAAAAGGATCAGAATTGATTCTCCTCAACTTATCACAATATTGCCCTTTACAATCATGAAACATTAGAGGCCACTGCAGGCCCGAGTTCCCTTCTTACCTTAGTTCACTTCGTTGGTTCACTTCCGGTCGTCCTTACTCCGCGCATCCCTAATAACTTCTTTCCCCTTTTTATACCCTGCGCATGCGTGTAACTCCGCCCTCGTCGCCCGCCCATGACGGACTTTTTCAGCATTTCCCCGCCCCTTAACGAACGGCGCACAGTGTGAGACGGCGACATGTCGCAGACACAGGTGGCTTCTTTACTCAAAATTACCGACGAGGAAAGCCCGGAGGCGGAAACGTCACGATCCAGTAAAAAAAGATACAAGGCGACTAATATGTCTTTTTCTGAGATGGCGGAGATGGTGGACATTCTGCGGAGGAAGGATTACGACGGCAAGCATGGCCCATACGACACCCCTAATCTCTGGAAGTCACAAATTATGGACAAAGTTGCGAAGACTCTCTATAAAAAATATGGGGTCAGGAGATCCAAGGAACAACTCCGTAAAAGGTGGTCAGACCTGAAGCTCAGGGAGCCGGAGCAGTATAGGAAGCTTATAAAAAGCATTGAAAAAAGTAAGTTTATTTTACTGTGTTCTTTCACATTGTAATATGTATTCTTTCATGTTTTGCAACATGTGCTTGGCTTGACTGGTTTCATATTTTAAAATCACAACTTTTATGTTAAGTGGAGAGTCCACTTATTTGCTAAATGTGTGGATAAAAATATTGCTGCTCTTCCCCCAAACATGTTTGGCACATATCCACGTAAACTACATGTGGGCATGCCTCATTTTACTTCAACAATGTTTATCTACACATTGTTGGCAAGATGATGTGTTGTAAGGAAAATTCAAATGTGAATGAAAGGATAAACTGTATTCTGGGTAAAGGAGATGACACTCCAGCAGTTGTGTGCTTTTTTAGGTTCTTGATCAAGATACTATACTCTGGTCCACATGACCAAATTTCTTAACGGTGTCACACACAGGTGCTCCAGTGGATACCTTGGTGGTTATCCAAGTGTATTTGTGAGTGTCCTCAAAAATAACATGTTGCTTTTTTGAGTTTGCAAGATCTCATATGTTCATCTTGAAACTCAGGGCCAAATATCAATTGGACCCCACTTTAAAACATTGAGAAACCATTTTCAGGCCTAAAAAGTCTGTGTGCTAAAGGATACATTATTTTTTCAATTCCCATAGGGGAGAGGAGACTGGGAGGACACCATGCTCATGAGACGAGGAACCCAACACCACAGAAACTCCCTGAAGATCCCAAAGCAGACCAAGTTCAGCAGGTTCAGGAAGCGGAGGGGGAGAAGGCGGAGGTGGAGGAAGGGGAGGTGGAGGAAGGAGAGGTGGAGCTTATCAGCACAACAGGTCAGTGTCTGTCACCACAACTTCAAGGTAAATACAGATGTAGGCCTGCATAGTTTTAAAATGTTTGTTTCTTTTTAGGGACTGAACGTGGGGGTGTGTCAGGAAGTCCAAATCTTCCATTCTCGAGTGCCAGTGCCAAAATAATCATTCAGGAAATCATGGAATGCAGTAGCGAAATGGACATTATGAGAAAGAGAATGATTGTGATTGAGCAAAAATAAAAAAACATGATAGATATTTTGGGGAGAATAGTGTGAACTTTTTGTGTTTTTTGTTATGCGTCCGAAATTTTCTATGGGATTTACACAAGCCCAAATGTGAAGATGCACACACTGAAGACTCAACATGTGCTATCTGCCGTCACAGGATATCTATGTCCCTGTTTTGGGGTGCAACCTCTTCATCCCTCCTCAAGTAGGGGAGAGGAAGGGTTTTCACCCCAAAGCACGTCCATTGATCCCCCATGATGGCAGATAGCACATGTTTACCTTAGCCATGGGATCATGTTGAAGATACCCATTTGAGCCCCAAAAATAAAGTGTGGTTCTTCACATTTGGGATGGATCAGGGGTAACATCACCCCATCTCCTGTTTGTCTTTTTCACTGTGTTATTTTATAACTTTTTTAGTTAAAAAATTTTGGCTTTTGACCCATGCATGTTTCTGCCAACAAAAAAGCCGCACAAAAAAAAATTACAAAAAACAACCAAAACTGTGGTGCAATCAATAAAAACATTCGGGAAGTCTAAAAAAGGTGTGCCTTTTTCTTTCTATGCTCAATAGCAGTTCTGAAGATGCAAAAAGAGTGTTTTTACCTCTGAGATTTGAGGCTATTTACTAAGGACAAATACACTTGGCACTACTAGAACCTGGGAGACACGTAAACCACAAATACAAGAATGACAACACAAGTTAGTAGTAAATCAAATATTTTTGTTTATTTTAAAAAGGTAAAATCAAAGGTCAGATGTGGTCTGGCATTGGGATGGCCCCCCTACCCGTGAAGTACTCAACGTATTTCTGACGTACTTCACGGGCACTTTGGGGGGCCAAGCCAGTACGGGCAGTGCTGAGGCCGGTCAGATTTATCAGTTCAGAGGGACCGGCCTCAGGCCCAACTGATGACACATAATTTGTGGAGAATTTCCGTAAAAAAATGTGCAACAAGCAGCAGCAGTACACAATGTTGTTGAGTTTATAATCCGCCAAATGTATAGCTGTCTGGAACAGGCGGAACCGGCTGGCCATTATCCCGAAGGCATTTTCCACAACTCTCCAGGCTCTGGCCAGCCGGTAGTTAAAAACCCTCCTCTCCTGGGTGAGGGTGCGTTGGGGAAACGGCCGCATGAGGTGTGGTCCTAGTCCAAAAGCTTCATCCGCAATGAAAACGAATGGTAGCCCTTCCACGTTCTCTGCATCTGGAGGCAGTGCAAGACCCCCAGCCTGCAGACGGTGAGCGAACTCCGTCTCTGCGAGTGCTCCGCCATCGGACATCTGGCCGTTCTTCCCCACGTCCACATATAGGAACTCGTACCGTGCCGACACCACCGCCATTAACACTATGCTATTAAAACCTTTATAGTTGAAATAGTATGACCCCGAACGGGGGTGGCGGCACTATGTGGACGTGCTTCCCATCAATTGCCCCTCCACAGTTGGGGAAATCCCACCGCTGGACAAATTGGGAGGCCACAGTCAGCCATTCCTGTGGTGTGCTAGGGAACTGTGGAGTCAAACAAAAGGAAGACATTAGTACGGTTTATGTTTACAGTGCAAGCAGATTACACACAAAAACATTGTTGACCAACATCATTCTAACATTATTATTTAGGGGAGTATTTCCTACCAATAAACAAAGGCCCACTTAGCAGATGCCTCACCCCCGTTGAGTGGACATTCTAAAATAAACTAAGGGGGGGGGGTCTAAGGTGATTGTGGGGGATCCAAAAAAAGGCAAAAGCACTCTGCTGAGCTTGATTGAGAAGTTTAACATTTTTAACATCTTTAGGGGGGGGGGGGGAGGGTTGTCAAACTACGCGGGCAATGACCGTAAAAAAATGAAAAGGAAAATAGAAGGCTAGCTGGGTTTGCGCCCAGGATAGCATGCTGGAAAGGTTAGTGAAGGGAAATAGGCATGTAGGGCCCAAAAAGGCATTTACAGGTAAAAACATGCATGGGGAAAATGGGGGCATTACCAGGATATTACAAAAAGGCAAATTTGGGTTAGGAGGGGAAAAATAAGAAGATTCTAAAACAATCAAAACATATAATGTGAGGTTAAAGGAGCAAAATTACCTTCATATAGTCCTTCTGCAGGACCTGAATGATGGCCGAACACGTCTCAGGGATAATGATCCCGAGAGCCTGGGGGGAGATGCCTGTTGAGAACTTGAGGTCCTGCAAGCTTCTCCCAGTCGCCAGGTATCTCAACGTGGCAATAAGCCTCTGCTCGGCAGTGATGGCCTGGCGCATCACAGTGTCCTGCCTCGTGATATAGGGGACAGCAAATCCAACAGACGGTGAAATACGGGGTCCGTAATCCCGAGATAATTCCTGAAATCATCAGGATTATTCTCATGGATTTCCCGCAGCAGAGGCATATGAGAGAATTGGTCCCGCTGGAGCAACCAATTCTTAGTCCATGAACTCCTCCTCACCCTGTTCACAGACTGAACTCGGGTTACAGTGTTAACTGCAACACCAAGCCCAAAGCCAGCACGAGCTCGAGAACGAGAACGCACTTCAAACATGGTTTTAAACCGGTCGGCTGGTCAGAACGCACTCAAACAGAACGCACCGTGGAACAGCAAGGCCTGAGAAGAACGACCTGAAAAACAGTAAACGAACGGCCAAGAAGGCACTGCAAAGCAGTAACGACCTGACTGCACGCACTGAATCACAAATACAAACCCACAAGCACAAACTGAACACCAGGAAACGATCTGCAAAGCACGGAGACTGAAAAGCGCGAATCGACTCTCACCAAACTTTTACTAACACGTGGTAACACGAAATCAGCAAAAGCAGCCCAAGGGGTGGCGCCATTAGATTTGTTCGGCCCTTTTATAGCGCGTCGTATGTTTTGTACGTGCCGTCGTTTTCTTGCCCTCTGATGGTGTGTGGCCAAGACTGATGAAAAACACTTTCATCGGATTTCCGATGGTCAAATCCATCGGACGAAAATCCATAGGTTATCCGATCGTGTGTACAGGGCTTAACTGTTGAAAGCTCTTCTCTCCTCACACACCGTTTCCAGTGTAAGGAGAGAAGAGCCAGGAGCAGTGAGTTACAGATCTATGTTTAGTAGTGTCTGCACCAACACCACATCTGTCCCATCGCCCCCCCCCCAATTGTCATCTGTCACCCAGTCACCCCATAAGTGCACCTGTCACATAAGAGACTGCCATCATTGACCATCAGCGGTGCAACTGTCACCCATCAGTGACCTGCCCTGTCACCCGTCACCCATCAGTGACCGTGCCCTGTCACCCATCAGTGACCATACCCTGTCACTCATCAGTGACCGTACCCTGTCACCCGTCACCCATCAGTGACCGTACCCTGTCACACATCACATGTCACATAAGAGACTGCCATCAGTGACCATCAGCGGTGCAACCGTCACCCATCAGGGACCGTGCCCTGTCACCCGTCACCCATGTCCAAAAGAGTATATACCAGTGAGGAGGCGTTCCAGATCCTCTCCATGACCGATGAGAGCACCGGGGAGTTCTCATCAGATTCCAATTCTGATTCCGAATCAAATTCGGAATTTGAACCGATCGAATACAGTAACGATTCAGATGAAGAATGGGTCCCTCCTAAAAGGGCACGGCACTCTGGAAACCAGGCAGCCGCCAGCAACCAGGATTATATTTCCAGGCCCAGTACCAGCGCTGCCACCAGCAATAGGCCCTGGGAACAAAGGCCCTGTACCAGCACTGCCGCCAGCAATAGGCCCCAGGAACAAAGGCCCAGTACCAGTGCTGCCGCCAGCCAAAGGCCCCAGGAACAAAGGCCCAGTACCAGTGCTGCCCCCAGCCAAAGGCCCCAGGAACAAAGGCCCAGTACCAGTGCTGCCGCCAGCCAAAGGCCACAGGAACAAAGGCCCAGTACCAGTGCTGCCGCCAGCCAAAGGCCCCAGGAACAAAGGCCCAGTACCAGTGCTGCCACCAGCCAAAGGCCCCAGGAACAAAGGCCCAGTACCAGTGCTGCCCCCAGCCAAAGGCCCCACGAACAAAGGCCCAGTACCAGTGCTGCCGCCAGCCAAAGGCCCCAGGAACAAAGGCCCAGTACCTGTGCTGCCGCCATCGAAAGGCCCCGCGAACAAATGCCCAGGGCCAGTACCGGTGCTGCCACATCACACCTGAGTACCAACACAGGAAATTTAACTCCCCCAACTACTGGAGTGTCACGTCCCCCAAGAGCCAGGGCTACATACATGCCAGATGGTCTTGCCAACCCAACATGGCTGCCTTTCAACTTGGGATCACCAATTATTCCCCCTTTCACAGCACAGCCAGGTGTTCAGGCCAACATCCAAAATTTGAGATTTATTATTTTCAACTTTTTTTTCCCGACACTATTCTGCAGTTCATTGTGGACCAGACAAACTTATATGCCCAGCAGTATATTGCCAACAACCCCCAATCATCTTATGCCCATCCATTTGAGTGGAGAGATTTGAATTTGGAGGAGTTAAAATTGTTTATGGGCCTCACCATAAACATGGGGCTTACAAAAAAAATCAAGGACATGCCTATTGGTCCATCAAACCCATCTACCACATGCCCATTGTGAGGGGGTTAGCTCGGCAGCGGGTGTGTGTGACCCCCGGGATGGGCTCCCCACACAAAAACAGGCCCAGCAAACGGAGGTTGTGGTTTTCAAAATCAAAAAAAAGGTGCGGTTTATTTTCTATTTACAGTGACAAAACACAGCAAAGCCAAAAGAAACATATAAACAAAATAAATCCTGGTCAACTTGACCTCTGACTAAACATACAGGTTTCCTAACTAACAACTGGGATCAGCCTAGTGCTGTCCTAGTCCCTAAGTCCCTGGTTTTAAATGTCCAAGCAAATAGCCACACAGGCTTTTTCTCACCGCACAGGGGTTCACTCTCCCTAGACAGTCCACACAGGTCTGGTTCCAGGCATGAGCTAACATCTAATGAAGCTGGGAGTTCTTATAGAGGCCTAAATGAGCTGACAAGCTTCAGCTGGCCTCATCAACTCCCTGCCTGCACGACGCCCAGCCCTCTCCCTAGAGGTATGAGTCATCCATGAGCCCACTAGCCTTAGCTGGGCTTATACAACTCTCCACCTAGTTGTATAAGTCGTTGTAAAGCCTGAATCTGGGCGAAATATATCTACCCCCCTGGATGCAACCAGGTGACTTTACCTTCCTGCTGTCACATACCCCCCCCTCTTGTTTTAACCTCGGGGTTGGAACACCAGCAATCAGGCATTCATGTACTCGAGACAAAGCATCCACATTCCCCATTTGAACGCCAGGGCGATGCTTTACTGTGAAGTTGAATTCCTGGAGGGCCAGGAACCACCTATTCACTCTTCTATTTGTTTCCTTGTTTTGAGCCATCCACTTTAACGGAGCGTGATCCGTAACCATGTCAAAGTGCCTACCTAGCAGGTAGTACCGAAGGGAATCTAGAGCCCACTTCACCGCTAAACACTCCTTTTCAACGGTGGCGTAATTTACCTCATGGGACTTCAACTTCCTGCTGAGGTAAATGACTGGGTGCTCTTCCCCGTTCCAGACCTGGGACAATACTGCTCCTAACCCCACATCTGACGCATCACTTTGTACGACAAAGTCTTTAGAGAAGTCGGGTGAGTACAACACTGGCTGGCTACTGTGAGGGGGTTAACTCGGTAGCGGGTGTGTGTGACCCCCTGGTTGGGCTCCCCACACAAAAACAGGGCCAGCAGACGGAGGTTGTGGTTTTCAAAATCAAAAGGTGCGGTTTATTTCTCTATGTACAGTGACAAAAACACAGCAAAGCCAAAAAGAAACAAACAAAATAAATCCTGGTCAGTTTGACCTCTGACTAAACATGCAGGTTTCCTAAACTAACAACTGGGATCAGCCTGGTGCTGTCCTAGTCCCTAAGTCCCTGGTTTAGTAAAAGTCCAAACAAATAGCCACACAGGCTTTGCCTCACCGCACAGGGGTTCACTCTCCCTAGACAGTCCACACAGGTCTGGTTCCAGGCATGAGCTAACATCTAATGAAGCTGGGAGTTCTTATAGAGGCCTAAATGAGCTGACAAGCTTCAGCTGGTCTCATCAACTCCCTGTCTGCACGACGCCCAGCCCTCTCCCTAGAGGTATGAGTCATCCATGAGCCCACTAGCCTTATACAACTCTCCACCTAGTTGTATAAGTCGGCGTAAAGCCTGAATCTGGGCGAAATATATCTACCCCCCTGGATGCAACCAGGTGACTTTACCTTCCTGCTGTCACATACCCCCCCCTCTTGTTTTAACCTCGGGGTTGGAACACCAGCAATCAGGCATTCATGTACTCGAGACAAAGCATCCACATTCCCCATTTGAACGCCAGGGCGATGCTTTACTGTGAAGTTGAATTCCTGGAGGGCCAGGAACCACCTATTCACTCTTCTATTTGTTTCCTTGTTTTGAGCCATCCACTTTAACGGAGCGTGATCCGTAACCATGTCAAAGTGCCTACCTAGCAGGTAGTACCGAAGGGAATCTAGAGCCCACTTCACCGCTAAACACTCCTTTTCAACGGTGGCGTAATTTACCTCATGGGACTTCAACTTCCTGCTGAGGTAAATGACTGGGTGCTCTTCCCCGTTCCAGACCTGGGACAATACTGCTCCTAACCCCACATCTGACGCATCACTTTGTACGACAAAGTCTTTAGAGAAGTCGGGTGAGTACAACACTGGCTGGCTACATAAGGCTTGTTTCAAGAATTGGAATGCTGCCTCAGCCTCGGGGGTCCATTTAATCATGACCGACCCTTTCCCTTTCGTCAGGTTGTCTGACCTTGTAATTCACTTCGCTCACTTTTTCCATTATCTCGTAGGGGCCTTGCCATTTGGCAAGGAATTTACTTTCAACCGTAGGGACAAGTACCAATATCCTATCCCCCGGGGAAAAGGTACGGGTCTTGGCTCCACGGTTGTACACTCTCTGCTGTGCCAACTGCGCTTGGGCCAAATGTTCCTTCACGATGGGCATTACCTGTGCAATTCGATCTTGCATCAGGGCGACATGCTCAATCACACTCCTGTGGGGAGAACTCTCACTTTCCCAAGTTTCCTTGGCAATATCCAACAGCCCTCTTGGGTGTCTCCCATACAGTAACTCAAAGGGGGAGAATCCCGTAGAGGATTGGGGCACCTCCCTAATAGCAAACATCAAATAAGGAAGTAGACAGTCCCAATCCTTTCCATCTCTATCCACCACTTTCTTCAACATTTGTTTTAGGGTTTTGTTGAATCTTTCAACCAGCCCATCGGTTTGGGGGTGATACACAGATGTACGCAATTGCGTCACTTTGAGCAATTTACACAGCTCTTTCATAACCCGGGACATAAAGGGTGTACCTTGGTCCGTAAGCAGTTCTTTACAAATACCCACCCGGCTAAAAACAAGAGATAGCTCTTTGGCTATGGTTTTGGCCGAGGTATTTCTGAGAGGGATCGCTTCTGGATAACGGGTGGCATAGTCCATTATAACCAATATGTACTGGTGCCCCCTAGCGGACTTGATTATAGGACCTACCAAATCCATTGCGATTCTCTCAAACGGGACCTCAATGATGGGTAGAGGGACCAGCGGGCTACGGAAATGTGGCATCGGGGCCGACCTCTGACACACAGGGCAGGAGGAACAATAATTTTCTATGTCCTTCATCACCCCAGGCCAATAGAATCTCTGTAATACCCTCTCTCGGGTTTTCTCTGTCCCCAGATGACCTCCAAGAATGTGCCCATGGGCCAACTCCAACACCAACTTCCTGTAAGGTTTGGGCACCACCAGCTGCTCAACGGTTTCTTCTGCCCTTTTTGCCACCCGATACAGTAGGTCCTTCTCTACGCTGAAGTATGGGTAAGTGCAGGTATTATCTGGGTTCACTAACTCGCCATCTATTTCCACTACGTTTTCCCGTGCCTTTATTAGGGCGGGGTCTTTTAACTGTTCTGTGGCAAAATTTTCCCTGTGAACCTCCAGATCAGAAAACTCCACAGACGGTAGGTTTTCGTCTGAGGAGGTGGGCTCCTCTCCAGTTTCTTGAGTCTCCCCTGCAAATACTGACAAGGGAAATTCTGGAGAGTCCTCACCACTCTCAGAGGAGTTCTGGCTATCACATTCCTGGTACATAGGGGCACCAGTGGGGGGCTCAGGATCATCCCACAGTTCCCAGAACTTCGGAAAATCCCTTCCCACAATGGCGTCATGCGGTAACTGAGATACTAAGCCCACTGGATGAGAGAGGGTACCTTTGGGGGTCTCGAAACACACTGTAGTCACTGGATACTCTCGGGTGTCCCCATGCACACAAATAACAGCTACCTTGCTATTCCCAGAGACCTCTGTTTTAACTAATTCAGCCTTTATCAGGGTCACAAGGCTACCTGAATCCAGTAATACCACAACATTTCTACCATTAATACACATTTTGCATAAATGTTTCTCAGTTCCTCGAATGGCAGTGCATGCGACTGTCGCACACAGCGACTGACGTCTGCCCGTCAGAAAGTCACACTGCATGGGTTCCTCCACAACCGGGCAATTGGCTGCAATATGTCCCGCTTGCCGGCAGCGGTAGCAAACGATCCTTCTTGCGGCCTCTTGAGCCGCTGATTTCCCAGGCTGTTCTCGCCAAACTTGGGGTAGAGCTCCCACCCTCTCACTCTCTCCACCCTCACCCCTTGGAATCCTCTTATCCGCCCCTGGGGATGGTCTGGTCTTAGGGTGGAAAGTCCGAGTGTCTCTGGAAGAGGCCGTCAGGTTCTCTGTAGCCAAGTATTTCTCTACACGATCCACAAGACCACCGGCCGTCTCTGGGTCTCCATGGCTTACCCACTTTTGGATGGCAGTAGGAAGAGCTCTCAAAAACCGATCCATTACAACACGTTCCACAATCTCTGGTGCGGACAAAGTCTCTGGCTGTAGCCACTTCCTGCTCAGGTGAATGAGATCATACATTTGAGACCTGGGGGGTTTTCCAAGCTGGAAAGTCCAGTTATGCACACGCTGAGCCCGGACAGCCAGGGTGACACCCAGCCTTGCCAATATTTCAGCTTTTAGCATCACATAGTCTTTTGCTTGGTCAGGCTCTAGGTCATAGTAAGCCTTCTGCGATTCACCAGTTAACAGAGGAGCCACCAGTCCAGCCCACTGCTCCTCAGGCCACTTTTCTCTTTCAGCAGTCCTTTCAAATGTGGTCAAAAATACCTCTGGATCATCCTCTCCAGTCATTTTTGTCAATAAACGACTCACCCCAAAGGACGCGGTATTAGTGGGACGGCTTTCCTCACTGGTCTGCGGACGTTGCTGCATTACTGCTTCCATTTGTTGTAGTCTCTGCTCTTGCTTCTGTAACAGGTCTATGAAGCGGGCCTCAGATTGCTGCTGGGCTTGTTGATGAGCTTGCTGCTGGGCTGCAAGGCTCCTTTGCAAACCTGCATTTGTCTGCTGTTGATTGGCATTTGCTAGAGCCAGCTGTTTCAGTATCTCCTCCATGCTGGCTTAAAAAAAACTGCCACTGGTTCTCCACCAACTGTGAGGGGGTTAACTCGGTAGCGGGTGTGTGTGACCCCCTGGTTGGGCTCCCCACACAAAAACAGGGCCAGCAGACGGAGGTTGTGGTTTTCAAAATCAAAAGGTGCGGTTTATTTCTCTATGTACAGTGACAAAAACACAGCAAAGCCAAAAAGAAACAAACAAAATAAATCCTGGTCAGTTTGACCTCTGACTAAACATGCAGGTTTCCTAAACTAACAACTGGGATCAGCCTGGTGCTGTCCTAGTCCCTAAGTCCCTGGTTTAGTAAAAGTCCAAACAAATAGCCACACAGGCTTTGCCTCACCGCACAGGGGTTCACTCTCCCTAGACAGTCCACACAGGTCTGGTTCCAGGCATGAGCTAACATCTAATGAAGCTGGGAGTTCTTATAGAGGCCTAAATGAGCTGACAAGCTTCAGCTGGTCTCATCAACTCCCTGTCTGCACGACGCCCAGCCCTCTCCCTAGAGGTATGAGTCATCCATGAGCCCACTAGCCTTATACAACTCTCCACCTAGTTGTATAAGTCGGCGTAAAGCCTGAATCTGGGCGAAATATATCTACCCCCCTGGATGCAACCAGGTGACTTTACCTTCCTGCTGTCACACTACATAAGGCTTGTTTCAAGAATTGGAATGCTGCCTCAGCCTCGGGGGTCCATTTAATCATGACCGACCCTTTCCCCTTCGTTAGGTTGGTTAGGGGCACAGCCTTAGAAGCAAAGTGGGGAATGAATCGCCGATAATACCCAGCGATTCCCAGAAAGGCTCGTACCTGCTTCTTGCTGTTGGGACGTGGCCAACTCTGGATGGCCTCGACTTTGTTGAGTTGGGGTTTTATTACTCCCCTCCCAATGGTGTACCCAAGATATTTGGCCTCCTCCTGCCCAATGGTACACTTCTTGGGGTTAGCCGTAAACCCCGCTTCCCGAACAGAGTCCAGGACTGCTTGCACTTTTGGCAGATGTGAGGCCCAATCTGTGCTATGGACAATTACGTCATCCAGGTAAGCCGCAGCATACTTCCGATGGGGCCTCAGCATCTGGTCCATTTTCCGCTGGAATGTGGCCGGCGCATTCTGTAACCCGAACGGCATTCTTTTATATTGGAACGCCCCGTCTGGGGTTACAAATGCGGTTTTCTCTTTGGCCAATTTGGCCAGGGGGATTTGCCAATACCCTTTTGTGAGGTCAAGAGTCGTCATGTATCGGGCTGTTCCCAGCCGGTCGATCAACTCATCTATACGTGGCATGGGGTAGGTGTCAAATTTTGTAACTTTGTTCAACTGACGAAAATCGTTACAAAATCGCCAGCTCCCATCCGGTTTAGGCACCAACACAATGGGACTAGACCAATCACTTTGGGACTCCTCTATCACCCCTAAGTTCAGCATTTTCTGTACTTCCTCCCGTATTGCCTCCCGTCGGGCCTCTGGGATCCGATAGGGTTTTAACTTCACCCTTTCACCGGGCGGGGTAATGATGTCATGCTCTACCCCAAATGTTTGTCCCGGCAGCTCAGAGAATACCTCCTTGTTGCGAAGCACAAACTCCTTAACCTCCTGTTGTTGGGGTTGTGACAAGGTGGCTGCTATTCCAACCTCAGGAATCACGCAACCAGTTTGAGCTGGTGACCAAGTGTCTGCGACTAGGGACTCTCTATCCCTCCAGGCTTTCAACAGATTAACGTGATAGATCTGTTCGGGCTTTCGCCTTCCTGGTTGTCTGACCTTGTAATTCACTTCACTCACTTTTTCCATTATCTCGTAGGGGCCTTGCCATTTGGCAAGGAATTTACTTTCAACTGTAGGGACAAGTACCAGTATCCTATCCCCCGGGGAAAAGGTACGGGTCTTGGCTCCACGGTTGTACACTCTCTGCTGTGCTAACTGCGCTTGGGCCAAATGTTCCTTCACGATGGGCATTACCTGTGCAATTCGGTCTTGCATCAGGGCGACATGCTCAATCACACTCCTGTGGGGAGAACTCTCACTTTCCCAAGTTTCCTTGGCAATATCCAACAGCCCTCTTGGGTGTCTCCCATACAGTAACTCAAAGGGGGAGAATCCCGTAGAGGATTGGGGCACCTCCCTAATAGCAAACATCAGATAAGGAAGTAGACAGTCCCAATCCTTTCCATCTCTATCCACCACTTTCTTCAACATTTGTTTTAGGGTTTTGTTGAATCTTTCAACCAGCCCATCGGTTTGGGGGTGATACACAGATGTACGTAATTGCGTCACTTTGAACAATTTACACAGCTCCTTCATAACCCGGGACATAAAGGGTGTACCTTGGTCCGTAAGCAGTTCTTTACAAATACCCACCCGGCTAAACACAAGAGATAGCTCTTTGGCTATGGTTTTGGCCGAGGTATTTCGGAGAGGGATCGCTTCTGGATAACGGGTGGCATAGTCCATTATAACTAATATGTACTGGTGCCCCCTAGCGGACTTGATTATAGGACCTACCAAATCCATGGCGATCCTCTCAAACGGGACCTCAATGATGGGTAGAGGGACCAGCGGGCTACGGAAATGTGGCATCGGGCCGACCTCTGACACACAGGGCAGGAGGAACAATAATTTTCTATGTCCTTCATCACCCCCGGCCAATAGAATCTCTGTAATACCCTCTCTCGGGTTTTCTCTGTCCCCAGATGACCTCCAAGAATGTGCCCATGGGCCAACTCCAACACCAACTTCCTGTAAGGTTTGGGCACCACAAGCTGCTCAACGGTTTCTTCTGCCCTTTTTGCCACCCGATACAGTAGGTCCTTCTCTACGCTGAAGTATGGGTAAGTGCAGGTATTATCTGGGTTCACTAACTCGCCATCTATTTTCACTACGTTTTCGCGTGCCTTTATTAGGGCGGGGTCTTTCAACTGTTCTGTGGCAAAGTTTTCCCTGTGAACCTCAAGATCAGAAAACTCCACAGACGGTAGGTTTTCGTCTGAGGAGGTGGGCTCCTCTCCAGTTTCTTGAGTCTCCCCTGCCAATACTGATAAGGGAAATTCCGGAGAGTCCTCACCACTCTCAGGGGAGTTCTGGCTATCACATTCCTGGTACATAGGGGCACCAGTGGGGGGCTCAGGATCATCCCACAGTTCCCAGAACTTCGGAAAATCCCTTCCCACAATGGCGTCATACGGTAACTGAGATACTAAGCCCACTGGATGAGAGAGGGTACCTTTGGGGGTCTCGAAACACACTGTAGTCACTGGATACTCTCGGGTGTCCCCATGCACACAAATAACAGCTACCTTGCTATTCCCAGAGACCTCTGTTTTAACTAACTCAGCCTTTATCAGGGTCACAAGGCTACCTGAATCCAGCAATACCACAACATTTCTACCATTAACACACATTTTGCATAAATGTTTCTCAATTCCTCGAATGGCAGTGCATGCGACTGTCGCACACAGCGACTGACGTCTGCCCGTCAGAAAGTCACACTGCATGGGTTCCTCCACAACCGGGCAATTGGCTGCAATATGTCCCGCTTGCCGGCAGCGGTAGCAAACGATCCTTCTTGCCGCCTCTTGAGCCGCTGATTTCCCAGGCTGTTCTCGCCAAACTTGGGGTAGAGCTCCCACCCTCTCACTCTCTCCACCCTTACCCCTTGGAATCCTCTTATCCGCCCCTGGGGATGGTCTGGTCTTAGGGTGGAAAGTCCGAGTGTCTCTGGAAGAGGCCGTCAGGTTCTCTGTAGCCAAGTATTTCTCCACACGATCCACAAGACCATCGGCCGTCTCTGGGTCTCCATGGCTTACCCACTTTTGGATGGCAGTAGGAAGAGCTCTCAAAAACCGATCCATTACAACACGTTCCACAATCTTTGGTGCGGACAAAGTCTCTGGCTGTAGCCACTTTCTGCTCAGGTGAATGAGATCATACATTTGAGACCTGGGGGGTTTTCCAAGCTGGAAAGTCCAGTTATGCACACGCTGAGCCCGGACAGCCTGGGTGACACCCAGCCTTGCCAATATCTCAGCTTTTAGCATCACATAGTCTTTTGCTTGGTCAGGCTCTAGGTCATAGTAAGCCTTCTGCGATTCACCAGTTAACAGAGGAGCCACCAGTCCAGCCCACTGCTCCTCAGGCCACTTTTCTCTTTCAGCAGTCCTTTCAAATGTGGTCAAAAATACCTCTGGATCATCCTCTCCAGTCATTTTTGTCAATAAACGACTCACCCCAAAGGACGCGGTATTAGTGGGACGGCTTTCCTCACTGGTCTGCGGACGTTGCTGCATTACTGCTTCCATTTGTTGTAGTCTCTGCTCTTGCTTCTGTAACAGGTCTATGAAGCGGGCCTCAGATTGCTGCTGGGCTTGTTGCTGAGCTTCCAGACTCTGTTGGTGAGCTTGCTGCTGGGCTGCAAGGCTCTGTTGATGAGCTTGCTGCTGGGCTGCGAAGTTCTGTTGTTGAGCTGCAAGGCTCTTTTGCAAACCTGCATTTGTCTGCTGTTGATTGGCATTTGCTAGAGCCAGCTGCTTCAGTATCTCCTCCATGCTGGCTTAAAAAAAACTGCCACTGGTTCTCCACCAACTGTGAGGGGGTTAGCTCGGCAGCGGGTGTGTGTGACCCCCGGGATGGGCTCCCCACACAAAAACAGGCCCAGCAAACGGAGGTTGTGGTTTTCAAAATCAAAAAAAAGGTGCGGTTTATTTTCTATTTACAGTGACAAAACACAGCAAAGCCAAAAGAAACATATAAACAAAATAAATCCTGGTCAACTTGACCTCTGACTAAACATACAGGTTTCCTAACTAACAACTGGGATCAGCCTAGTGCTGTCCTAGTCCCTAAGTCCCTGGTTTTAAATGTCCAAGCAAATAGCCACACAGGCTTTTTCTCACCGCACAGGGGTTCACTCTCCCTAGACAGTCCACACAGGTCTGGTTCCAGGCATGAGCTAACATCTAATGAAGCTGGGAGTTCTTATAGAGGCCTAAATGAGCTGACAAGCTTCAGCTGGCCTCATCAACTCCCTGCCTGCACGACGCCCAGCCCTCTCCCTAGAGGTATGAGTCATCCATGAGCCCACTAGCCTTAGCTGGGCTTATACAACTCTCCACCTAGTTGTATAAGTCGGCGTAAAGCCTGAATCTGGGCGAAATATATCTACCCCCCTGGATGCAACCAGGTGACTTTACCTTCCTGCTGTCACACCATGTATTCTTACGTAATGCCCAGGACCCGATATGAGATGATAATGAGATTCTTTCATTTTAATGACAACACCCAGTGCCCTCCCCGCAATCATCCAGATTCCGATAAGCTGTATAAACTTCGCCCACTGATAAATTTCCTTTCCGAACGATTTTCAGAACTCTATGTCCCCGAGAAACATATATGTGTGGATGAGTCCCTGGTACCCTTTTCAGGCCGGCTAGGAATAAAACAATATATTCCTAGCAAAAAGGCCAAATATGGAGTAAAATTTTACAAACTATGTGAGAGAGCCACGGGATATCTTTATGCGTTCCGCATATATGAAGGAAGAGATTCCCACCTCCAGCCCCCTGAGTGCCCGGCCTACATGGCCACAGCTGGAAAAATTGTATGGGACCTTGCTTACCCACTTCTAAAAAAAGGATATCATATATACCTTGACAAATTTTATACCAGCCTGCCGCTTTTCAGACACTTGTTCCTCGAAAAAACCCTGGCCTGCGGAACCTCCAGGAAAAATAGGAAGGGCTTCCCACAATCAATTGTGAACAAAAATCTGCAAAGGGGGGAAAGAGCAACACTGAGGTGCGATGAAGTGCTGGCCTTGAGGTGGAAGAATAACATGGACGTGCACATGATGTCCACCATTCATGATGACACTGCAGTTGTAGTTCAGCGAAGACGACGAGGTCCCATTGAAAAGCCGACATGTGTCCAGGACTATAATCTCTACATGGGGGGGGGGTGGATTTCAATGACCAAATAATTCAGCCCTATTTGTCCATTAGGAGGTCCCGATTCTGGTACAAGAAGGTAGCAATTTATCTGATCCATTTGGCCATTTATAATTCCTACATAGTCTACACCAAATCCACAGACAACCCAGCCCCCTTCCTACTATTCTCAGAAGAATTTGTCACGTGCCTCATCTATCAACTAAGAACCCCCCCAGAAAACCTTCGCTCTGATGCTGTTAGCAGACTTTATGAACTGCACTTCTCGTACAGCATCCCACCATCCGAAGCAGGCCGAAGACGGCAAAAAAGATGTCGCGTGTGCAGCAAAGGAGGACTTCGAAAAGATACCAGCTACCATTGTCCCTGGTGTCCCTCCCAACCTGGCCTTTGCATTGGTGAATGCTTTGAATTTTATCACACATGCCTAAAATATTAGCCCATATTTTTAAACATTCCCCCCCCCCCATTTTCATAATCTGTGCTGACCATTTTCCATGCTTCCCCAAATAACCATGCCACTGCCTTCCATGTGAACTGACCCTGGCCTGCTTTTTGACTATGCCTCTGTCTACTGTTTGGACTGCTTCCACGTAAACTGACCCTGGCCTGTTTTGTGACTATGCCTCTGCCTACCGTTTGGACTGCTTCCACGTGAACTGACCCTGGCCTGTTTTGTGATTATGCCTCTGCCTATCATTTGGACTGCTTCCACGTGAACTGACCCTGGCCTGTTTTGTGATTATGCCTCTGCCTACCGTTTGGACTGCTTCCACGTGAACTGACCCTGGCCTGTTTTGTGACTATGCTTCTGCCTACCGATTGGACTGCTTGCACGTGAACTGACCCTGGCCTGTTTTATGGACTATGCTTTTGCCTACCGCTTGGACTGATCTGTTGCCCTGCTACTGTAGTACACAGGGGTCTCACATATGTGAGGGGCTCCAGAATATTTTTTCTGGATGGAGAAAACTATTTTTTTTGTTTTCTCCGGGTTTAATTTCCGGATTATGGTCTGGAGTCCGGAGGCTTCATAGTGATGTGGGTGGTTCAAAGCCTCTACCCCTGTGCCCCTGTGCACAGGTCTTACCAGATTGTCGCCCTCAGCCTGCTGCTGACTTATTGCCCTCATGCCTTTGCCTGCTGCATGAATGGACCACACCACTGCCTGCTACCTGGACTATGCAAATATTTAGCTGTAGCAAGAGGCAGTATGTTTATGAAGGGCTGGAGAGCGGTACAATAATGAGTGTCTGCAGGTAACGGTGAACCAGGACCAATTATATGGCTGTGCTGGCTGTCTCTGCCTGGACAATTTCTATGGACAAATGCTTTGGCTGTGCTGACAATATCCTTGTGCTGACCATAGACAATATTCCTGCCTGCTGCCTGGATAATTACTATTGCTGTCGCTAAGCACATCCCTGACTGCTGCCTGGACCAGTGCTCTCTTCTATGGACACTACTAAAAGCACAGGTAATACTTATTTTTTACCCTTTCCGCAATAGAACTTATTTTGGATTGTAATTCTTGGTATGTACATGCTATGTGTTAGAAATATGTAGGGCCTTCAAAAATGATAGGTTGCCAGGAAATTATATATGTAATGTATGCTCCTAGAACGCCTGATGGTGCTACTTGAATGTTGGGCCTTTGTATGTGGCCAGGCTGTGTAAAAGTCCCACACATGTGGTATCCCCATACTCAGGAGGAGTAGCAGAATGTATTTTGGGGTGTCATTTTTGCTATGTGTTGGAAATATCTTATAAATGGACAACTTTGTGTAAATAAAATGCGTTTTCATTTTTTTCCACATTTTCCAAAAACTTCTGGAAAAAAAAATAACCGTTCAAAAGACTCATTATGCCTCATAGATTATATGTTGGGGTGTTAGCTTTCCAAAATGGGGTCATTTTGTGGGCAATTCCATTGTCCTGGTTCTCCAGGGCCTTCAAAAGTGTAAAAGGTGGTTGAGAAATGAGATGTGCAATTTATGCTCGTAGATCGCCTGATGGTGCTACTTTAATTTTGGGCCTTTGTATGTGGCCAGGCTGTGTAAAAGTCGCACACATGTGGTATCCCCATACTCAAGAGGAGTAGTAGAATGTATTTTGGGGTGTCATTTTTGCTATGTATTTGCTATGTGTTGGAAATATCTTATAAATGGACAACTTTGTGTAAATAAAATGCATTTGCATTTTTTTTTCCACATTTTCCAAAAACTTCTGGAAAAAAAATAACCGTTCAAAAGACTCATTATGCCTCATAGATTATATGTTGGGGTGTTAGCTTTCCAAAATGGGGTCATTTTGTGGGCAATTCCATTGTCCTGGTTCTCCAGGGCCTTCAAAAGTGTAAACGGTGGTTGAGAAATGAGATGTGCAATTTATGCTCGTAGATCGCCTGATGGTGCTACTTCAATGTTGGGCCTTTGTATGTGGCCAGACTGTGTAAAAGTCCCACACATGTGGTATCCCCATACTCAGGAGGAGTAGCAGAATGTATTTTGGGGTGTCATTTTTGCCATGTATCTGCTATGTGTTGGAAATATCTTATAAATGGACAACTTTGTGTAAATAAAAATCGTTTTAATTTTTTTTCTACATATTCCAAAAACTTCTGGAAAAAAAATAACCGTTCAAAAGACTCATTATGCCTCATAGATTATATGTTGGGGTGTTAGCTTTCCAAAATGGGGTCATTTTGTGGGCAATTCCATTGTCCTGGTTCTCCAGGGCCTTCAAAAGTGTAAACGGTGGTTGAGAAATGAGATGTGCAATTTATGCTCGTAGATCGCCTGATGGTGCTACTTCAATGATGGGCCTTTGTATGTGGCCAGGCTGTGTAAAAGTTCCACACATGTGGTATCCCCATACTCAGGAGGAGTAGCAGAATGTATTTTGTGGTGTAATTTGTTGTATGCATATGCTCTGTGAGAGAAATAACCAGTTAATATGACACTTTAAAAAAAAAAAAAAATCTTCATTTTGCAAAGAATTGTGGGAAAAAAATACAACTTAAAAACACTCACCATGCTACTTACTTAATACCTTGGAATGTCTACTTTCTAAAAAGGGGTCATTTGGGGGGTATTTGTACTTTTATGACTTGTTAGTATCTCAAGAAATTAGATAGGCCGTCAGTACTTCAGGTGTGATCAGATTAATCAATTTTCAGGGATTGGCACCATAGTTAGTAGACTCTAACTTTCACAAAGACCAAATAATATACACTAATTTGGGTTATTTTTACCAAAGATATGTAGCAGTATAAATTTTGGCCAAAATTTATGAAGAAAACTTACTAATTTGCTAGCTTTTATGACAGAAACAAAGAAAAAGGCATTTTTTTTTTTATTTATAGCACAAAAAATAAAAAACCCACTAGTGATTAAATACCACCAAAAGAAAGCTCCTGAAATCGGCAAAAGTAGTGCAGGAACTACATTTGCAAATCGGTACAGCGCCGCAAAATCGGTGTCACACCGATTGGAACAGTGACATTGCCACCAATAGGCTGCGACTTGTCATGCGATTTGATCTCTCAAATCGCATGACAAATCGCTCCAATGTGAACCCAGGCTGAAGTGCGTTGCAATAAAATGGAACATACAGTATCTCACAAAAATGAGTACACCCCTCACATATTTGTAAATATTTTATTATATCTTTTCATGTGACAACACCGAAGAAATTACACCTTGCTACAATGTAAAGTAGTGATTGTACACCTTGTATAACAGTGTAAATTTGCTGTCCCTTCAAAATAACTCAACACACAGCCATTGATGTCTAAACTGCTGGAAACAAAAGTGAGTACACCCCTAAGTGAAAATGTCCAAATTGGGCCCAAAGTGTCAATATTTTGTGTGGCCACCATTATTTTCCAGCACTGCCTTAACCCTCTTGGGCATGGAGTTCAGCAGAGCTTCACAGGTTGCCACTGGAGTCCTCTTCCACTCCTCCATGACGACATCACGGAGCTGGTGGATGTTAGAGACCTTGCGCTCCTCCACCTTCCCTTTGAGGATGCCCCACAGATGCTCAATAGGGTTTAGGTCTGGAGACATGCTTGGCCAGTCCATCACCTTTACCCTCAGCTTCTTTAGCAAGGCAGTGGTCGTCTTGGAGGTATATGCATTTGTGTGAGACCCCACTGCACTGGGCTTTTTTCCATGGGGCCGCATTTATGTGTATCTCCCTTTGTGCTGGGAGCGAGCCATCAAGCCCGCTCCCAGCACAGAGACTGGGGTCTCAACGAGAGCCCTGAGCCCCGTACTAACGATCGGGAACCCGGAACTCTCAATTTTGGGTCACCTGGTTGCTGTGGTAGCCTCTGATTGGCTACCACAGTGATCAGTCATTGTGAAGCCCAACCCTGTGTTTTTCTCTCTCTCTCTCTGTGTGAATGGAGAGGAAAGATACAATGTTTTTCTCTCCCTGCAGAAAAATGGAAAATTGTATCATACTTACCAGTAATTTTCCTTTCCTGGTGCCTATCCATGGCAGCATACCTGTGATAGAGCTCCGCCTCGACTCCTCCTTCAGGACTAGTGAATAGCATAAATTAAAGGCATAGTCCCTCCCCCAACATTCTCTGTAATATAGAATACCGAGGGTGGGAGCGTATGCTGCCATGGATAGGCACCAGGTAAGGAAAATTACTGGTATGTATGATACAATTTTCAGTTTTCCTGGTGCCTCCATGGCAGCATACCTGTGATAAATAACTAGCTGACATGGGTGGGATAATGCTTAACAATAAATGTTTAATTAGAAGAGGACATAGCAGCCTGAACTGCCCTCCTTCCAAACTCAACAGTCGTGAGCGCTCCTGGATCAATATGGTAGTGTCTGAGGAACGTGTATGGTGAGAAGACCTGGTGGCGGCCCTGCACACCGTCTCCAACGAAACATTAGCCCTTGCTGCCCAGGAAGCTGAGACTGCCCTTGTAGAATGAGCATTCACTCGGGATGGAGGCTCCATATTCTTCACCCTGTAGGCCTTCTGGATTAACTTTACAACCCAAGATGCCAGAGTTCTGATGGAAGCTTCTTTGCCCCTGTATTTATCGAACGGTACGATGAAAAGTCTCTCAGAATTTCTGAAGGGGCCGGTGGCTTCTAGGTAGGCCCTGAGCACTCTGGATACATCCAGTTTGTGACAAGACTCTGAATCCGTGTCTGTAAACACTGGTAGTGCCCAGGGTTCCAACAGGTGGCTTGGAGTAGCAACCTTTGGTGTGAACCCCCGAAGGGGACGAAGTTCCACTCTGTCTGGGAAGAAGGAGATGTGGTCGTCACCTATCCCTAAAGAGTGAAGTTCCGAGATTCTTCTGCCAGATGTAATGGCTAGCAGGAAAGCCGTCTTTAGTGTCAGGTTCCATATTGTTAATTGTTCCACTGGAGCAAAGGGATGGACAGATAGAACTTCCAGGACTAGGGACAGATCCCACTTAGGAAATGATCGTCTGACAGGAGGGCGAATCTTCAATATACCTCTGAGGAAAGTGACTACTGAGGGATCCTCCATCCATCTCTTATTTGAGCAGCAGAGATTGCTGCTACCTGCACTTTGAGCGAGCTCAGACCAAGTCCCAGATCAAGTCCTGTCTGAAGGAATCCTAGAACATGAGATGTAGAAGGAAGGATTGGATCATATCCATTTCCGGAAACAAATGACAAGAACTTGTCCCATATTTTTGAATATATGGCATTAGTTGCTGGCTTCCTAGCTTTTAGAAGGGTTGATATGACTCCTGGAGAACACCCTAGGGACTCGAACCTTCGCCTCTCAACCTCCAGATTCGAAGATTCAACTTCTGAGGGTTTGGATGAACTAGACTGCCCTGCGACAGAAGTTGAGGGAAAGGAGGGATCTTGATTGGAGAGCCCACTGAGGCGCAATACGGAAGGACTGCCACCACCTGGACTGGCTCCCTGAGGAGCCTCAGGAGGAATTTGAAAAATAATGGCCTGGGAGGAAAGGCATATGCCGTGGTGAACCTCCAGGGACATGACAGGGCATCCACTGCCTCGGCTTGTGGATGCGGCAGCCGAGAGAAGAACCTGTCCAGCTTGGCGTTCTTCGGGGAGGTGAACAGATCTACCTGAGGGGGATCCCATATGTTGGCAATCTAAAGGAAGACATGGGGGTGGAGAGACCACTCGTTGTCTAGGAAGTTTCTGGATAACGTGTCTGCTTCCGTGTTCAACCTGCCTGGCAGATACATCGCTCTGAGGTCCAGGAGGTTCTGCTCCGCCCAGAGCATGATCGGCTCTACCTCCTTGAGGAGTGACCTGCTGCGAGTGCCTCCCTGCTTCTGCAGATAAGCGACAGCTCCGGAAATATAGTAAGAAAGGGAAAAGAATCAGGAGTTTTTGGCATCACTTTTTTTTTTTTTTAACCACTTAACGACCGCTCACTGTATATATACGTCGGCAGAATGGCACCGACAGGCACAATCACGTAGAGCATACGTGATTGCCTTTGTATAGTTGGGGGGTCCAATCGGACCCCCCTTCTGTACAGTGAGCGGTGGCTAAGTGTCCGGGAGCATTCCGGGATGAGGGGGCAGCCATTCGTTTCTGGCCACCCCCTCGCGATCGCTCCCGGCGAATGGAAATGCCCCCTCTGTCTGTGTCAGACAGAGGGAGCAGGAGGAAGTGATGTCATCTCTGGTGCGGCGCTCACATATACCGAGCGCCGTACAAGAGAAGACATCAGGTCAGTGCACACAACACTACACTGACACCAGGACACATAGGGACATAAATCGCCCCCCCAGCCCCCCCAGATCACCCCCCAGATCACCCCCCCAGCCCCCAGTCACAGTGTCACTGATTGCAGTGACCATTTATTTAGTGATCACTGCAATCAGTGACATTTGTGACTGTAAAAGTGTCACCAAAGTTTAGTCTTAGGTCCAGTGTAGCCCCCTAACCCCCCCTAATAAAGGTTTAACCCCCTGATCACCCCCCAGATAACCCTTTCACCGCCTATCACCACTGTCGCTTAGCGATCATTTTTCTGATCGCTGTCTTAGCGTCAGTGATGCCGATCGGCAGCCAGTAATTTTTTTTAGGTTCGCCGCAGGTTTTTATAGCGTCAGGTACCCCAATATATTATCTAATAAAGGTTTAACCCCCTTGATCGCCCCCCAGGTAACCCTTTCACCCCCTATCACCACTGTCACTAAGCGATCGTTTTTCTAAACGCTGTCTTAGTGTCTGTGATGCAGATCGGTAGCCGGTAATTTTTTTTAGGTTCGCCGCAGGTTTTTATAGCGTCAGGTACCCCAATATATTATCTAATAAAGGTTTAACCCCCTTGATCGCCCCCCAGGTAACCCTTTCACCCCCTATCACCACTGTCGCTAAGCAATTGTTTTTCTAAACGCTGTCTTAGTGTCGGTGATGCAGATCGGTAGCCAGTAATTTTTTTTAGGTTCGCCGCATGTTTTTATAGCGTCAGGTACCCCAATATATTATCTAATAAAGGTTTAACCCCCTTGATCGCCCCCCAGGTAACCCTTTCACCCCCTATCACCACTGTCACTAAGCGATCGTTTTTCTAAACGCTGTCTTAGTGTCTGTGATGCAGATCGGTAGCCGGTAATTTTTTTTTAGGTTCGCCGCAGGTTTTTATAGCGTCAGGTACCCCAATATATTATCTAATAAAGGTTTAACCCCCTTGATCGCCCCCCAGGTAACCCTTTCACCCCCTATCACCACTGTCGCTAAGCAATTGTTTTTCTAAACGCTGTCTTAGTGTCGGTGATGCAGATCGTAGCCAGTAATTTTTTTTAGGTTCGCCGCATGTTTTTATAGCGTCAGGTACCCCAATATATTATCTAATAAAGGTTTAACCCCCTTGATCGCCCCCCAGGTAAACCTTTCACCCCCATCACCACTGTCACTAAGCGATCGTTTTTCTAAACGCTGTCTTAGTGTCGGTGATGCAGATCGGTAGCTGGTAATTTTTTTTAGGTTCGCCGCAGGTTTTTATAGCGTCAGGTACCCCCATATATTATCTAATAAAGGTTTTAACCCCCTGATTGCCCTAGTTAACCCTTTCACCAGTGATCACCATATAAGTGTTACGGGTGACGCTGGTTAGTTAGTTTGCTTTTTATAGTGTCAGGGCACCCGCCGTGTATATAACCCAATAAAGGTTTAACCCCCTGATCGCCCGGCGGGTGATATCAATTCCGTTTTAGCGTCAGAGAGGGTCTGAGTCACACCCCAGGCAGCGTCAGGTTAGTGCCAGTAACGCTAACACCCACGCATGAAGCATACACCCCCCTTAGTGGTATAGTATCTGAACAGATCAATATCTGATCTGATCAGATCTATACTAGCGTCCCCAGCAGTTTAGGGTTCCCAAAAACGCAGTGTTAGCGGGATCAGCCCAGATACCTGCTGGCACCTGCGTTTTGCCCCTCCGTCCAGCCCAGGCCACCCAAGTGCAGTATCGATCGATCACTGTCACTTACAAAACAAAAACACACATAACTGCAGCGTTCGCAGAGACAGGCCTGATCCCTGCGACTCCAGTGCTGTAGGAGGTGATTTCACCACCACAGTTAAAAAAAAAAAAGCAAATATGCCGAAGCATTGGGGCAGCAGGAGCGGAGGAGCGATTTTGCTCCTAATGCCGCGTACATACGGTCGAAATTCCGACGGAGGCTTGCCCGTGGAAAAGTCCGACTATGTGTGTGCGGCATAACTTTTTTGCGGGAGGATGCCCCCATGCTTCGGCATATATAAATGGTGCGTGTATGCCCATCATTAGAAGTGGGTGGATGAAGGGAGGTACTCTAATGGTGGGCATACCCACCGATCAATCTCTTTTTTCGTTCAGCCAACTGGCTGCATGAAATAAAAATATTACAATACATGTCCAACAAGGACCAGCAACGTACTGGTATGTTGCTGGACTTTGAATGTTTATACCAGAATGATGCCTGTGGGTTTAGGTATCATCTTGGTATCATTCTTTTCAGCCAGCGGCCAGCTTTCATGTAAAAGCAATCCTAGTGGCTAATTAGCCTCTGGACTGCTTTTACAAGCAGTGGGAGGAAATGTCCCCCCCCCGGATATAAAAAGCGCCATTGGGAAATTGGGAAAGCATTTTATCACACCGATCTTGGTGTGGTCAGATGCTTTGAGGGCAGAGGAAAGATCTAGGGTCCAATAGACCCCATTTTTTTCAAAAAAGAGTACCTGTCATTACCTATTGCTATCATAGGGGATATTTACATTCCCTGAGATAACAATAAAAATGATAAAAAAAAAAAATACTTGGAAGGAACAATTTAAAAATAAAATAAAAAAGCAAAATTAATAATAAAAAAAAAAGAAAAAAAAAAAGCACCCCTGTCCTGCCCTGCTCTTGCCCAATGGCGAACGCAAGCGTCGGTCTGGCGTCATATGTAAACAGCAATTACACCATGCATGTGAGGTATCACCGCGAAGGTCAGATCGAGGGCAATCATTTTAGCAGTAGACCTCCTCTGTAAATCTACTGGGGTAACCTGTAAAGGCTTTTAAAGGCTTTTAAAAATGTATGTAGTTTGTCGCCAATGCGCGTTTGTGCGAAATTTTAAAGCATGTCGTGTTTGGTATCTATGTACTCGGCCTAAGATCGTCTTTTTTATTTCATCAAACATTTGGGCAATATAGTGTGTTTTAGTGCATTAAAATTAAAAAAAGTGTATTTTTTAACCCAAAAAATGCGTTTGAAAAATCGCTGTGCAAATACTGTGTAGAAAAAAAAAATGCAACACCCACCATCTTAATCTGTAGGGCCTTTGCTTTAAAAATATATATAATGTTTGGAGGTTCAACATAATTTTCTTGCAAAAAAAAAAATGTTTTCATGTAAACAAAAAGTGTCAAAAAGGGCTTTGTCTTCAAGTGGTTAGAAGAGTGGATGTAAGCTTCCTAATGTTGTGTATAAAATGCCAGAACAGTTCAAAACCCCCCCAAATGACCCCATTTTGGAAAGTAGACACCCCAAGCTATATACTGAGAGGCATGTCGAGTCCATGGAATATTTTATATGTTGACACAAGTTGCGGAAAAACAACAATTTTTTTTTTTTTTTTTTGCACAAAGTTGTCACTAAATGATATATTGCTCAAACATGCCATGGGCATATGTGGAATTACACCCCAAAATACATTCTGTTGCTTCTCCTGAGTACGGGGATACCACATGTGTGAGACTTTTTGGGAGCCTAGCTACGTACGGGACCCCAAAAACCAAGCACCGCCTTCAGGCTTTCTAAGGGTGTAAATTTTTGATTTCACTTCTCACTGCCTATCACAGTTTCGGAGGCCATGGAATGCCCAGATAGCACAAAACCCCCCCAAATGACCCCATTTTGGAAAGTAGACACCCCAAGCTATTTGCTGAGAGGTATTGTGAGTATTTTGCAGATCTCGCTTTTTGTCACAAAGTTTTGAAAATTGAAAAAAAATTAAAATATATATATATATTTTCTTTCTTCATTTTCAAAAACAAATGAGAGCTGTAAAATACTCGCCATTCCTCTCAGCAAATAGCTTGGGGTGTCTATATTCCAAAATGGGGTCATTTGGGGGGGTTTTGTGCGATTTTGGCATTTTATGGCCTTCGAAACTGTGATAGGTAGTGAGGAGTGAAATCAAAAATTTGTGCCTAGAAATCCTGAAGGCGGTGCTTGGTTTTCGGGGTCCCGTACGCGGCTAGGCTCCTAAAAAGTCCCACACATGTGGTATCCCCGTACTCAGGAGAAGCAGAAAAATGTATTTTGGGGTGTAATTCCACATATAACCATGGCATGTGTGAGCAATATATCATTTAGTGACAACTTTTTGTAATTTTTTTTTTTTTGTCATTATTCAATCACTTGGGACAAAAAAAAATATATTCAATGGGCTCAACAGGCCTCTCAGCAATTTCCTTGGGGTGTCTACTTTCTAAAATGGGGTCATTTGGGGGGGTTTGTGCTATTTTGGCATTTTATGGCCTTCAAAACTGTGATAGGTAGTGAGGAGTGAAATCAAAAATTTGCGCCCTTAGAAATCCTGAAGGCGGTGCTTGGTTTCCGGGGTCCCGTACGCGGCTAGGCTCCCAAAAAGTCCCACACATGTGGTATCCCCGTACTCAGGAGAAGCAGCAAAATGTATTTTGGGGTGAAATTCCACATATAACCATGGCATGTGTGAGCAATATATCATTTAGTGACAACTTTTTGTAATTTTTTTTTTTTTTAGTCATTATTCAATCACTTGGGACAAAAAAATAAAAAATTCAATGGGTTCAACATGCCTCTCAGCAACTTCCTTGGGGTGTCTACTTTCCAAAATGGGGTCATTTGGGGGGGGGGTTTGTACTGCCCTGTCATTTTAGCACCTCAAGAAATGAGATAGGCAGTCATAAATTTAAAGCTGTGTAAATTTCAGAAAATGTACCCTAGTTTGTAAACTCTATAACTTTTGCGCAAACCAATAAATATATGCTTATTGACATTTTTTTTACTAAAAACATGTGGCTGAATACATT
Source organism: Rana muscosa (assembly GCA_029206835.1). NCBI lineage: Eukaryota > Metazoa > Chordata > Amphibia > Anura > Ranidae > Rana > Rana muscosa. Next base: position 198,384,386 of record CM055128.1, read on the forward strand.
TTGGCCTAAATGTATGACTACAATTGAGTTTATTCGATTTTTCTTATAACAAAAAGTAGAAAATATCATTTTTTTTCAAAATTTTCGCTCTTTTTCCGTTTATATCGCAAAAAATAAAAATCGCAGAGGCAATCAAATACCATTAAAAGAAAGCTCTATTTGTGGGAAGAAAAGGACGCAAATTTCGTTTGGGTACAACATTGCATGTCCGCACAATTTACAGTTAAAGCAGCGCAGTGCAAAATTCTGAATTCACCTCTGGTCCTTTAGCTACCAAATGGTCCGGGGCTTAAGTGGTTAACCACTTCCATACTGGGCACTTATACACCTTCCTGCCCAGACCAATTTTCAGCTTTCTGCGCTGTTGCATTTTGAATGACAATTGCGCGGTCATGCTACACTGTACCCAAACTAAATTTTTATCATTTTGTTCCCACAAATAGAGCTTTCTTTTGGTGGTATTTGATCACCTCTGCGATTTTTATTTTCTGCTAAAAAATAAAAAAAGACCGAAAATTTTGAAAAAAATAAAAAAGTTTTTTTTTGTTTCAGTTACAAAACTTTGGAAATAAGTTAGTTTTCTCCTTCACTGATGGGCACTGATGGGGCTGCACTGACGGGCATGGATAAGGCGGCACAGATGGGCACCGATGAGGTGGCACGGATGGGCAACGATCGGCGGCACGGATGGGCAACGATCGGCGGCTCGGATGGGCAAAGATCGGCGGCACGGGTGGGCAACGATCGGCGGCACGGGTGGGCACAGATAGGCGGCACGGGTGGGCTCAGATAGGAGGCATGGGTGGGCATTGATGGGCACTGATAGGTGGCATGGATGGGCACTGATAGGTGGCACTGTACTGTACTAATGGATGCCAATCAGTGCCAAACAATAATGCCTGCCAATCAGTGGTGCCCATTGTTGCACTGATTGGCATCATATTGTGGCACTGATTGGCATCCATTTGGCATTGGTATCCATTATCCCTGGTGGTCTAGGGTGGCATACCTTATGGTGGGCTTCCCTGGTGGTCTAGTGGCATCCCTGGTGGTCTAGTGGCATCCCTGGTGGTCCAGTGGGCATCCTCGGGGGGGCTGTGCTGATAATCGATCAGCACAAACCCCCCCCCCTGTCAGAGGAGCAGCCGATCGGCTCTCCTCTACTCGCGTCTGACAGACGCGAGTGAGGAAAAGCCGATGACCGGCTTTTCCTGTTTACACTGTGATCAGCCGTGATTGGACACGGCTGATCACGTGGTAAAGAGTCTCCGTCGGAGACTCTTTACCTAGATCGGAGTTGCGGGGTGTCAGACTGACACCCCGCAGCAACGATCACCGAGATGCGCGCCCCCGGGGGCGCGCAGCGGCTCAAAATCCTGAGGACGTCATATGACGTCCAGTCAGGATTTTGAAACCACTTTGCCGCCGTCAATCTGCTATATGGCGGGCGGCAAGTGGTTAAACAAACATTTTTATATCGTCATCTTTTTTTATTTTTTATTTTATTTTTTAAACATAAACATTTTTATATCGTCATCTTTTTTTTTTTTTTAAAACATAAACATTTTTAATCGGCAACATTTTTTTTTGTTTTTTGAGAAAATAAAAAGTACCTACCACAAAGCAGCATCAGAGAGATCTAGCAGGGCACAGCTGAGGAGACTCTGACAGCCATCCCTGAATCTAAACCTAAATAGGCTCAAGGTGCGTGGGCTAATCCCTTAAACCACCATTTGGGATTGATTGAAAAAAGGGCAAATCTAGCCTTCTTTCCAGAATCCAAGATGGCCGCCACTGAACCAAGCGACCGTGCATGCGCACGCGCAGAAGATCCAGCGTCGTCCAGTACAGAGAGCCGAGAAACTACGGCTCTTTATCACTCCCGAATCGCGCATGCGCAGACGAGGATGCCGCGCCATGACACTCTCCTACCTGGCGGGACGTACAGAGCACCTGTAGCCCCCCCCCCCCGAACCCGGAAATAAGCACCACAATGTTGTTGCACAGAGAGACACCTGCCCTATCCAGTTGCACAGTTTAAAAGGAACAAATAAGTAAGACAATAATCATTTTGAAGGCGCCTAACAAGCAAAGGAAAGGGGAGGGGAGGGGGAAGAGAGGAAAAGAAAGGGGAAAAACACAAATGCCTGTAATAAAAAATGGAAACCACCAGCCTGGGAAGATGGAGCTGATCCTTTTGCGACTTCCACTGCATTCATCATGGATGTGATAGCAGACTGCGTTCCTGTGAGGAAACTCTGCGAAATGACCCCAACAGATCCACAGAGGGGTTCCCAGTCTTATCAGCGCTGTGAGCGGCCCAAGAACAGGGACTGCGCACGGGAAAGGCTAAACCCGGCGGAAGCTGCCGACTGCAGAGGTATGGACGACGTACTGCTACTCTTCACCAAGGTATGAGGGAAAAAAGGAGAATGTTGGGGGAGGGACTATGCCTTTAATTTATGCTATTCACTAGTCCTGAAGGAGGAGTCGAGGCGGAGCTCTATCACAGGTATGCTGCCTCGAAGGCACCAGGAAAAATAAATAAAAAAGAGAAAAAAAACAATGTGTAAAAAAACAAAACATAATAAAAGAAAAAATGCCTGGATGAAGGTTTTTTTTTTTTTTTTTATATCCAACAAAGTTTTATTATTAATTTGCAGAGGTACAGAGCATACAGACACCCCTCAACATAGCGGGGTAAGAAGTCATTACAAACATGCATTTCAAAACAAATCCGAACTAGGAGCCAGCCGGTCCTCAAATCAACATATCCACTCTCCCAATCGTTAAAACATCTCTCAACCTATATTGATGCCTAGCAATCTATCAGCCACCAGATCCACCGGGGCCAAGCCTGGTACATCTAGCCATTTTGCCCATAGCTTCTCGAATTTTTGAGCACTACCCCTATGCTGATAAGTCATCTTCTCCATCCTCAACACTATCCCAATATTATTAACCCATTCCTTCAAGGTCGGCGGGTCCTCCGCTTTCCAGTGTATCATGATGAGCTTCCTCGCCTGAAACAGAGTCCTATGAACGGCTTCTCTACAGTCCTCGTCCCATTTGTATTCCTCCAAAGCACCCAAGAGACAAGCTCTCGGGTCCTGTGGAAGAGACACGCCAAACACTGAATTAATGGTAGACACCACCCCCGCCCAGTACATGTGGAGTTTGGGACATCTCCACAACATATGGACTAGATCTCCGTGGTCCCTTTTGCATCGTGTACATATGGGGTCAAGCTGTGGATTCATTAAATGTAATCTGTGAGGTGTGAAATAAGTGCGTAACAATATGTACAACTGGGTAAGCCTATGGGATATATTCAGTGAACACCTACCCACAGCCTGGAAAATTTCCTCCCACTGCTCACCATCCAACTGTCCAACATCTGCCTCCCACTTCTCCCTTATCTTCAGAGGATGCTGCCTCATCACGGACTGTAACAGTATGGCATAGCATTGTGAGATAAAGCCCTTTGACGACCCAGCATCCCCAAGAAGCCTAAACACCGGGGTTGGCGACAAGTGCCACTCCGAGGAGCGACCCTGTGCCGCCACCGCATGGAGCAATTGTAAATAATAAAAGTACATTGATTGCGGGAGACCGTAAGATTCCCTTAGGTCGTGTGAGGGGGTTAGCTCGGCAGCGGGTGTGTGTGACCCCCGAGATGGGCTCCCCACACAAAAACAGGCCCAGCAAACGGAGGTTGTGGTTTTCAAAATCAAAAAGGTGCGGTTTATTTTCTATTTACAGTGACAAAACACAGCAAAGCAAAAGAAACATAAACAAAATAAATCCTGGTCAACTTGACCTCTGACTAAACATACAGGTTTCCTAACTAACAACTGGGATCAGCCTAGTGCTGTCCTAGTCCCTAAGTCCCTGGTTTTAAATGTCCAAGCAAATAGCCACACAGGCTTTGTCTCACCGCACAGGGGTTCACTCTCCCTAGACAGTCCACACAGGTCTGGGTCCAGGCATGAGCTAACATCTAATGAAGCTGGGAGTTCTTATAGAGGCCTAAATGAGCTGACAAGCTTCAGCTGGTCTCATCAACTCCCTGTCTGCACGACGCCCAGCACTCTCCCTAGAGGTATGAGTCATCCATGAGCCCACTAGCCTTAGCTGGGCTTATACAACTCTCCACCTAGTTGTATAAGTCGGCGTAAAGCCTGAATCTGGGCGAAATATATCTACCCCCCTGGATGCAACCAGGTGACTTTACCTTCCTGCTGTCACATACCCCCCCCTCTTGTTTTAACCTCGGGGTTGGAACACCAGCAATCAGGCATTCATGTACTCGAGACAAAGCATCCACATTCCCCATTTGAACGCCAGGGCGATGCTTTACTGTGAAGTTGAATTCCTGGAGGGCCAGGAACCACCTATTCACTCTTCTATTTGTTTCCTTGTTTTGAGCCATCCACTTTAACGGAGCGTGATCCGTAACCATGTCAAAGTGCCTACCTAGCAGGTAGTACCGAAGGGAATCTAGAGCCCACTTCACCGCTAAACACTCCTTTTCAACGGTGGCGTAATTTACCTCATGGGACTTCAACTTCCTGCTGAGGTAAATGACTGGGTGCTCTTCCCCGTTCCAGACCTGGGACAATACTGCTCCTAACCCCACATCTGACGCATCACTTTGTACGACAAAGTCTTTAGAGAAGTCGGGTGAGTACAACACTGGCTGGCTACATAAGGCTTGTTTCAAGAATTGGAATGCTGCCTCAGCCTCGGGGGTCCATTTAATCATGACCGACCCTTTCCCCTTCGTCAGGTTGGTTAGGGGCACAGCCTTAGAAGCAAAGTGGGGAATGAATCGCCGATAATACCCAGCGATTCCCAGAAAGGCTCGTACCTGCTTCTTGCTGTTGGGACGTGGCCAACTCTGGATGGCCTCGACTTTGTTGAGTTGGGGTTTTATTACTCCCCTCCCAATGGTGTACCCAAGATATTTGGCCTCCTCCTGCCCAATGGTACACTTCTTGGGGTTAGCCGTAAACCCCGCTTCCCGAACAGAGTCCAGGACTGCTTGCACTTTTGGCAGATGTGAGGCCCAATCTGTGCTATGGACAATTATGTCATCCAGGTAAGCCGCAGCATACTTCCGATGGGGCCTCAGCATCTGGTCCATTTTCCGCTGGAATGTGGCCGGCGCATTCTGTAACCCGAACGGCATTCTTTTGTATTGGAACGCCCCGTCTGGGGTTACAAATGCGGTTTTCTCTTTGGCCGACTTGGCCAGGGGGATTTGCCAATACCCTTTTGTGAGGTCAAGAGTCGTCATGTATCGGGCTGTTCCCAGCCGGTCGATCAACTCATCTATACGTGGCATGGGGTAGGTGTCAAATTTTGTAACTTTGTTCAACTGACGAAAATCGTTACAAAATCGCCAGCTCCCATCCGGTTTAGGCACCAACACAATGGGACTAGACCAATCACTTTGGGACTCCTCTATCACCCCTAAGTTCAGCATTTTCTGTACTTCCTCCCGTATTGCCTCCCGTCGGGCCTCTGGGATCCGATAGGGTTTTAACTTCACCCTTTCACCGGGCGGGGTAATGATGTCATGCTCTACCCCAGATGTTTGTCCCGGCAGCTCAGAGAATACCTCCTTGTTGCGAAGCACAAACTCCTTAACCTCCTGTTGTTGGGGTTGTGACAAGGTGGCTGCTATTCCAACCTCAGGAATCACGCAACCAGTTTGAGCTGGTGACCAAGTGTCTGCGACTAGGGACTCTCTATCCCTCCAGGCTTTCAACAGATTAACGTGATAGATCTGTTCGGGCTTTCGCCTTCCTGGTTGTCTGACCTTGTAATTCACTTCGCTCACTTTTTCCATTATCTCGTAGGGGCCTTGCCATTTGGCAAGGAATTTACTTTCAACCGTAGGGACAAGTACCAGTATCCTATCCCCCGGGGAAAAGGTACGGGTCTTGGCTCCACGGTTGTACACTCTCTGCTGTGCTAACTGCGCTTGGGCCAAATGTTCCTTCACGATGGGCATTACCTGTGCAATTCGGTCTTGCATCAGGGCGACATGCTCAATCACACTCCTGTGGGGAGAACTCTCACTTTCCCAAGTTTCCTTGGCAATATCCAACAGCCCTCTTGGGTGTCTCCCATACAGTAACTCAAAGGGGGAGAATCCCGTAGAGGATTGGGGCACCTCCCTAATAGCAAACATCAGATAAGGAAGTAGACAGTCCCAATCCTTTCCATCTCTATCCACCACTTTCTTCAACATTTGTTTTAGGGTTTTGTTGAACCTTTCAACCAGCCCATCGGTTTGGGGGTGATACACAGATGTACGTAATTGCGTCACTTTGAACAATTTACACAGCTCCTTCATAACCCGGGACATAAAGGGTGTACCTTGGTCCGTAAGCAGTTCTTTACAAATACCCACCCGGCTAAACACAAGAGATAGCTCTTTGGCTATGGTTTTGGCCGAGGTATTTCGGAGAGGGATCGCTTCTGGATAACGGGTGGCATAGTCCATTATAACTAATATGTACTGGTACCCCCTAGCGGACTTGATTATAGGACCTACCAAATCCATGGCGATCCTCTCAAACGGGACCTCAATGATGGGTAGAGGGACCAGCGGGCTACGGAAATGTGGCATCGGGGCCGACCTCTGACACACAGGGCAGGAGGAACAATAATTTTCTATGTCCTTCATCACCCCCGGCCAATAGAATCTCTGTAATACCCTCTCTCGGGTTTTCTCTGTCCCCAGATGACCTCCAAGAATGTGCCCATGGGCCAACTCCAACACCAACTTCCTGTAAGGTTTGGGCACCACAAGCTGCTCAACGGTTTCTTCTGCCCTTTTTGCCACCCGATACAGTAGGTCCTTCTCTACGCTGAAGTATGGGTAAGTGCAGGTATTATCTGGGTTCACTAACTCGCCATCTATTTCCACTACGTTTTCCCGTGCCTTTATTAGGGCGGGGTCTTTTAACTGTTCTGTGGCAAAATTTTCCCTGTGAACCTCCAGATCAGAAAACTCCACAGACGGTAGGTTTTCGTCTGAGGAGGTGGGCTCCTCTCCAGTTTCTTGAGTCTCCCCTGCCAATACTGATAAGGGAAATTCCGGAGAGTCCTCACCACTCTCAGGGGAGTTCTGGCTATCACATTCCTGGTACATAGGGGCACCAGTGGGGGGCTCAGGATCATCCCACAGTTCCCAGAACTTCGGAAAATCCCTTCCCACAATGGCGTCATGCGGTAACTGAGATACTAAGCCCACTGGATGAGAGAGGGTACCTTTGGGGGTCTTGAAACACACTGTAGTCACTGGATACTCTCGGGTGTCCCCATGCACACAAATAACAGCTACCTTGCTATTCCCAGAGACCTCTGTTTTAACTAACTCAGCCTTTATCAGGGTCACAAGGCTACCTGAATCCAGCAATACCACAACATTTCTACCATTAACACACATTTTGCATAAATGTTTCTCAGTTCCTCGAATGGCAGTGCATGCGACTGTCGCACACAGCGACTGACGTCTGCCCGTCAGAAAGTCACACTGCATGGGTTCCTCCACAACCGGGCAATTGGCTGCAATATGTCCCGCTTGCCGGCAGCGGTAGCAAACGATCCTTTTTGCGGCCTCTTGAGCCGCTGATTTCCCAGGCTGTTCTCGCCAAACTTGGGGTAGAGCTCCCACCCTCTCACTCTCTCCACCCTCACCCCTTGGAATCCTCTTATCCGCCCCTGGGAATGGTCTGGTCTTAGGGTGGAAAGTCTGAGTGTCTCTGGAAGAGGCCGTCAGGTTCTCTGTAGCCAAGTATTTCTCCACACGATCCACAAGACCATCGGCCGTCTCTGGGTCTCCATGGCTTACCCACTTTTGGATGGCAGTAGGAAGAGCTCTCAAAAACCGATCCATTACAACACGTTCCACAATCTTTGGTGCGGACAAAGTCTCTGGCTGTAGCCACTTTCTGCTCAGGTGAATGAGATCATACATTTGAGACCTGGGGGGTTTTCCAAGCTGGAAAGTCCAGTTATGCACACGCTGAGCCCGGACAGCCTGGGTGACACCCAGCCTTGCCAATATTTCAGCTTTTAGCATCACATAGTCTTTTGCTTGGTCAGGCTCTAGGTCATAGTAAGCCTTCTGCGATTCACCAGTTAACAGAGGAGCCACCAGTCCAGCCCACTGCTCCTCAGGCCACTTTTCTCTTTCAGCGGTCCTTTCAAATGTGGTCAAAAATACCTCTGGATCATCCTCTCCAGTCATTTTTGTCAATAAACGACTCACCCCAAAGGACGCGGTATTAGTGGGACGGCTTTCCTCACTGGTCTGCGGACGTTGCTGCATTGCTGCTTCCATCTGTTGTTGTAGTCTCTGCTCTTGCTTCTGCAACAGGTCTATGAAGCGGGCCTCAGATTGCTGCTGGGCTTGTTGCTGAGCCTCCAGACTCTGTTGCAAAGTTGCGTTTGTCTGCTGCTGGGCTGCAAGGCTCTGTTGATGAGCTTGCTGCTGGGCTGCGAAGTTCTGTTGTTGAGCTGCAAGGCTCTTTTGCAAACCTGCATTTGTCTGCTGTTGATTGGCATTTGCTAGAGCCAGCTGCTTCAGTATCTCCTCCATGCTGGCTTAAAAAAAAACTGCCCGCATTCTCCACCAACTGTGAGGGGGTTAGCTCGGCAGCGGGTGTGTGTGACCCCCGAGATGGGCTCCCCACACAAAAACAGGCCCAGCAAACGGAGGTTGTGGTTTTCAAAATCAAAAAGGTGCGGTTTATTTTCTATTTACAGTGACAAAACACAGCAAAGCAAAAGAAACATAAACAAAATAAATCCTGGTCAACTTGACCTCTGACTAAACATACAGGTTTCCTAACTAACAACTGGGATCAGCCTAGTGCTGTCCTAGTCCCTAAGTCCCTGGTTTTAAATGTCCAAGCAAATAGCCACACAGGCTTTGTCTCACCGCACAGGGGTTCACTCTCCCTAGACAGTCCACACAGGTCTGGGTCCAGGCATGAGCTAACATCTAATGAAGCTGGGAGTTCTTATAGAGGCCTAAATGAGCTGACAAGCTTCAGCTGGTCTCATCAACTCCCTGTCTGCACGACGCCCAGCACTCTCCCTAGAGGTATGAGTCATCCATGAGCCCACTAGCCTTAGCTGGGCTTATACAACTCTCCACCTAGTTGTATAAGTCGGCGTAAAGCCTAAATCTGGGCGAAATATATCTACCCCCCTGGATGCAACCAGGTGACTTTACCTTCCTGCTGTCACAGTCGCTAAAAGGGCACAATACTCCATTACAGAATATGTGTCTAAGATGCGTAATCCCATACTGCTTCCATCTGGCCCCAGACTGCAGTTTTGCCAATTCAGTATATGTATCATTTTGCCATATAGGGCTATATTCTGTATAGCCATCTGCATTCTGAATGTATTTAACCTTGTTCCATACCTTCTGAATTAAGCTATAAGTTGGAAACTTTTTATGTGGTTTAGCGAAGGCCTGAGCCTCCAACGCCACAGGAACCGGATCTCTGCACACAGTAAACAGCAGCAGTTTATGAGCCGAGGTTTGCAAGGTGGGCGCCCCTCTGCCTCTAATGGAAACATGCCTATAAGGTGCTGTAGCTGGGAAGCTAAGTAATACAGCCAAGGGTTTGGTAACGCCAAGCCCCCGCAGTCTTTGGGCCGCTGCAAATGTTCCAATCTGATCCTAGGGAGCTTATCCCTCCATATGAGGCTGCGAAAGATACTATTTACTGTACGAAATGTTTTGAGGGGGATAACCATAGGAGTATTATGAAGGAAATACAGTAGCTGTGGCATGAGTATCATCTTTATAAGATTCACCCTGCCAGCCACAGATAGGAGAAGAGCCTTCCAGGTTTTGACTTTATCCCTAAACCTTAGTAACAGGGGGGAGATATTAAGATGGATAAAATCCCGTGGCCTAGCTGTGATCTGAACCCCCAAGTACTTAAAAGCAGTGGTAATGGGAATGGAGCAGGAAGAGTTAATCACCTGTGTGTCGTCCCCATCCAACAGGAGCAACGCCGATTTTGACCAGTTTATATGCAAACCGGAAAACCCTCCAAATTTGGATATGGTCGACATAGCTTCCCTAAGGGAGGAGTCCGTGTCCCCCAGAAGAAGCAGAGTGTCATCGGCATATAGCATGACTTTTTCCTGCAAGTCACCATAGCAGAAACTAGTAATGCCAGAATTTGCCCGAATATCCATGGCCAGTGGCTCAATAGCCAAAGCAAAGAGGAGGGGCGACAGGGGACACCCCTGCCGAGTCCCCCTCCTCAATGCAAAGCTCCCAGACAAAGAACCAAAGGTCCTTATGGCGGCCTGCGGCTGACTATATAGCAACTTCACCCAGGATATATAAATTGGACCAAACCCGAACCTCCGCAGCACCGACCAAAGATAATTCCAATCTATGCTATCAAACGCCTTTGTGGCGTCCAGGGACAAGAGTGCCCTGCTTCCCATGTTATCTGCCCTTGCTTGTACATTCAGGAACAACCTCCGCAAATTAACCGCTGTAGATTTATTTGGCATGAAACCAGCCTGGTCCCCATGCACAATTGAAGTAATCACCCCATTCAGCCGAATGGCCAGTACCTTGGCTAATATCTTGATGTCGCTTTGCAGCAAGGAGATGGGGCGATACGCCCCTGGGTCTACAGGATCCTTACCCGGTTTGAGCAGTAGTACTATGTTTGCCTTAGACATTGAGGGTGGAAGGGTCCCTCTCTCCCTGGCATTGTTAAACACTCTCAGTAGTTGGGGCAGTATTTCCTCTGAGTATTGCTTATACACCTCCATAGGCAACCCATCCTCCCCCGGGGCCTTACAATTAGGGAATGCACCCACAGCCCCCCGGAGCTCCCCGACAGTAAGCGGCGCCTCCAACTGTGCCCGCTGACCCTCGGACAGCGCAGGGAAGACTAATCGGGCCAGGTATAACTCCAGATCCTCCTGGGCGTATGGCGCTCCAGGACTGTACAGGGTCTCATAGAAACCCGCCAATTCCTCCATAATCAACTCTGGTTGGGAGACTACACTCCCTGTCTTGGACCTAATGGCTCCTATAGCAGGCGAGCGTTGATGGGAGTTTGCAATCCGTGCCAAAAGTCGGCCGGTCTTCTCACCCTCCTCAAAGAACGCCTGTTTCGTAAAGAACCTTTTCTTCTCAGCCGAGGAGGAAAGTAGTTGTTGATAGGCCGACTGAGCGGCCACCCATGCTTCTCTGGTCAGATCAGAGGGATCCGTCACATATACCCTCTCTAATTCCTGAACCCTAGCCTCCACTTCTATCAGGAGCTCAGAGGAGGCTCTTTTAACCTTATTCATTTCCCCTATCAGGAGGCCCCGGAGATGCGCCTTAACGGCATCCCAGTGCCGCACATTAAATTCTACTCCATCCCCGTCATCAAAGAACCTCCGTATATCACCCATTATCTCCTCATGGGAACGAAACAATTTCAACCAAAATGCATTAAACTTCCAGGGCGCCCTAGTTAATTTTGCCGGTGGAGCCACCAGCAACTGTACCACTAGAGCAGAATGGTCTGATACACTACGGGGTCTATGTGTAATGTCAGCTACAAACGGGAGTATGCTCAGGTTCCCCACCCCCAGATCTATCCTAGACAGGCAACCATGGGACTTTGAAAAGCAGGTAAATTGTCTGTCGCCCGGATTGCGATGTCGCCAGATATCCACCCAGCCCACCTCTTGCAACAACCGCGCCAGGGGAGTACTCCTGGCGAGGGCAGAGGGCCTAGGGCTCGGGTGTCTATCCGCCACCTGGTCCGAACAGCAGTTGAAGTCACCGATCACTAGCAGCGGCACATCCGGCCTACCATCCAAAAACGCAAGGAGGAGCCGGAGTACCGCCGCCGCGAACGGTGGTGGGATATATATTCATGCCAGCACACATATCAATGTACCAAACCTGCAGTGAAGAAATACATATCGCCCCTCCTGGTCTATGACACTGTCAAACTCCTGGAAATCCAAGGCTGCACGCACCAGTACACTCACCCCCCTAGAAAAGGAGGTGTGTGTAGAGTGATAAGCTCTCCCCACCCATGCATACCGTAAACAGCATACTGTCTCTGCCATTAAGTGAGTCTCTTGGAAACAGATAACCCCAGGAAGGAATTTCTTCAAACACATATTAAGCATTGTACGTTTCAAGGGGGAGTGCATACCCCTCACATTCCAGGAAACAATAGAAACCTTAGCCATGAGCATCCGCAATTAAAGATAAATGGTCTGATAATCATGGGTAGAGACAACAATATAGTCCCCGGGGCAGGGGTGACGTCACCCCTCTCGTACCATTCCTGAACCCCGCTGCACTGCGCTCTAGGAGTATTAATTCACGTCTGCTGCAATGTACCTCTTTGAAGTTGTAACTGCAGAAAAAGGGAAAGTTAGTAGGAACAGTGGACCTAACGGGTCCTGGAGCTACATAATCCACCAACAGGGCAGCAGCAACTCCTTTCACGACCGAACGTCGCCATGGTTCAGTCAATTGTAACATCCTCTTATTGGACAACGTGGTGTAAATCACTCTCCTTGCATTGTATAGCCATATAATGTCCCCCAGCCATAAAACAGTAGCCGCAAACAATAATAGGGGATCCCCCCTGAGGAAATTAAACGCAAGGTGTCTTTGAGCAGCATACAATTCGTGCCATCAGGCACAATCAGAATTTAGACCTTATTCCCCCTCCTCCTGCTCTCGTCGCTGAAGTGATTGTTCGTTCCGATCCAGCCAGGTTAGAGCCTCCTTGGCAGACTCAAAGAATTGTGCCTGGCCCCGCACCACTATGCGGAGCTTTGCAGGATAAAGCATAGCGTATGGAAGTTGCAGGAGTCGCAGGCGGCGTTTCACATCATTAAATTTGGCCCTGCGTCTCTGGACCTCTGCCGAAAAGTCCGGATAGAAGGACACTCTGGTGCCATTGTGCTGTACATTCGCTCGCTCCCGAGCTTGGCGTAGCACCGCCTCCCTGTCCCGGTAATGCAGTAGTTTCGCAAGGATGGATCTAGGAGGACCCCCCTGTTGGGGCGGGCGAGAGGGCACTCTGTGCACACGCTCCACCGCAAAAAATGGTGAAAATGAATTTTTGCCAAAAAGTTCAATCAACCAGTTCTCCACATATGTAGTAGGATCCCTGCCCTCCACCCTCTCCGGGAGACCCACTATACGAACGTTGTTCCTTCTGAGGCGGTTCTCCAAATCTTCAGCACGATCGTATGCATCTCTAGCCATCTGCAGGGCTGCTCTTGTGTCCTGGGCTATGGGCTGCATTTGGTCCTCCACCTCACTAACTCTGCTCTCCACAGCCGTGGTACGTTCACGGATCTTCTGCATGTCTTGCCTCAGCAAGCCAAACTGCTCCTTTAAAGTATCAACAGAGGCTTTGCATTTGTTCACAGCCCTAAGGATATCAGCCAGAGTGGGTTGCACTGCATCCTGTGCATCTGGGGCTGAAGTGTCCTGCATCACAGAGCCTGCCTGGCCCCCCTCCTCCTCTCCCCACTGATCTGGGACAGCGTCTGCATGTATATCAGGCATCATATGTGTGGGGTCCCCCGATCGGACGGGCATCTCGGTCCCCATAGCCCCAGACATCTTCTGGGCATAATACAGCATGTCCTTAGGGGGTTCTTTGGGGGTTTTGGGCGGCTTACTTGCCTTGGGGCCTAGCTTGTCCTGACCGCGCGGTGTCCCCTTCACTACAGATGCGGCGGCGCCATCTTGGAGCTCCGGCCCCGCGATTTCCGCCTGTCTTTTGCGGGTCATCCCCCTGGTACAGAGAGCCGTGGTGGTACCTCAGTGGTCCCCGGATCACAGGCTGCGAGCATAGGTGACCGTCGGACCGATTAGGCGGCTGGGGGAGGATCAGTACCGGATCACTGTTAGGAGCTGTGGGAGATGCGTCCTCTCACATGCCTGTCTTGGCCACGCCCCCCTGGATGAAGGTTTAATCTAGGTCAGTGCCAAGGTTAGTCTTTGTGTCAAGTAAGGGCTAAAGGTCAGGGTCAGTATATTTTGGGCAGGGTTTTTTTATTTTTATTTTTTTAAATTAGTATAAGTGTCAGTGTGTTTTAGGTAAAAAAAAAAAAGAATAATGCGCACTATAGTTTCTGGGCTGTACTACGGATACAAACAACAAAAAACATACAAATATGTGGTATTGCTGCGATCGTCAGGAACAGGAGAATTTATTTTGGCTTGTTCGTTGGTAATAGGCTATGGTAGAAAAAATGTATTAATTATTTTTTTACTATTTTGGGCCAGTTTTTCTTTGATAATGAAAAAAAAATAACCAGGAGATATTCATTACCACTTACTACCAAATGAAAGATTAATTTGTCCTGAAAAAAACAAAAAAAACAAGGAATAGTCCATCTGGATGCACAAAGTAGTTGTGATGATATGTACGGTTTTACTAACACGTGTTGTGCTTAGGCATTACTGTAAAGCTGGAAACACATTATACAATTTTCTGTAGATTTTTTCTTTCAGATTTACCAAAACCATATAATATGAGGTCAAACCTTAAGAGTTTCAATTTGTATGTGTAGCACACAGACCCCTTTTCCCTACCTTTGGCTCACTTGTAGGAAAAGGGGCACACCGTACCACATGCCCGTACCCTCCTGTGTGAAGAGGTTAAGCGGTGTAAATGTAACTGGGACTCCACGGCTAGGTTCTCATCTCTACTGCAATAAAGACAAGTCTCTATTTCCCCCAATAACTCTGAGGTCCACACCAGTTGCGACTCCAACTTAGTTTATTTTCTCATATGCACAGTCACTAGATAGGAAAGGGTGGATGGAGAACAAGACAGCAAAAGGTGTTGGAGTAGGTCCAGGCACAAACGAATGTATGACTCACTACCTGTCTCTTCAAGTAGGCTCAGCTTACCCGGATAGTCTCCCATTAGAGTGGATCCTAGCAGCCGGAGTGATGCTCGAATTCGATTACACACAGTCTCTGCACAAACTGTTACGGGTGAACTTTGGGTCTCTGCCACAGACCTGGTAAACTTTGGGTCTCTGCCACAGACCTGGTGAACTTTGGGTCTCTGCCACAGACCTGGTAAACTTTGGGTCTCTGCCACAGACCTGGTGAACTTTGGGTCTCTGCCACAGACCTGGTTAACTTTGGGTCTCTGCCACAGACCTGGTTAACTTTGGGTCTCTGCCACAGACCTGGTTAACTTTGGGTCTCTGCCACAGACCTGGTGAACTTTGCTTGTGGTATTAGGCCTCTTTCAGGGAGATGACATCCCCCCAGAGAGTTACCGGGCCCCTTCCTTCACTGTGATCTCTCACCAGTCCCTCGGAAATGTCCTCCCCCAGCCTCCTCTTCTAGATATGGGTCTCCTCGCAAGGCAGCACCCTGGGATTCCTTCTCCCTCCGTGGGCCCCAGCCAAAGGTGCTGGACCCAAGGCCTTCAGTTGCAGCCCCAGGGCTAAAGGTGCCTGGGACTGATCCGCCAGTGTACCGGGCCAGGAAGACCCGGTACTCTCGAACCTGGAACCCCACCCCAGGGCTGAAGGTGCTCGGGGTGGCCAACGAAAAGAACAACACACTCCCTGGGGTAGGACCTCCGGGAATCCACCTCCCCACAGGCAGCATCCGCCCCTTTTATATCCTCTCCCGGCATGCACAGCAGGCTGACCACGCCCATCATACCACAGCCGAGAGGGGACATCCAAGGCACAGCACTATACCAGCGGTTCAACCCTAGCCCCCGATGGCAGCGCCATCCACAGGCCACAGGGAACTATACACCAGTATCTCACCTGCGGTATAAAATGGTTTAGCAAAGCCCTATCAAATAAGGTGTTTGAGTACAACTACCACTCAAACATTCCCCTAAATTTGAAGACCCCGCTACATATGCAATCAGGCAGGCCCTTCCACTACATGGTTTTGGTAAATCTAAAGGAAATCATACAACAAAAGTTGTATAGTGTGTATGGGGTCTTAGACGTTAAGGGTGTTAACACAACACAACGCATATTACCAATGGGAACGCAATACAGCTCAAGTGAAAAAAAACTTTTTTTTTTTTTTACTATCTTCGTTTACAACCCACACCAGGAAATCATCAACAGATCAACATTAAAATACAAGCAAAACGTGAAGCAATGCATAATAAAAACGCATGCAAATGCAGGTTACACAGCGTGCATTTTTAGTGCAGTATTGTGTGAAAGGACCCCAAGGGGAATCTGATTGATTGCGATGAGGCCCAGCAGTTTGCACAGTCTTCCTGAATACATCTGACGACTTTTGCAATGGCTTCTGGGTTGGCTTGCAACTTGGAAACATTGTTCCCCAAACTGCTAAATTTTGAAGTAACTGTAGAAAGGTGCAGTGAGCCAGTAAGAGGCAGGAAACTGTCCCTCCCAGGGCTATTCTGAGTTTAGGCTGCTTCTTAAGAGTTGTGGTTTTCCGGTGAACACGCTGAAACACTAAGGCAATTCTGGGCCATACTTATGGCACCAAAAGGGATAACGATCGAAATTTTGCATAAATAAACGAAACCTAATGCAGCAGTTATGTCACTGGTTTCTATTGGAACAGGAAGGCTCAGTGCTAAATGGCTTCCTACACACTGCACTTGACAGTTTTTTTCAGATGACTAGGGGCTCAATTCACAAAACTACTGTACACACCTGGATGAGTATCTCTAGTTTAACCGCTTAGCGACCACCTAGTATGCGATCTGACACTTCCGGGTCTGGGGCTAGCACACGCCGACGGCGACCTTCTCCCACTGTGAATGGACACGGTGTCCGCCGATCGTTTGTGAAACAGGCAGAACGTCAGTCTGCCGATGAAAAACAAGGCAGATCCCCGTTCTGTTAGTAGGGAAGACAGAGATCTTGTGTTTCTGCAAAGCAGGAACTCGGATCTCTGTCTTCCCACAGTACATGCACCCCCCATACAGTTAGGCTTAATGTACACGGGACGTTTTACGACCTCTCTGGAACGATTTAACTTGACAGATAGAAACCAACATTTAAAAATGTCAGTTTTGCCGTGGTTACATTCCGCGTTTAGCCGCGTTTGCGTTTAGAAGCATTTTTTTTTTTTTTCCAAATAGTCAAAAATTTAAAAAGCCTGCACTAAGATAAAAAAACCTTTTGCCTTTAGAACCACTTTAAGGGGGAGCGGTTGGCGGGTAGAAACACACCTTAACCACATGCCCCCCCCCCCCCATTAATCACAATACTGCAAATAATGATGCAGTAAACATTTGTTACTGACTCCATAGAAGACCAGTTGTTCCAGATGATGTGAATCCCAGCTTAGATTCGCTGAGGATTTTTCTAATCCTTTTTGAATCCCATTGAAGTTTTTAGGGGATTAATCTATTTAGTAGGTCCTGACCATTTTTAGGCCCCTTGCACACTGCAGCTTGAAAAAGCTCTGGACAGCTTTTTTTTTTCACTGAGCTAAAATACAGCCCATTAATTGTAATGAGCCTATACACACAGATGCACAAACAAGCGCGTGCTTGTTCAGTAAAATAAAAAATAATCTGCAGTTTTGCTCAGTAATTTACGCCTTATGCACGCAAGTGCGCACAAATGCATGCAAATGTCTATTTGCATATTGTGCAGAACGAGAACGTAAGAATAAATTTGCGTGAAATTACACGAGCGTGCGCGAAAATCCGCATACGTGCAATTACTTACAAAGAAAAGCCTGAAATTACGTCTGAAAAAGTAGATGCTCAAACAGGAGTATCATGTGCAAGAGGCCTTAGAGGTAATAAGCAAACTACTGTAAAAAGGCACAAGAAGCTGGGCACTGCCATAGGGGACATGTACTAAGGCAATACCATTTTTTTTTGTATACATGTAGCGCTACCCCCACTTAAGAGAGCCGCTGGATTTGTTTTCGGGCCAAACCCCGGCAATTCACTCGACCCACTCTGGCACAGTTAGTCTAGGGGTTATATTTCTTTTTATCACAATCAATTGGCATTGCAAGGGCACCCTCTTTGCAGTGAGACAACACACAAATGTTAAAGATTAAATATAACAGATTTACTTTGGTGTAAAAAGGCATAAACAGAATATAATACACACAACTGGCTTGCAGAGCCCTGCAGCAATCAATATAGCACACAATAATGGCGCTGCGCGGTAATCCACCACGCGTAGCTATTATAGTATACGCGCCCTGTGTCGCACTAAACAATATCCTAGCTCCCTTCCCTGGTCAGGCCTGACATAGAATAAATCTGAGTCTTTCCAATAGGGATTTCTTGGCATGCAAACTTTCGTTGGTGCACTTGATGAATAGTATTTGTAATCCACAAATAGGTAATCACTATGAACACTGTACTGGGGACCCTTCAACTCTGTCCCGCTACTGGTCCCCAGTGGAACAACAAACTAACGATCGGTGGGCCAAGGCAGTCTATAGGCCTAAACACGATACAGTCTATTGGATTGAGCAAGTGCTCGCTCACCACTCCGGACACGATCCCAGTCCGGGACTTCCACCTGCTGTGTCCTCGCACACAGCGTCTGCAATGATCGGGTCCCCGATCCAACTGATGTCCTCACCAGGGATGAGCTTCGAGTTCGAGTCGAACTCATGTTCGACTCGAACATTGCCTGTTCGCCCGTTCGCCGAACAGCGAACAAATTGGGGTGTTCGCGGCAAAGTCGAAAAATCTATGGGAGAAATCTAAAGTGCTAATTATAAAGGCTTATATGCAAGTTATTGTCCTAAAAAGTGTTTGGGGACCTGGGTCCTGCCCCAGGGGACATGTATCAATGCAAAAAGAAGTTTTAAAAACGGCCGTTTTTTCGGGAGCAGTGATTTTAATAATGCTTAAAATGAAAAAATAAAAGTGAAATATTCCTTTAAATTTCGTACCTGGGGGGTGTGTATGATATGCATGTAAAGTGGCGCATGTTTCCCGTGCTTAGAACTGTCCCTGCAAAAAATTTCATTTTTGAAAGAAAAAAATGCATTTAAAACTGACTCGCGGCTATTAATGAATTGTCGGCTCCCGGCAATACATACAAAAGTCATTGATGAAAAAAAAAAAAAATGCGTGGGGGTTCCCCAGAATTCAATTACCAGGCCCTTCAGGTCTGGAATGGATATTAAGGGGAACCCCCCCCCCCCGCAAATTAAAAAAAAAATTGACGTGGGGTTCCCCCAAATATCCATTCCAGGCCCTTCAGATCTGGCATGGATTTTAAGGGGAACTCCACCCCAAATTTAAAAAAAAAATGGCGTGGAGTCCCCCTAAAAATCCATACCAGACCCCTTATCCGAGCACGCAACCTGGCCGGCCGCAGGGGAAAAGGGGGGGGCGAGAGAGCGGCCCCCCCTCCCTCCTGAACCGTACCAGGCCACATGCCCTCAACATGGGGAGGATGTCCCCATGTTGATGGGGACAAGGGCCTCATCCCCACAACCCTTGCCCGGTGGTTGTGGGGGTCTGCGGGTGGGGGGCTTATCGGAATCTGGAAGACCCCTTTAACAAAGGGGACCCCCAGATCCCGGCCCCCCCCTATGTGAATTGGTAAGGGGTACATTGTACCCCTACCATTTCACGAAGAATATATCTCATTGGTGCAGTTAATGGGTTAACCTACAAGGGAATAACTAGACGTCCAGCAGCTCCCACCTGGGGCAGTGACCAGGGACTACAACGGAAATTGGGCAATACCAGTGTTTAGACACAGGATATATTGCACACACACACAACACTTTAAGGTGTGATTTGTATGGAATAAGATACAGGGATTTATACGGCAAGGAAGTCAATTTTGGAATTTTGATTTTTGTCTTTTTGATTTTTTGATTTTTTGAAATACTGAGTTCATTAGAAGTTTGTTGGATTTTTGAGATTAATGTTTGGATTATGGAACTTGCATACAATATGAAGTGATATCACATCCAGATAGATATCATACACATCAATAAGGGTAACATTTATTTATTAATTTAGCACTATTGTCACAACCTTTGGAGGGTTAGGAATATTTCACATATATAGGAGTGGAGGATCACATATATAGAATCCAGGATTACTAGCATAAAATATACACAGTCCTGCACTTATCCCATAGGGGCTTATCAGTTGTACCCGTAGAGGAAACCCAACACCAATCCGAATAAGCTCCCAGAGCATAAAGGTAGCGCCATATACCCCACACCTATTACCACAACTATCCAGTAATTTGCCTTGTGACAGATTGCATATTAGGGGGGGCAGCAGCCATATTAAAAATCCACATTGCGCGGAACACCACTACAAGTCCATAACACTGAACCACTTGGCTCCAGACAAGCTCTGTAGGGCATCCTCTATCCTTGGAGTGGTGTACTGATCAGGGATGGTTCTCCTGTTGAGGGTCCTGTAATCTATACACAGCCTTAACGACCCATTCTTCTTTCTGACCACCACTATAGGGGAGGCATAGGGACTTCTAGACTCCCAGATCACACCGGTCCGCTTGAGTTCTGCGAGCTGTTCCCTCAGATCTTCCAGGTCTGCTAATGGGACCCGCCTGACCCTTTCCCTGAAGGGCTTGTCTTCTTGGAGGCGAATTCGGTGGGTGGCACTCCTTGCACACCCCACATCGAACTCATCTTGGGAGAAGATCTTCTTCCACCTGGTCAACTGGGCCTTGGCTCTCTCTTTCCAAGCCCTGGGCAGGTTTGGATTCTCCATGGAAAGTTTCTCCCAAACAGTGCTTTCTCCATCTGTCTTCTCCACATCCGACAAAGCAACTGGGTTAGCAGGGCTCACCTGGCCCAGCAACATCCTGGCTGGGATCTCCATGGGGCCATCCGTAGTATTCCTGACACTCACAGGTACTTTACAGTGGGCTTTCTTCAGGGCCCTCAATGGGACCACTTCTGGGACTACTTCTAAGGCCGAATGTTCTCCCCTTGGGTCGGGTTCCAACATAACAAAGGGCCCAGGCTGCTCCCAAGTGAGTTTCACTGTGGCTTTCAAACAGGCTACTTCACCGGGCTGCAGCACTATTCCTCTTCTACCCAGCCTCCAGACCTTCCCTACCCCCTCTTCTGGGGCCTTCTGTTCCAGTGACTGTGGGATCTTTTCCTTTTGTTAGGGGGGCCAAGAGTCCCCGGACCAGATCCGTGTTGGTCCCTATTATTAGGGAACTCTTGTTAGCTCCAAGCGGTCGGGGGCATACCACAGCTAAGGTATCGAGCACTTCGGCCTTTCCGGCTATGGATGGGTCAAAAGTCAGTTTTATAGGCAGGTAGCCATCATAAGGGAAACTCTCTGTCCCAATCCCCAATATCTCCAGTTCTTCAATCTTCTGGATGGGTAAGTGACTTAGGTGCTTATCATAAAAGTCCCGGTACATCAGGGTTACCTGCGCCCCAGTATCCAATATGGCTCTTGTGTAGACTCCCTCCACTTGGACAGATACTATTGGGGAGGGGCCTACCAGCTTCTCTGGATACCGCTTCGAAGGGGTCTCTTTCCTTGAATCTTTGCGTTTTCCTTTTGGACTTTCTTTCTTCCATTTCTCTTTGGACTTAAGTCTCTCTTGGGCCTGGTATGCATTGATTTCCCTCCTTTTGATGGGTGTAACTACCCGCTGAGGGACTTTATTCTCTTTCTTTGACGTACGTTCCCACTGGGGAACCTTGTGTTTCTTCTGAGGGCTTTTCTCCACTCTTTTCCTGTGCTTCTCATTCAGTTTGGAGCTCACTGGAGATGATGGGCACCCGGTTGACTCCTTCACCGGGGCCCGTTGAAGTTTTCTGGCGGCTTGCGGTTATTCATCTTGTTTTTCTTGAGACTGGAACACACTTTGGCGAAATGGCCAGCTCCTTCACAGTTGAAACAAATCACATCCCTCCAATCTTCCAGGGATGCGGGCGCTGAGGTATTTGGAAACAGCTCCTTCCTCTGACTTTCCCCCTCTGGTACCCTTGACTTCTTTTCCATCAGGGAGGTCAGCATCCCCAATACTTGGGACATCTGTGACTTCAAGGTATCCACCTCTGAGTCTCTTTCCAGGGTCATGGCCGTCCTGACCATCACCGGAGGAGGATTAACTGGCTCGACTGGTTGGTTCCTCTTCTTCTCCTCCAGCATAGCTTCTTCCTCTCTCACCACTCTGATCACGTCAGGGTACTCCAGGCTCTTCCCGTCCTGTCTTGTGCGCAGCGCCAATGCGATGGGGTCCAGGGGCTGAGATCCTCTCATCACCTGCTGAACACGGGCCTCATCTACCTTCCTTGGGTCGA
Organism: Rana muscosa; assembly: GCA_029206835.1. Taxonomy (NCBI): domain Eukaryota; kingdom Metazoa; phylum Chordata; class Amphibia; order Anura; family Ranidae; genus Rana; species Rana muscosa. Next base: position 198,406,698 of record CM055128.1, read on the forward strand.
TTCCCTTCTTCAGTATCATCTTATGCAGGATCTTATCCAGGCGCCTCATGAATTCTGACAGTTTCTCTCCTGTCTTCTGGTAGCAGTGCTCCAGCTGGTAAGTGAGCTCAGAGATCTTCTCTGTTCCACCGAACACATTCTGCAGAATGTCCAGATAATCCTGCGCATCGCAGTCTGTCTTGCTCATCTTCAGATTGCGTATGGCCTCTAGAGCAGGCCCCTTCAGGCTCTCAGCGATTCTCTGCTTCTTTCTGTGGTCTGGGACTTCCCATTCTTCTAAGGCCTGAGTGGCACTGTCTAACCACTCCTCAAACCCCTCTTCACCCGAAGGTACAGGTTTCCTTCCAGAGAATATTCTATACCCCAGGGATATGCAATTAGCGGACCTCCAGCTGTTGCCAAACTACAAGTCCCATGAGGCATAGCGAGACTCTGACAGCAGCAAGCATGACACCCAGAGGCAGAGGCATGATGGGACTTGTAGTTTTGCAACAGCTGGAGGTCCGCTAATTGCATATCCCTGCTATACCCCAACATTTGATAATCTGTAGGATCTTTCTTACACTGGGCTACAATCTCCCCCAGAACCGCGCACAAGTCTGCGCTGAGTGTGCTTGGTGGTGACCCGTGGCTCTCTTTAGCCTTTAGTTTTCGGCTTTTGGGGACTGCGGTGGAGTTATCTGTGGAGATGATGGTTTAGGTGTCTGAGCCCATCCTTCTGGTATGAGTGGCAGCGCATGTATTAAACTATAGGTCTGATCATTCATGGCTTTTATACTCGGACCCTTGAAATGTTCTGGGATTTCATTCATCCATGCTATTAATGCGTGGGTCAGTGTGGGATTCATTCTGACATCCATCACCCATACCTTCTGGTTCGGAGACAGTGACGTTACTAACCGCTTCACTGCTTCTTCTTGCCAGGTCCCTGGGAGTTCTATGACTACTGCCGCGGCTGAATCTGCGTAGGCCGCCCTGCACCACCGTTCTACTTCCAGTGGGTCCATGCTGGTACTTTTGGCGTGTTACTGGCTGTAACACTATCCAGGACTCGAGAGCCCCCACGTGTAGCTCTATCCCCACTTAAGAGAGCCGCTGGATTTGTTTTCGGGCCCTGTGTACAGCACCGCCAACCCCCGGCAATCCACTCGACCCACTCTGGCACAGTTAGTCTAGGGGTTATATTTCTTTTTATCACAATCAATTGGTATTGCAAGGGCACCCTCTTTGCAGTGAGACAACACACAAATGTTAAAGATTAAATATAACAGATTTACTTTGGTGTAAAAAGGCATAAACAGAATATAATACACACAACTGGCTTGCAGAGCCCTGCAGCAATCAATATAGCACACAATAATGGCGCTGCGCGGTAATCCACCACGCGTAGCTATTATAGTATACGCACCCTGTGGCGCACTAAACAATATCCTATCTCCCCTCCCTGGTCAGGCCTGACATAGAATAAATCTCAATCTTTCCAATAGGGATTTCTTCGCATGCAAACTTTCGTTGGTGCACTTGATGAATAGTATTTGTAATCCACAAATAGGTAATCACTATGAACACTGTACTGGGGACCCTTCAACTCTGTCCCGCTACCGGTCCCCAGTGGAACAACAAACTAAAGATCGGTGGGCCAAGGCAGTCTATAGGCCTAAACACGATACAGTCTATTGGATTGAGCAAGTGCTCGCTCACCACTCCGGACGTGATCCCAGTCCGGGACTTCCACCTGCTGTGTCCTCGTACACAGCGTCTGCAACGATCGGGTCCCCGATCCAACTGATGTCCTCACTCGACAAGTCCGGTGCCACCCAGGCTCCGCAGTGGGGTGGAAGGCTCTCTGGAAGTTGCGCAAGGCCCCAGGCTTCAGGCCTTGCACTGCCGCAGTTCCGAACAGGAAGAAGCTGTTGCTTGCAGCGCGGTGTCCAAAGAGGCCGAGCCCGGCCTTGCCCTTCTCTTATATAGCCCCTCCCAAGAGTCTCTGCGGTGGCTAAATGCACCCTGGGTGCCGAACGGGGTTCTGGGTAACATAGTCCAGCTTGGATCACTGTAACTATGTATGTATCATAGGCGTGCACACAGGGTGTGCCAGGTGTGCCTGGGCACACCCTAATCACCCTGTGCTGGGCAGATTCCCCCTGCTACTTGGTTGCGAGAAAGAGACTGGGAAATCTCTGTCCTCAGTCCCTTTCTTTGTCTCAAAAGTGAGACATCAGGGGCCTGTTTAGACCCCTGATATTTCACCAAAGCCCCCAATGGGGCACCTAAAAAAATAAAATAATAATAATATAAATGATTGTATAAAAATATTATAAAAAAAGAATGCAATTATAAAAATTGAATAATAAAAAAATCTAAAAAAATAAACTACTGACATCAACCTCTGCCCTACTGACATCGTCCACTGCTCTACCGACACTGTTCATTGCCCTATATATTTATAGGACATGTGTGTTTGAGCTTTGGGGTGCACACCCTAATGCAATAGGCTGCACACACCTATGGTATGTACCATACCTGGCCGATGTCCCTGGAAATCACTGAAGTAGACATGACTGTGACAGTGATCTCTACTTGCTTCCGGGCCCTGTACTGAGCAGTTGCCTTGCTGGATTCTGAACACAGGGGGTCAGGCGCCATTCAGAGAGTGCTTTGCACACTCTCCACCTCATCCAATCAGAGAATGCTTTTCATTCATTCAGAAAATGCAATATTCTTTGAATGACACCCATGCTGACTGGCTGACCTCTGGTATTCAGAATGGTATTCAGTAGACTTGTGCACAACGGAAATATTCGTTTCGTTTCGGTTCGTTTATTTCCGGTCCTGTTGATTCGTAATCATTCGTAATTTTGCTAGACGGGATTTTTCGTGTTCGGACTCATTCGTATTTTTGCAAGCGACATTTTTCGTTGAATTTTTTGTTGCTTTATAATTCGTACTTTCGGTAGAGTACGTTGTTTTTCGTTGATTCTGGACACAACTCCTACTTTCGTAACTTTTTTTGGGTTCGTGGATTCGTAATTTTCCGTGTCTCTCTCACAACGACGCTGCCTATTATGCCTAATGTGCTTCGAATGGATTTGTACTTTTCTAAATACATAGCGGTTATTTGTAACGATTCAAAATCTCGTATTTTACTTTCGTTTTTTACATGCGGCTATAGGCTCCGCCCCTGTACACCATTTTGAGAGGGTTCAGCACGGTGAGGGAGAAGCAGAGAGCAGAGCAGAGTGAGTGTTATTGTGCTTCGAATGGATTCGAAATCTCGTATTTTACTTTCGTTTTTTCATGCGGCTATAGCCTCCGCCCCCTGTACACCATTTTGAGAGGGAGTTCAGCATGGTGAGGGAGAAGCAGAGAGCAGAGTGAGTGTTATTGTGCTTCGAATGGATTCGTACATTCGTAACTTTTTTCATAACGAATTATGCCGAAGACCTTCGGGCATTCGCTATTTTGCGGTATAATTTATTTCGGATTCGGTTTTATTCGTAATTGCTCTGTTCGGAAATTCGAATGCTTCCGAATGTCCGAAAGTTGCTAAATTCGGACGAATTTCGATTCGTTACGAAACGAATTGCACAAGCCTAGTATTCAGTGCAGGTCCTGGAAACAAGTGAAGATCACTGGAGTTGCGGTTACTAGCGACATCTACTTCAGTGATTTCCAGCTTCCAGTGGCATCAAGGTATGGCATATACTGTACATTAGGGATGAGCTTCGTGTTCGAGTCGAACATACGTTCGACTCGAACATCGGCTGTTCGATCGTTCGACGAAGATCGAACGATTTGGGCCGTTCGCGCCAAATTCGAGTGACGCGAACGGCCCACAATGCACTACGCCATCGCAGTGTCATCCAGGCGCTGTGATTGGCCAAGCATGCACTGTGACCCCGCATGCTTGGCCAATCACAGCGCCGGCAGCGAGGAGAGCAATGATTGGCCACAGGCAGGATGCCTGTGGCCAATTATTGCTGAGGGTGTTTAGTACACGCCCCACACTATAAAAGGCCGCCAGCACGGCGGCCTAGTGTAGTGTGTTCCGGAGCAGGGATAGAGCAGCATAGGCAGGGACAGTGACTGTTATTTCTTTCTTGCTTAACCTGGATTCCTTTAGTTTAGGGAAAGAGAAGGATAGGTAGGGAGAGTGTCAGTGTGTTTTGTGCTTGTGCTATAGTGTGCTTAAAAAAAACATTTATTCTAGGGACAGAAAACTGTAGGTAGGGACAGTGTCAGTTTCTTTCACTCTGCAAGTCCTTGTTTCCAGGGACCTGGAAGGACAGTGAGTGAATTGTCCTTGTGCTATATTGTGCTTAAAAAAACATTTATTCTAGGGACAGAAAACTGTAGGTAGGGAGAGTGTCAGTTTCTTTCACTCTGCAAGTCCTTGTTTCCAGGGACCTGTAAGGACAGTGAGTGAATTGTCCTTGTGCTATATTGTGATTAAAAAAAACATTTTTTCTAGGGACAGAAAACTGTAGGTAGGGAGAGTGTTTTTTTTCTTTCACTCTGCAAGTCCTTGTTTCCAGGGACCTGGAAGGACAGTGAGTGAATTGTCCTTGTGCTATATTGTGCTTAAAAAAAACATTTTTTCTAGGGACAGAAAACTGTAGGTAGGGAGAGTGTTTTTTTTCTTTCACTCTGCAAGTCCTTGTTTCCAGGGACCTGGAAGGACAGTGAGTGAATTGTCCTTGTGCTATATTGTGCTTAAAAAAAAAAACATTTTTTCTAGGGACAGAAAACTGTAGGTAGGGAGAGTGTTTTTTTTCTTTCACTCTGCAAGTCCTTGTTTCCAGGGACCTCTAAGGACAGTGAGTGAATTGTCCTTGTGCTATATTGTGCTTAAAAAAAACATTTATTCTAGGGACAGAAAACTGTAGGTAGGGAGAGTGTCAGTTTATTTCACTCTGCAAGTCCTTGTTTCCAGGGACCTGGAAGGACAGTGAGTGAATTGTCCTTGTGCTATATTGTGATTAAAAAAAACATTTTTTCTAGGGACAGAAAACTGTAGGTAGGGAGAGTGTTTTTTTTCTTTCACTCTGCAAGTCCTTGTTTCCAGGGACCTGTAAGGACAGTGAGTGAATTGTCCTTGTGCTATATTGTGATTAAAAAAAACATTTTTTCTAGGGACAGAAAACTGTAGGTAGGGAGAGTGTTTTTTTTCTTTCACTCTGCAAGTCCTTGTTTCCAGGGACCTGTAAGGACAGTGAGTGAATTGTCCTTGTGCTATATTGTGCTTAAAAAAAACATTTATTCTAGGGACAGAAAACTGTAGGTAGGGAGAGTGTCAGTTTATTTCACTCTGCAAGTCCTTGTTTCCAGGGACCTGGAAGGACAGTGAGTGAATTGTCCTTGTGCTATATTGTGATTAAAAAAAACATTTTTTCTAGGGACAGAAAACTGTAGGTAGGGAGAGTGTTTTTTTTCTTTCACTCTGCAAGTCCTTGTTTCCAGGGACCTGGAAGGACAGTGAGTGAATTCTCCTTGTGCTATATTGTGCTTAAAAAAAACATTTATTCTAGGGACAGAAAACTGTAGGTAGGGAGAGTGTCAGTTTATTTCACTCTGCAAGTCCTTGTTTCCAGGGACCTGTAAGGACAGTGAGTGAATTGTCCTTGTGCTATATTGTGATTAAAAAAAACATTTTTTCTAGGGACAGAAAACTGTAGGTAGGGAGAGTGTTTTTTTTCTTTCACTCTGCAAGTCCTTGTTTCCAGGGACCTGTAAGGACAGTGAGTGAATTGTCCTTGTGCTATGTTGTGCTTAAAAAAAACATTTATTCTAGGGACAGAAAACTGTAGGTAGGGAGAGTGTCAGTTTATTTCACTCTGCAAGTCCTTGTTTCCAGGGACCTGTAAGGACAGTGAGTGAATTGTCCTTGTGCTATATTGTGATTAAAAAAAACATTTTTTCTAGGGACAGAAAACTGTAGGTATGGAGAGTGTTTTTTTTCTTTCACTCTGCAAGTCCTTGTTTCCAGGGACCTGGAAGGACAGTGAGTGAATTGTCCTTGTGCTATATTGTGCTTAAAAAAAAACATTTTTTCTAGGGACAGAAAACTGTAGGTAGGGAGAGTGTTTTTTTTCTTTCACTCTGCAAGTCCTTGTTTCCAGGGACCTGTAAGGACAGTGAGTGAATTGTCCTTGTGCTATATTGTGCTTAAAAAAACATTTATTCTAGGGACAGAAAACTGTAGGTAGGGAGAGTGTCAGTTTATTTCACTCTGCAAGTCCTTGTTTCCAGGGACCTGTAAGGACAGTGAGTGAATTGTCCTTGTGCTATATTGTGATTAAAAAAAACATTTTTTCTAGGGACAGAAAACTGTAGGTAGGGAGAGTGTTTTTTTTCTTTCACTCTGCAAGTCCTTGTTTCCAGGGACCTGTAAGGACAGTGAGTGAATTGTCCTTGTGCTATATTGTGATTAAAAAAAACATTTTTTCTAGGGACAGAAAACTGTAGGTAGGGAGAGTGTTTTTTTTCTTTCACTCTGCAAGTCCTTGTTTCCAGGGACCTGGAAGGACAGTGAGTGAATTGTCCTTGTGCTATATTGTGCTTAAAAAAAAACATTTTTTCTAGGGACAGAAAACTGTAGGTAGGGAGAGTGTTTTTTTTCTTTCACTCTGCAAGTCCTTGTTTCCAGGGACCTGGAAGGACAGTGAGTGAATTGTCCTTGTGCTATATTGTGCTTAAAAAAAAACATTTTTTCTAGGGACAGAAAACTGTAGGTAGGGAGAGTGTTTTTTTTCTTTCACTCTGCTAGTCCTTGTTTCCAGGGACCTGTAAGGACAGTGAGTGAATTGTCCTTGTGCTATATTGTGCTTAAAAAAACATTTATTCTAGGGACAGAAAACTGTAGGTAGGGAGAGTGTCAGTTTATTTCACTCTGCAAGTCCTTGTTTCCAGGGACCTGGAAGGACAGTGAGTGAATTGTCCTTGTGCTATATTGTGATTAAAAAAAACATTTTTTCTAGGGACAGAAAACTGTAGGTAGGGAGAGTGTTTTTTTTCTTTCACTCTGCAAGTCCTTGTTTCCAGGGACCTCTAAGGACAGTGAGTGAATTGTCCTTGTGCTATATTGTGCTTAAAAAAAACATTTATTCTAGGGACAGAAAACTGTAGGTAGGGAGAGTGTCAGTTTATTTCACTCTGCAAGTCCTTGTTTCCAGGGACCTGGAAGGACAGTGAGTGAATTGTCCTTGTGCTATATTGTGATTAAAAAAAACATTTTTTCTAGGGACAGAAAACTGTAGGTAGGGAGAGTGTTTTTTTTCTTTCACTCTGCAAGTCCTTGTTTCCAGGGACCTGTAAGGACAGTGAGTGAATTGTCCTTGTGCTATATTGTGATTAAAAAAAACATTTTTTCTAGGGACAGAAAACTGTAGGTAGGGAGAGTGTTTTTTTTCTTTCACTCTGCAAGTCCTTGTTTCCAGGGACCTGTAAGGACAGTGAGTGAATTGTCCTTGTGCTATATTGTGCTTAAAAAAAACATTTATTCTAGGGACAGAAAACTGTAGGTAGGGAGAGTGTCAGTTTATTTCACTCTGCAAGTCCTTGTTTCCAGGGACCTGTAAGGACAGTGAGTGAATTGTCCTTGTGCTATATTGTGATTAAAAAAAACATTTTTTCTAGGGACAGAAAACTGTAGGTAGGGAGAGTGTTTTTTTTCTTTCACTCTGCAAGTCCTTGTTTCCAGGGACCTGTAAGGACAGTGAGTGAATTGTCCTTGTGCTATATTGTGCTTAAAAAAAACATTTATTCTAGGGACAGAAAACTGTAGGTAGGGAGAGTGTCAGTTTATTTCACTCTGCAAGTCCTTGTTTCCAGGGACCTGTAAGGACAGTGAGTGAATTGTCCTTGTGCTATATTGTGATTAAAAAAAAAAAATTTTCTAGGGACAGAAAACTGTAGGTAGGGAGAGTGTTTTTTTTCTTTCACTCTGCAAGTCCTTGTTTCCAGGGACCTGTAAGGACAGTGAGTGAATTGTCTTTGTGCTATATTGTGATTAAAAAAAACATTTTTTCTAGGGACAGAAAACTGTAGGTAGGGAGAGTGTTTTTTTTCTTTCACTCTGCAAGTCCTTGTTTCCAGGGACCTGTAAGGACAGTGAGTGAATTGTCCTTGTGCTATATTGTGCTTAAAAAAAACATTTATTCTAGGGACAGAAAACTGTAGGTAGGGAGAGTGTCAGTTTATTTCACTCTGCAAGTCCTTGTTTCCAGGGACCTGTAAGGACAGTGAGTGAATTGTCCTTGTGCTATATTGTGATTAAAAAAAACATTTTTTCTAGGGACAGAAAACTGTAGGTAGGGAGAGTGTTTTTTTTCTTTCACTCTGCAAGTCCTTGTTTCCAGGGACCTGGAAGGACAGTGAGTGAATTGTCCTTGTGCTATATTGTGCTTAAAAAAAACATTTTTTCTAGGTACAGAAAACTGTAGGTAGGGAGAGTGTTTTTTTTCTTTCACTCTGCAAGTCCTTGTTTCCAGGGACCTGGAAGGACAGTGAGTGAATTGTCCTTGTGCTATATTGTGCTTAAAAAAATATTTTTTCTAGGGACAGAAAACTGTAGGTAGGGAGAGTGTCAGTGTCTTTCACTGTGAAAGTCCTTGTTTCAAGGGACAGAGAAGGACACCTGAAGGTAGCCCTTATTGCTTTTTTCCCATCTCCCTGCAGGCCATCTATTAGAATGTCTGGAAGGCAAACAAGGAGAGGCAGACAGTCAGGAGGCAATAAAAGAGGGCAAGCAGGCTCTGTGTCTGGGGGCAACAGTGCTGGTCGTGGACGCGGTGCATTGTCATCAGCACATGGCCATGGGACACGCTTGTCCTTCTTTTCGGCAGCTGGACATGTTGAGCCACATCATGCCGAAGACTTGGTAGAGTGGATGACCAAGCCCTCCTCCTCCCCCTCATCCTCTCTCACCCAGGCTCAGGGTACTGGAAAAGCAGCTGCCAAAGCGTCGTCTTCCCTGGTATCAATGTCAGACAAATCATCAGTCACTCCTTCCCTAGACCCACCATGTCCTCCTCCTGAGGAGTCCCCCGAACTGTTTCAGCACAGTGTTGGGTACATGCTCCAGGAGGATGCCCAGCGTTTCGAAGGGTCTGATGATGAAACCCAGCTAGAGGAAGGCAGTAGCGTGAGAGCAGACAGAGGGGATGCTCAAGAAGGACACCAATCTGGCAGTCATGTTCCAGCAGCTGCAGCATACTGCCAGATTGGCTCCAGTGATGAGGAGGGAGGGGATGATGAGGTCACTGACTCCACGTGGGTGCCTAATAGGAGAGAGGAGGAGGAGGAGGATGAGGAGGAGGCACATCTCCAACGAGGCAGGATGCCCTTTGGTGGCCAGCGTAAGGGCAGTACACCGACGGAATCACACCGCAGAGCTCCGCCTGTGCAGGGCGCTGCCTCTGCCCGTCATTCAAAAAGTTCTTTGGTGTGGGCCTTTTTTGAGGCTAGTGCATCAGATCGCACAGCTGCTGTTTGCAACATGTGTCTCAAGCGTATATCGCGTGGCCAAAACATCAGCCGCTTGGGTACCACATGCCTGACCAGACATATGTTGACCTGCCATGCAGCTCGTTGGCAAGCCTACCTCAAAGACCCACACCAAAGAACAAAGCGGACCTCTCCTTGCACCGCATCAGCTGGGATCTCCAACCCCACTATAACTTCAGTCCTCTCTGAAACATGCACTGAGAGGAATGAAGGTGTAGAATTAGGTGTGTCACAGCCAAGTACTTGCGCCCACTCTGCTAGCAGTACACCGACGTCCGATTCTAGCAGGCAAATTTCCCTGCCCCAGCTGCTGGACCGTCGAAAGAAGTTCACTCCCAGCCATCCACATGCCCAGCGGTTGAATGCTAGCTTGGCTAAATTGCTAGCGCTTCAACTGCTGCCTTTTCAGTTGGTAGACTCGGCCCCCTTCCGTGAGTTTGTGCAATGTGCGGTTCCTCAGTGGCAGGTTCCCAAACGCCACTTTTTCTCACGGAAGGCTATTCCGGCTCTCTACCGGCATGTGGAAGGCAATGTCTTGGCCTCGCTGGACAGGGCGGTCAGCGGTAAGGTGCATATTACCGCTGACTCATGGTCCAGCAGGCATGGACAGGGACGTTACCTTTCTTTCACGGCCCATTGGGTCACTCTTTTGGCAGCTGGGAAGGATTCAGGACAAGGTGCAGTAGTGTTGGAGGTTGTCCCACCGCCACGCCTCCAAAATGCTACTACTGGTTGTGACACACCTCTCTCCTCCACCCCCTCCTCTTCTTCTTCCTCCATGGCCTCTTCCTGTGGTTTGTCCTATGAACCAGCGGTGCTCCGTAGCCGTTCACGGGGCTACGCAAGTACGCAGGCAAAAAGATGCCATGCCGTGCTTGCGCTGGTGTGTTTGGGGGACAGAAGCCACACTGGGGCAGAGGTCCTGTCTGCTCTGCAGGGCCAGGCCGAGAGGTGGTTGACGCCACGCCAGCTTAAGCCAGGAATGGTGGTTTGCGACAATGGCACCAACCTCCTCTCCGCCCTCCGACAGGGACAACTGACCCATGTGCCCTGTGTGGCTCACGTCCTTAACCTGGTGGTGCAGCGCTTCTTGGGCAGGTACCCGGGCTTACAGGATGTCCTGAGGCAGGCCAGGAAAGTCTGTGTGCATTTCCGCAGATCTTATAATGCCAGTGCTCGCCTGGCTGAGCTGCAAAAGGAGTTGAACCTGCCCAAGAACCGCCTTATATGTGACATGCCCACCAGGTGGAACTCAACGTTGGCCATGCTGCAGCGGCTGCACACGCAGCAGAGGGCCATCAATGAGTACCTGTGCGACTACGGCACCAGGACAGGGTCAGGGGAGCTTGGTTTTTTTTCTCCACGCCAGTGGGGCATGATCAGGGATGCATGCACTGTCCTGGCACCATTTGAGGAGGCCACGAGGATGGTGAGCAGTGACAGTGCATGCATCAGTGACACTGTACCTCTTGTCCACCTGTTGGAGCACACGCTGCGTGGAATAATGGACAGGGCACTTGAGGCAGAACAGAGGCAGGAAGAGGAGGACTTCCTTGCCTCTCAAGGCCCCCTTTACCCAGACAGTGTTCCTTCTGTCCCACCCATCGCACAGGAAGAGGAGGAGGAGGAGTAGGAGGAGGAGGAGGATTGTGTCAGCATGGAGGTGGAGGCTGGCACTCAGCATCATCAGCAGCAGTCTTTCAGGGATGATTTACAGTCCCAAGAAACCAGTGGACTTGTACGTGGCTGGGAGGAGGTGGCTGCGGATCATGTCGTCCTTAGTGACCCAGAGGACTCCGGAGCGAATGCCTCAGCAAACCTACGCTGCATGGCCTCCCTGATCCTGCAAAGTCTGCGGAAGGATCCTCGTATTCTTCGGATCAAGGAGAGGGACCATTACTGGCTGGCCACTCTCCTTGATCCACGGTACAAGGGTAAGGTTGCGGACCTTATGTTACCGTCGCAGAGGGAGCAGAGGATGAGACAACTCCGGGAGGCCTTGCAGAAAGGTCTGTGCAACGCGTTCCCAGAGACTGGGAGGTTGCAAACTCCTGGTCCTGGACAACGAGTTGCTGAGGCTTCGGCCAGTCAAAGAAGGAGCGGTGGGGAAGGTGGCCGTCTGACCGATGCGTTCAGACAATTCTTTAGTCCGCAGCCCCAAAGTATGATCGGTTCCAGCAACCATCGCCAGCGTCTGATAAACATGGTGCAGGAATATCTAGGGGCAAGGTCAGACTTGGACACCTTCCCCACCGAAAATCCTCTGGCTTACTGGGTCTTGAGGATGGATCACTGGCCAGAGCTTGCACAGTATGCAATTGAGCTACTGGCCTGTCCTGCATCCAGCGTTCTTTCGGAACGCACATTCAGTGCTGCTGGAGGATTTGTCACGGATCACAGGGTGCGCCTGTCCACCGACTCGGTTGATCGACTGACTTTCATCAAGATGAACCAGTCTTGGATCACCACCAGCTACCACACACCTGATGCTGATATAACAGACTAATTGATTTTAACATGTCACATCCCTTCAAGACTGATGCTGATGCTGAGTGCCTGTGCTGTTATGTTGACTGGCTATCCTCCTCCTCCGAGTCCTCAATGATACGATTGATGATGATAGCTTGTAAGATCATTTTTGTTTATGGGTGCCGCCACCAGTGCCTAACGCCCAATTTTTCAGCCCCTGTTTAACAGGGGTGTGTAATTACAATTTTTGAAGCAATACTTTGCAACAGGGCTCATTGCTGTGCTCCAAGTACAGTATCTGTGAGGAGTTGCAGTGTTGTGCCACCAGTGCCTAAGGCCCAATTTTTCAGCCCCTGTTTAACAGGGGCGTGTCATTACAATTTTTGAAGCAATACTTTGCAACAGGGCTCATTGCTGTGCTCCAAGTACAGTATCTGTGAGGAGTTGCAGTGTTGTGCCACCAGTGCCTAAGGCCCAATTTTTCAGCCCCTGTTTAACAGGGGCGTGTCATTACAATTTTTGAAGCAATACTTTGCAACAGGGCTCATTGCTGTGCTCCAAGTACAGTATCTGTGAGGGGTTGCAGTGTTGTGCCACCAGTGCCTAAGGCCCAATTTTTCAGCCCCTGTTCAACAGGGGCATGTAATTACAATTCTTGATCTAATAATTCACAGCAGGGCCCATTGCTGCACCCACCAAGAGTAACTGTCAGGGCTTACAGTGTTGTGGCACCAGCACCACCATCAAAGGCCCAATTTTTACTACCACTGTTCAACAATTATATGTAATTAAAATTCCTGATATAATAGTTGACAGCAGGGCGTTCCAGCACCAACCAAGAGTAACTGTGAGTGCTTACAGTGTTGTGCCAACACCAACAACTAAGGGGCCTATTTCTGCAGAGTATATACGGCAGGTCCCTACTTTCAAACATCCAACTTACAAACGACTCCTACTTGCAAACGCAAGAAGACAACAGGAAGTGAGAGGAAATCTACCACTAGGAAGGAAAATTCTCTCCTGTAAGAATAAATATGGGAGAAAGGTGTCTCCTCTGTACTGATGCTTTATCAGCAATCCTTGTTTCAAGAAAAACACCACATTTCAAAAACAGTTGTCATTGGGACGGAAAGTGAGGTGAAATGTTCTGAACAGGGGCACAGACAGCAAAACAAATGTTACAGGGGTGATAACCCTTACCTATGTTTTCCAAAAAGTTTAAAAATAGATTTTTGGTCTGGAGCTACACTTCAACAATGTACCTGTTCAAAATTACAAACAGATTCTACATAAGAACAAACCTACAGTCCCTGTCTTGTATGCACCGCCTGTATAGGGCTGTTCAGAGTATATAGGGCCTTTTTTATTTTATGTGCGGGGTTCCCCTTAATATCCATACAAGACCCAAAGGGGCTGGTAATGGGCTGGGGTGGGGGGGGGGGGGGGGTCATGGGGTAGCTATGCCATTTTTCTTAAAGAATTTCATCCATATTACCGGGACCAGACATTACATTAAAGCCGCAAGCAGTTTTAAATGGCTTTTTTTTCCTTTAGAAGTGTCATTTTGTGCAGGGACAGTTCTAAACACGGGAAACACGTGGCACTTCACAGGCATACTTTAGACACCCCCCAGGTACGATATTTAAAGGAATATTTGACTTTTTTTTTTCACTTTATGCATCATTAAAATGACTGCTCCCGAAAAACGACCGTTTTTAAAACTTCTTTTTGCATTGATACATGTCCCCTGGTGCAGAACCCGGGTTCCCAAACCCTTTTTAGGACAATAACATGCATAATAGTTGTTATAATTAGCACTTTAGAATTCGAACGTTCGCATCCATTGTATTTAATAGGGTTCTAATGTTCGTTCAAACTTTCGGTCCGTTCGCGGGTTCTGGTGCGAACCGAACCCGGGGGTGTTCGGCTCATCACTACTGTACATAGTTCAATTGTCAATGCTGTAACTATGTATAAAATATCCATACCTGGAATTTATCTCTAAAGCTGTAAATTTTGAAAAAAAATGATATTTTCTAATTTTTGTTATAAGAAAAATCGAATAAACTCAATTTTAGTCATACATTTAGGCCAAAATGTATTCAGCCACATGTCTTTAGTAAAAAAAATGTCAATAAACGTATATTTATTGGTTTGCGCAAAAGTTATAGCGTTTACAAACTAGGGTACATTTTCTGGAATTTACACAGCTTTAAATTTATGACTGCCTATCTCATTTCTTGAGGTGCTAAAATAGCAGGGCAGTACAAAACCCCCCCCCAAATGACCCCATTTTGGAAAGTAGACACCCCAAGGAAATTGCTGAGAGGCATGTTGAGCCCATTGAATATTTTTTTTTTTTTTTGTCCCAAGTGATTGAATAATGACAAAAAAAAATAAAAAATTACAAAAAGTTGTCACTAAATTATATATTGCTCACACATGCCATGGTTATATGTGGAATTGCACCCCAAAATACATTCTGCTGCTTCTCCTGAGTACGGGGATACCACATGTGTGGGACTTTTTGGGAGCCTAGCCGTGTGCGGGGCCCCAAAAACCAGGCACTGCCTTCAGGATTTCTATGGGCGTAAATTTTTGATTTCACTCCTCACTACCTATCACAGTTTTGAAGGCCATAAAATGCCAAAATAGCCCAAAACCCCCCCAAATGACCCCATTTTGGAAAGTAGACACCCCAAGCTATTTACTGAGAGGCATGTTGGGTTCATGGAATATTTTATATTTTGCCACAAGTTGCTGGAATATGACAAACTTTTTTTTTTTTGCACAAAGTTGTCACTAAATGATATATTGCTCACACATGCCATGGGCATATGTGAAATTACACCCCAAAATACATTCTGCTGCTTCTCCTGAGTACGAGGATACCACATGTGTGGGACTTTTTGGGAGCCTAGCCGCGTACGGGACCCCAAAAACCAAGCACCGCCTTCAAGGTTTCTAAGGGCATACATTTTTGATTTCACTCCTCACTACCTATCACAGTTTTGAAGGCCATAAAAAGCCAAGATAGCACAAAACCCCCCAAAATGACATTTTGGAAAGTAGACACCCCAAGGAAATTGCTGAGAGGCATGTTGAGCCCATTGAATTTTTTTTTTGTCCCAAGTGATTGAATAATGACAAAAAGAAAAAAGCTCAAACATGCCATGGTTATATGTGGAATTGCACCCCAAAATACATTTTACAGCTCTCATTTGTTTTTGAAAATGAAGAAAGCCATTTTTTTTTCTTTTTTTTTTTCTTTTTTCAATTTTCAAAACTTTGTGACAAAAAGCGAGATCTGCAAAATACTCAACATACCTCTCAGCAAATAGCTTGGGGTGTCTACTTTCCAAAATGGGGTCATTTGGGGGGGGGGGGGGGTTGTGCCATCAGGGCATTCCATGGCCTCCAAAACTGTGATAGGCAGTGAGGAGTGAAATCAAAAATTTACACCCATAGAAATCCTGAAGGCAGTGCTTGGTTTTCGGGGTCCTGTACGCGGCTAGGCTCCCAAAATGTCTCACACATGTGGTATCCCCGTACTCAGGAGAAGAAACAGAATGTATTTTGGGGTGCAATTCCTTATATAACCATGGCATGTTTGAGCAATATATAATTTAGTGACAACTTTTTGTAAATTTTTTTTTTTCCTTTTTGTCATTATTCAATCACTTGGGACAAAAAAAAAATATTCAATGGGCTCAACATGCCTCTCAGCAAATAGCTTGAGGTGTCTACTTTCCAAAATGGGGTCATTTGGGGGGGTTTTGAACTGTCCTGGCATTTTATACACAACATTAGGAAGCTTACATCCACTCTTCTAACCACTTGAAGACAAAGCCCTTTCTGACACTTTTTGTTTACATGAAAACATTTTTTTTTTGCAAGAAAATTATGTTGAACCCCCAAACATTATATATTTTTTTAAAGCAAAGGCCCTACAGATTAAAATAGTGGGTGTTGCATTTTTTTTTCCACACAGTATTTGCGCAGCGATTTTTCAAACGCATTTTTTGGGGGAAAAACACACTTTTTTTATTTTTAATGCACTAAAAATCACTATATTGCCCAAATGTTTGATGAAATAAAAAAGATGATCTTAGGCCGAGTACATGGATACCAAACACGACATGCTTTAAAATTGCGCACAAACGCGCAGTGGCGACAAACTACATTCATTTTTAAAAGCATTTAAAAGCCTTTACAGCTTACCACGTTAGATTTACAGAGGAGGTCTACTGCTAAAATTACTGCCCTCGATCTGACCTTCGTGGTGATACCTCACATGCATGATGCAATTGCTGTTTACATATGACGCTAGACCGACGCTTGCGTTCGCCTTTGTGCAAGAGCAGGGGGGGACAGCGGTGCTTTTTTTTTTTTATTATTATTTATTTTGCTTTTTTATTTTATTTTTAAACTGCTCCTTCCATATTTTTTTTTTTTTACCATTTTTATTGTTATCTCAGGGAATGTAAATATCCCCTATGATAGCAATAAGTAGTGACAGGTACTCTTTTTTGAAAATAATTGGGGGGTTAGACCCTAGATCTTTCCTCTGCCCTCAAAGCATCTGACCACACCAAGATCGGTGTGATAAAATGCTTTCCCAATTTCCCAATGACACTGTTTATATCCGGGGGGGGGGGCATTCCCTCCCACTGCTTGTAAAAGCAGTCTAGAGGCTAATTATCTGCTAGAATTGCTTTTACATGAAAGCCGGCCACTGGCTGAAAAGAATGATACCAAGATGATACCTAAACCTGCAGGCATCATTCTGGTATAAACATTCAAAGTCCAGCAACATACCAGTACGTTGCTGGTCCTTGTTGGACATGTATTGTAATCTTTTTTTTTCATGCAGCCTGTTGGCTGAACGAAAAAAAGAGATTGATCGGTCGGTATGCCCACCATTAGAATACCTCCCTTCATCCACCCACTTCTAATGATGGGCATACATGCACCATTTATATATGCCGAAGCATGGGGGCATCCTCCCGCAAAAAAGTTATGCCACGTACACACGGTCGGACTTTTCCACGGGCAAGTCTTCGTCGGAATTTCGACCGTATGTACGCGGCATAAAAGGTTATGCCGCGTACACACGGTCGGACTTTTCCACGGGCAAGCCTCCGTCGGAATTTCGACCGTATATACGCGGCATTAGGAGAAAAATTGCTCCTCCGCCCCTGCTGCCCCCATGCTTCGGCATATATGCTCTTTTTTTTAACTGTGGTGGTGAAATCACCTCCTACAGCGTTGGAGTCACGGCTTTATGTATCGCGGGAGCAAACGCTGTTGCTGTCAAGATAAATAGATCCGCTCTGCAACTGAATGGCGTACCTGCTAAGCAAATGATGGTTAACATTAAAACAAGGTAACATTACAGTACAACAGTAAGACCTTACCATACCATACCTGCAAAGCAATTACCAAAACAAAACCTAGTAAAAAAGAAAACATTTTTTTAACGCAACCTGTGCCTAAAATATATATATGCCGAAGCATGGGGGCATCCTCCCGCAAAAAAGTTATGCCGCGTACACACGGTCGGACTTTTCCACGGGCAAGCCTCCGTCGGAATTTCGACCGTATGTACGCGGCATTAGGAGCAAAATCGCTCCTCCGCCCCTGCTGCCCCCATGCTTCGGCATATATGCTCTTTTTTTTTAACTGTGGTGGTGAAATCACCTCCTACAGCACTGGAGTCACGGCTTTATGTATCGCGGGAGCAAACGCTGTTGCTGTCAAGATAAATAATTACACTCTGCAGCTGAATGGCGCACCTGAAAACAAAAAATTACATACCTGAAAAGCAAGCATGATAAAACATTGCAGAATAGAATACAGTAAAAAAGAGCAGAACAATAGAGAGAAAATAGAGAGAGAGAGAGAACAATAAAACGACAACTATTTTTGTTTTTTTTTATTTTATATTTTTTTTGTGTTTTGTTTTTTACGTTTTATTTTTTACACTTTTTTTTGTAACTTTAACAACTGTAATGGTTCGGGTCTCTCAAATTGTAATGGCATCTTGGGAGACCCTGTGTAAGTGTGTCCTAGTCTGTGAAATGCTGTACCCTACGCTAAAACTTCACTTTTGAGTGGTAGCGTTCAAAACATTCCCCAGGCAAAGACCAGGTTTGTCAGGATAGAGTGGACAAAAAACACGGGTGTCACGCCTAAATCCGCGCTTGCTACAGACACGACATCTTTTTTGGGGGGTTCGTTGGGTAGGGGTACTCGGGAGGGCATACGGATAATGCCTCTCATGCAGCCGGCTTACTGCATTTGGTTGGGGATGGTGAGGTGCAGAACCGCCTGGATACAGGAGGTCTGTGACTATCTCATTCTGGAATTTTAGAAGAGATAACGTCCCGCCTGAAGCTCTGTATAGCACATAAGCGTTCAGCAAAGCCAATTGGAATAAGGATAGAGACACTTTTTTGTACCAGCGTCTCGCCTTACGGTCAATTAGATACGGCGCCAACAACTGGTCGTTGAGGTCCACCCCTCCCATATTTTGGTTATATTCGTGGACACAGAGGGGTTTCTCCACAACACCAGTCGCGGTACGAATTTGGACTGTCGTGTCTGCATGAAGGGAGGTAAGAAGGAAAACATTCTTATTGTCCCTCCACTTCATAGCGAGCAAGTTATTACACTTCAAGCAGGCTCTCTCCCCCAGCCTAAGACGGGCATCTACAAGCCGCTGGGGAAAGCCCCGGCTATTAGGTCGCACGGTGCCACATGCTCCAATCTGATGATCAAACAAGTGACTAAACAGTGGCACGCTCGTGTAATAATTGTCCACATACAAGTGGTACCCCTTTCCGAATAAGGGTGACACCAAGTTCTACACTATCTTGCCAGCGCTCCCTATGTAATCCGGGCAGTTGACCGGCTCAACCTGACTGTCTTTTCCCTCATAAACCGTAAAGCTCCATACATAGCCTGTTGCCCTGTCACAGAACTTATAGAGCTTGACCCCGTATCTGGCACGCTTGCTGGGAAGGCACTGCTTGAAAGACAAGCGGCCAGAAAATTTAATCAGGGACTCATCAACGCAGACAACTTGATCGGAAATAAACAAGGCTGCAAAACGTTCATTGAAGTGGTTTATATGGGGCCGAATTTTATAGAGCTGGTCGTATTCAGGGTCTCCACGTGGACGACAAAGTTCATTGTCGTTGAAGTGCATGAACCGCAAAATCTGCTCGTATCGTGTCCTGGGCATGGAGGCAGAGAACACGGGCATGTGGTCAATTGGGTGCGTGGACCAATAAGCACGCAATGACGGGAATTTATGTGTGCCCATGTTGAGGGAAAGGCCCAGAAAGGTCTTAAATTCAGAAACCGTAATTGGTTTCCAATCTTTGGCAATGGAAGGCAACTGGGGGTTAGCGGCGATGAATTGACCAGCATATAAATTACTCTGGTCCACAATAGATCTATAGAGATCTTCCGTGAAAAACAATGAATAAAAATCAATTGGCATAAAATCAGCTGTTTCCACCTGAATACCGGGTTGGGCAGTGAATGGGGGAAGTACGGGTTCTGCAGAAGTGGTGGGGACCCAATCAGGATAGGCGAATTCTGCAGGAAGGGCACTATGGGCACGACGGGCCTGCCTTTGTCTTCTTGGTGGCAGCGGGACACTACTTGTGCTTGCCACCTCGCCAGCTTGAACTGCACTTATGGGACTCGCCACGTCACCACGTGATACTGCAGTGCTGGATGTACGCCCAGGCTGTACTAGGCCGCTGGTGCTTGCCAATTCACCAGAAGGAATAGCGGCGCTAGTACTACTCTGCTCCATGATGCGAGAGACCTGCGGTTCTTGCTCCTCAACAACCTCAGAAGATCGGGATCGGGTACGCCTGACCTTAGCATGGACCTCAACTTCGTCGTCAGAGCTATCTGACGAGGAGCCGCTGACTTCACTGTCTTCTACGGGAAGATATTCTGAGCCTGAATCTGACAGATGCGTGACCTCCTCTTCACTATCTGTCATGCTCAGAATCTCATAGGCCTCTTTACTAGTGTACCTTCGTCTTGCCATTTTTGGCTCTAAATTTAGGGGCACACTAGTAAGATTCACAGGTAAAAAAAGCACCTGACTGTCAGCAAATGTATCAAACGCTACCAAAAAAACTGTTAGCGATCGCAGGGATTAGGACTGTCTCTGCGAACGCTGCAGTTATGTGTGTTGTGTTTGGTAAGTGACAGTGATCGATCGATACTGCACTTGGGTGGGCTGGGCTGGGCTGGGCGGAGGGCCTAAACGCAGGTGCTAGCAGGTATGTGGGCTGATCCCGCTAACACTGCGTTTTTGGGAACCCTAAACCGCTGGGGGCGCTAGTATCGATCTGTTCAGATACTATACCACTAAGGGAGGTGTATGCTTTGCGCGTGGGTGTTAGCGTTACTGGCACTAACCTGACGCTGCCTGGGGCGACGCAGACCCTCTCTGGCGCTAAAACCTAATTGATATCAGCCGCCGGGCAATCAGGGGGTTAAACCTTTATTGGGTTATATACGGCGGGTGCCCTGATGCTATAAAAAGCAAACTAACCAACTAGCGTCACCCGTAAAACTTATATGGTGATCACTGGTGAAAGGGTTAACTAGGGGCAATCAGGGGGTTAAAACCTTTATTAGGTTATATATGGGGGTACCCGACGCTATATAAAAACCTGACGGGTAACCTAAATAACTAAATAACTAACCGGCTAACCAGTGTCACCAGTAAAACTTATACGGTGATCACTGGTGAAAGGGTTAACTCTAGGGGCAATCAGGGGGTTAAAATAATATATGGGGGTACCTGACGCTATAAAAACCTGTGGCAAAACTAAAAATAAACAACTGGCTATCTAGGGCACCACCGGCACTAAATACAGCGATCGGAAATACGATCGCTTAGTGACGCTGGCGTTAGGGGGTGAAAGGGTTACCTGGGGGGCGATCAAGGGGTTAAACCTTTATTAGGGGGTGTTAGGGGGCTACCCTGGACCTAAAGGGGCCTAAACCTAACTGCCCTGCAACTTTTTACTGTCACAAATGACACTGATTGCAGTGATCAGTAAAAAAATGACCACTGCAAACGGTGCACTGTGACTGGGGGTACTGGGGGTGATCTGGGGGGTGATCTGGGGGTGTCTGGGGGGTGAAAAGTGTGCCTACATGTACTGGTGTCAGTGGACTGTTGGTGCACTTACTGTGAGATGTCTTCACTCCTCGCGCCGGATCGAAAAGACCGACACGAGGAGAGATGACATCACTTCCTCTGCCTGTGTTTACATTTACACAGCAGAGGAAGCATATCATTCGCTGGGAGCGATCGCGAGGGGGTGGCAGGAATCGAACGGCCGTCCCCTCATCCCGGATCGCTCCCCAATGGAAAACGACCGCTCACTGTAAAGAAGGGGGGTCCGATCGAACCCCCCAACTATACAAAGGCAATCACGTAGATATACGTGACTTTGCCTGTCGGTGCCATTCTGCCGACTTATTTTTACAGTGGGCGGTCGTTAAGTGGTTAAATACTTTTTTTAGGTAGTTTTAGCAGCAATACATGCTTTTCATCAGAAGGTAATAAACAAGCTTTGACAGACAGGTAGAAATTGGCCAGCAGTTTGCTGAGGCTGTCCCTGTTCCAATACAAAATTGTCCTGTCGCCTGCCAATTTCTATCAGATTCTCATTAGGAATTACTAAACTGCATATGATACAGCAGCGTACAACTGGCCAGCAGCAGGACATTTTTAATGAGGGAGAATTGGCCAAAATGATTTATGCCTAACTTTTTTTTTCTTTTTTAATCAGGATAGGTGGGTAGGCGGATGTAATTAATTTGATTTCATATTATTGTAGGTGGTTTCAGTGCACACTATTCTTGCACCTACTTTTTTTTATTGTATTTTTATTAAAGTTTTACCAAATTACAAAAATAGATCATACATAGAAAACATGTGACAGATGGAAACAGAACCAAAAGTGCAGGCAAAGATTAAGGTGGGTTATTAATTATTTTTTATGTCCAAGCAATGCAGCTGTGTGATGAAAAAAAAAAGTGGAAGCTCCAAGAACAAATGTCAGTAATAATTCAATTCTGCACTTTGAGCACCAAAAAAAAAAAAAGGGAACACCTATGAAAGAAAAAGCAACTCCAAAATACTATTCCTAAAATAAAATTCCATCTTGCAGCAAAAAAAAAAAAAGAAAAAAGGTAGTTTAACCTAAAAAATCCCCATCAACATACAATAAAAACAATATTCCCCGAAGAAAAATGAAAACGTCAATACAATTCCCCTAAAAAAGAGCATTTTTTTTAGGGGAAGCCTCACTGCAATAAAGCGATTTAACCTACGATAAAAGTCCTTTCAACTTAAAATAAAAAACTATTTATCTTCAAATTAAATGAAAAGCACTAAATATCACCACTTGAAACAAAAGTTATTTTTAATGGAAAGAAAAAAAAATTCTATGGTGGAAACAGCACCTAAAAGAGCTTCCTGACCTAAAAAATTACAAAATAAAGTTAAATTACATTGAGGCAAAAGGAGTAGATACTGCACATGTTATGCATTTATATCATGTATAAAGATAACCTGTGAAGGACAAAGTAGTAAGCCTTGTACACACGATTGGATTTTCCGCGGACAAAGCATCAGACTTTTGTCCGAAGGGCGTTGGCCAGGTATTTGTCTTCCATACAAAAGGCACACAATTGTTGGCCAACAAACACAAAACTACATGTTTTTTCAGCTCTTAGCGCCACCCTTTGGGCAACTTCTGTTAATGTTATGTCATGTGAGCATTGTTTCTGAGCATGCGTGTTTGTACTTTGGAGTTTTGTCCGATGGACTTGTGTACACACGATCGGATAATCCGACAACACACATTTGTTGGAGGAAGATTTTAAAGCATGCTATCCCACATTTGTTGGCGGAAAATCTGACAATTGTCCAATTTAGCATACAAACAGTTGGATTTTCCGACAACAGCCTGTCCTCACATAATTCCCATCTGAAAATCCGATCGTGTGTACGAGGCTGTAGATTTACTTACTTGCCAGTCTCCCCAGCTGCTTGCACTTACCTACTTTTCATTGCTCTGTGGCTCTGCTCAGCCAATCACAGTGAAGAGCTAAAGTCCTGTGTAAGCTCCAGGCTGCGAGCTTACACACAGCTAAAGAGTTGCTCCTTGCCCCATGTGATAGTGCTGGTTGAGCAGCCAATCAACAAGCACCGCTGTTGTCACGTGGAAGGATGAGGAGCCAGTGCTCCCCATAGCTGGAAGTAGCAGACATTTCTTAACACTCGTGACAACCACATAGAGCAGTGAGGAAATGAATGGAAGATAAGTATGTGAAACTTCGGAGTGTGCCACCTAAGTGGACCTTTTTTTTTCCTTGTCTGGGCAAAGCTGCGGTTCACTCTAAAGGTTAACCTGTGAGTAAGGTAACATTATAAAACTGGCTTCAGGCCTAAACAAACATAGCATTAAAAGTCTTGTGAAGTTCCCTGGGATCCGGGAATCCTAGGACACACTAATACGTAAACCTAATCCACACCTTCCTACTAGCATGTTTCAAGAAAACTGATATGCACATGCATGTTCCAGGTCAATGACTCCCGAGGAGGAATACAACCATGAAGCTTTCATCTTAACAAAGTGTACCATGACAGCTTTCAAATTCCTACCCTGATAGAATTTTTTTTTTTAAAAGGGCCAATTGGGACAATTTTCAGACATTTATAATTTATTAAAATGTATTACTAGATATGTCAGCATCATTTGCAAATGCTTTTTAATCATGTTCTGCCCTTGGGCTAATTGTGAGGGAGGTCCTGGCTGTAGTAACAATACACCTTAGAAGAAATGCTTTTAGTTCTACAGCGATTAGACAGAATGCTCAATTTATAAAATTAACACATCACGATAAGGAGCTTTATTTTATTTTTTTTAAATGACAGTCATTTTCAGTTGAGTCCAAAATAAAATAACATGGCTAAAATAAAGACCCTTAGCATTGTGTTAAAGCTTTGTGAGTAGAGTCATAGGTACACCATCTTATTGGCTCTACAGCAGTTGCTACATCTGTAAAACAATATTTATTTTTTATTTTCTGCTATTAACCACTTCAAAACCAGACGGATATACCCCCATCCTGACCAGAGCATTTTTTTGCGATTCTGCACTGCGTCGGTTTAGCTGACAATTGCGCAGTCGTGTGACGCTGAACCCAAACAACATTTATGTCCTTTTTTTCCCACAAATAGAGCTTTCTTTTGGTGGTATTTGATCATCTCTGCGGTTTAAATTTTTTGTGCTATAAACAAATGTAGCGGTCTTCCCCCACCTTCTCCCCTCTCTTTATGGCTGTATTACTCGTCTATAGGGATGAGCTTGAACATCGGCTGTTTGACCGTTCGGCGAACATCGAACGATTTGGGCCGTTTGCGCCAAATTCGAGTGACGCGAACGGCCCACAATACACTGCGCCATCGCAGTGCAATCCCGGCGCTGTGATTAGCCAAGCATGCACTGTGACCCCGCATGCTTGGCCAATCACAGCGCCGGCAGCTAGGAGAGCCATAATTGGCCACAGACAGGTTGCCTGTGGCCAATTATAGCTCAGGGGGTTTAGCACACGCCCCACACTATAAAAGGCCGCCAGCGCAGCGGCCTTGTGTAGTGTGTTCCGGCGCAGGGAAAGAGAAGGATAGGCAGGGACAGTGTTGATATTCTTTGTGCTATTCTTGTGTGCAGGGAGAGAGAAGGATAGGCAGGGAGAGTGTCAGTGTCATATTCTTTGCTAAACCTTGTGTGCAGGGAGAGAGAAGGATAGGCAGGGGACAGTGTCAGTGTCATATACTTTGCTAAATCTTGTGTGCAGGGAGAGAGAAGGATAGGCAGGGAGAGTGTCAGTGTCATATTCTTTGCTAAACCTTGTGTGCAGGGAGAGAGAAGGATAGGCAGGGGACAGTGTCAGTGTCATATTCTTTGCTAAACCTTGTGTGCAGGGAGAGAGGATAGGCAGGGAGAGTGTCAGTGTCATATTCTTTGCTAAACCTTGTGTGCAGGGAGAGAGAAGGATAGGCAGGGGACAGTGTCAGTGTCATATTCTTTGCTAAACCTTGTGTGCAGGGAGAGAGAAGGATAGGCAGGGAGAGTGTCAGTGTCATATTCTTTGATAAACCTTGTGTGCAGGGAGAGAGAAGAATAGGCAGGGGAAAGTGTCAGTGTCATATTCTTTACTAAACCTTGTGTGCAGGGAAAGAGAAGGATAGGAAGGGAGAGTGTCAGTGTCATATTCTTTGATAAACCTTGTGTGCAGGGAGAGAGAAGGATAGGCAGGGGACAGTGTCAGTATCATTGTTGCTAAGCCATCTGCACAGTATACACCTGAAGCTAGCCCTTATTGCTGTGTTTTCCTGGTGTGTTACACTAACAGGCATTTGCAGCACTTACAGCGGGCGGAGTGTGCCTCCTGAACATTATACACCTGAAGCTAGCCCGTATTGCTGTGTTTTCCTAGTGTGTTACACCAACAGGCATTTGCAGCACTTACAGCAGGCGTAGTGTGATTCCTGCAAAATATACTCCTGAAGCTAGGCCTTATTGCTGTGTTTTCCTAGTGTGTTACACCAATAGGCATTTGCAGCACTTACAGCGGGCGGAGTGTGCCTCCTGCACATTATACACCTGAAGTTAGCCCGTATTGCTGTGTTTTCCTGGTGTGTTACACCAACAGGCATTTGCAGCACTTACAGCAGGCGTAGTGTGATTCCTGCAAAATATACTCCTGAAGCTAGGCCTTATTGCTGGTTTTCCCATCTCCCTGCAGGTCATTAGAATGTCTGGAAGGCAAACAAGGAGAGGCAGACAGTCAGGAGCCAATAAAAGAGGGCAAGCAGGCTCTGTGTCTAGAGACAACAGTGCTGGTCGTGGACGCGGTGCATCGCCATCAGCACATGGCCATGGAACACGCTTGTCCTTCTTTTCGGCAGCTGGACGTGTTGAGCCGCATCATGCCGAAGACTTGGTAGAGTGGATGACCAAGCCCTCCTCATCCTCCTCATCCTCTCTCACCCAGGCTCAGGGTACTGGCAAAGCAGCTGCCAAAGCGTCCTCTTCCCTGGTATCAATGTCATCATCAGTCACTCCTTCCCTAGACCAACCATGTCCTCCTGAGGAGTCCCCCGAACTGTTTGAGCACAGTGTTGGGTACATGCTCCAGGAGGTCGCCCAGCGTTTCGAAGGGTCTGATGATGATACCCAGCTAGAGGAAGGCAGTAGCGTGAAAGCAGAGAGAGGGGATGCTCAAGAAGGACACCAATCTGGCAGTCATGTTCCAGCAGCTGCAGCATACTGCCAGATTGGCTCCAGTGATGAGGAGGGAGGGGATGATGAGGTCACTGACTCCACGTGGGTGCCTAATAGGAGAGAGGAGGAGGAGGATGAGGAGGAGGCACATCTCCAACGAGGCAGGATGCCCTCGGGGGGCCAGCATAAGGGCAGCACACCAACGGAATCACACCGCAGAGCTCCGCCTGTGCAGGGCGCTGCCTCTGCCCGTTATTCAAAAAGTTCTTTGGTGTGGGCCTTTTTTGAGTCGAGTGCATCAGATCGCACAGCTGCTGTTTGCAACATATGTCTCAAGCGTATATCGCGTGGCCAAAACATCAGCCGCTTGGGCACCACATGCTTGACCATATGTTGACCTGCCATGCAGCTCGTTGACAAGCCTACCTTAAAGACCCACACCAAAGAACAAAGCGGACCTCTCCTTGCACCGCATCAGCTGGGATCTCCAACCCCACTATACCTTCAGTCCTCTCTGAAACCTGCACTGAGAGGAATGAAGGTGTAGAATTAGGTGTGTCACAGCCAAGTACTTGCGGGCACTCTGCTAGCAGTACACCGACGTCCGATTCTAGCAGGCAAATTTCCCTGCCCCAGCTGCTGGACCGTCAAAAGAAGTTCACTCCCAGCCATCCACATGCCCAGCGGTTGAATGTTAGCTTGGCTAAATTGCTACCGCTTCAACTGCTGCCTTTTCAGTTGGTAGACTCGGCCCCCTTCCGTGAGTTTGTGCAATGTGCGGTTCCTCAGTGGCAGGTTCCCAAACGCCACTTTTTCTCACGGAAGGCGATTCCGGCTCTCTACCGGCATGTGGAAGGCAATGTCTTGGCCTCGCTGGACAGGGCGGTCAGCGGTAAGGTGCATATTACCAGGCATGGACAGGGACGTTACCTTTCTTTCACGGCCCATTGGGTCACTCTTTTGGCAGCTGGGAAGGATGCAGGACAAGGTGCAGTAGTGTTGGAGGTTGTTCCGCCGCCACGCCTCCAAAATGCTACTACTGGTTGTGACACACCTCTCTCCTCCACCCCCTCCTCTTCTTCTTCCTCCATGGCCTCTTCCTGTGCTTTGTCCTCGGAACCAGCAGTGCTCCGTAGGGGTTCAAGGGGCTACGCAAGTACGCAGGCAAAAAGATGCCATGCCGTGCTTGCACTGGTGTGTTTGGGGGACAGGAGCCACACTGGGGCAGAGGTTCTGTCTGCTCTGCAGGGGCAGGCCGAGAGGTGGTTGACGCCACGCCAGCTTAAGCCAGGAATGGTGGTTTGCGACAGTGGCACCAACCTCCTCTCCGGCCCTCCGACAGGGACAACTGACCCATGTGCCCTGTGTGGCTCACGTCCTTAACCTGGTGGTGCAGCGGTTCTTGGGCAGGTACCGGGGCTTACAGGATGTCCTGAGGCAGGCCAGGAAAGTCTGTGTGCATTTCCGCAGATCTTATAATGCCAGTGCTCGCCTGGCTGAGCTGCAAAAGGAGTTGAACCTGCCCAAGAACCGCCTTATATGTGACATGCCCACCTGGTGGAACTCAACGTTGGCCATGCTGCAGCGGCTGCACACGCAGCAGAGGGTCATCAATGATTACCTGTGCGACTACGGCACCAGGACAGGGTCAGGGGAGCTCAGGTTTTTTTCACCACGCCAGTGAGGCATGATCAGGGATGCATGCACTGTCCTAGCACCATTTGAGGAGGCCACGAGGATGGTGAGCAGTGACAGTGCATGCATCAGTAACACTGTACCTCTTGTCCACCTGTTGGAACATACGCTGCGTGGAATAATGGACAGGGCACTTGAGGCAGAACAGAGGCAGGAAGCGAAGGACTTCCTTGCCTCTCAAGGCCCCCTTTACCCAGACAGTGTTCCTTCTGTCCCACCCATCGCACAGGAAGAGGAGGAGGAGGAGGAGGATTGTGTCAGCATGGAGGTGGAGCCTGGCACTCAGCATCATCAGCAGCAGTCTTTTAGGGATGATTTACAGTCCCAAGAAACCCGTGGACTTGTACGTGGCTGGGAGGAGGTGGCTGCGGATCATGTCGTCCTTAGTGACCCAGAGGACTCCAGACCGAATGCCTCAGCTAACCTACGCTGCATGCCCTCCCTGATCCTGCAAAGTCTGCGGAAGGATCCTCTTATTCTTTGGATCAAGGAGAGGGACCATTACTGGCTGGCCACTCTCCTTGATCCACGGTACAAGGGTAAGGTTGCGGACCTTACCGTCGCAGAGGGAGCAGAGGATGAGACAACTCCGGGAGGCCTTGCAGAAAGATCTGTGCAACGCGTTCCCAGAGACTGGGAGGTTACAAACTCCTGGTCCTGGACAACAAGTTGCTGAGGCTTCGGGCAGTCAAAGAAGGAGCAGTGGGGAAGGTGGCCGTCTGACCGATGCGTTCAGACAATTCTTTAGTCCGCAGCCCCAAGGTATGATCGGTTCCAGCAACCATCGCCAGCGTCTGATATACATGGTGCAGGAATGCCTAGGGGCAAGGTCAGACTTGGACACCTTCCCCACTGAAAATCCTCTGGCTTACTGGGTCTTGAGGATGGATCACTGGCCAGAGCTTGCACAGTATGCAATTGAGCTACTGGCCTGTCCTGCATCCAGCGTTCTTTCAGAACGCACATTCAGTGCTGCTGGAGGATTTGTCACGGATCACAGGGTGCGCCTGTCCACCGACTCGGTTGATCGACTGACCTTCATAAAGATGAACCAGTCTTGGATCACCACCAGCTACCAAACACCTGAAGCTGATATAACAGACTAATTTATTTTCAAATGTCACATCCCTTCAAGACTGATGCTGAGAGACTGTCCTGTTATGTTGACTGACTAGCCTCCTCCTCCTCAATGTTCCGATTGATGATCATAGCTTGGAAGAACATTTTTGTTTCTGGGTGCCGCCACCAGTGGCTAAGGCCCAATTTTTCAGCCCCTGTTTAACAGGGGCATGTAATTACAATTTTTTATACAATGCTTTGCAGCAGAGCTCATTTCTGCACTCCAACTAGAGTATCTGGGAGAGGTTGCAGTGTCGTGGCACCAGCACCAGTGGCTAGGGCCCAATTTTTCAGCCCCTGTTTAACAGGGGCGTGTTATTACAATTTTTTATGCAATGCTTTGCAGCAGGGCTCATTCCTGCACTCAAACTAGAGTATCTGGGAGAGGTTGCAGTGTCGTGGCACCAGCACCAGTGCCTAAAGCCCAATTTTTCAGCCCCTGTTTAACAGGGGCGTGTAATTACAATTTTTGATGCGATACTTTGCAACAGGGCTCATTGCTGTGCTCCAAGTACAGTATCTGTGAGGGGTTGCAGTGTTGTGGCACCAGTGCCTAAGGCCCAATTTTTCTGCCCCTGTTTAACAGGGGCATGTAATTACAATTCTTGATCTAATAATTCACAGCAGGGCCCATTCCTGCACCCACTAAGAGTAACTGTGAGGCCTTACAGTGTTGTGTCAACACCACCACCACCACCAAAGGCCCAATTTTTCAGCCCCTGTTCAACAGGGCATGCAATTACAATTCTTGATCTAATAATTCACAGCAGGGCCCATTCATGCGCCCACCAAGAGTAACTGTGAGGGCTCACAGTGTTGTGGCAACACCAACATGTAAGGGGCAAATTTCAGCAGAGTATATACGGCAGGCCCCTACTTTCAAACATCCAACTTACAAACGACTCCTCCTTGCAAATGGAAGGATACAACAGGAAGTGAGAGGAAATCTACCCCTAGGAAGGCAAATTCTCTCCTGTAAGAGTTAATATGGGAAAAAAAGTGTCTCCTCTCCACTGATGCTTTATCACCAATTCTTGTTTCAATAAAAACCCCAAATTTCCAAAAAACATTTGTCATTAGGACGGAAAGTGAGGTGAACTGTTCTGAACAGGTGCACACTGCACAGACAGCAAAACAAATGTTACAGGGGTGATAACCCTTCCCTATGTTTTCCAAAAAGCTTAAAAATATATTTTTTGGCTGGAACTACACTTAAACAATGTACCTGTTCAAAATTACAAACAGATTCTACATAAGAACAAACCTACAGTCCCTGTCTTGTATGCACCGCCTGTATATGGCTGTTCAGAGTATATAGGGCCTTTTTTATTTTGTGTGCGGGGTTCCCCTTAATATCCATACAAGACCTAAAGGGGCTGGTAATGGGCTGGGGTGGGGGGGGGGGGTGTGATGGGGTAGCTATGCCATTTTTCTTAAAGATTTTCATCCATATTACCGGGACCAGACATAAAGCCGCAAGCAGTTTTAAATGGCTTTTTTTCCTATAGAAATGTAATTTTGTGCAGGGACAGTTCTAAATACGGGAAACACGTGGCACTTCACAGGCATACTTTAGACACCCCCCAGGTACGATATTTAACCACTTAAGCCCCGGACCATTTGGTAGCTAAAGGACCAGAGGTGATTTTTGCACTGTGCTGCTTTAACTGTAAATTGTGCGGACATGCAATGTTGTACCCAAACGAAATTTGTGTCCTTTTTCTTCCCACAAATAGAGCTTTCTTTTAATGGTATTTGATTGCCTCTGTGATTTTTTTTTTTTGCGATATAAACGGAAAAAGACCGAAAATTTTGAAAAAAAATGATATTTTCTACTTTTTGTTATAAGAAAAATCGAATAAACTCAATTTTAGTCATACATTTAGGCCAAAATGTATTCAGCCACATGTCTTTAGTAAAAAAAATGTCAATAAGCGTATATTTATTGGTTTGCGCAAAAGTTATAGCGTCTACAAACTAGGGTACATTTTCTGGAATTTACACAGCTTTTAATTTATGAATGCCTATCTCATTTCTTGAGGTGCTAAAATGGCAGGGCAGTACAAACCCCCCCCCCCCCAAATGACCCCATTTTGGAAAGTAGACATCCCAAGGAAATTGCTGAGAGGCATGTTGAACCCATTGAATATTTTTTTTTTGTCTCAAGTGATTGAATAATGACTAAAAAAAAAAAAAATTACAAAAAGTTGTCACTAAATTATATATTGCTCACACATGCCATGGTTATATGTGGAATTGCACCCCAAAATACATTTTGCTGCTTCTCCTGAGTACGGGGATACCACATGTGTGGGACTTTTTAGGAGCCTAGCCGCGTACGGGGCCCCGAAAACCAAGCACCGCCTTCAGGATTTCTAAGGGCACAAATTTTTGATTTCACTCCTCACTACCTATCACAGTTTCGAAGGCCATAAAATGCCAAAATAGCACAAACCCCCCCCCAAATGACTCCATTTTGGAAAGTAGACACCCCAAGCTATTTGCTGAGAGGCATGTTGAGTATTTTACAGCTCTAATTTGTTTTTGAAAATGAAGAAAGAAAATCTTTTTTTTTTTTTTTTTTCCAATTTTCAAAACTTTTTGACAAAAAGCGAGATCTGCAACATACTTACCATACCTCTCAGCAAATAGCTTGGTGTGTCTACTTTCCAAAATGGGGTCATTTGGGGGGGTTTTGTGCCATCTGGGCATTCCATGGCCTCCGAAACTGTGATAGGCAGTGAGAAGTGAAATCAAAAATTTACACCCTTAGAAAGCCTGAAGGCGGTGATTGGTTTTTGGGGTCCCGTACGCGGCTAGGCTCCCAAAAAGTCTCACACATGTGGTATCCCCGTACTCAGGAGAAGCAACAGAATGTATTTTGGGGTGTAATTCCACATATGCCCATGTCATGTTTGAGCAATATATCATTTAGTAACAACTTTGTGCAAAAAAAATAATAATTGTCTTTTTTCCGCAACTTGTGTCAACATATAAAATATTCCATGGACTCGACATGCCTCTCAGTATATAGCTTGGGGTGTCTACTTTCCAAAATGGGGTCATTTGGGGGGGTTTTGAACTGTCCTGGCATTTTATACACAACATTAGGAAGCTTACATCCACTCTTCTAACCACTTGAAGACAAAGCCCTTTCTGACACTTTTTGTTTACATGAAAACATTTTTTTTTTTTGCAAGAAAATTATGTTGAACCCCCAAACTTTATATATTTTTTTAAAGCAAAGGCCCTACAGATTAAAATGGTGGGTGTTGCATTTTTTTTTTCCACACAGTATTTGCGCAGCGATTTTTCAAACGCATTTTTGGGGGAAAAAATACACTTTTTTAAATTTTAATGCACTAAAACACACTATATTGCCTAAATGTTTGATGAAATAAAAAAGATGATCTTGGGCCGAGTACATAGATACCAAACATGACATGCTTTAAAATTTCGCACAAACGCGCATTGGCGACAAACTACATACATTTTTAAAAGAGGAGGTCTACTGCTAAAATGACTGCCCTCGATCTGACCTTCGCGGTGATACCTCACATGCATGGTGCAATTGCTGTTTACATATGACGCCAGACCCACACTTGCGTTCGCCATTGCGCAAGAGCAGGGCAGGACAGGGGTGCTTTTTTTTTTTTTCTTTTTTATTATTAATTTTGCTTTTTTATTTTATTTTTAAACTGTTCCTTCCATATTTTTTTTTTTATCATTTTTATTGTTATCTCAGGGAATGTAAATATCCCCTATGATAGCAATAGGTAGTGACAGGTACTCTTTTTTTTTTAAAAACTGGGGTCTATTAGAACCTAGATCTTTCATCTGCCCTCAAAGCATCTGACCACACCAAGATCGGTGTGATAAAATGCTTTCCCAATTTCCCAATGGCGCTTTTTATATCCGGGGGGGGGACATTCCCTCCCACTGCTTGTAAAAGCAGTCCAAAGGCTAATTAGCCACTAGGATTGCTTTTACATGAAAGCCGGCCGCTGGCTGAAAAGAATGATACCAAGATGATACCTAAACCCGCAGGCATCAATCTGGTATAACCATTCAAAGTCCAGCAACATACCAGTACGTTGCTGGTCCTTGTTGGACATGTATTGTAATCTTTTTTTTCATGCAGCCTGTTGGCTGAACGAAAAAAAAAGATTGATCGGTGGGTATGCCCACCATTAGAATACCGCCCTTCATCCACCCACTTCTAATGATGGGCATACATGCACCATTTATATATGCCGAAGCATGGGGGCATCTTCCCGCAAAAGTTATGCCGCGTACACATGGTCAGACTTTTCCACGGGCAAGCCTCCGTCGGAATTTCGACCGTATGTATGCGGCATTAGGAGCAAAATCGCTCCTCCGCCCCTGCTGCCCCAATGCTTCGGCATATATGCTTTTTTTTTTTTAACTGTGGTGGTGAAATCACCTCCTACAGCACTGGAGTCGCAGGGATCAGGCCTGTCTCTGCGGACGCTGCAGTTATGTGTGTTGTGTTTTATAAGTGACAGCGATCGATCGATACTGCACTTGGGTGGCCTGGGCTGGACGGAGGGGCAAAACGCAGGTGCTAGCAGGTATCTGGGCTGATCCCGCTAACACTGCGTTTTTGGGAACCCTAAATTGCTGGGGACGCTAGTATAGATCTGATCAGATCAGATATTGATCTGTTCAGATACTATACCACTAAGGGAGGTGTATGCTTCACGCGTGGGTGTTGGCATTACTGGCACTAACCTGACGCTGCCTGGGGTGTGACACAGGGTTAACTAGGGGCAATTAGGGGGTTAAAACCTTTATTAGATAATATATGGGGGTACCTGACGCTATAAAAACCTGCGGCGAACCTAAAAAAAATAACTGGCTATCTATCGGCACCAGCATAACTAATACAGCGTTTAGAAAAACGATCGCTTAGTGACACTGGCAAAAGGGGGTGAAAGGGTTACCTGGGGGGCGATCAAGGGGTTAAACCTTTATTAGGTAATATATGGGGGTACCCGACGCTATAAAAACCTGCAGCGAACCTAAAAAAAATAACTGGCTACCTATCGGCATCACCGACAATAAAACAGCGATCAGAAAAACGATCGCTTAGCGACAGTGGTGATAGGGGGTGAAAGGGTTACCTGGGGGGCGATCAAGGGGGTTAAACCTTTATTAGGTAATATATGGGGGTACTTGACGCTATAAAAACCTGCGGCGAACCTAAAAAAAATAACTGGCTACCGATCAGCATCACCGACAATAAAACAGCGATCAGAAAAACGATCGCTTAGCGACAGTGGTGCTAGGGGGTGAAAGGGTTATCTGGGGGGCGATCAAGGGGGTTAACCCTTTATTAGGTAATATATGGGGGTACCCGACGCTATAAAAACCTGCGGCGAACCTAAAAAAAATAACTGGCTACCGATCGGCATCACCGACAATAAAACAGCGATCAGAAAAACGATCGCTTAGCGATGGCGGTGCTAGGGGGTGAAAGGGTTATCTGGGGGGTGATCAGGGGGTTAAACCTTTATTAGGGGGGGTTAGGGGGCTACACTGGACCTAAAACTAAACTGTAGTGACACTTTTACAGTCACAAATGTCACTGATTGCAGTGATCACTAAATAAATGGTCACTGCAATCAGTGACACTGTGACTGGGGGCTGGGGGTGATCTGGGGGGGCCTGGGGGGGGGATTTGTGTGCCTATGTGTCCTGGTGTCAGTGTGCTGTTTGTGCACTAACCTGTGTGTCTTCTCATGTACGGCGCTCGGTATATGTGAGCGCCGCATGAGAGATGACATCACTTCCTCTGCCTGTGTAAACATTACACAGCAGAGGAAGCTCTCTCATTCGCCGGGAGCGATCGCGGGGGGTGGCCGGAATCGAACGGCCGTCTCCTCATCTCGGATCGCTCCCGAACGGAAAACGGCCGCTCACTGTAGAGGAGGGGGGTCCGATCGGAGCCCCCAACTATACAAAGGCAATCACGTAGATATACGTGACTTTGCCTGTCGGTGCCATTCTGCCGACGTATATCTACAGTGGGCGGTCGTTAAGTGGTCAAAGGAATATTTGACTTTTTTTTTTCACTTTATGCATCATTAAAATGACTGCTCCCGAAAAAACGGCCATTTTTAAAACTTATTTTTGCAGAACCCGGGTTCCCAAACCCTTTTTAGGACAATAACATGCATAATAGTCGTTATAATTAGCACTTTAGATTTCGAACGTTCGCATCCATTGTATTGAATAGGGTTCTAACATTTGTGCAAACTTTCGGTCCGTTCGTGGGTTCTGGTGCGAACCGAACCCGGGGGTGTTCGGCTCATCACTACTCGTCTAGGGGTATCTGGGAGAAGGGGGAAAGATGCACACCACCAGCTCGGCTCTCTGATGTAGTATGCAGAGATATGAGCTAACTGTTTACCTTCGGGTCTGCGTTTTAGGCCAGAGCCTCAGCTTCTCCTGTGGAGGATGATTGTCACTGTCACTGACAGGGACACTTAGCTTAAGGTGACCAGATTTTTAAAATGAAATCCGGGGACATATTTTTTTTTTTTACTAGTAATGGCGGCAATCAGTGACTCTCTGCCCGTCGCCGCGGCGCCCACCTCACAGCCTGTCAAGTCTTACTCTCTGGGCCCCCGGCTACTACTGGGTGGGGAGCGGAGGAAGATCACTCCGCCAGGGAAGGCAAGGAGATAAGCTGGCAGGCGGCTGGCCGGGACTTGAGCCAAGGCAGAAAATGCGAGCGGAGCTGAATGGGCATGCACCCAAAACTGAAGAAATATTCCCTCCACTCCGACCAGCACATGATCATCAGAAAGGGACACAGATAATGGAAAAAAATACACCCCCCTAAGCTAGTAGGAGCGTCGGAGCGGGGGTGTGTAATTCAGATTTTTTTTTTTTATTCTGCACTGACTGTCTTTGAAATTGCCCCAGCCCCTGTTCAAATCCAATCCGGGGACAAAACCGGGGACAGACTTGGTTTGGGGACAGTGTCCTCAATCCGGGGACTGTCCCCTGAAACCGGGGATGTCTGGTCACCCTAACTTAGCTTCCAGTAACGCGAGTTTCACACCAATAAAAGTCCAACACTGTTTTATTTGCTTTGATCAATGTGTAGGCTGGTTGAACTTTAAAAGAACAGACAGGGTGTAGGAAAGAGTAGGTCCAGGCACAACACAATGAATAAAGTCTCTCCTGTTCCGTTTAGTGCAAACAGGCTTGGCGCACAGTCGCTGCCACCGACCGTGAATTTGGTCCCTGCCACTGACCTGGGTGAACGTTGAGGCCTCTGCCACAGGCCTTGGATGAGGCCTGCCACTGACCTGATGGAGATGGGTCTCTGCCACAGACCATGAAATACCTCCTTTAGAACAAACAACCCCTGTCAGAGGAAGACATCCATCCGGACAGTCACCAGAAGCCTCCACCGTCACCAGCAAATGCTGCGCTGGCTCTTCGGGGAGGTCACCTCTCCGGTCCCTTACGCCCTGGATTCAGGCACCCAATACCGGGGGCACCTTAGGAATGCTTCGCCCTTGCGGGACCCAGTCGAAGGTACTGGGCCCCTAGGCCTCCTTGTAAAGTACCTCACCCCAGGCTAAAGGTGCCTGGGATGGAACTCGACTCCACGCGCCCAGGCCAAGGACGCCTGGGCACAGACGAACCGCAGCAGCCCCCAGGCTGAAGGTGCCTGGGGAATGGACCTCGTGTGCAAGATGTCCGCCCCCTTTATATCCTCCCCCAGCAGGCACAGCGGGTTCCCCACCCCGCCGTACTACTGCCACGAGAGGACACAAAGGGCACGGCTCTAGAATGGCAGTTCAGCCCCGGTCCCAGGTGACAGCGCCAACTAGGGACCGCAGGGAACATGACACCATTCATACCTCCCACACTCCAAAGTGTCCATTAATTCCAAAAAATCTATGTATCTGGGCCATCTATTGCCCAGATGCTCCCTCTAAATTTGACACCCGCTACACAAAAAAAGAGCGACAATTTGGAAAAAAAAGCTATGTTTTTTACTTTTTACTATAATAAATATCCCCAAAAAATATATATAAAAAAAAATCTTCCGCAGTTTAGGCCGCCATGTATTCTTCTACACATTTTTGGTAAAAAAAAATCGCAATAAGCGTATATTGATTGGTTTGCAGAAAAGTTATAGTGTCTACAAAATAGGGGATAGATTTATGGCCTTTTTATATTATTTTTTTTTTTTTACTAGTAATGGCGGCGATCTGCGACTTTTATCGGGACTGCAACATTATGGCGGAACTACAAATAGCCACTGATTACTGTATAAATGACACTGACAGGGAAGGGGTTAAACACTAGGAGGTGATCAAGCAGTTAAGTGTGTCCTGGGGAGTGATTCTGGGGGGATGGTCTCACTACAACATGACAGAGATCGATGTTCCCGATGACAGGGAGCAGTAGATCCCTGTCATGTTGCTAGGCAGAACAGGGAAATGTAAAAAAGTAAAAATAGATGCGCAACCTAAAATATTGCAAAACACAGTGCAAAAAATGATGAAAAATATATATATTTTTTTTATACTCTGAAATAAGTGGATTATAAAGAAAAAAAGTCCATAGGAAACAACAAAGTCCAATTAAGATGCAAAGATAAGTCCAATTAAGAACAGCTCCTAAAGCTTGGTGGTGATCCAGGAAGCAAAGATACAAATCCACCCGACGCTGCGTTTCTCCGTATGAGGCTGGAGCCTCCTTTCCCAGTAGACGCCTCATACGGAGAAACGCAGCGTCGGATGGATCCGGAGATCCTGACGTCACCACACCCACAGTTGTGTTAGCCTGAGCCACGGCTGTGTGAATGTCTGTTTTTTAAACTACGCTTTAAAACCTTGTTTGATGTCAGTTGCCCAGCTATTCGATTAAAGGGTACACTTTTTTTTTATCAAAGTACTGCACCATGAAGTGTTTTTTATCTTTCCTCTTCATATATATGGTCCCTTGTATTGCTGCATGAACCATTCCTCCTGCACTGAGACGGTGAAGGATTTTTTTAAACACACACCCAGCTGACCAGTGGATTCAGTGATGGAAGGTTGACCAGATCGCTGCTGTTACCAGGAGGATATCTTTTGATACTGAGCTCATAAGATCTCCGTTATAGAGATCCAACCTATCTGGTAAGCGGCCACTTTGCACTTTTAGTATCCTGTGTTTGCAGCTTGGAAACAATGGAGTAAGATTTGTATCTTTGCTTCCTGGATCACCACCAAGCTTTAGGAGCTGTTCTTAATTGGACTTTTTTTCTTTATAATCCACTTATTTCAGAATATTAAAAAAAAAAAACTATATATATATTTTTCATCATTTTTTGCACTGTGTTTTGCAATATTTTAGGTTGCGCATCTATTTTTACTTTTTTTACATACCGTATATACTCGAGTATAAGCTGAGTTTTTCAGCACATTTTTTTGTGCTGAAAATGCCCCCCTCGGCTTATACTCAAGGCACCTTTTTGCGCCCGGAATTTGGGGACCCGGTACCGGCCGGCCGTAGGACCCCTGGACCCCAAACTTGGCACACATATAGCCCCATTTCTCCTCTACAAGTGTGAAAAGTTTGTTGCCTGGGGGACCTACGGCCGGGGAGCTTCGATTTTTCAAAGCTGGTCACTCCTTCCATAGACTCCCATGTTAAACGTCAGTCTAGTCATGGACACAGTGAGGCATGGGCACAGTGAGACATGGGCACAGTGAGACATGGGCACAGTGAGGCATGGGCACAGTGAGACAAAGTGAGGCATGCAGATGGACACCCTAGGCTTATACTCGAGTCAATAAGTTTTCCCAGTTTTTTGTGGTAAAATTAGGTGCCTCTGCTTATATTCGGGTCGGCTTATACTCGAGTATATACGGTTCTTATATTACTGAATATTCCAGTTGTCTTTATAGTTGCAGCACTGTCACTTTAATATCAATTAGTTTTACTGTTAAGAAGTCATTTGTTTTTTATTGCAGTTTGCACCATCTCTTTGCACCCACGCAAACTTGTTGCACTACATATCCAGTAAAAAAAGAAAAAATGTTATTTCTTCATTAATTTAGGCCAAAATGTATTCTACTACATCTTTGGTAAAAAAATACCATTAACCTCCCTGGCGGTATGATTCTGTCAGATTCTGTCAGATTTTAGGTGCTGAAAGCGGTACCATTATTCTGCATGGAAATTTGGCGTTTTATATTGCAGGCCTGTAATTCTTAGGAATAACTCACTTAAATCTGTCCAAACCAGAGTCTAGTAGACATCCCGGGTATGATAAAGTTCAAAAAACAAAATTATACATTATAATAAAATAAATAACTATAAAATAATTATAACAAATAATATAATAATAATAATAAAAGTGTTTTTCAGTGTTTGATGACGAATTTCCCCACAAATCGCTATCGCTTAATTCTGCGAGTGATTCTAATTTATTATCGCTGTTTTTTACCGCTTTTGACATAAAGGGACAGTTTTTGGTTGCTATGGACAATCTCCAATCTCCAGTTTCTAGGCAGAAAGAAAAGTTTTTATTATATAAAAGTGCATGCAGGACACTGGGCAGACCACTAGGGACAATGGGGGTGTGTAATTATTACATACAGTACTGTAATCAGTAAGATTACAGTGTACTGTGTGTGTACTGTGTTTCAACTTTTTTGAATTTGGCGCCGATCTCCGTCCCCGTGCGTCATAACGCCGCAGGGAACGGAGCTCGGCAGCACTCGGAAGTGTGTGAATCGAGCGAGGAGACAGCTCGATCACACAGCGGGGAGGCATCGCAGGATCCAGGGGACAAGGTGAGTAACTCTGCCTGGATCACTGCGATGCAATCCCGAGTCTGGCTCGGGGTTACCGCTTTTGGTGCTGAAATTTCACCCCGAGCCTGACTCGGGAATACCGCCAGGGAGGTTAAGTGTATTATTTTTGGTTTGCGTGAAAGTTATAGCATCTGGTATAGATAATGGAAAAAAATGTTTGTTTATACTAGTAATAGCGGTAATCAATGGCTTATAGTGGGACTGTGATAGTATGGCCAGCAATCTGACCCTAGCTGATGCCGGCTGGGGGGGTACACTAACTAACTGATACTGACATCAATCGTGACACTAATACAGTGATCAGTGCTAATAATATAATTATACAATGTCACTGTACTAATGACACTGGCTGGAAAGGGGTTAACATCTAGGGGTAATCAAGGGATTAAATGTGTGCCTATCAATGTTTACTGCATGTTTTTCCATGAAAAAACAGCAAGATCGCCTGTCAGTGTTCAGAGCTCTGCGTTGTTTACAACACAGAGCTTCCTTCCCTGAATGACGCAGCCGATCAGCGGGTGCCATCGATCAATCATTGGCCGCACCTGTGGATTGTCTTGTGCTGTAACAAATCACAGCTCAGTCGGGGCGGTGGGCGTGTGCACCTTACCCAAAAGTGCTGATCACATATCAGATACATGATCCAGCACAGAGCAGCTGCCCTGCTGCAGTATATATATATTGTGAGGGGGTTAACTCAGTAGCGGGTGTGTGTGACCCCCTGGTTGGGCTCCCCACACAAAAACAGGGCCAGCAGACGGAGGTTGTGGTTTTCAAAATCAAAAGGTGCGGTTTATTTCTCTATGTACAGTGACAAAAACACAGCAAAGCCAAAAAGAAACAAACAAAATAAATCCTGGTCAGTTTGACCTCTGACTAAACATGCAGGTTTCCTAAACTAACAACTGGGATCAGCCTGGTGCTGTCCTAGTCCCTAAGTCCCTGGTTTAGTAAAAGTCCAAACAAATAGCCACACAGGCTTTGCCTCACCGCACAGGGGTTCACTCTCCCTAGACAGTCCACACAGGTCTGGGTCCAGGCATGAGCTAACATCTAATGAATCTGGGAGTTTTTATAGAGGCCTTAAACAAACTGACAGGCTTCAGCTGGTCTCATCAACTCCCTGCCTGCACGACGCCCAGCCCTCTCCCTAGAGGTATGAGTCATCCATGAGCCTACTAGCCTCAGCTGGGCTTATACAACTCTCCACCCTAGTTGTATAAGTCAGCATAAAGCCTGAATCTGGGAGAAATATATCTACCCCCCTGGATGCAACCAGGTGACTTTACCTTCCTGCTGTCACAATATATATATATATATATATATATATATATATTGTGAGGGGGTTAGCTCGGCAGCGGGTGTGTGTGACCCCCGGGATGGGCTCCCCACACAAAAACAGGCCCAGCAAACGGAGGTTGTGGTTTTCAAAATCAAAAAAAGGTGCGGTTTATTTTCTATTTACAGTGACAAAACACAGCAAAGCCAAAAGAAACATAAACAAAATAAATCCTGGTCAACTTGACCTCTGACTAAACATACAGGTTTCCTAACTAACAACTGGGATCAGCCTAGTGCTGTCCTAGTCCCTAAGTCCCTGGTTTTAAATGTCCAAGCAAATAGCCACACAGGCTTTGTCTCACCGCACAGGGGTTCACTCTCCCTAGACAGTCCACACAGGTCTGGGTCCAGGCATGAGCTAACATCTAATGAAGCTGGGAGTTCTTATAGAGGCCTAAATGAGCTGACAAGCTTCAGCTGGTCTCATCAACTCCCTGTCTGCACGACGCCCCACACTCTCCCTAGAGGTATGAGTCATCCATGAGCCCACTAGCCTTAGCTGGGCTTATACAACTCTCCACCTAGTTGTATAAGTCGGCGTAAAGCCTGAATCTGGGCGAAATATATCTACCCCCCTGGATGCAACCAGGTGACTTTACCTTCCTGCTGTCACATACCCCCCCCTCTTGTTTTAACCTCGGGGTTGGAACACCAGCAATCAGGCATTCATGTACTCGAGACAAAGCATCCACATTCCCCATTTGAACGCCAGGGCGATGCTTTACTGTGAAGTTGAATTCCTGGAGGGCCAGGAACCACCTATTCACTCTTCTATTTGTTTCCTTGTTTTGAGCCATCCACTTTAACGGAGCGTGATCCGTAACCATGTCAAAGTGCCTACCTAGCAGGTAGTACCGAAGGGAATCTAGAGCCCACTTCACCGCTAAACACTCCTTTTCAACGGTGGCGTAATTTACCTCATGGGACTTCAACTTCCTGCTGAGGTAAATGACTGGGTGCTCTTCCCCGTTCCAGACCTGGGACAATACTGCTCCTAACCCCACATCTGACGCATCACTTTGTACGACAAAGTCTTTAGAGAAGTCGGGTGAGTACAACACTGGCTGGCTACATAAGGCTTGTTTCAAGAATTGGAATGCTGCCTCAGCCTCGGGGGTCCATTTAATCATGACCGACCCTTTCCCCTTCGTTAGGTTGGTTAGGGGCACAGCCTTAGAAG
Organism: Rana muscosa; assembly: GCA_029206835.1. Classification (NCBI taxonomy): domain Eukaryota; kingdom Metazoa; phylum Chordata; class Amphibia; order Anura; family Ranidae; genus Rana; species Rana muscosa. The sequence goes on from CM055128.1 coordinate 198,449,201, forward strand.
CAAAGTGGGGAATGAATCGCCGATAATACCCAGCGATTCCCAGAAAGGCTCGTACCTGCTTCTTGCTGTTGGGACGTGGCCAACTCTGGATGGCCTCGACTTTGTTGAGTTGGGGTTTTATTACTCCCCTCCCAATGGTGTACCCAAGATATTTGGCCTCCTCCTGCCCAATGGTACACTTCTTGGGGTTAGCCGTAAACCCCGCTTCCCGAACAGAGTCCAGGACTGCTTGCACTTTTGGCAGATGTGTGGCCCAATCTGTGCTATGGATAATTACGTCATCCAGGTAAGCCGCAGCATACTTCCGATGGGGCCTCAGCATCTGGTCCATTTTCCGCTGGAATGTGGCCGGCGCATTCTGTAACCCGAACGGCATTCTCTTATATTGGAACGCCCCGTCTGGGGTTACAAATGCGGTTTTCTCTTTGGCCAATTTGGCCAGGGGGATTTGCCAATACCCTTTTGTGAGGTCAAGAGTCGTCATGTATCGGGCTGTTCCCAGCCGGTCGATCAACTCATCTATACGTGGCATGGGGTAGGTGTCAAATTTTGTAACTTTGTTCAACTGACGAAAATCGTTACAAAATCGCCAGCTCCCATCCGGTTTAGGCACCAACACAATGGGACTAGACCAATCACTTTGGGACTCCTCTATCACCCCTAAGTTCAGCATTTTCTGTACTTCCTCCCGTATTGCCTCCCGTCGGGCCTCTGGGATCCGATAGGGTTTTAACTTCACCCTTTCACCGGGCGGGGTAATGATGTCATGCTCTACCCCAGATGTTTGTCCCGGCAGCTCAGAGAATACCTCCTTGTTGCGAAGCACAAACTCCTTAACCTCCTGTTGTTGGGGTTGTGACAAGGTGGCTGCTATTCCAACCTCAGGAATCACGCAACCAGTTTGAGCTGGTGACCAAGTGTCTGCGACTAGGGACTCTCTATCCCTCCAGGCTTTCAACAGATTAACGTGATAGATCTGTTCGGGCTTTCGCCTTCCTGGTTGTCTGACCTTGTAATTCACTTCGCTCACTTTTTCCATTATCTCGTAGGGGCCTTGCCATTTGGCAAGGAATTTACTTTCAACCGTAGGGACAAGTACCAGTATCCTATCCCCCGGGGAAAAGGTACGGGTCTTGGCTCCACGGTTGTACACTCTCTGCTGTGCTAACTGCGCTTGGGCCAAATGTTCCTTCACGATGGGCATTACCTGTGCAATTCGGTCTTGCATCAGGGCGACATGCTCAATCACACTCCTGTGGGGAGAACTCTCACTTTCCCAAGTTTCCTTGGCAATATCCAACAGCCCTCTTGGGTGTCTCCCATACAGTAACTCAAAGGGGGAGAATCCCGTAGAGGATTGGGGCACCTCCCTAATAGCAAACATCAGATAAGGAAGTAGACAGTCCCAATCCTTTCCATCTCTATCCACCACTTTCTTCAACATTTGTTTTAGGGTTTTGTTGAATCTTTCAACCAGCCCATCGGTTTGGGGGTGATACACAGATGTACGTAATTGCGTCACTTTGAACAATTTACACAGCTCCTTCATAACCCGGGACATAAAGGGTGTACCTTGGTCCGTAAGCAGTTCTTTACAAATACCCACCCGGCTAAACACCAGAGATAGCTCTTTGGCTATGGTTTTGGCCGAGGTATTTCGGAGAGGGATCGCTTCTGGATAACGGGTGGCATAGTCCATTATAACTAATATGTACTGGTGCCCCCTAGCGGACTTGATTATAGGACCTACCAAATCCATGGCGATCCTCTCAAACGGGACCTCAATGATGGGTAGAGGGACCAGCGGGCTACGGAAATGTGGCATCGGGGCCGACCTCTGACACACAGGGCAGGAGGAACAATAATTTTCTATGTCCTTCATCACCCCCGGCCAATAGAATCTCTGTAATACCCTCTCTCGGGTTTTCTCTGTCCCCAGATGACCTCCAAGAATGTGCCCATGGGCCAACTCCAACACCAACTTCCTGTAAGGTTTGGGCACCACAAGCTGCTCAACGGTTTCTTCTGCCCTTTTTGCCACCCGATACAGTAGGTCCTTCTCTACGCTGAAGTATGGGTAAGTGCAGGTATTATCTGGGTTCACTAACTCGCCATCTATTTTCACTACGTTTTCCCGTGCCTTTATTAGGGCGGGGTCTTTCAACTGTTCTGTGGCAAAGTTTTCCCTGTGAACCTCAAGATCAGAAAACTCCACAGACGGTAGGTTTTCGTCTGAGGAGGTGGGCTCCTCTCCAGTTTCTTGAGTCTCCCCTGCCAATACTGATAAGGGAAATTCCGGAGAGTCCTCACCACTCTCAGGGGAGTTCTGGCTATCACATTCCTGGTACATAGGGGCACCAGTGGGGGGCTCAGGATCATCCCACAGTTCCCAGAACTTCGGAAAATCCCTTCCCACAATGGCGTCATACGGTAACTGAGATACTAAGCCCACTGGATGAGAGAGGGTACCTTTGGGGGTCTCGAAACACACTGTAGTCACTGGATACTCTCGGGTGTCCCCATGCACACAAATAACAGCTACCTTGCTATTCCCAGAGACCTCTGTTTTAACTAACTCAGCCTTTATCAGGGTCACAAGGCTACCTGAATCCAGCAATACCACAACATTTCTACCATTAACACACATTTTGCATAAATGTTTCTCAGTTCCTCGAATGGCAGTGCATGCGACTGTCGCACACAGCTGCCCGTCAGAAAGTCACACTGCATGGGTTCCTCCACAACCGGGCAATTGGCTGCAATATGTCCCGCTTGCCGGCAGCGGTAGCAAACGATCCTTCTTGCCGCCTCTTGAGCCGCTGATTTCCCAGGCTGTTCTCGCCAAACTTGGGGTAGAGCTCCCACCCTCTCACTCTCTCCACCCTTACCCCTTGGAATCCTCTTATCCGCCCCTGGGGATGGTCTGGTCTTAGGGTGGAAAGTCCGAGTGTCTCTGGAAGAGGCCGTCAGGTTCTCTGTAGCCAAGTATTTCTCCACACGATCCACAAGACCATCGGCCGTCTCTGGGTCTCCATGGCTTACCCACTTTTGGATGGCAGTAGGAAGAGCTCTCAAAAACCGATCCATTACAACACGTTCCACAATCTTTGGTGCGGACAAAGTCTCTGGCTGTAGCCACTTTCTGCTCAGGTGAATGAGATCATACATTTGAGACCTGGGGGGTTTTCCAAGCTGGAAAGTCCAGTTATGCACACGCTGAGCCCGGACAGCCTGGGTGACACCCAGGCTTGCCAATATTTCAGCTTTTAGCATCACATAGTCTTTTGCTTGGTCAGGCTCTAGGTCATAGTAAGCCTTCTGCGATTCACCAGTTAACAGAGGAGCCACAGTCCAGCCCACTGCTCCTCAGGCCACTTTTCTCTTTCAGCAGTCCTTTCAAATGTGGTCAAAAATACCTCTGGATCATCCTCTCCAGTCATTTTTGTCAATAAACGACTCACCCCAAAGGACGCGGTATTAGTGGGACGGCTTTCCTCACTGGTCTGCGGACGTTGCTGCATTACTGCTTCCATTTGTTGTAGTCTCTGCTCTTGCTTCTGTAACAGGTCTATGAAGCGGGCCTCAGATTGCTGCTGGGCTTGTTGCTGAGCTTCCAGACTCTGTTGGTGAGCTTGCTGCTGGGCTGCAAGGCTCTGTTGATGAGCTTGCTGCTGGGCTGCGAAGTTCTGTTGTTGAGCTGCAAGGCTCTGTTGATGAGCTGCAAGGCTCTTTTGCAAACCTGCATTTGTCTGCTGTTGATTGGCATTTGCTAGAGCCAGCTGCTTCAGTATCTCCTCCATGCTGGCTTAAAAAAAACTGCCCGCATTCTCCACCAACTGTGAGGGGGTTAGCTCGGCAGCGGGTGTGTGTGACCCCCGGGATGGGCTCCCCACACAAAAACAGGCCCAGCAAACGGAGGTTGTGGTTTTCAAAATCAAAAAAAGGTGCGGTTTATTTTCTATTTACAGTGACAAAACACAGCAAAGCCAAAAGAAACATAAACAAAATAAATCCTGGTCAACTTGACCTCTGACTAAACATACAGGTTTCCTAACTAACAACTGGGATCAGCCTAGTGCTGTCCTAGTCCCTAAGTCCCTGGTTTTAAATGTCCAAGCAAATAGCCACACAGGCTTTGTCTCACCGCACAGGGGTTCACTCTCCCTAGACAGTCCACACAGGTCTGGGTCCAGGCATGAGCTAACATCTAATGAAGCTGGGAGTTCTTATAGAGGCCTAAATGAGCTGACAAGCTTCAGCTGGTCTCATCAACTCCCTGTCTGCACGACGCCCCACACTCTCCCTAGAGGTATGAGTCATCCATGAGCCCACTAGCCTTAGCTGGGCTTATACAACTCTCCACCTAGTTGTATAAGTCGGCGTAAAGCCTGAATCTGGGCGAAATATATCTACCCCCCTGGATGCAACCAGGTGACTTTACCTTCCTGCTGTCACAATATATATATATATATATGTGGGGCAGTCAGCAAATGGTTAAAGCAGAACTAAACCCATCGATTTAACAGTTTCAAAAAAACTGTTCTGGAATGCTAACTGCCATATTTGCTTGTGCCCTCAACCAAACTATAAAACCATCAAATGGCGGGTGTCATAACTGATCACATGTGTAGCACCATGGCAGTTGCAGATCAAACAGAGGCTAAGATGGTGGCTTCCATGGCTGAAAAGGATAGGAGGGTTTAGTTACACCTTAAAGAGGAAGTAAAACCTGATGGGTTTTACTTCCTCTTTATTTCCCTGCAAAGGTAAAGCATAATGGGCTACTATGCATCGCATAGTAGCCCATTATTTGTCACTTACCTGAAACCGAACCCTGCAATGTCACCGCTCTCCCCACTAGCATAAGGTGACCAGATTTTTTAAATGAAATCCGGGGGACATTTATTTTTTATTCTTACTAGTAATGGCGGCAATCAGCGACTCTCTGCCCGTCGCCACCCGCCTCACAGCCTGTCAAGTCTTACTCTCCGGGCCCCGGCTACTACTGGGTGGGGAGGGGAGGAAGATCACTCTGCCAGGGAAGGCAAGGAGATAAACAGGCAGGCGGCTGGCCGGGACTTGAGCCAAGGCAGAAGAACATGCACCCGAAACTGAAGAAATATTCCCTCCGCTCCGACCAGCACATGATCATCAGAAAGGGGCACAGGTAATGGAAAAAAATACACCCACCCAAGCTAGCGGAGCGGGGGGGGGGTGTAATTCCGATTTTTTTTTCATTCCGCACTGACTGTCTTTAAAATTGCCCCAGCCCCTGTTGAAATCCAATCCGGGGACAAAACCGGGGACAGACTTGGTCAGGGGACAGTGTCCTTAATCCGGGGACTGTCCCCTGAAACCGGGGCCGCGAACTCCGGCTCTGTGACTGGCAGGAGTCACGTGACGGCATGACCCCTTTAGAAACGACACGGTCGCCGTTCCTAAAGTGACATCAGCGCACGGCTCTATTGTAAATATTTCCGGCACCTACAGGTAAGCCTTAATCTAGGCTTACCTGTAGGTAAAAGAGGTTGTACAACCACTTTAAGGCACACCAACTTAAATCTTTCTAAATCTTTCTAACTAAAATACCTACTTTCTCTACCCACTTCCTTGTCATTATATTACTTTTATGTTCCTAAGAATGCAGATAAACATTAAGGCCTCATTCACACCATGGTGCAGAGATGTCAGTTTTTCTGCACGCACTCTGCAAGGACATAAAAAAAAACAATTGTTCTCCATGCAGTGGTGTATTTTGTGCTGGCCTAGGCAAGACTAAAATCAGGTGCCTCCCCGATCTAAATTTGCCCCACCACAGCCGCGGTGTACCATTATTTTCTCAGGATCTCAGGCGAAAGTTGCAGCCGTACACAGTGAACAGCTGTGGCTTCCTCATCAGACCCTGAGACATGATTTGTCCAAGTGCCATATATAGAATTACTGCTCATGATCTGACGTTTGCGGCGATACCTCACATGTGTGGGACGATTACTGTCTGCATGCGTGCAGGACCGACATGTGCGTTCACCTTTGTGCGTCAGCCCAGGAGGACGGGGCACTTCAATTTTTTTTTTTAATTATGAATTTTTATTTATTTTTTATTTTTACATGGTTGCTTTAATTATTATAATTTTTTTTTGTGATCACTTTTCTTGTTGTCCCAAGGAATGTAAACATCCTTGGGACAGCAATAGGCATGTAACAGGTGCTGTGCACTTTAAAGCATTCAAAACTCCAGGATCAGTGTTTTTGAATGCGATATTTAAAAGCTGGCACAGATGGTTTCCGAGTAAACCAGAAGTAATGTCTTGTCATTGCTTCTGGTTTACTACGAACAGCCAAGCGAAGGCTTTGCTTGGCTGTCTGGCCAGCTGGCAGACACACCGGCTGGTCGCTTGGGTCTCCCAGTGGGATGGGAAAGCCGGAGAGAGATATGGAAGGCGGCGGGAGGGGGGATGCCCCTCTCCTGCTGCTTGTTATAGCAATCGAGCAGCTAGTAAGCCACTCGGATTGATATTACAAGAGAGCCGACCGCTGGCTGCAGGCATCATCCCCATACAACCACCAAAAGGTGGTTAAAGAGCCCCTCTGCCCTTCTGCCTCGGGGCAGCGCCACCCCCCTGAAAAATGCTGCCCAGGGCAAATGCCTTGTTTGCCTTGCGGTAAATATGCCCCTGTCTCTATGTGCCCTGTTCACACCACAACATTGGTATCACATGCAGATTTTTTCAGCGCAGGAATCGGCAACGTGTGTGCAGTTTTCTACACGGAAAAAAACTGACATCAACATTGGTGTGAACAGAGTACATAACTGATCCACATGAAAACTGATGTCAACATGCATAAAATCTCACTGAAACGCATAAAAACTGATCAGTTTTCATGCACGTATGGTGGGAACGAGTCCTAAAACTGATAAAGCCAAGTTTCCATTAGGAATAGGGTTCCATAATGAAAAAAACTAAGTAAAGTAGTATGTTCGGTTATTTTATGTTCTGTTACTCCAATGCAGGTTTGGCTCTTAATATATGAGTGGTACATTTCAGCAGGGACATCTCATTCTTGAATAACCCTACTATCCGCAATTGTTGACTTCCTGTACTACCTCATATTCAATATTGCTGTTTGATGTCATTATACCTCTCAATCCCGGATATGCTTCTTTTATGGATGTCTACAATACCACTTGTAAACCACAAATTGCAATAAAATCTTGGAGAAACAAAATAAGGACATCTGACAATCATCTTTGTGAAAGCAAGTAACTGCAGCTAGGTAAGGACACTTCCTAGCCTTTCCATACCATCAAACTATTTATTAAAAGTAGGCCTTATCATGGCGACACTTCAATTTAGCTAAATATACAGTCAGGTCCGTAATATATTTGGCTCTATACACCACCACAATGGATTTGAAATGAAACAAACAAGATGTGCTTTACCTGCAGACTTTCAGCTTTAATTTGTGGGTATTTACATCCAAAGCAGGTGAACAGTGTAGGAATTACAACAGTTTGTGTATGTGCCTCCCACTTTTTAAGGGACCAAAAGTAATGGGACGATTGGCTGCTCAGCTGTTCCATGGCCAGGTGTGTGTTATTCCCTCATTATCCCATTTACAAGGAGCAGATAAAAGGTCCAGAGTTCATTTAAAGTGTGCTATTTGCATTTTGAATCTGTTGTTAACTCTCAATTTGAGTTTCAAAGAGCTGTCACTATCAGTGAAGTAAGCCATCATTAGGCTGAAAAAACAAAACAAACCCATCAGAGAGATAGCAAAAACATTAGGTGTGGCCAAATCAACCGTTTAGAACATCCTTAAAAAGAAAGAACCCACCGGTGAGCTCAGCAACCCCAAAAGACCCGGAAGACCACGGAAAACAACTGTGGTGGATGACCAAAGAATTATTTCCCTGGTGAAGAAAACACCCTTCACAACATTTGGCCAGATGAAGAACACTCTCCAGGAGGTAGGTGTATGTGTGTCAAAGTCACCAATCAAGAGAAGACTTTACCAGAGTGAATACAGAGGGTTCACCACAAGATGGAAACCATTGGTGAGCCTCAAAAACAGGAAGGCCAGATTAGAGTTTGCCAAACAACATCTAAAAAAGCCTTCACAGTTCTGGAACAACATCCTATGGACAGAGGAGACCAAGATCAACTTGTACCAGAGTGATGGGAAGAGAAGAGTATGGAGAAAGAAAGGAACTGCTCATGATCCAAAGCATACCACCTCATCAGTGAAGCATGGTGGTGGTAGTGTCATGGCGTGGGCATGTATGGCTGCCAATGGAACTGGTTCTCTTGTATTTATTAATGATGTGACTGCTGACAAAAGCAGCAGGATGAATTCTGAAGTGTTTGGGGCAATATTATCTGCTCATATTCAGCCCAATGCTTCAGAACTCATTGTTCCGGTGCTTCCCAGTGCAGATGGACAATGACCCGAAGCATACTGCAAAAGCAACCAAAGAGTTTTTTATAGGAAAGAAGTGGAATGTTATGCAATGGCCAAGCCAATCACCTGACCTCAATCCGATTGAGCATGCATTTCACTTGCTGAAGACAAAACTGAAGGGTAAATCCCCCAAGAACAAGCAGGAACTGAAGACAGTTGCAGTAGAGGCCTGGCAGAGCATCAGCAGGGATGAAACCCAGCGCCTGGTGATGTCTATGCATTCCACACTTCAGCTTGTAATTGACTGCAAAGGATTTGCAACCAAGTATTAAAAAGTGAAGGTTTGATTGATGATTGTTAATCTGTCCCATTACTTTTGGTCCCTTAAAAAGAGGGAGGCACATATACAAACTGTTGTAATTCCTACACCGTTCACCTGATTTGGATGTAAATACCCTCAAGTTAAAGCTGAAAGTCTGCAGTTAAAGCACATCTTGTTTGTTTCATTTCAAATCCATTGTGGTGGTGTATATAGCCAATGTGAGGGGGTTAGCTCGGCAGCGGGTGTGTGTGACCCCCGGGATGGGCTCCCCACACAAAACAGGCCCAGCAAACGGAGGTTGTGGTTTTCAAAATCAAAAAGGTGCGGTTTATTTTCTATTTACAGTGACAAAACACAGCAAAGCAAAAGAAACATAACCAAAATAAATCCTGGTCAAGTTGACCTCTGACTAAACATACAGGTTTCCTAACTAACAACTGGGATCAGCCTAGTGCTGTCCTAGTCCCTAAGTCCCTGGTTTAGTAAAAGTCCAAACAAATAGCCACACAGGCTTTGCCTCACCGCACAGGGGTTCACTCTCCCTAGACAGTCCACACAGGTCTGGTTCCAGGCATGAGCAAACACCTAATGAATCTGGGAGTTTTTATAGAGGCCTTAAACGAACTGACAGGCTTCAGCTGGTCTCATCAACTCCCTGCCTGCACGACGCCCAGCCCTCTCCCTAGAGGTATGAGTCATCCATGAGCCTACTAGCCTCAGCTGGGCTTATACAACTCTCCACCCTAGTTGTATAAGTCAGCATAAAGCCTGAATCTGGGAGAAATATATCTACCCCCCTGGATGCAACCAGGTGACTTTACCTTCCTGCTGTCACATACCCCCCCCTCTTGTTTTAACCTCGGGGTTGGAACACCAGCAATCAGGCATTCATGTACTCGAGACAAAGCATCCACATTCCCCATTTGAACGCCAGGGCGATGCTTTACTGTGAAGTTGAATTCCTGGAGGGCCAGGAACCACCTATTCACTCTTCTATTTGTTTCCTTGTTTTGAGCCATCCACTTTAACGGAGCGTGATCCGTAACCATGTCAAAGTGCCTACCTAGCAGGTAGTACCGAAGGGAATCTAGAGCCCACTTCACCGCTAAACACTCCTTTTCAACGGTGGCGTAATTTACCTCATGGGACTTCAATTTCCTGCTGAGGTAAATGACTGGGTGCTCTTCCCCGTTCCAGACCTGGGACAATACTGCTCCTAACCCCACATCTGACGCATCACTTTGTACGACAAAGTCTTTAGAGAAGTCGGGTGAGTACAACACTGGCTGGCTACATAAGGCTTGTTTCAAAAATTGGAATGCTGCCTCAGCCTCGGGGGTCCATTTAATCATGACCGACCCTTTCCCCTTCGTCAGGTTGGTTAGGGGCACAGCCTTAGAAGCAAAGTGGGGAATGAATCGCCGATAATACCCAGCGATTCCCAGAAAGGCTCGTACCTGCTTCTTGCTGTTGGGACGTGGCCAACTCTGGATGGCCTCGACTTTGTTGAGTTGGGGTTTTATTACTCCCCTCCCAATGGTGTACCCAAGATATTTGGCCTCCTCCTGCCCAATGGTACACTTCTTGGGGTTAGCCGTAAACCCCGCTTCCCGAACAGAGTCCAGGACTGCTTGCACTTTCGGCAGATGTGAGGCCCAATCTGTGCTATGGACAATTACGTCATCCAGGTAAGCCGCAGCATACTTCCGATGGGGCCTCAGCATCTGGTCCATTTTCCGCTGGAATGTGGCCGGCGCATTCTGTAACCCGAACGGCATTCTTTTATATTGGAACGCCCCGTCTGGGGTTACAAATGCGGTTTTCTCTTTGGCCGACTTGGCCAGGGGGATTTGCCAATACCCTTTTGTGAGGTCAAGAGTCGTCATGTATCGGGCTGTTCCCAGCCGGTCGATCAACTCATCTATACGTGGCATGGGGTAGGTGTCAAATTTTGTAACTTTGTTCAACTGACGAAAATCGTTACAAAATCGCCAGCTCCCATCCGGTTTAGGCACCAACACGATGGGACTAGACCAATCACTTTGGGACTCCTCTATCACCCCTAAGTTCAGCATTTTCTGTACTTCCTCCCGTATTGCCTCCCGTCGAGCCTCTGGGATCCGATAGGGTTTTAACTTCACCCTTTCACCGGGCGGGGTAATGATGTCATGCTCTACCCCAGATGTTTGTCCCGGCAGCTCAGAGAATACCTCCTTGTTGCGAAGCACAAACTCCTTAACCTCCTGTTGTTGGGGTTGTGACAAGGTGGCTGCTATTCCAACCTCAGGAATCACGCAACCAGTTTGAGCTGGTGACCAAGTGTCTGCGACTAGGGACTCTCTATCCCTCCAGGCTTTCAACAGATTAACGTGATAGATCTGTTCGGGCTTTCGCCTTCCTGGTTGTCTGACCTTGTAATTCACTTCGCTCACTTTTTCCATTATCTCGTAGGGGCCTTGCCATTTGGCAAGGAATTTACTTTCAACCGTAGGGACAAGTACCAATATCCTATCCCCCGGGGAAAAGGTACGGGTCTTGGCTCCACGGTTGTACACTCTCTGCTGTGCCAACTGCGCTTGGGCCAAATGTTCCTTCACGATGGGCATTACCTGTGCAATTCGATCTTGCATCAGGGCGACATGCTCAATCACACTCCTGTGGGGAGAACTCTCACTTTCCCAAGTTTCCTTGGCAATATCCAACAGCCCTCTTGGGTGTCTCCCATACAGTAACTCAAAGGGGGAGAATCCCGTAGAGGATTGGGGCACCTCCCTAATAGCAAACATCAAATAAGGAAGTAAACAGTCCCAATCCTTTCCATCTCTATCCACCACTTTCTTCAACATTTGTTTTAGGGTTTTGTTGAATCTTTCAACCAGCCCATCGGTTTGGGGGTGATACACAGACGTACGCAATTGCGTCACTTTGAACAATTTACACAGCTCTTTCATAACCCGGGACATAAAGGGTGTACCTTGGTCCGTAAGCAGTTCTTTACAAATACCCACCCGGCTAAAAACAAGAGATAGCTCTTTGGCTATGGTTTTGGCCGAGGTATTTCGGAGAGGGATCGCTTCTGGATAACGGGTGGCATAGTCCATTATAACTAATATGTACTGGTGCCCCCTAGCGGACTTGATTATAGGACCTACCAAATCCATGGCGATCCTCTCAAACGGGACCTCAATGATGGGTAGAGGGACCAGCGGGCTACGGAAATGTGGCATCGGGGCCAACCTCTGACACACAGGGCAGGAGGAACAATAATTTTCTACGTCCTTCATCACCCCCGGCCAATAGAATCTCTGTAATACCCTCTCTCGGGTTTTCTCTGCCCCCAGATGACCTCCAAGAATGTGCCCATGGGCCAACTCCAACACCAACTTCCTGTAAGGTTTGGGCACCACAAGCTGCTCAACGGTTTCTTCTGCCCTTTTTGCCACCCGATACAGTAGGTCCTTCTCTACGCTGAAGTATGGGTAAGTGCAGGTATTATCTGGGTTCACTAACTCGCCATCTATTTTCACTACGTTTTCCCGTGCCTTTATTAGGGCGGGGTCTTTCAACTGTTCTGTGGCAAAGTTTTCCCTGTGAACCTCAAGATCAGAAAACTCCACAGACGGTAGGTTTTCGTCTGAGGAGGTGGGCTCCTCTCCAGTTTCTTGAGTCTCCCCTGCCAATACTGATAAGGGAAATTCCGGAGAGTCCTCACCACTCTCAGGGGAGTTCTGGCTATCACATTCCTGGTACATAGGGGCACCAGTGAGGGGCTCAGGATCATCCCACAGTTCCCAGAACTTCGGAAAATCCCTTCCCACAATGGCGTCATGCGGTAACTGAGATACTAAGCCCACTGGATGAGAGAGGGTACCTTTGGGGGTCTCGAAACACACTGTAGTCACTGGATACTCTCGGGTGTCCCCATGCACACAAATAACAGCTACCTTGCTATTCCCAGAGACCTCTGTTTTAACTAACTCAGCCTTTATCAGGGTCACAAGGCTACCTGAATCCAGCAATACCACAACATTTCTACCATTAACACACATTTTGCATAAATGTTTCTCAGTTCCTCGAATGGCAGTGCATGCGACTGTCGCACACAGCGACTGACGTCTGCCCGTCAGAAAGTCACACTGCATGGGTTCCTCCACAACCGGGCAATTGGCTGCAATATGTCCCGCTTGCCGGCAGCGGTAGCAAACGATCCTTCTTGCCGCCTCTTGAGCCGCTGATTTCCCAGGCTGTTCTCGCCAAACTTGGGGTAGAGCTCCCACCCTCTCACTCTCTCCACCCTCACCCCTTGGAATCCTCTTATCCGCCCCTGGGGATGGTCTGGTCTTAGGGTGGAAAGTCCGAGTGTCTCTGGAAGAGGCCGTCAGGTTCTCTGTAGCCAAGTATTTCTCCACACGATCCACAAGACCATCGGCCGTCTCTGGGTCTCCATGGCTTACCCACTTTTGGATGGCAGTAGGAAGAGCTCTCAAAAACCGATCCATTACAACACGTTCCACAATCTTTGGTGCGGACAAAGTCTCTGGCTGTAGCCACTTTCTGCTCAGGTGAATGAGATCATACATTTGAGACCTGGGGGGTTTTCCAAGCTGGAAAGTCCAGTTATGCACACGCTGAGCCCGGACAGCCTGGGTGACACCCAGCCTTGCCAATATTTCAGCTTTTAGCATCACATAGTCTTTTGCTTGGTTAGGCTCTAGGTCATAGTAAGCTTTCTGCGATTCACCAGTTAACAGAGGAGCCACCAGTCCAGCCCACTGCTCCTCAGGCCACTTTTCTCTTTCAGCGGTCCTTTCAAATGTGGTCAAAAATACCTCTGGATCATCCTCTCCAGTCATTTTTGTCAATAAACGACTCACCCCAAAGGACGCGGTATTAGTGGGACGGCTTTCCTCACTGGTCTGCGGACGTTGCTGCATTACTGCTTCCATCTGTTGTTGTAGTCTCTGCTCTTGCTTCTGCAACAGGTCTATGAAGCGGGCCTCAGATTGCTGCTGGGCTCGTTGCTGAGCCTCCAGACTCTGTTGCAAAGTTGCGTTTGTCTGCTGCTGGGCTGCAAGGCTCTGTTGTTGAGCTGCAAGGCTCTTTTGCAAACCTGCATTTGTCTGCTGTTGATTGGCATTTGCTAGAGCCAGCTGCTTCAGTATCTCCTCCATGCTGGCTTAAAAAAAAACTGCCACTGGTTCTCCACCAACTGTGAGGGGGTTAGCTCGGCAGCGGGTGTGTGTGACCCCCGGGATGGGCTCCCCACACAAAACAGGCCCAGCAAACGGAGGTTGTGGTTTTCAAAATCAAAAAGGTGCGGTTTATTTTCTATTTACAGTGACAAAACACAGCAAAGCAAAAGAAACATAACCAAAATAAATCCTGGTCAAGTTGACCTCTGACTAAACATACAGGTTTCCTAACTAACAACTGGGATCAGCCTAGTGCTGTCCTAGTCCCTAAGTCCCTGGTTTAGTAAAAGTCCAAACAAATAGCCACACAGGCTTTGCCTCACCGCACAGGGGTTCACTCTCCCTAGACAGTCCACACAGGTCTGGTTCCAGGCATGAGCAAACACCTAATGAATCTGGGAGTTTTTATAGAGGCCTTAAACGAACTGACAGGCTTCAGCTGGTCTCATCAACTCCCTGCCTGCACGACGCCCAGCCCTCTCCCTAGAGGTATGAGTCATCCATGAGCCTACTAGCCTCAGCTGGGCTTATACAACTCTCCACCCTAGTTGTATAAGTCAGCATAAAGCCTGAATCTGGGAGAAATATATCTACCCCCCTGGATGCAACCAGGTGACTTTACCTTCCTGCTGTCACACCAAAAAGATTAGAATTGTGTCGATGTCCCAATATTTATGGACCTGACTGTAGGTTCAATGAGGGGCAGAAAACATAACAATATTTTCAATGATTTATAGAACACATAAAAAGCACACTCATCTATTCACTTCTTTGTGTAGAATTAATGTGTCTTATGTTTCATTTAACAAATTGAAATAAATGGAAACTTCTTGGAGCCTCAGCCACGGGTATTGACGTCACTGCCCGGGCTCCCTCCTCCTTCCCCGGCCCAGTAGCAGAGAGGAGCGGAGCCTCGCGCATGCACCGTAGGGTTCCCGGCGTGAAACCGTAAGGCTTCACTGCCAGGTTCCCTTACTCGCAATGGAGGCGGCATGCACCCAACAGCTGATGGAAACATCAGCTGCGGTGCCAACATCACTGGACTCCAGGACAGGTAAGTGTCCGATTATTAAAAGTCAGCAGCTGCAGTATGTGCAGCTGCTGGCTTTTAATTTGTGCAGCGGTGGGAGGACCTCCGTTTTAATGCCTAAGATGCACGATTTACTACCACTGATGCCTGGGCAATTTATACTCCCAATGGCCACAGTCCAGCCCCCCTAAAGTCTGAAGGATAGTAAGATGGCCCTTTGTTTAAAAAGTTTGGAGACCAATGCACCAGAAGTTGCTAGGGGTTCCATGAGCAATGAGCAATTTTTGCCTCCCAGATAACTGACCACTGAAAACAATATTTTTAGTTATCTGTAAGGAGGAAAGGTTCCCAGTGACAACAAATGTAAGGAGGATTCTTCCCAGTGACTGTATCTCCAACATACGATGAGCTGCAGACATAGAAATTATTATCAGAGGTTCCTTGAGACCAGAGAGTTATTTCAAGGGTTTCTTCAAGTTAAAAAGGTTGGGAAAGGCTGGTATACTGTAGAGCACAGGTGTAAAACACAAGGCCTGCGGGCCGAATCCGGCCCTCCAGGCCATTTCATGTGGCCCCTGAACCTCTCCTGCAGCTGCAGGAGAGCTCCAGCCCTCCTCTGGTCCTCCTCAAGACCCTTATGGCGCGTACACACGACCGTTTTTAATGCAATTGAAAAAAAACAACGTTTTTCTTGACGTGTTTCCTCTCAAGCCTGCCTTGCCTACACACGATCATGAAAAAAAATGCTCGAGCAAAGCACGGTGACGTACAAAATGTACGACGGCACTATAAAGGGGAAGTTCCATTCGGATGGCGCCACCCTTTGGGCTGCTTTTGCTGATCCTTGTGTTAGTAAAGTTTTGTGAGAGACGATTCGCGCTTTTCAGCCTCGTGCTCTTCAGTCCGTTACAGCGTGACGAATGTGCTATCTCCATTACGAACGCTAGTTTTACCAGATGAGTGCTCCCATCTCATCACTTGCTTCTGAGCATGCGCGTTTTTTTCACATCGTTAAAGCCTACACACGGCCATTTTTCATGATGAGAAAAATGACGTGAAAAACGACAAGAAAAATTAGAGCATGTTCCAAATTTTTAATGACCATTTTTCACGTCGTGAAAAATGCTCTGGAGCCCACACACAATCGTTTTTAATGACCAAATTAGTCGTGTGTATGCGTATTACTTTCTGCTTTCAAGCAATGCATCCAGCTTCTTCCCAGCAGCAGCATAAGGAAAGGGGGGGCACTGTGATGTAAGGGAGAGTTGGGGACTCAACTTCTGATGGTGGGGTGGCTCTTGACATCGAATGTAAAAGGGGAGGGGATGCGCTGGACATCTAATCTTACAGATACAACTGGCCCTTTTGAGGGCAATCATAATGCTGATGTGGCCTACGATGAAATTGAGTTTGACACCCCTGCTGTAGAGGTTTACTGGTAAAAGTGGCGTTTCCTTTTGACTATGAGACAAATTTTTAGGAAATAAAAACCACATTTACAGTATACGGGGTCTATTTACTGCCATGGCTTGAAGCACATTATATTGATATATCATTACCAAACCTAAATATTATACAGCGCCATATCTAGATGTGGGATTTCCCTCTGTACCTGCTGTGTCTCTGAATCTTGAAATAAGCAATCTGTTTTTAATTTTGACTTCTAAAACGATATCTGGTATCTGTCCTACACCCAATGCATTTTGTTGCCTTTGCAATGATATCCTGCATACTCCTAGGTATGAAACTGCGGTATTTGCAAACCAGATCTTGAAACCCCTGAAAATGGTGTATAGGTTAAAGGATGAGTCATTACAAAAGTTGCTAATACCTAAAATGTTTCTTTACTGGCCTTTTCCTAACCATGTAAAGTATAACAAATGAGCGAAGTCAGCAGCTGTTGTGCAAGGATAGTTTTGGTCTGCCCTTTACTCTAGGACTATGGTGACCTGTATTGTGCATGTAGGCAGCCCATTCATTGCAATCTCTCTGACCCTTTTTTAAGTCATGCCACCCCAAGCCCCATGGTGCTGCAACACCATACAAAGATGTGGTGCGGGTGCCAATGCAAGGGGGTGTTATCAAGAATTAATGGCACCCCCACGCTCCTGCTAAAGGGCATGCACATTTATCTGCAGGTCGCGAATGCATGCGATTTTGCATGCGATCTCTGCCAGCAGCGATGTGACCCTAGCCTTATACTAATCATTATACCATGTGTTTACAAGTGTTCTTGCCATTGTGCTACCTGGCACAACTGCCCGTTTTGCCTCTGTTCTCTATCTCACCATTTGTTCCTCCTTCCTCCCCATCATCACTCAGTGTGGCTTTTACCATTACCAGTGAATCCAGTCCATGGCCAATGCCCTTAAAGCAAAAGGCATCACAAACCTTGGCAATTGAATCATAGCATGTGAAAAAAAAATGGCGCATAAGAGGGCTTGTTTACATCTGAATCTCTCTGTGAAGACGCTCAATGGTGGATAGCTTTTCACAGAGTAGTGCAGGCATGGCTGGTACACATTAAAGAGGCAATACTCCAGAATGCATGTTTTTTTTTTTTTTCCTATTTGACAGATGCACAGGCTGTTTAAATTGTAATACTGTATCGCCTAGTATGTGGCTCGCAGTTGAGATGCAGCTCAATTTGCTTGACTATATAACAGAGAGGATAATTTTTTTTTCCATGCCATTGCAGCATGTATACACCCCTCTACGGCTGCCTTTGCCACTGAAGGATGGGGGGGGGGGGCTGTTAAAAAGACAAAAAAAACAAAAACACAGCTCAACCACCCATTTCTTTCGCCCCCCAACCGCAAGTGTGATGTGAACTAAGCCAAAAACAGCATTGGCTCCAGAAAAGATAGACATCTGAAGTTACATGCAAATCTCAACTTTTGCTGTAAAAATTTAGATGAGCCCCCATTGTCTGGAAAGCCTACCTATTGTCCAAGGCTGCTTACTATATTAAACTTGACCTATAGGGAAGCAGGGCCATGGAGAGCTGCATAGAACTTCAGCTGCTTATATCTCTGGATGCTTCTTAAATTTTCTTCATCATATTCCAAGTTTCTAGTTCCTGGGTTTGTGACAAATAAAATAAAAATTCTAACCTGTATTCTAAATTACTGTTAGTACTCAAACCCTTTTTTACATTAGCTCTATGCACATCAGGATTGAAACAAGGGGTGCCAGCAGTGTGAGCCATCATGCTGACAGTGCTGGGTTGCTTAAAGGCTAAGCTACACAGGCAGTCCTAATCTCCTGCTACTGAGAAGTTTAACCTCTTAGCGGGCTGTCACCTCATTAGGCCGGTGCTATACAGCAGCAGGTGTTTGTTTGTTTGAAGCCCAATCCTTTGCTACTTACCTTCTAGTGAATAGTCATAGCAATTGATTGCTAAACAGTTTGCATGCAGAATCCATAATCGATCTACATATACATGAGACATTGTGGAATCATACTAAACTGATTGCTTCTAAATACTTCTGGTGTAGCTTACACTTTTGGGAACTATTTATTGAGTGATCAAATGCTACTCCTAATGATTTTAGTAGAATGATTGCGCTCCTAAAAATCTCCTGTGTAGTTCTAGGATAAAGGCAGTGACCACCAGCCATCCACCCAACCAACCCTCGCTTGCCATTTAACATCACCCCCCCCCCCCCCCCATCAGCCGCTGAACTTACCCCATCCAGGTGGCAGCTTCCCCCCCCCCGCATCTCCTCCCAAGTCCCAATGGTTTCTTCTCCTCCCGGTCAATCAGGAATTAGGACCCACGGCCAATCGGGTCTTAGGACTCCCAGCCAATGGACCTGCTTTCTGATTGGGCGGGAGGAGAAACAGGAAGACATTAGCGAATATTAAATTCGTAATGTCACACAACAGGGTGGGCTCCGGGCGCAGTGCTCCGCACCCCAAGCCCACCCTTTTTTTAAGCCAATTAGGACCTCAGGCTCTAATCATGTGCTTCCAAAAAAAAAAAAAAAACACATTGGAATCAATGCGCCCGGCATGTAGATTAGGGTCCAGACGCATGGATAAGGGGGGCATCACTCCGCATGAGTGGCCGCCACTGCTACAAGCAAGTGGCTAAATCTGATAAGAGATTAAAGTTACTCATGTAGTTTACATTGGGTCCTGGCTGATAGGAGCACAGGAGGACCCACCCGATCAGTGTGCTACTGCTTGTTTTATTGTCCAAGCAAGCTAGGTGTCAGTTGACAATGGAGAATAACCTTTTTTTCCTTTTTGCAGTCAAGCTCAAAATGGACAAATACCATTTCAAAAATTCTTTGGGGGGGTTAAATTAATTAAGATTCACACATTTGGATTTTTGAGTATATATAAATATATAAATAAAAAAAAAAGTACTGTGTCATGTTGCTAGGTGCTCCCTTAACCCTAGCTATGAGGTCCCAACTGCACCCTCCTGCAGATCCAGCAACAGCTAGAAAGGAGACAGATGTTTTTTAACGTCAACTTGTCTCGACTGAGTAGGGCAAGAGGAATTCAGAAGTTGATACATCCACCCTCCCTCCCTCTGCATTCTTCTTGCCACTGATTGTCTGGTGAAAGTGCTCACACGAGCCAAGCTGCCGTTATGAAGTGTCCATCTCCTTCCTACCTGTTTTCAGATTGGCAGGGGAGAGGGTCTGGTTTGGATCTCATAGCTATGGTAAGGAAGCACCTAGCAACAAGGTACAAAGTATTATATGTACTGTCTTATAGGGGACAGAACATTAAAATATGCTAGATCTTCTTTAAGCCTCCTAATGCCGCGTACACACGATCGTGATTCACGGCGGTGAAAACACCGCCGTGAATCACGACATGAAATAAAATGAAAAACGAGGGAACGGCATTTTCCCCGTCATTTTTTTCTTTGTCGAGAAAAACGACCGTCTGTGGGCTCCGCGGCAGTGTCTCCCTATGGGAAAACTGCCGCGGAAAAAAAATGATTTTTTCTCGTCGTTTTTTCTGCCGTTTTTCTCAACGAGAAAAACGACATAAAGCCCACAGACGATCGTTTTTCTCGGCGAAAAAAAAAAATGCAGTTTTTCTCGTCGAGAAAAGCCGTCGTGTGTACGCGGCATAAGAGTGCAGTCCTGCTACTAGGCCTAGGTGAGCAGCAGAGGAAGTGAAGTCTCTTCTCCACCTGGCCATCTGCTGCCTTCCATTTGGAACCCCATGCAGCAGTACAGGCACCAAAAGTTGTATGTTAAACCCTGCTGCTGAAATACTGAAGACAGCTGCCACAGCTCTTCATAATTCAATGTCATTTTTATTATTGCACAATATCATTTAGCACCTAACTAAGGCTACAGACTTCTACACAAGCCCAGGAATAACTCATGCTGCTTACATACTTTTTCCTTATTAAATATTTACATACAAGCAGCTACCGGAAGCATTAAAAAAAAAAAAAAAAAAATCTATTAGCAGCTCTGGATTTAATCTCTTTGCATATCAACAATACACCATAAATATACAAATTTTTATATATCGGGTTAAATTCAGTGTGAACTTAGTCAATTCTGGCAACAAAATAGTTACATCAAAGTTGCATTTCACAAAAATTATAGCTATTAACAATGCAAAGCTTGAATAACTCTACACATATAAATACTAAATATATATACACAACTTACATGGTTACCATTGACAATGGTTTTGTTACCGGGGGGGGGGATGCCTGCAGATAAAACATACAGGCTGTTTAGTTATTAAGTGCTTTTAAAGGCTTCAAAAATTCTAAAGGCTTTAAATGAAAAGTAAACAAATGTGATTTTTCCCCAACTGCTGTTATCCCTGAATTACATTTTTAATCACTCCAAGTTCTGTCAAACGGTTATATACTCCTTGAAAGTAACAGTAAGACAGTTGGCTGTTACATCTGTAATCACAATATTTCCAAAAAAAGGTTTGAATACGGTCCTTGGTTCCTCCTTTGCATCATCCGGTTCACTGGCCTGGGATTCTTCAGTCACTTGAACAACATGGTTTGTGATCTCTTGGTGGCTGTCACACCTGGACTTCACACATCGCAAGTCTATGGGTTCATCCAAATCAGAGTCTAATAGAATAATGTCTGGCTCTTGTGGGGAAACGGGCAAATTGCTCTGACCACCACCCTGGTTCTCCAGTCTACCGGGAGCACTAACGCTTCGTGAAGGAAGTACTTTTTTGGAGGCATCTCCAACACCTGCCATCTCGGCCAAGCACCTTTTTCTAGGGTTAATATATACAACTTCTTTAGTTGACTCTTTATTACAGGATAAACTGCTTCCATTGGTCCATGTAGTTTTGTCCTCCTTGGTGGTGAGTGGCAAAGGCTGGTTGAGAACAGATTCAGCACTAGAATAGGTTCTCCGGAGGCCAGCAAGAGGAGCGGTCTTCTGGTCTCCACACCCTTTATTCTCATTTATTGTGATTTTGGACTCCACTCTGTTTTTCCAGCTGTCTTGTTTTTCTTCAACCACGTTACAAGTCCTGTCACCATTGCAGGTGACCTTTGTGGCCACCATCCTTCCAGGCTCAGTTTCACAATTCTCCTCCGCAGACTTAATTTTCACAGACTGCATACCGTTCTCCATATACTTACTCATAACTATGACAATTCTCCCATTCTTATTTTTATTTTTCACAATTTTCATTTTGCCCCCAACTCCATTTCCAGACACTTCTTTAACAGTGCTGGTGGAAGTTCCACTAGAGAGATTTTTGTCCAAGCCATTTAAAGCTAGTCCTATGCCATTCTTTGCAGGAGCCTCCAACTCAATAGGCCGGCTCTGAGTCCAGGACTCCCTATGTCTGCTTTGATCGGAAGAGTTCCGAGAATCCTTCCCTGAGGGATATTGGTCATACATCTTGGGGTCTGGTTGGTAATGATGATGTTTCTTGCTATTCAGTTGATAGTAATATTTTCTTTTGTTACTCGTGTGATGCTTTTCAGAGTGATCATTGACATACGGCTGATATTGGTGGTGTTTTTTACTGTTCAACTGATACTGGTAAGGCTGGCTCTTTGCTATGGATGTCATATCCAGCTTAGTATGGCTGTCCACAGTAGCATCCTGAAGGCCAGTCAACACACTGGAACGACGAGCAAATGATGGCACCTGCAATAAAATAGAAAGCTTTAATGTAATTTATATTATATATATATATATATTTTTTTTTTTTTATTACACACACACTCCATATAAGAGTTAAAGCAGAGGTCCCACGGAAAAAAAAAAAAGGATTAAAAAAGCCAGCAGCTACAAATACTGCAGCTGCTGACTTTTAATAAATGGACACTTACCTGTCCAGGGTGCCCGCGATGACGGCAGCCGAAGCCGAGCAATCGCTAGTCTCTCGGCTACCCCCCGCCACCATCCACGGTAAGGAAATCAGGAAGTGAAACGTTGCGGCTTCACTGCCCAGTTCCCTACTGCGCAGGCGCGAGTAGTGCGTCCTCACTGGTCCCCGCTGTCTCCTGGGACCTGTGTGTTTCCCAGAAGACAGTGGGAGGGGGTGACACGAAGGGGCATGACTCCCGTGGGAGTAGATTCCCGGAAGTGGGTGCAAATACCTGGATTACACAGGTACCTGCACCCCCCTTCCCCCTGAAAGGTGCCAAATGTGACACCAGAGGGGGGGAGGGTTCCAAAAAGCGGAGGTTCACTTTTTGTGTGAACCTCCGCTTTAAGTAAAACTAAGATCCCCTACTTCCTTAACACGGATCCTGGAATACTTATCTTAGCTAAAAGAAACTACTGGTACTGGATACTATGGTGGCTAGTCACATGGCCTTCGCAATGGAGTGGACCAGAGATTAGATCAGCACTTCCCGAAACATGAACGGTCAATCCAGCAGATGGAGAGAGGCAAGAGTGCTGGCTTATCAGTGGGAAAATTACATCAATCAAGCAAAGGGTTTTTACCCATCTGATTGCCATATTACTCAATGAGCCACAGCTGGCAGGATCTGCATGGAGCTCATTAAATATTGGGTAGTCACCCAAATCAATAGACTCATCTATCTGAAATTACAACTTTTTTACCCAACACATATGGGCATTACCTAGGGCAGTCTACATGCAAATACAGTCTGCCTAGGAATGCCCACCTCTGCAGACTGACATTCATCCATTAAGGTATTTAGATATTTGCATAACTACTCCCAAGGGCCAGCCCGCTGTCTTGCATCAGGACTGTGGACTCTTGACAGGAGTTCTATGGTAGGGTGCTGTGATATTTTCAGAAAGCCATCTACAACACCATGCTGTCCCCTCCCACAAGTCATGATCTGCCTGCATTTCATAGAGAAGCACAGAAACCCAGTGATGACATCACTGGGATGAAAATAAGCCATGTAATGAAAATTGAAATGTTGCATTCAAAAAATTGGCAGGTTGATGAGAGGGGAAAAGAGTGACCAGGGAGAACAAAATAACTTCAGCTTTAACTTACCGACAGAATATGGTGCTTTGGTTTAGGTCCACGTTTTCGGTATCCCATAATCTGTTCTTGTCGTTCTCTACATTAAAAAGGGGGACAACAAAGTCATGTTGGTCAAAAGGGATTAATAGGCACAAGCTGGATGATTTCACATTCTTACATTTGATATAGTGGGGGTTGATTTACTAAAACTGGAGAGTGCAAAATCTGGTGCAGCTGTGCATGGTAGCCAATCGGCTTCTAACTTCAGCTTGTTCAATCAAGATTTGACAATAAAGCGGTTCGGTTTCTATGCAGAGCTGCACTACATTTTTCACTCCAGTTTTTATATATTTATTTATATTTTTTTCCACAGGGGAAAAAAAAAAAAACATCATTGCATATACTTTGTGGTGGTTGGATGCTCATCGGTTAGTCCTAACCAAAAGTAATTTTGGAAGGGCAGAAAAATAAATAAAACAAACAAGCATCTGCAGAGAGTTAAGTATCCAATGCCTTCTTGTTCCCATCAGTACTGCCTCCAGGAGTATAGATTCCATAGACATGAGAAGATAGTTACCCAATTTACTAATTTTCTGCCAGACAATCTCATGTATATGGGGAACCCTGGCCACACCCGTCCAGCACTTGGGAGGCAATATCTATTGGGCTGGCCATACATTATACAATTTTCTTATTGACTTTCCCTTAGGCCCCTTTCACATTGAGGCGTTTTTCAGGCGTTTTAGCGCTAAAAATAGCGCTGTAAAAACGCCTGAAATAATCCTGCCCCAGCATTCTCAATGTGAAAGCCCTGAGGGCTTTCACACTGAGGCGTTGTGCTGGCTGTGCGTTGGAAAAAATCCTGCAAACAGCTTTTTTGGAGCATCTTTGGGGCGCATAAAATAGCACTGTAAAAACGCCTATCCCCATTGAAATGAATGAGTACCGCGGTAAAAACGACCAGAAGCTGTGGGAAGGTCACATGACCGCAGTAGAGTGGAGGATTGTGGGATACCAAATAATCCTTTTTACTGCAAAAACGCAGTAAAAACGCGTAGGCGTTAGCGCTATTTTTAGCGCTACCTCGGTAATAACGCTAATCATTTTTAGCGTGTTATTGCAACGCCTCAGTGTGAAAGGGGCCTTAGCTTTATTTTCAACTATGTAGCACAAGGGCCTCCTTGATTGCATACAAATTGAAAGTATTTAGGTTTGACCACATATTATATGGTTTTGGTAAATCTAAAAAGGAAATGTTTACAATTAATGGCCAGCCTTGGGAAGGTTAGAAATCAGCCCGATTGTACGTGCGCCCCCTTAAAGAAATAGACTCAGAGTGCCTTGCAGCAATTCTCATCTCCCCCCTCCATCCACATGAGCCAAAACTGTACATGGACCAAATAGCTAATGCCTGACTGTTCTTGTAGGTCTTAGTGCACTTCATCAACTGGTCACACGACTCCAGTTATCTTGGTTTTGTATTCCCTCCATATGCTACTCATGAGACAATGGAGGGAGGTGACAAACACAACACCTAGTGAGATTTATTTTCTATTTTGCACTACAGAAATAAATGTGAAATAATCCAAAAATGTGCAAAAAAAAATATTTAACATTCTTCAGACTTTTATTTTTAATTTAGCCTTTATTTTTAATTTAATAGCCTTTATTTTTACCCTTTCCAAGACGATAGTTTCACTAAGGATATGTTAGTGAATGCCCCCTTTAAATGCAAATGCAGCTGGACAGGGTTGCAAAAATGATACCCTGTCATATAGTACTATCTCCGAATGTGACCCATTCAAGTGGGAACATGCCAAAAGCTAGTCTAGAGTGAGGAATAAGGTATGCACTTCATGTTATTCCAATCCCTCTTGACAGAACGAGCATTAAACCCTTGCACTGCTAGGGGTTTGAGGTATGATACTATAAGAATTATTTTTCTGCTACCTTTCACGGCAACCTGAACAGATCTGCTGGAATTTACAATTAGAGCAGAGGCTATAAATGGATACTGCTTAAAATTCCTATATATATTATATATTTTTTTTATTTGTGTACGATGCGGTCTGGATAAGACTGGCTTGCATATCTTAGTATAATGATGCTGCTATGCTCTGGGAAAACTGGTGCTGATACGAGGAAAATACAAAATCTGATGTAATGTACAAGGCCAATTGCACTACACCCTTAATCTCTTGGTGATGTCTCCATGCCCCACCATCATTTACATATAATCCTCACTTCTTACATTTAGTCACATTTGACATATTTGGAATCACTAAAGGCTGCAGCAATTAATGGAAAACATTTCTCGCACATATTATATCATAAAACACGTTAGTACTTAGCTATCTATATACATGCTGGTGGCAGCAAATAAGTCCTTAAAAAAAAATATAGAATAGAAAACTCAATGATCAAAAAATACATACAGGTACATACATACATACATACACTGCAAGGAAAGCTCAGTTCCTATTCAGTATCCAGAAATGTATGTCATCCATAGAAACGTTGGGGGTGGGTCTGCGGCGGCGTGCAGTTATAGGCAGCCGCCCTGGTGGGGTCTGGGTTGCTCTGAGCTCTCTTGAACATTGGCCTTCACGTTTTTTCATTGGACTGGTTTCCTTCCCTCCCTTCAAGCACCAGTTATACATCAGACCCTCACCAGCCATTTTTCCCCTCTCCTTTAAATCGGGTGTCTTGGTGGCAACCTTTCATCATGGTCCTCCACCTCCACTCCCGCTTAGTCACAACCATATCATTCTCCATCTCTGCACTAACCATCTTTCCCATCCAGTCCACCCTCACCTTTAATTATTAAATTTACTTACGGCCCCAATATTGTTTCACTTGATTAATTCACTCAACACTGATGTTTCCCATGTTTATACCAGGAGTGCTTGGTTCAGCCTGGGGCATTTCCTGTGATGGGTGCCGCCGCTGTACATGCCCCCTCAGCTCCCGATACTGATGCCCTTGGGTGGCTCACGGTCCCCGACATCGTGCTATTAAGTGCACATACACCTGTAAGTGATCCTGTGGGGTGGGGGGTGTTTTCTATCTATCCTCCATTATTTTAATACAAGCTAGTTTACTCAGTTAATTTATTTTCCCATTGCAGATACTTCAAATCTCTGCTCCTGAAGAGCGGCTTAAAGCCGCGAAACGTGTCAAGCTACTAGATGTCTTGTACTTCAATTACACGCCCACTAAGATATGTGTTCATATATACTATTTTTACCTTGACAGGGGTAATTATTATGTATACCCAATCATGAATATTGGTGGACTCCTTAATCTTATCATGTGATTAATGTTTTTAAATATGTTACTACCATATATTACCGTTTTAGAAATTGGCACCATGTAAGTGTGCATTTCTATAATATATGAAACTCAATGTAGTATTAAATATTTTACTATCTACCACTCTATTAATTTTGTTACCATGAGCTTCATTTAAAGTCCCACCTTTTTGTTGCATCTTTGCTGCTTTTCCTGTTGCATTTTTGCTCCTTTTCCTCACAATGATAGGGATGGAGGCACATGACCTTACCCAGCCATGGCTTCATTCAAAGTCCCAAATTCCCCCCTTTTTTATGACTATATCAATGAATAACTATGCAAGCATGGCCTATACCTGTGTACAATCTAAAAACAAAAGCCACATTTGGGATTTACGTGTGCATAAGATTCCAGCGTCTGCATGCATGAAGCCTTAGGCTGTACACATGTAGCGTTGTCTACTTGTATTGGATAGGATTCTCTGAGTCCAGCTGCAGGATACCGTTGCAGATTGCCAGCACGGAAAGTAGGTATGACTAAGGCAGGCACATTCCCAACACATGCATCTCGGATCAGCTGATATGTGAATAGACATCTGGCCAAAACACAGAAGGACTAGAGAGGCAATAACGATATAACCATTTAATAGTAGAAACCGCCAAGGTCTTCTGAGAGTGCCAGAACACTCTTCATCAGGGTTAACAGAATAATAACGCAGTTTGACCTCGGAGAATCATTCTGGAACAGGTCCGTCATAAACATACCATCCTCCCATCACCCGCAGGCCTGATGGTCTACATGGGTCTACTGCAGCTGGTCTTCAGAATGATGACATTACTCCCAAGCATGTGAATGTTACAGATATGCAACTCAGTAACAATGTGAGCTAATGGAGACACATTTGTGCTTTTAACTCCTTGTTTACCAGTCACTATGGCACTTAGCATTGTATGCTTCCATTTTCATAAAAAGAAATCCACGGCAGCACAATTAGGTATAAATTCGGGTACCTACTCATGAAGAAGCAGCATTCTTAAAACGCACAATGCTACACCTAAATCATTCCGACCTTATTATCTCTATAAATATTAAAGGCAACGTTAAACCCATTTAATAGAAAATATAGAGCAGCATGCTGGATGCAAAGATGTACAGATGCAGGCAGCATGCTAATGATCTCATTAAAATGCATAGAGCAGATTACATGCAATCTAAGGCTGGGGAGACTCCGCTCCAGACTGTTTACACAATGTCAAAATTAGCCAAGAGTTTTCGTGAGTGGGTGGAGGGAAGGAAGCCTCTGCACAACAACCTTGTCATGGAACGCCCACCTCTGTCAAATTACAAATCTGTAATGGCCGAAGGGACAAAACATTGCTTTGGGATACTGAGATCTAGGCCACCTGCCAGGCAACTAATTGGTTCATTTGAAACAGCCTGATTATTTTTTTTTTGCATTAGCCAAGTTTACATCCCCAGAAAACCACACATATCTCCATCAGGTCTTCCTATTAAAATATATATCATATTATAGTTTTTCCTTTTATAAATATATATTCTTCTCAAAAGTCTTTGTAGATTAAGAAGAGTGATAAATATACCTGTTCTGAAATGCAACCAAAAGTCGAGGGTCCAAAATATTTTCCTCTGGTTCCCATGTGTTATACCTAGACAGTACAAGATAAGAGTTCACGTTAGCATGGTATGCGAAATATATACACAACGTAGCTCTATTCTATTATAAATGGCCTAGAAACAACGGGATATTGAACGCAAGCCTAGACCCTACAAAATAAGATCTTACACATCAGTAGAAACCTTTTCTCTGTCCATCCTCCCAACTCTTCTGAATTGGCCTATAAAATGTAGTTATTGTATAGAAATAGCCTAAACCGTACAATATTAAATTCAATATTGTTCCATCGTATTAAGTATAAACCTCTTCTCCATACAATTTAGAACTCTTCTAAACTGATCTATAAAATGGGATTATTGGAAAGTACTAGGCTAGGCCGAACAAAGTAAAATTCATTCATGTTCCATCATGGTATTCACTATAAACCACCATCCATACAACCTAGAACTCTTGTGAATTGGCCTATAAAATGGAAATATTGGATAGTACTAGCCTATATTGAACAAAATAAAAGTTCATTTGTGTTCCATCATGGTATGAAGTTTAAATTTCTGCTCTATCCATACAACCTAGAAGCCTTCTAAATTGGCCTATAACATGAAAATATTGGACAGCATCAGCCTAGACCACACAATATTAAATTCATTACTGTTCCATCATGTTATTCACTCTTTAGGGCCGTACATGCCGAATATCAGGTGCCAATAGCCAGTTCAATAGAAACCGGATGACATTCGGCCCGTGTGTACAGCAGATAGTCTGACAGAAGGGACAAGACCAAAAAAGGCCTGCCGAACGGCACCCGATCAGTGGCTGAGAGCACTGACCGGTGTGTTCTGGTGGGGGGCATCCCCCTGTCAGAACACAAAAGCTCAATGGGGGGAGATAGCTGTACCGATATCGGATAGTTAGTTAGCCCGCTGGGTTAAATGAGATAAAAACTACTGGTGTGTACTAGGCTTTACGATGGCCATGCATTATACACTTTTCTTATTCCATTTCCTTTAGAGTTACCTTCAATTATGTAGTGCAAGGGCCTGCCTGATTGGATACTAAGTGTTTAGGTTTGACCTTATATTATATGGTTTTAGTAAATCTAAAAAGGAAAGTTGTACAATGTATGGCCAGCTATAAACTCTTCTCCATCCATACAACCTAGAACAGGGGTGCCCAACCAGTGGCTCACGGAACCCTCTGAGGTATCCCGTGACCTGCTCTGGGATGGAATAGAATACCGTTATTAAAAGGTCAGTTTATTACTAAAATCACAGTGTATATATGGGAATATCTGTTCTGCAATGGTTACTGGGCTGCTTTCAAACTAATCTGCAGGTGCAGAGCAGTTTACCTGCACTGAGCCATAGACTTGTTATTACCTACAAGTTTGGTGAGCTTTCTGAAAGTGCGCCAAACATGCAGAATATAATAGAAGTCTATTGCAAAGTGCAGGAAAGCCAAAAGGTACACTGCGTTGCACCCGCTGTGTGGGTAAACCGCAGCGCATCAGAGTGAAAGCAGCCTTGGGCCCCTTTCACACGGTCAGTCCAACCAATTGGACCCTCCATTCACCTCTAAGTAGTGGCAGATATAAACGGACTTGTGTCCTACCTCCAATCCGATAAATAAACAAAAAAAGGAGTATAGTGGACTGTGTCCACCCACTCTGCTCATTGTGGCCTGCAACCAGTTACCAAATCGCTTAAGTGGCCCTCGCTCTTCAAAAGGTTGGGCACCCCTGAACTTTTCTGAATTGGCCTATAATACTGCAACACTGGACAGCACTACTCAAGACTGTACAAAACAAATTCATGTCCCATTCACTATAAAGTCCTTCTTCCCCTATACAATCTATTTCTTTTTTAAAGTTGGGATACTGTACAGTAGTAGCCTAAACAGTGTATAAAAGCATGCCTTCACTTCAAAACTCACATTTGCACTAATGCAACCATCCCCTCTGAAGATGCCCTTTTATTTTTAATTAATATTCAGCCCCAGACTAGGCCAGGATGGTGTGTACTACAGCCACAGCCTCCTGGGATATCTAGATTAGACATCCCGGGAGGCATCACCATCCACAGAGGAGCAGGAGGAGGGCAGACCTGGTAGCCTCGTCATCAATGGGCCAACTACAAGAACCCGGAAGAGACAGCCAGCTCCCTGATAATGTCATAGGGCCAAGAGCGGTGAGTTACAACAGGATAATGCTGGATTTGCTGGACAGGCCTGTATGCCAATTGAAGACAACCCAGTATCACCAGCGAGAGGGGATTAAAAAGGAAAAATTAAATCCATCTGTAGTGTATGTTGCATCATTGAAGTCAGTAGAAAACCTTGCTTCGTCTATACAATCTACCTCTGTTCTGAATTGGCCCAAAAAACTGAATAATACACTCCATCTAGAAGGAGTGTGTGCTGTGTATGAATGTAATTATATCATATATTACATATGTACTGTGTGCTGTGTATGTGGTTCAAGTAATCAACCTATATATACACACTAGAAGCCAGGTGATCAAGCAGTCATCTCTCAAATAAGCCAATGGATCAAGTAATCAGCTCTTATATATATATATATATATATATATATATATATATAAGAAGACAGGGGATCAAGTTTTTATATATATATATATATATATATATATATATATATATAAAATCAAGAAATCAGCTCATATACAAGAACACAATGGATCAAGCAATGATCTCTTGTATATAAAAAGCCGAGGTCTCTAGTAAACATTTAGTATATAAGATACTAGGGGGATCACGTGATTATCTTTTCTATATAGGAAGCCAAAGGATCTCACTACCACCTTTCAGAAAATAAGAAAACAGGGGATTGCAGTCAAGAAGCCAAGAGATCTACTGAGCATATTGAATATAAAAGAAGCCAAGAGATCAAGTTATTATCTTTTATATAAAAGAATCCAGGGAACGGAGTAATCATCTTCCACATTTGGGATGTAAGCCCAATCATAGGGGTGATCTAGACTCTTGCTCGGTAAATTAGGGGAAGAAGTAGTGATCAATACATCCAGACTTCACCAAGCCCATATCTGTGGAAATATTAATCCTGATCGGTTTGTATGGGGGAGTGCAACATGCGCACTGTCAGCCCCCCCCACACCCGGCTAATGATCCTCATTTACAGGGAAGCCATGTAAGGTGACATGCTGCTGAAATAACGAGCACTCCTAGAGAAGAGAGGCAGGAAAAGACATTCCATCCTTGGCAAAAGGCAAACTCCCAACCCCCTACAGGGCTGACATCCAGCCAGACCAACACCGCTTCTGCCTGTCTGATCCCAAGGAAGATGAGATCCTACACATAGAATAGAGGATCTCAGGACACTACACCACGGGAAGAAATAATACTACTACTAATAATAACAATAAAATGTAAGATCTCGATCTGTCTGTGCCAAGGCTCCCAACACTACGCCAAAGAAATACTAAATAAAATGTATGAGCTGAAGACATGCCTCCCTCACACTGACTGCTTGTGGAATAATATTTTAATAATAATAATAATAATAATAATAAGATTTAATAGACCCCATGCCATGTGTGAATAGTGATGTGATCCCCTCCCTGCATCTGATCGCCTGTCTGCTGGACGGTAAGAATAATACATTTTGATAATAATAATAATAGAGAATAAATTAATGATGGAGTAATAGTCAGACCCCATGCCATGTGTAGTGATGTGATCCCCTCCCTGTGTCTGATCGCCTGTCTGCTGTAATAATAATAATAATAGTTGGGGTGTGATGATGGGATCTGAGTTCCGGATGATTGGACTTACTTGGATGACCATCCCCTCCATTTCACCAGGTATTCCACTCGTCCCTGGGAGAAGAAGAGAAGACATAATCAATAAATAATATTGATGATGATGAGGGTGGCCCCCTCCTCCCCCCTCCCCGGGTCCCATGCCGTACCTTGCGGACTCTCTTCTTGTCGATGCTCTCCACAGCGAAGACATGTTCCCCGGCGGCCGGGAGCTCCATGCCTGCTGTTATCGGACGGTACTGAGGAAGGCCGATCTCCCCGGGGTGACATGTACCCGGACTCCTCCGTCTCCCTCCGCCGTCACTCCTGCTCTTCCCTGCCGGAGTCCGCTCTGTAATGTCAGGGGGGCGGGCCTTGCAGCTGTCACCGAGCAACCGCGGCCGGCGCTGATTGGGGCTGGCCCTTTAGAGCCCCGCCCCCCTGCGCTGGAAGACGATGGGGGAAGGGAGAGAAGTGAAGCTATAGCTGGAGCGGATCTCTATCGGATCCGATTTAAAAAGGCACGGGTCGGGGCCCCCAGGATCGGCGGGATGCGGGGCCCCTGTGTTCTCCCCTTCCCCCCAGTACTACACATAACACATGGCGGGGACAGGAGAGGCATTAATATGGAGGAAGACCGATCCCCGACAATAAATGTCTGATCCGTACACACCGATCTGATGTATAAAACAGCCCGACCCCATGTGTCACCCACACACCGCCGCCCTCCATATAACTACATATAACAATAATAAAATAGTACATATTATTTATAATAAATAAGAATGTATAGGAAATGGGAGTTATAATAAATCTATGGGTGTCCGATCAGTGAGAGATCATTCCTTCTATGGAGGAATGTATCCATACATGGGGCGATCACACCTCCTCCCCCATCCGATCACCTACATATACCCACCTGAGACCATACAAATCCCGATCTATGTCTGATCACATTCCAATCATCACACCGATCACCTCCTATACACCACCCACCCACACATCTATCCCCGATATTATCACCATCATAATAATATCATAATGATCATTATGTGTGATCAGAGGAGATATAAATATATACAATGTATACCCGATCTACACCGTGTATGACATGATGACAGTGTATATTACCGGCAATATATATTACTGTGTACATCGGGAGTGATATCTTCTGTATATTCGGGTGTATGGAGAGAAATTCCTTACATTCCACCATGTATGATGTGTGATTTGTATACCAGACTACATACATGGGGGGATCTCCTATGATCGGTGTGTGTGTATTACAGTGTATGGAGGGGAATCATCATGGTATATCATGTATTACAGTGTACATTGGTATCATGAATTCCAAATATATCCTGTGTGCTGTGTATGAATGTGATTATATCATGTATTACATATGTACTGTGTGCTGTGTATGAATGTAATTATATCATATATTACATATGTACTGTGTGCTGTGTATGTGATTATATCATGTATTACATATGTACTGTGTGCTGTGTATGAATGTAATTATATCATATATTACATATGTACTGTGTGCTGTGTATGAATGTAATTATATCATATATTACATATGTACTGTGTGCTGTGTATGAATGTGATTATATCATATATTACATATGTACTGTGTGCTGTGTATGTGATTATATCATATATTACATATGTACTGTGTGCTGTGTATGAATGTGATTATATCATATATTACATATGTACTGTGTGCTGTGTATGAATGTGATTATATCATATATTACATATGTACTGTGTGCTGTGTATGAATGTGATTATATCATATATTACATATGTACTGTGTGCTGTGTATGTGATTATATCATGTATTACATATGTACTGTGTGCTGTGTATGAATGTAATTATATCATATATTACATATGTACTGTGTGCTGTGTATGAATGTGAGTATATCATGTATTACATATGTACTGTGTGCTGTGTATGAATGTGATTATATCATGTATTACATATGTACTGTGTGCTGTGTATGTGATTATATCATGTATTACATATGTACTGTGTGCTGTGTATGAATGTAATTATATCATATATTACATATGTACTGTGTGCTGTGTATGAATGTAATTATATCATATATTACATATGTACTGTGTGCTGTGTATGAATGTGATTATATCATATATTACATATGTACTGTGTGCTGTGTATGTGATTATATCATATATTACATATGTACTGTGTGCTGTGTATGAATGTGATTATATCATATATTACATATGTACTGTGTGCTGTGTATGAATGTAATTATATCATATATTACATATGTACTGTGTGCTGTGTATGAATGTGATTATATCATATATTACATATGTACTGTGTGCTGTGTATGAATGTGATTATATCATATATTACATATGTACTGTGTGCTGTGTATGTGATTATATCATGTATTACATATGTACTGTGTGCTGTGTATGAATGTAATTATATCATATATTACATATGTACTGTGTGCTGTGTATGAATGTGAGTATATCATGTATTACATATGTGCTGTGTATGAATGTGATTATATCATGTATTACATATGTACTGTGTGCTGTGTATGTGATTATATCATGTATTACATATGTACTGTGTGCTGTGTATGTGATTATATCATGTATTACATATGTACTGTGTGCTGCGTATGTGATTATATCATGTATTACATATGTACTGTGTGTTGTGTATGAATGTAATTATATCATATATTACATATGTACTGTGTGCTGTGTATGAATGTGATTATATCATATATTACATATGTACTGTGTGCTGTGTATGAATGTGATTATATCATATATTACATATGTACTGTGTGCTGTGTATGTGATTATATCATGTATTACATATGTACTGTGTGCTGTGTATGTGATTATATCATGTATTACATATGTACTGTGTGCTGTGTATGAATGTAATTATATCATATATTAAATATGTACTGTGTGCTGTGTATGAATGTAATTATATCATATATTACATATGTACTGTGTGCTGTGTATGAATGTGATTATATCATATATTACATATGTACTGTGTGCTGTGTATGTGATTATATCATGTATTACATATGTACTGTGTGCTGTGTATGTGATTATATC
The DNA here is from genome assembly GCA_029206835.1 of Rana muscosa. Classification (NCBI taxonomy): domain Eukaryota; kingdom Metazoa; phylum Chordata; class Amphibia; order Anura; family Ranidae; genus Rana; species Rana muscosa. Next base: position 198,484,398 of record CM055128.1, read on the forward strand.
ATGTATTACATATGTACTGTGTGCTGTGTATGTGATTATATCATGTATTACATATGTACTGTGTGCTGTGTATGAATGTAATTATATCATATATTACATATGTACTGTGTGCTGTGTATGAATGTGATTATATCATATATTACATATGTACTGTGTGCTGTGTATGTGATTATATCATGTATTACATATGTACTGTGTGCTGTGTATGAATGTAATTATATCATATATTACATATGTACTGTGTGCTGTGTATGTATGTGATTATATCATGTATTACATGTGTACTGTGTATGTGATTATATCATGTATTACATATGTACTGTGTGCTGTGTATGTGATTATATCATGTATTACATATGTACTGTGTGTTGTGTATGAATGTAATTATATCATATATTACATATGTACTGTGTGTTGTGTATGAATGTAATTATATCATATATTACATATGTACTGTATGCTGTGTATGAATGTAATTATATCGTATATTACACATGTACTGTGTGCTGTGTATGTGATTACCGGTGTATTATGTATTACACATGTACTGTGTGCTTTGTATTTACTTGTAAGGATATTAATGAATAGAAATATAGTATCTATTACATGTACTCTGTGTGCTGGGTGTATGAATGTGAAGTCATAGTATTCTAGTATGTATCATGTGTTTACTGTATTATGTTTACTATGTTGTGGAAATGTAATATCATGAAATTATATCATGAATGTACTGTGTGATGTGTACTATGTTGTAGAAATGTAATATCATGAAATACACACATATACTATGTGCTGAGAATTAGAATGTGTATGAAAGGGATTTTATCATGTATCACATATGTTCCAAGTGCTGTATATTACAGTGTAAGGATGGCAATTCATGGGGTCATAGATAGCATGTATTACATACTGTATTTATTCTGTGTAGGAATATACATTTGTGGAAATATATAGCAATATATATATGTGCTGTGTATTGGTGTATGAATGTAAACACATGAGATTTTTATCATGTAACAAAGATATATATGTGTGTGCTTTGCATTAGGGTGTATGCTATATTATATAGCATGATTTTATCCCATCGGAAATTCCGATTGTATGTACAGGGCATAACATATATATATATATGTTCTGAATATTGGTGTATGCATTTAAATACATGGAATTATAAAATCTATCATATATATATGTTCTGAATATTGGTGTATGAATGTAAATACATGGGATTATATCATTTATCATATATATATGTCCTGAATATTGGTGTATGAGTGTAAATACATGGGATTATATCATGTATCATATATATATGTTCTGAATATTGGTGTATGAGTGTAAATACATGGGATTATTTCATGTATCATATATATATATATGTCCTGAATATTGGCGTATGAGTGTAAATACATGGAATTATATCATGTATCATATATATATGTCCTGAATATTGGTGTATGAGTGTAAATACATGGGATTATATCATGTATCATATATATATGTTCTGAATATTGGTATATGAGTGTAAATACATGGGATTATATCATGTATCATATATATATATGTTCTGAATATTGGTGTATGAGTGTAAATAGATGGGATTATATCATGTATCATATATATATATAGCCTGAATATTGGTGTATGAGTGTAAATACATGGGATTATATCATGTATCATATATATATGTCCTGAATATTGGTGTATGAGTGTAAATACATGGGATTATATCATGTATCATATATATATGTCCTGAATATTGGTGTATGAGTGTAAATACATGGGATTATATCATGTATCATATATATATGTCCTGAATATTGGTGTATGAGTGTAAATACATGGGATTATATCATGTATCATATATATATGTTCTGAATATTGGTGTATGAGTGTAAATACATGGGATTATATCATGTATCATATATATATGTCCTGAATATTGGTGTATGAGTGTAAATACATGGGATTATATCATGTATCATATATATATGTTCTGAATATTGGTGTATGAGTGTAAATACATGGGATTATATCATGTATCATATATATATGTCCTGAATATTGGTGTGTATGAGTGTAAATACATGGGATTATATCATGTATCATATATATATATGTTCTGAATATTGGTGTATATTCACTGACAGGAAGACTCAATGAATTACCACAGTGCTCAACAGCGCCATGGTAGTTCATTAAGAACTACAATCCAACAGCTGCTAAGTCGCACCAAAAATCATGCTTCAAAGCCGCACTGGAAATCTTGTGACTTTGGAGATGCCCTAATGTAAAAGGAGCCTTAGAGGGGATTTCCCCTCGCTTTATAAAGATTTCCATTCACTTCCCGCTGAGTCTCCAGGACAGGAGGTGAAGGGAAATCTCCCCAGTGGGGAGTTAACCCTTCCTCACTCTATCCACAACAACTAAAAAACAAATGCATTTTGGGTATGTATACACATTAGGCAGGCAAGCTTTAGAGCATATGCTATGTGCTGTGTTTTAGAAGGTTTACTGAACAATACAATGTACATTATGGGGGTGATTTACTAATAATAGTGCGCTGCGCTGGTTGATCCCTTAATTGGTGCGCCGGATAACTCCTTCATTGGGCGCAGGAAGCAACGGCGCACTGTTATAGTAAATAGAAATGTCAGCGGCGCTCTATTGAAAATGAATGGTTCCCTATGGGAGCCCATTGATTTGAATAGAGGTCGCCCGGGAAGTTGGATGAAGCGGATCCGACTCGCGGGGCGACTCGTGTGCCGGCTGACACAGGGACAGCGCGACTTTGCGAGGCAACTTGGACACGACCTGAGCGTGAAGCAGCCGCTCAAGTCGTGTCCTAGAGGCGACTAGCTGGCCGAGAATGTCTCCAGCGCGATGTCATCGCGCTGGTCCTCGGCAGCCTCGCTGTCCCATGTTTGGTATGAATCATGAAGGGGAACTCCAGGCCAAATTTTAATGAAAAAACCGGCATGGGTTCCCCTCCAGGAGCATACCAGGCCCTTAGGTCTGGTCTGGATTTTAAGGTGAACCCCCCCAGGCCAAAAAACGGCGTGGGGGTCCCCCCAAAATCCAAACCAGACCCTTAGGTCTGGTCTGGATTTTAAGGTGAACCCCCTAAGCCGAAAAACGGCGCGGGGGTCACCCCAAAATCCAAACCAGACCCTTATCCGAGCACGCAACCTGGCAGGCCACAGGGGAAGAGGGGGGGGGGGCCGAGAGAGCGCGCCGCCTCCCTCCTGAACCGTACCAGGCCACATGCCCTCGACATGGGGAGGATGTCCCCATGTTGATGGGGACAAGGGCCTCATCCCCACAACCCTTGCCCGGTGGTTGTGGGGGTCTGCAGGCGGGGGGCTTATCGGAATCTGGAAAACCCCTTTAACAAAGGGGACCCCCAGATCCCGGCCCCCCCTATGTGAATTGGTAATGGGGTACAAATGTACCCCTACCATTTCACAAGGAAAGTGTCAAAAATGTAAAAAATGACAAGAGCCGGTTTTTGACAATTCCTTTATTAATGTCTTCTCCTTTCATCTTCATCTTCCTTCTTCCTTTGGTGTTCTCGTCCGCATCTTGCTCCGGCTTCTTCTTTCTTCTCCGGCCGCTCCGTTTGAATTCGAGGTTCCCGCTGTGTAACGCTTCAGTTCTTCAGTTCCCCTCTGGGTCCGCTGCCCCCCGGTGACCCCGCCCCCTTCTGATGCACATGGATTTCACGGGGACTTTCCCCATGGTGTCAGAGGGGGGCGGAGCCACCGGGTGCCAGCGGACCAAGAGGAGAACTGAAGAACTGAAGCGTCACACAGCGGGAACCTCGAATTCAAACGGAGCGGACGGAGAAGAAAGAAGAAGCCGGAGCAAGATGCGGACGAGAACACCGAAGGAAGAAGGAAGATGAAGATGAAGATGGAGGAAGAAGATGGAAGAAGAAGATGGAAGAAGAAGAAGGAAGAAGAAGATGGAAGAAGAAGATGGAAGAAGATGGAAGAAAGGAGAAGACATTAATAAAGGAATTGTCAAAAACCGGCTCTTGTCATTTTTGAAATTTTTGACACTCCTTGTGAAATGGTAGGGGTACATTTGTACCCTATTACCAATTCACATAGGGGGGGGGGCCGGAATCTAGGGGTCTCCTTTGTTAAAGGGGTCTTCCAGATTCTGATAAGCCCCCCGCCCGCAGACCCCCACAACCACCGGGCAAGGGTTGTGGGGATGAGGCCCTTGTCCCCATCAACATGGGGACATCCTCCCCATGTTGAGGGCATGTGGCCTGGTACGGTTCAGGAGGGGGGGCGCTCTCTCCCCCCTCTTTTCCTGCGGCAGGCCAGGTTGCGTGCTCGGATAAGGGTCTGGTCTGGATTTTTGGGGGGACTCCACGCCATTTTTTTTTTAAATTTGGGGTGGAGTTCCCCTTAAAATCCTTTCCAGATCTGAAGGGCCTGGCATGGATATTTAGGGGGAACCGCACGCCATTTTTTAATTTGCGGCGGGGTTCCCCTTAATATCCATTCCAGACCTGAAGGGCCTGGTAATGGAATTTGAGGAAACCCCCACGCTTTTTTTTTTCGGTTAGCAAAGACTTTCAATGACTTTTCTCTATATTGCCGGGAGCCGACAATTCATTATAGCCGCGGGTGCTTTTAAATGCCTTTTTTTCCCTTTAGAAATGTAATTTTGCAGGCGCACTGGCAAGTTCAGAGCTGCGCCTGTTCAACTTATGCAAATTGTGTTACGTGACTTGACATTTACTAAGATTTTGCCGGCGCAGTGTCTTGGCACGTTTGAACAAGTAAAATTCCCGCGCTGAGCTAAAAAAAACTCCCGCAGCTCGAATCGTACTTGCCGGCGCAGCGGGCTGGTTTTGAAAAAGTTACTTTCTCACTCTATTTTGGCCATATTAGTTATTTGGGCAGGTGTCACTACACTTCCTCACATCACCCCACATCACCCCCATTATATTCTCACTTCCAGCTTCTTTATATTTAGATTTTAACATGCCGTGCGCCAGGTCCATAGTGGCGCACTGAGCGCCTCCTCCCGTCCGCCGACAACACTATAGTAAATGGGAAATAGGGCTGCGATACCGGCGCTAATGTTTTATAAATACCAAAACAGCCATTGCGCGCGCAGATGCGCCAATACTCATGGCGCAAACGTTTCGTAAATCAGCCCCCATGTGTTACAATGTAGGAAAATAAAGTTCATTGAGCTGTAATATCCATCATTAATAGACATGCATTGTTCTGTCTCAACTACAAAGTGATAAAGTTCATCTCCAGGTTTAAGTAGGCCTTACTCAAGCTGGTTTGATATTCATCCCTTGCATCGATACAGGCAGTTTAACTCAATGAATAAACTCACAGTTAGGACAACAGACGATGAATCCTTTCGAATGTTCCGTTTAATGATGGATATTCATAGGTAGAAAAACGTTGCAGTTGTAAGCCACATGTAAGATGTTTAGCATGGAAGATATACAGGAGTAATGACCAGAATCAGGAAGTGGAGGAGATATATAAAGAACTACGGTGAGAGAGAGAGTTCAGCTAGAAAGAAGGGGACAGATCTTAAAGACACAGAGCAAGAATAATCACATAGTGTAACACAACACTCCCCGTCTGAAATCTTTAGATTTCATAACCTTAAACTAAAATATATATTTTCAAAAAGTCCAATACTGACAAATGTCCTGGAACCTGTAATAAAAAAACATCCAACAAGCAAATAATAAACGTAAGTTCAACAGGATGAAGAACATAAAATCACAGTATGATGTCTTCAAATAATTCCAAAGTTCTGAGTAGAACCTGTAGATGGCAGCAATGTACTCCCCGCCGTGCCAACAGCATGGCTAGTCCTTGCACAAGTCACTCACCTGGAAAAAGGAGTACTAACTCTGTAATTGGTCGACTAAAGGTTTGTGTTGATCCTCCCCTGGTTACCTTGACTTCTACCTTCCGGACTTTGTTATCGTCGCTGGGCATAACTTTAGTAATAAGACCCATAGGCCACTCATTCCGACAAACTTCCTTGTCTTTTAGAAGGATGAGGTCTCCAACCTTAAGATTCGGCTTAGATGCTTGCCATTTGTTACGACCTTGAAGGTGGTGAAGATACTTTTTCTTCCAGCGATGCCAGAACACATTGGCTAGATGCTGCACCTGCTTCCATTGATGCCTGTAATGGTGTGACCGCAGCTTCTGTTTTGTACTTACAGAAGTGTAGAGTGAGGAGTTCACAGTTCTTATTTCCTTATCTTCAGGGCTTACTAGCCCATAGGTGGTGTCAATAGGGAGTAAGTAAGAGTCCTCACACAGAAACCTTGGAGGTGACAGCCATAGGCTGTCCTGAAGAGCAGCAGGTGACACGGCTCTGGTCCCACAGTCAGCTGGGTTGAGTTCAGTGGGAACGTGATGCCATTGACTTGGTAGAGAGAATCTCTTGATACGTTCAACCCTGTTGCTGACGTACACATAAAATGGTTTTGTTTGGATGTTTATGTAACCAAGTACTACCTTACTGTCTGTATAGAAGGTGAAAGAATCAATTGTAGTGTCCATTTCACTTCGTATGACCTCTGCAATTTCTACTGCTAGCACGGCTGCACAAAGTTCAAGTCTTGGTATGGTATGTGCAGGCTTGGGAGTGAGTTTTGCCTTGCCTAGGACAAAACTACAGTGTGATTCTCCATTCAGTTCAGAGGTCTTCAAATAGGCTATTGCAGCAATAGCTTCAACTGATGCATCAGAGAAAATATGAATCTCTCTCCGGTTAGCAGTTGAAGTGGAACCTGGAACATAGCAACGGGGAATCTGACGTTTTTCTAGTGACTTCAAAGAATATCTCCACCTTTCCCACTTGTGTTGATTCTCACTAGGCAAGGGAGTATCCCAGTCTATGTTCTCAGTAGACAACTGTCTTAGTAAAATCTTACCTTGAATGGTAACTGGAGCAAGGAAACCCAGTGGGTCATAGATGCTATTCACCACGGACAGGACTCCTCTCTTAGTGAAGGGTTTGTCACAAGTTGACACTTGGAAGGTGAATTTGTCTTGCTTGATGTTCCATAACAAACCCAGACTTCGCTGTACAGGAGGCACATCTGTACCTAAGTCAAGGTTTTTTAGACTAGTGGCATAGTCCTCAGAGTGAAAGGCATTCATAAGTTCCTGGCTGTTGGATATAATCTTGTGCAGTCTAAGGTTTGCTACAGACAGCATCTCCTTTGTTCTGGTGAGAAGATCAATTGCTTCTTTAGCAGTTGGAAAGGACTTAAGTGCGTCGTCAACGTAGAAGTTTCTTTCAACAAATTGACGGGCATCAGATCCATATTCAACTTCTCCAGTCTGAGCTGTTTTCCTTAGCCCATAAGTTGCCACTGCTGGAGAAGGACTGTTACCGAAGACATGTACCTTCATGCGATAATCTATAACTTCCTTGTTGAGGTCATTGTCCTTGTGCCATAGAAACCTGAGGTAGTTTCTGTTGTCTTCTCTGACGATGAAGCAGTGAAACATCTGTTGAATGTCGGCCATTACTGCTACAGGCTCTTGTCTGAAACGAATCAAGACTCCTATTAGACTGTTGTTCAAGTTGGGTCCAGTAAGGAGCATGTTGTTAAGAGAAACACCTTCGTGCTGAGCACTGGAATCAAAGACAACTCTGATTTGGTCTGGTTTGCGTGGGTGATACACGCCAAAGGATGGAAGGTACCAGCATTCTTCTCCCTCCTTTAGTGGGGGAGCAGGCTCTGCATGATCTCTGTCAAATACATTTTGCATAAAGTCCACAAAGTGCTTTTGCATCTCTGGTTTCCTGCTTAAGTTTCACTTTAAGGAGGAGAATCTACTGATGGCCTGCTGTAAGTTGTTGGGCAATCTCTCTCTTGGGAGACGAAAGGGTAGGGGTGCTACCCTGTTATTGGAGTCATCTTGAAAGAACTCATTGTCCATTACCTTGATGAATTCTTTGTCTTCCATTGAAGGAGCCAGTATGTCATCTTCACTGGTTGCTTTAAACACTGTAGAGCCGAAGTCGCCATCATGGCAGGAGAAAGGGCTTGTGTCACCTGAGATACCATGTTGCCATTCGTGGCTGGCTATCTTCTCTTTCACCCAGTAGTGATGTGGGCATGGCTCAAAGTAAGTGTTTCGGCCATTTGGCAGAACATTTGTCTTGAATGACGAAATGTTGCTAGGTCTTTTCATTTTGCCTATGCAGACATTGCCTATGATGACCCACCCTAGATCCGTGCGCTGGGCAAATGGGGTATCTGGGGGTCCACTGACTTGTCTGTGTACCTTGTGAACTCTTAGAATGTCTCTTCCTAACAGAAGAAGGATCTGAGCATCTTTGTCAAGCGGTGGTATCTCATTTGCTATTACCTTGAGGTGAGGGTGATGGAAAGCAGCAGCTGGAGTAGGGATTTCTTCCCTGTTAGCAGGTATCTGATTGCACTCAACAAGTGTAGGTAAGGGTAATTGCAAGTTACCTTTGAGAGAAGATACCATGAGTCCATGAGCCCTTCTTCCAGAAACCTCTATAGTTCCACTACAGGTACCCAAGGTGTAAGGATGAGCTTCGCCTTTTATTTCAAATAGATTGAACAATTCCGATTTTGCAAGTGATCGATTGCTCTGATCGTCTAAGATAGCATATGCCTTTAGAGACTTTTCTGGTTGATCCTTGTGGTATATGTTCACCAAGCATATCTTAGCACAGGACTTACCACAGCGGTCTTCTCCACAAACTTCAGTGCAGGATGAAGAAATGATGGTAGAATTAGGCACTTGGTCTGTATTCTCCCCGCCATGCGTTAACCTGGGAGGAGCGTTGGCAGGTTGTGCAGAGCTGGGCTCAAGAGGATGGAGGGCTTGCACATGTTCTTCAGAGCCACACTTTATGCACTTGATGGACACATTACAGTCCCTTGCAAAATGTTCTGTAGAAGCACAGCACCTGAAACATACCCTAAATGTCTTTAAAAGCTCCTTGCGCTCTTCCAGAGGCTTTTTCCTAAAGCCGATACATTTATTGAGGGGGTGTGGCTTCTTGTGTATGGGACATTCTCTGTTAGGGTTTTCAATCTTCCTACTCTGTTTGTTCGTGGCCAGAACTGTGGTAGGAGTTGGAAGGATGTCAGTCTTTTTCACGGACACTGGGCCTCTATGGTTTCTATAGTTGCCCTGAAGACTGGTACTCTTAGGAAAGGGTGAGAAGAGGCTGTACTCACCGTAGGAAAAACTTGGATCATTCTTGGTCTCTGCAATTTTCCTGATGAATTCACAGAAGAAAGAGAATGGAGGGAAGGAAACCTTGTTCTCTCTTTTGTATGATGACCCTAGTGCAGTCCATTTCTCTTGCAAACCATACGGGAGCTTGGAGACAATTGGGTTTACCCCTCTTGGAGTGTCAAGGTAACTGAGTCCAGGTAGTTTTGGGTCTGTCTTGGCTAGCTGAAGCTCAAGGAGAAGGTCACTCAGTCTCTGGAACTCCTTGTTGTCCTTACCGGATATCTTTGGGAAAGTTTCCAGACACATGAACAAAGCATTTTCTATAGCTTCTGGACTGCCATAACTTTGCTCTAGTCGCTCCCATGCAGCTGTGAGGCCTGCAGTAGGATTGTCCATGAAAAACGATCTTAATGGCTTAACACGTGCAGCAGATAGAGGACCAAGCCATTTGATCAGCAGATTCAATTCTTGATCAGCTGTAATGCCAATATTGCTGATTGTAGTTCTGAAGGCACATTTCCAACTTCTGTAGTTCTCAGGTTGGTCATCAAAACTTGTAAGACCAGTCTTTGTGAGCTCTCTGCGAAGCATGTACCTCACAAACTCTTCTGTCTCAGTTGTCTCCGCCTTTATGTGAGATGCCGTTGGCTGTATGGTGCTGATTGCGTTATCTTTGACATTGTTGTTAAAAGACACAGGGAAATATGGTGCAGCAGATGCATACAGGTGAGTTGCTTGCTTGAAGTCAGTTGTTCCAATGGTACGTTGATTCAAGGCTGTACCGATGACTGGAGATTGATGACTTGCTTGAAGCTTGCGCTGATGCTCTGTGACGTATGAAGGCAGGCAAGGTAGGCAGGTAGGAAATGCAGTGGAGTGATTTTGAGTGCAGGAAGTTGCTGGAACCTCTTTAACTTGAAGCTGTGATGGAGTCTCTATGTAGTCGGGAGCATTGGAGACAATGGAGTGTGCACTGCAGTGGCTTAGGACATAGTCTTTAGTGCGTTTGAGGGGTTCTCCCATATCTGCTATGTTTAGGTTAATGCTGTCTTTCTCACTTGCACCTTCGTCTGCACTGATAGCTTGCTGTAGGGCCCTTAGCTTTGCCATAGCTGCGTCATGTTTACACTGTTCATTTAAGGTTTCCATTGTTGCTCTTTGACGTGCTGACTGCGCTTCCAACTCTGCTCTTTGACGTGCTGACTGTGCTTCCGACTCTGCTCTTTGACGTGCTGACTGCGCTTCCAACTCTGCCCTTTGAGCTTCCAACTCTGCTCTTTTTTCTGCATATGCCACCTGCACTTTGCTGGCTTCCACTTCAGCGCGGGCATTAATAAGTCGCTCACTGAGTGTTGAGTATCTTGAACTATGGGATCTTGACGAGTTTTTAGAACGTCTGGTGGAAACAGATCTGTGAGATGCAGTGTCCTGTAACAGCTTTATTTTTGCTTCTGCCTTTAATCTGGTTTGCTGGATAAAACTGTCTCTTTCAATATTGAGAGCATTGACGCGCTTTAATTGCATCATCGCACTTTCTGACTTCATGTTTTGTAAGACATTAGTGAATTTGATGCTGGTAAGCTGATGAAGCTCATATGAGGCAGAAAGTTGTTTAATGGCGCCCTCTAGTGTCAGTAGTTCACGTTCAACAGACACTGCATTGGCTTCAGCAAGGATTTTCTCCCAGACTAATTCCAAGCTATTTGACAATTCAGTCCTTGCAGCTTCATAATTCTTCATTACTTTCCAAAAGGGTTTAACTGAGCGTTTGGGTAACTCAGTTTCTTCAGGAACTTGTGAGGAGGTAGATGTGAGTTCACATGCAGAAGCTTGGTCACTCATGATAGCAGACTGACTGTGAAAGCAGGCAGGATCTGTGTGCTGAAATATGACACTGTGCAGATTGTCTCAGGCTATAAGGCTGCCATGTGCTGCTCTGTCCCTTCTGTCTTGCTATGAGGGCAGTAAATCTTGTCTGTTTCAGTACTGACATGCAGAAATCTTGTAATTAGGCTGTGAAACTCCGTTTTTCTACTGTTCTGTCTCAACTACAAAGCGATAAAGTTCATCTCCAGGTTTAAGTAGGCCTTACTCAAGCTGGTTTGATATTCATCCCTTGCATCGATACAGGCAGTTTAACTCAATGAATAAACTCACAGTTAGGACGACAGACAATGAATCCTTTCGAATGTTCCGTTTAATGATGGATATTCATAGGTAGAAAAACGTTGCAGTTGTAAGCCACATGTAAGATGTTTAGCATGGAAGATATACAGGAGTAATGACCAGAATCAGGAAGTGGAGGACTACGGTGAGAGAGAGAGTTCAGCTAGAAAGAAGGGGACAGATCTTAAAGACACAGAGCAAGAATAATCACATAGTGTAACACAACATGCATGCTCTGTGTTAAAGCAGAACCACGCACACATTTTGGGGCCCCTAGGAGTTTATGCAATAATGTGTAATAATGCTCAGCTGACTTACACTATGTAGGTGTCCTTACCCCACAATGCAATTTCTGCCCCCCACCCCATTGCTTCATCCCCGGTGCTTCCATTGCCTTCCAGATTTGGAGTCTTCAGCTTTCTTGATTGGTCGGGCTAACATGTCGATACTGCTGCACATGGGAAGAACCTGTACATTGCACATAAACAGGACAATTAAATCTCATACACATAGTTGTATCTAGGGATGAGCTTTATGTTCGACACGAATATCGTCTGTTCGGCCGTTTGCCGAATTGCGAACAATATGGGCCATTCGTACCAAATTCGTGTTGCGCGTCACGCCCCATAATTCACTGCGGCATCGCAGTGCATTGCTGGCTGATCATTGGCCAAGCATGCACTATGACCCGCATGCTTTGGCCAATCACAGCGTGAAAAAAAACCGACAGCCATAATTGGCCAAAGCCAGGGTGGCTTTGGCCAATTATGTCTCATGGGGTTTAGTACACGCCCCACCCTATGTAAGGCCGCCTCCGTGGCGGCCTTGTGTAATGTGTTGTGGTGGTTAAAGAGAGAGCTTACAGAGAGAGACAGACAGTGTCATTTATATTGAGTTAGATAGAGCAGGCAGTTAGCTGCAGTTACAGTGTGTAGAGGATATCTATGCATCCTAGGTGTTGTATATATATTTATACACTGTATTCAGTTTAGCTAGATCCGTTCCTGTTAGTCTCTAGACTGTGACAGGCAGGCAGGTGATTGTGCTAGCTGCAGTGTTTCACTTAGTGTACTGTGTGCTTTGCATAGCGTTCACCTAAAGCTTACCTGAATACAGTTAGTGGTGTTCGCATAATAAAACCACAGGCAGGGAGCTGCATTAATTTCATTTAGTGTACTGCAGTACTTCTGTCCTTTGCACAGCGTTCACTTAAAGGAACCTGAATACAATTTGTGGTGTTCTCATAAAAAAACCACAGGCAGAGAGCTGAACAGGTGCACAGACAGCAAAACAAATGTTACAGGGATGATAACCCTTCCCTAATCCCTATGTTTTCCAAAAAGCTTAAAAATAGATTTTTTGGCTGGAGCTACACTTAAAAAATGTACCTGTTCAAAATTACAAACAGATTCTACTTAAAGTGGAGTTTCCACCAAAAATACAAGATAGCATTATTGTGCATATAATAGCCTAAAAAAAACCATTTGAAAAATAATATTTTTTTTACTTCTCTGGAAGTACCTGTTGCTATGCGGTCCCACGAAATCTGCCTTCTGAATCACCTCAGATTCTGACATCATCTCCCTCAGCTCCCTACTGCTCCTGGGAAATGTGTGTCATCATTTCCCAGGATGCAGTGTGCTTCCCCTATGGCTAGAATCACTCGTCAATACAATCCAGGAAGTAAATGCTTGTGGGCTTCACACGCCCACAAGCAAAATGAAAACTTCAGCAAAGATTTTTTTAAAGTCTCTTTATGCAGTAACTCGGCAGATCGGCGGCGGTTTTTAAAATAGTAAGTCATCTTATATGTACCACTGTATTGAATGCTGAAATAACATGCTTTTAAAAAATAAAAAATGTGATTGGAACCCCACTTTAAGAACAAACCTACAGTCCGTGTCTTGTTTGCACCGCCTGTATACTGCTGTTCAGAGTATTTAGGCTAGGAATGAGCCGAACACCCCCAAGTTCGGTTCGCACCAGAACCCGCGAACGGACCGAAAGTTCGCACGAACTTTAGAACCCTATTAAATACAATGGATGCGAACGTTCGAAATCTAAAGTGCTAATTATAACGACTAATATGCATGTTATTGTCCTAAAAAGGGTTTGGGAACCCGGGTTCTGCACCAGGGGACATGTATCAATGCAAAAAGAAGTTTTAAAAATGGCCGTTTTTCGGGAGCAGTCATTTTAATGATGCATAAAGTGAAAAAAAAAAAGTCAAATATTCCTTTAAATATCGTACCTGGGGGGTGTCTAAAGTATGCCTGTGAAGTGCCAAGTGTTTCCCGTGTTTAGAACTGTCCCTGCACAAAATGACATTTCTAAAGGAAAAAAAAGCCATTTAAAACTGCTTGCGGCTTTAATGTAATGTCTGGTCCCGGTAATATGGATGAAAATCTTTGAGAAAAATGGCATAGCTATCCCATCACCCCCCCCCCCCCTCCCCTACCCCAGCCCATTACCAGCCCCTTTGGGTCTTGTATGGATATTAAGGGGAACCCTGCACACAAAATAAAAAAGGCCCTATATACTCTGAACAGCCGTATACAGGCGGTGCATACAAGACAGGGACTGTAGGTTTGTTCTTATGTAGAATTTGTTTGTAATTTTGAACAGGTACATTGTTTAAGTGTAGCTCTAGCCAAAAAAATCTATTTTTAAGCTTTTTGGAAAACATAGGGAAGGGTTATCACCCCTGTAACATTTGTTTTGCTGTCTGTGCCCCTGTTCAGAACATTTCACCTCACTTTCCATCCCAATGACAACTGTTTTTAAAAAGTGGTTTTTTTATTGAAACAAGGATTGGTGATAAAGCATCAGTAGAGAGGAGACACCTTTTTCCCATATTAACTCTTACAGGAGAGAATTTCCCTTCCTAGGGGTAGATTTCCTCTCACTTCCTGTTGTCTCCTTCCATTTGCAAGTAGGAGTCGTTTGTAAGTTAGATGTTTGAAAGTAGGGGCCTGCCGTATATACTCTGCTGAAATTTGCCCCTTACATGTTGGTGTTGCCACAACACTGTAAGCCCTCACAGTTACTCTTGGTGGGCGCATGAATGGGCCCTGCTGTGAATTATTAGATCAAGAATAGTAATAGCATGCCCCTGTTGAACAGGGGCTGAAAAATTGGGCCTTTGGTGGTGGTGGTGGTGGTGATGACACAACACTGTAAGGCCTCACAGTTACTCCTGGTGGGCGCAGGAATGGGCCCTGCTGTGAATTATTAGATCAAGAATTGTAATTACATGCCCCTGTTAAACAGGGGCAGAAAAATTGGGCCTTAGGCACTGGTGCCACAACACTGCAACCCCTCACAGATACTGTACTTGGAGCACAGCAATGAGCCCTGTTGCAAAGTATTGCATCAAAAATTGTAATTACATGCCCCTGTTAAACAGGGGCTGAAAAATTGGGCCTTAGGCACTGGTGCTGGTCCCACGACACTGCAACCTCTCCCAGATACTCTAGTTGGAGTGCAGGAATGAGCCCTGCTGCAAAGCATTGCATAAAAAATTGTAATTACATGCCCCTGTTAAACAGGGGCTGAAAAATTGGGCGTTAGGCGCTGGTGCTGGTGCCACGACACTGCAACCTCTCCCTGATACTCTAGTTGGAGTGCAGGAATGAGCCCTGCTGCAAAGCATTGCATAAAAAATTGTAATTACATGCCCCTGTTAAACAGGGGCTGAAAAATTGGGCCTTAGGCACTGGTGGCGGCACCCAGAAACAAAAATGTTCTTCCAAGCTATCATCATCAATCGGATCATTGAGGAGGAGGAGGATAGTCCGTCAACATAACAGGACAGTCACTCAGCATCAGCATCAGCCTTGAAGGGATGTGATATTTGAAAATAAATTAGTCTGTTATATCAGCTTCAGGTGTTTGGTAGCTGGTGGTGATCCAAAACTGGTTCATCTTTATGAAGGTCAGTCGATCAACCGAGTCGGTGGACAGGCGCACCCTGTGATCCGTGACAAATCCTCCAGCAGCACTGAATGTGCGTTCTGAAAGAACGCTGGATGCAGGACAGGCCAGTAGCTCAAATGCATACTGTGCAAGCTCTGGCCAGTGATCCATCCTCAAGACCCAGTAAGCCAGAGGATTTTCGGTGGGGAAGGTGTCCAAGTCTGACCTTGCCCCTAGGTATTCCTGCACCATGTATATCAGACGCTGGCGATGGTTGCTGGAACCGATCATACCTTGGGGCTGGGGACTAAAGAATTGTCTGAACGCATCGGTCAGACGGCCACCTTCCCCACCGCTCCTTCTTTGACTGACCGAAGCCTCAGCAACTCGTTGTCCAGGACCAAGGGTTTGTAACCTCCCAGTCTCTGGGAACGCGTTGCACAGACCTTTCTGCAAGGCCTCCCGGAGTTGTCTCATCCTCTGCTCCCTCTGCGACGGTAAGATAAGGTCCGCAACCTTACCCTTGTACCATGGATCAAGGAGAGTGGCCAGCCAGTAATGGTCCCTCTCCTTGATCCGAAGAATACGAGGATCCTTCCGCAGACTTTGCAGGATCAGGGAGGCCATGCAGCGTAGGTTAGCTGAGGCATTCGGTCCGGAGTCCTCTGGGTCACTAAGGACGACATGATCCGCAGCCACCTCCTCCCAGCCACGTACAAGTCCACGGGTTTCTTTGGACTGTAAATCATCCCTAAAAGACTGCTGCTGATGATGCTGAGTGCCAGGCTCCACCTCCATGCTGACAAAATCCTCCTCCTCCTCCTCCTCCTCTTCCTGTGCGATGGGTGGGACAGAAGGAACACTGTCTGGGTAAAGGGGGCCTTGAGAGGCAAGGAAGTCCTCCTCTTCCTGCCTCTGTTCTGCCTCAAGTGCCCTGTCCATTATTCCACGCAGCGTATGTTCCAACAGGTGGACAAGAGGTACAGTGTCACTGATGCATGCACTGTCACTGCTCACCATCCTCGTTGCCTCCTCAAATGGTGCCAGGACAGTGCATGCATCCCTGATCATGCCCCACTGGCGTGGTGAAAAAAAACAGAGCTCCCCTGACCCTGTCCTGGTGCCGTAGTCGCACAGGTACTCATTGATGGCCCTCTGCTGCGTGTGCAGCCACTGCAGCATGGCCAACGTTGAGTTCCACCTGGTGGGCATGTCACATATAAGGCGGTTCTTGGGCAGGTTCAACTCCTTTTGCAGCTCAGCCAGGCGAGCACTGGCATTATAAGATCTGCGGAAATGCACACAGACTTTCCTGGCCTGCCTCAGGACATCCTGTAACCCCCGGGTACCTGCCCAAGAACCGCTGCACCACTAGGTTAAGGACGTGAGCCACACAGGGCACATGGGTCAGTTGTCCGTGTCGGAGTGCGGAGAGGAGGTTGGTGCCATTGTCGCAAACCACCATTCCTGGCTTGAGCTGGCGTGGGGTCAACCACCTCTCGGCCTGCCCCTGCAGAACAGACAGAACCTCTGCCCCAGTGTGGCTCCTGTCCCCCAAACACACCAGCGCAAGCACGGCATGGCATCTTTTTGCCTGCGTACTTGCGTAGCCCCTTGAACGCCTACGGAGCACCGCTGGTTCCGAGGACAAAGCACAGGAAGAGGCCATGGAGGAAGAAGAAGAGGAGGGGGTGGAGGAGAGAGGTGTGTCACAACCAGTAGTAGCATTTTGGAGGTGTGGCGGCGGAACAACCTCCAACACTACTGCACCTTGTCCTGCATCCTTCCCAGCTGCCAAAAGAGTGACCCAATGGGCCGCGAAAGAAAGGTATCGTCCCTGTCCATGCCTGCTGGACCATGAATCAGCGGTAATATGCACCTTACCGCTGACCGCCCTGTCCAGCGAGGCCAAGACATTGCCTTCCACATGCCGGTAGAGAGCCGGAATCGCCTTCCGTGAGAAAAAGTGGCGTTTGGGAACCTGCCACTGAGGAACCGTACATTGCACAAACTCACAGAAGGGGGCAGAGTCTACCAACTGAAAAGGCAGCAGTTGAAGCGCTAGCAATTTAGCCAAGCTAGCATTCAACCGCTGGGCATGTGGATGGCTGGGAGTGAACTTCTTTTGACGGTCCAGCAGCTGGGGCAGGGAAATTTGCCTGCTACAATCGGACGTCGGTGTACTGCTAGCAGATTGCCCGCAAGTACTTGGCTGTGACACACCTAATTCTACACCTTCATTCCTCTCAGTGCAGGTTTCAGAGAGGACTGAAGGTATAGTGGGGTTGGAGATCCCAGCTGATGCGGTGCAAGGAGAGGTCCGCTTTGTTCTTTGGTGTGGGTCTTTAATAGGGATGAGCTTCGTGTTCGAGTCGAACATACGTTCGACTCGAACATCGGCTGTTCGATCGTTCGACGAAGATCGAACGATTTGGGCCGTTCGCGCCAAATTCGAGTGACGCGAACGGCCCACAATGCACTACGCCATCGCAGTGTCATCCAGGCGCTGTGATTGGCCAAGCATGCACTGTGACCCCGCATGCTTGGCCAATCACAGCGCCGGCAGCGAGGAGAGCAATGATTGGCCACAGGCAGGATGCCTGTGGCCAATTATTGCTGATGGGGTTTAGTACACGCCCCACACTATAAAAGGCTGCCAGTGCGGCGGCCTTGTGTAGTGTGTTCCGGAGCAGGGAAAGAGAAGCATAGGCAGGGACAGTGTCATTATTTTTCCTTTACTATTCCTGGATTCCTTGTGTTTAGGGACAAATAAGGATAGGTAGGGAGAGTGTCAGTGACAGTGTGCTATTCTGTGCTAATCCTTGTTTGTAGGGACAGAGAGGTACAGTGAGGGAAAGTGTCAGTGTGCTATTCTGTTCTAAAACTATTTTGCTGAACCATATTTTCAATCCTTGAGTTTAGGGACAGAGAGGTACAGTGAGGGAAAGTGTCAGTGTGCTATTCTGTTCTAAAACTATTTTGCTGAACCATATTTTCAATCCTTGAGTTGAGGGACAGAGAGGTACAGTGAGTGAAACTGACAGTGTGCTATTCTGTTCTAAACCAATTTTGCTGTTCCATATTTTCAATCCTTGAGTTGAGGGACAGAGAGGTACAGTGAGTGAAACTGACAGTGTGCTATTCTGTTCTAAACCAATTTTGCTGTTCCATATTTTCAATCCTTGAGTTGAGGGACAGAGAGGTACAGTGAGTGAAACTGACAGTGTGCTATTCTGTTCTAAACCAAATTTGCTGTTCCATATTTTCAATCCTTGAGTTGAGGGACAGAGAGGTACAATGAGGGAAAGTGTCAGTGTGCTATTCTGTTCTAAAACTATTTTGCTGAACCATATTTTCAATCCTTGAGTTGAGGGACAGAGAGGTACAGTGAGTGAAACTGACAGTGTGCTATTCTGTTCTAAACCAATTTTGCTGTTCCATATTTTCAATCCTTGAGTTGAGGGACAGAGAGGTACAGTGAGTGAAACTGACAGTGTGCTATTCTGTTCTAAACCAATTTTGCTGTTCCATATTTTCAATCCTTGAGTTGAGGGACAGAGAGGTACAGTGAGGGAAAGTGTCAGTGTGCTATTCTGTTCTAAAACTATTTTGCTGAACCATATTTTCAATCCTTGAGTTGAGGGACAGAGAGGTACAGTGAGTGAAACTGACAGTGTGCTATTCTGTTCTAAACCAATTTTGCTGTTCCATATTTTCAATCCTTGAGTTGAGGGACAGAGAGGTACAGTGAGTGAAACTGACAGTGTGCTATTCTGTTCTAAGCCAAATTTGCTGTTCCATATTTTCAATCCTTGAGTTGAGGGACAGAGAGGTACAGTGGGTGAAACTGACAGTGTGCTATTCTGTTCTAAACCAAATTTGCTGTTCCATATTTTCAATCCTTGAGTTGAGGGACAGAGAGGTACAGTGAGTGAAACTAACAGTGTGCTATTCTGTTCTAAACCAATTTTGCTGTTCCATATTTTCAATCCTTGAGTTGAGGGACAGAGAGGTACAGTGAGTGAAACTGACTGTGCTATTCTGTTCTAAACCAAATTTGCTGTTCCATATTTTCAATCCTTGAGTTGAGGGACAGAGAGGTACAGTAAGGGAAAGTGTCAGTGTGCTATTCTGTTCTAAAACTATTTTGCTGAACCATATTTTCAATCCTTGAGTTGAGGGACAGAGAGGTACAGTGAGTGAAACTGACAGTGTGCTATTCTGTTCTAAACCAATTTTGCTGTTCCATATTTTCAATCCTTGAGTTGAGGGACAGAGAGGTACAGTGAGTGAAACTGACAGTGTGCTATTCTGTTCTAAACCAATTTTGCTGTTCCATATTTTCAATCCTTGAGTTGAGGGACAGAGAGGTACAGTGAGTGAAACTGACAGTGTGCTATTCTGTTCTAAACCAATTTTGCTGTTCCATATTTTCAATCCTTGAGTTGAGGGACAGAGAGGTACAGTGAGGGAAAGTGTCCGTGTGCTATTCTGTTCTAAAACTATTTTGCTGAACCATATTTTCAATCCTTGAGTTGAGGGACAGAGAGGTACAGTGAGTGAAACTGACAGTGTGCTATTCTGTTCTAAACCAATTTTGCTGTTCCATATTTTCAATCCTTGAGTTGAGGGACAGAGAGGTACAGTGAGTGAAACTGACAGTGTGCTATTCTGTTCTAAGCCAAATTTGCTGTTCCATATTTTCAATCCTTGAGTTGAGGGACAGAGAGGTACAGTGAGTGAAACTGACAGTGTGCTATTCTGTTCTAAACCAAATTTGCTGTTCCATATTTTCAATTCTTGAGTTGAGGGACAGAGAGGTACAGTGAGTGAAACTAACAGTGTGCTATTCTGTTCTAAACCAATTTTGCTGTTCCATATTTTCAATCCTTGAGTTGAGGGACAGAGAGGTACAGTGAGTGAAACTGACTGTGCTATTCTGTTCTAAACCAAATTTGCTGTTCCATATTTTCAATCCTTGAGTTGAGGGACAGAGAGGTACAGTGAGGGAAAGTGTCAGTGTGCTATTCTGTTCTAAAACTATTTTGCTGAACCATATTTTCAATCCTTGAGTTGAGGGACAGAGAGGTACAGTGAGTGAAACTGACAGTGTGCTATTCTGTTCTAAACCAATTTTGCTGTTCCATATTTTCAATCCTTGAGTTGAGGGACAGAGAGGTACAGTGAGTGAAACTGACAGTGTGCTATTCTGTTCTAAACCAATTTTGCTGTTCCATATTTTCAATCCTTGAGTTGAGGGACAGAGAGGTACAGTGAGTGAAACTGACAGTGTGCTATTCTGTTCTAAACCAATTTTGCTGTTCCATATTTTCAATCCTTGAGTTGAGGGACAGAGAGGTACAGTGAGTGAAACTGACAGTGTGCTATTCTGTTCTAAACCAATTTTGCTGTTCCATATTTTCAATCCTTGAGTTGAGGGACAGAGAGGTACAGTGAGTGAAACTGACAGTGTGCTATTCTGTTCTAAACCAATTTTGCTGTTCCATATTTTCAATCCTTGAGTTGAGGGACAGAGAGGTACAGTGAGTGAAACTGACAGTGTGCTATTCTGTTCTAAACCAATTTTGCTGTTCCATATTTTCAATCCTTGAGTTGAGGGACAGAGAGGTACAGTGAGTGAAACTGACAGTGTGCTATTCTGTTCTAAACCAATTTTGCTGTTCCATATTTTCAATCCTTGAGTTTAGGGACAGAGAAGGACACTCGTAGAAATTATCAGTGTGCTATTCTGTGCTAAATCTTGTTTGTAGGGAGGGACAGAGTAGGACAGTGAGGGAAAGTGTCAGTGTGCTATTCTGTTCTAAAACTATTTTGCTGAACCATATTTTCAATCCTTGTGTTTAGGGACAGAGAAGGATAGGCAGGGGACAGTGTCAGTGTCATTGTTGCTAAGCCTCCTGCACAGTATACACCTGAAGGTAGCCCTTATTGCTGTTTTTCCCATCTCCCTGCAGGCCATCCATTAAAATGTCTGGAAGGCAACCAAGGAGAGGCAGACAGTCAGGAGTCAAAAAAAGAGGGCAAGCAGGCTCTGTGTCTGGGGGCAACAGTGCTGGTCGTGTACGCGGTGCATTGTCATCAGCACATGGCCATGGGACACGCTTGTCCTTGTTTTCGGCAGCTGGACATGTTGAGCCACATCATGCGGAAGACTTGGTAGAGTGGATGACCAAGCCCACCTCATCCTCCTCATCCTCTCTCACCTAGGCTCAGGGTACTGGCAAAGCAGCTGCCAAAGCGTCCTCTTCTCTGGTATCATTATCTTCATTAGTCAATCCTTCCCTAGACCCACCATGCCCTCCTCCTGGGGAGTCCCCCGAACTGTTTGAGCACAGTGTTGGGTACATGCTCCAGGAGGATGCCCAGCGTTTGGAAGGATCTGATGATGATACCCAGCTAGAGGAAGGCAGCAGCGTGAGAGCAGAGAGAGGGGATGCTCAAGAAGGACACCAATCTGGCAGTCATGCTCCAGCAGCTGCAGCATATTGCCAGATTGGCTCCATTGATAAGGAGGGAGGGGATGATGAGGTCACTGACTCCACGTGGGTGCCTAATAGGAGAGAGGAGGAGGAGGAGGAGGATGAGGAGGAGGCACATCTCCAACGAGGCAGGATGCCCTTGAGTGGCCAGCGTATGGGCAGCACACCGACGGAATCACACCGCAGAGCTCCGCCTGTGCAGGGCGCTGCCTCTGCCCGTCATGCAAAAAGTTCTTTGGTGTGGGCCTTTTTTGAGGCGAGTGCATCAGATCGCACAGCTGCTGTTTGCAACATATGTCTCAAGCGTATATCGCCTGGCCAAAACATCAGCCGCTTGGGCACCACATGCTTGATCAGACATATGTTGACCTGCCATGCAGCTCGTTGGCAAGCCTACCTTAAAGACCCACACCAAAGAACAAAGCTGACCTCTTCTTGCACCGCATCAGCTGGGATCTCCAACCCCACTATACCTTCACTCCTCTCTGAAACCTGCTCTGAGAGGAATGAAGGTGTAGAATTAGGTGTGTCACAGGCAAGTACTTGCGGGCACTCTGCTAGCAGTACACCAACGTCCGATTCTAGCAGGCAAATTTCCCTGCCCCAGCTGCTGGACCGTCGAAAGAAGTTCACTCCCAGCCATCCACATGCCCAGCGGTTGAATGCTAGCTTGGCTAAATTGCTAGCGCTTCAACTGCTGCCTTTTCAGTTGGTAGACTCGGCCCCCTTCCGTGAGTTTGTGCAATGTGCGGTTCCTCAGTGGCAGGTTCCCAAACGACACTTTTTCGCACGGAAGGCTATTCCGGCTCTCTACAGGCACGTGGAAGGCAATGTCTTGGCCTCGCTGGACAGGGCGGTCAGCGGTAAGGTGCATATTACCGCTGACTCATGGTCCAGCAGGCATGGACAGGGACGTTACCTTTCTTTCACGGCCCATTGGGTCACTCTTTTGGCAGCTGGGAAGGATGCAGGACAAGGTGCAGTAGTGTTGGAGGTTGTTCCACCGCCACGCCTCCAAAATGCTACTACTGGTTGTGACACACCTCTCTCCTCCACCCCCTCCTCTTCTTCTTCCTCCATGGCCTCTTCCTGTGGTTTGTCCTCGGAACCAGCGGTGCTCCGTAGGCGTTCAAGGGGCTACGCAAGTACGCAGGCAAAAAGATGCCATGCCGTGCTTGCGCTGGTGTGTTTGGGGGACAGGAGCCACACTGGGGCAGAGGTCCTGTCTGCTCTGCAGGGGCAGGCCGAGAGGTGGTTGACGCCACGCCAGCTTAAGCCAGGAATGGTGGTTTGCGACAATGGCACCAACCTCCTCTCCGCCCTCCGACAGGGACAACTGACCCATGTGCCCTGTATGGCTCACGTCCTTAACCTGGTGGTGCAGCGGTTCTTGGGCAGGTACCCGGGCTTACAGGATGTCCTGAGGCAGGCCAGGAAAGTCTGTGTGCATTTCCGCAGATCTTATAATGCCAGTGCTCGCCTGGCTGAGCTTCAAAAGGAGTTGAACCTGCCCAAGAACCGCCTTATATGTGACATGCCCACCAGGTGGAACTCAACGTTGGCCATGCTGCAGCGGCTGCACACGCAGCAGAGGGCCATCAATGAGTACCTGTGCGACTACGGCACCAGGACAGGGTCAGGGGAGCTCAGGTTTTTTTCACCACGCCAGTGGGGCATGATCAGGGATGCATGCACTGTCCTGGCACCATTTGAGGAGGCCACGAGGATGGTGAGCAGTGACAGTGCATGAATCAGTGACACTGTACCTCTTGTCCACCTGTTGGAGCACACGCTGCGTGGAATAATGGACAGGGCACTTGAGGCAGAACAGAGGCAGGAAGAGGAGGACTTCCTTGCCTCTCAAGGCCCCCTTTACCCAGACAGTGTTCCTTCTGTCCCACCCATCGCACAGGAAGAGGAGGAGGAGGAGGAGGAGGAGGAGGAGGATTGTGTCAGCATGGAGGTGGAGGCTGGCACTCAGCATCATCAGCAGCAGTCTTTTAGGGATGATTTACAGTCCCAAGAAACCAGTGGACTTGTACGTGGCTGGGAGGAGGTGGCTGCGGATCATGTCGTCCTTAGTGACCCAGAGGACTCCGGACTGAATGCCTCAGCTAACCTACGCTGCATGGCCTCCCTGATCCTGCAAAGTCTGCGGAAGGATCCTCGTATTCTTCGGATCAAGGAGAGGGACCATTACTGGCTGGCCACTCTCCTTGATCCACGGTACAAGGGTAAGGTTGCGGACCTTATCGTACCGTCGCAGAGGGAGCAGAGGATGAGACAACTCCGGGAGGCCTTGCAGAAAGGTCTGTGCAACGCGTTCCCAGAGACTGGGAGGTTACAAACTCCTGGTCCTGGACAACGAGTTGCTGAGGCTTCGGGCAGTCAAAGAAGGAGCGGTGGGGAAGGTGGCCGTCTGACCGATGCGTTCAGAAAATTCTTTAGTCCGCAGCCCCAAAGTATGATCGGTTCCAGCAACCATCGCCAGCTAGACATGTGCAAAAGGAAAAAATTCGTTTCGTTTCGTTTCGTTTTAATTCGTTAATTAATTAATTTCGTTTAGTTAGATTCGTTAAATTTGTTAAATTCGTTTTCGGATTTCGTTTTGTTTTCGACCGAATTCGAAAATCAGTCGCATTCGAAAATATTTCAACCGAATTCGAAAATATTTCTACCGGATTCGAAATTATTTCAACATGATTCGAAATTATTTCAACCGCATTTGAAACTATTTCAACCGGATTCGAAAATATTTTGCGACCCGACTTTGGGTCCACGTATCTCAGGGTCACTTAGTAATAGAAACCCCAAATTTGGAGATGTTATAGTGCTAGTTCTACTGTGTTTGCATACCAAATTTGGGGTTTCTAGCTACAAGTGGCCCCGAGATATGTGGCCCAAAATTCGGGTCGCAAAATGTCATTCTCTGCTGCAGAAAAGTGTTTGACATTTTGCGACCCGATTTTGGGTCCACGTTTCTCGGGGTCACTTAGTGATAGAAACCCCAAAATTGGTATGCAAACACAGGAGAACTAGCACTACAACATCCCCAAATTTGGGGTTTCTATCGCCAACTAACCCCGAGATACGTGGACCCAAAGTCGGGTCGCAAAATATTTTTGAATCCGGTTGAAATAGTTTCAAATGCGGTTGAAATAGTTTTAAATGCGGTTGAAATAATTTCGAATCATGTTGATACTATTTAAAGCAGATTCGAAAATATTTTGCGACCCGACTTTGAAAAAAAAAATGAAATTGATTCTAACAGTCTGCAGGAGATCTGCAAAAAAAAAAAGAAGTGAAATGGCTGTTAATAGTCTACAGGAGATCTGCTAAAAAAATAAAATAAATGCTAATAGTCTGCAGGAGATCTTATGTAAAAAATAGTAATCTGCAAAAAAAATTAAACATGAAATAGATATAGTATCTATATTCTATTCTATTCTATTGTTTTTCTAGTGTATTCTCTATTTCTATTCTAATCTATTCTATCCAAAGTTAAAATTAATTAATTACATTTTTTTTAATTCCTACTGTTCGAAATTAAAATGTATTCTATTCGAAATTCGAATTTCATAAGATGGTTGCATATTCTTTCTATTTTATTCTATTAAATTATTTTTTTTTTCTATTCTGTTCTAATCTTTTCTATTTGAATTATAAATTTTGAAAGATGGTTAGTTACTTACTTATATACATCTGTCACATAAAAAAAAAGATGTGAAATGGCTGTCATGGATGTCGATCGCAAGGCAAGTACATATGCTGTATGTCATTGTCCGAGTGCCACGTGACCGGCCATGAGTGCCACGTGACCAAGTTGTGGATTGTCCACTTGCCACGTCACCTGCCACAAGTTATGGGGTTCCTAGCACCAAGTGACCCCCAGATATGGGCGATCTGTCAAGTGCTTTTCTGCAGCAGAGAATTAAATTTTGTGACCCGACTTTGAGGCCACGTATCTCGGGGCCACTTATAGCTAGAAATCCCAAAATATTTGGTATGCAAACACATTACAACTGGCACTACAATAACCCCAAATTTGGGGTTTCTATCACCAAGTAACCCCGTTATAATGCTAGTTCTACTGTGTTTGCATACCAAATTTGGGGTTTCTAGCTATAAGTGGCCCCGAGATACGTGGCCCAAAGTCGGGTCACAAAATGTCATTCTCTGCTGCAGAAAAGTACTTGACATATCGCCCATATCTGGGGGTCACTTGGTGCTAGGAACCCCATAACTTGTGGCAGGTGACGTGGCAAGTGGACAATCCACAACTTGGTCACGTGGCAGGTCACGTGACACTCGTGGCCGTTCACGTGGCACTCGTGGCAGGTCACGTGGCACTCGTGGCAGGTCACGTGACACTCGTGGCCGTTCACGTGGCACTTGTGGCCGGTCACGTGGCACTCGTGGCCGGTCACGTGGCACTCGTGGCAGGTGTTGTGGCAAGTGGACAATGACATACAGCATATGTACTTGCCTTGCGATCGACATCCGTGACAGCCATTTCACATCTTTTTTTGTAAGTGACAGATGTATATAAGTAAGTAAATAACCTTCTTCCAAAATTTATAATTCAAATAGAAAAGATTAGAACAGAATAGAAAAAAAATATAATTTAGAAGAATAAAATAGAAAGAATATACAACCATCTTCTGAAATTCGAATTTCGAATAGAATAAATTTGAATTTCGAATAGTATGAATTAAAAATGTGTAATTAATTAATTTTAACTTTGGATAGAAAAGATTATAATAAAATAGAAAATAGACTAGAAAAACAATAACCCCAAATTTGGGGTTTCTATCACCAAGTAACCCCGAGATACATGGACCCAAATTCGGGTCACAAAATATTTTCGAATCCGGTTGAAATAGTTTCAAATGCAGTTGAAATAATTTCGAATCATGTTGATACTATTTCAACCGGATTCGAAAATATTTTGCGACCCGACTTTGGGTCCATGTATTTTGGGGTTACTTGGTGATAGAAACCCAAAATTTGGAGATGTTGTAGTGCTAGTTCTACTGTGTTTGCATACCAAATTTGGGGTTTCTAGCTACAAGTGGCCCCGAGATATGTGGCCCCAAATTCGGGTCGCAAAATGTCATTCTCTGCTCCAGTAAAGTGCTTGACATTTTGCGACCCGATTTTGGGTCCACGTATCTCGGGGTCACTTAGTGATAGAGACCCCAAATTTGGTATGCAAACACAGAAGAACTAGCACTACAACATCTCCAAATTTGGGGTTTCTATCACCAAGTAACCCCGAGATACATGGACCCAAATTCGGGTCACAAAATATTTTCGAATCCGGTTGAAATAGTTTCAAATGCAGTTGAAATAATTTCGAATCATGTTGATACTATTTCAACCGGATTCGAAAATATTTTGCGACCCGACTTTGGGTCCATGTATTTTGGGGTTACTTGGTGATAGAAACCCAAAATTTGGAGATGTTGTAGTGCTAGTTCTACTGTGTTTGCATACCAAATTTGGGGTTTCTAGCTACAAGTGGCCCCGAGATATGTGGCCCCAAAATCGGGTCGCAAAATGTCATTCTCTGCTCCAGTAAAGTGCTTGACATTTTGCGACCCGATTTTGGGTCCACGTATCTCGGGGTCACTTAGTGATAGAGACCCCAAATTTGGTATGCAAACACAGAAGAACTAGCACTACAACATCTCCAAATTTGGGGTTTCTATCACCAAGTAACCCCGAGATACATGGACCCAAAGTCGGGTCGCAAAATATTTTTGAATCCGGTTGAAATAGTTTCAAATGCGGTTGAAATAGTTTTAAATGCGGTTGAAATAATTTCGAATCATGTTGATACTATTTAAAGCGGATTCGAAAATATTCTGCGACCCGACTTTGAAAAAAAAATGAA
This sequence comes from Rana muscosa, assembly GCA_029206835.1. Taxonomy (NCBI): domain Eukaryota; kingdom Metazoa; phylum Chordata; class Amphibia; order Anura; family Ranidae; genus Rana; species Rana muscosa. Next base: position 198,512,114 of record CM055128.1, read on the forward strand.
ATTGATTCTAACAGTCTGCAGGAGATCTGCAAAAAAAAAAGAAGTGAAATGGCTGTTAATAGTCTACAGGAGATCTGCTAAAAAAAGAAATAGATGCTAATAGTCTGCAGGAGACCTGGTGAGAAAACTAAATAGATAATAATAGTCTGCAGGAGATCTGCAAAAAATAAAATAAATGCTAATACCTTATGTAAAAAATAGTAATCTGCAAAAAAAATTAAACATGAAATAGATAGTATCTATATTATATTCTATTCTATTGTTTTTCTAGTGTATTCTCTATTTCTATTCTAATCTATTCTATCCAAAGTTAAAATTAATTAATTACATTTTTTTTAATTCCTACTATTCGAAATTCAAATTTATTCTATTCGAAATTCGAATTTCATAAGATGGTTGCATATTCTTTCTATTTTATTCTATTAAATTATATTTTTTTTCTATTCTGTTCTAATCTTTTCTATTTGAATTATAAATTTTGAAAGATGGTTAGTTACTTACATCTGTCACATAAAAAAAAGATGTGAAATGGCTGTCATGGATGTCGATCACAAGGCAAGTACATATGCTGTATGTCATTGTCCGAGTGCCACGTGACCGGCCACGAGTGCCACGTGACCGGCCACGTGACCAAGTTGTGGATTGTCCACTTGCCACGTCACCTGCCACAAGTTATGGGGTTCCTAGCACCAAGTGACCCCCAGATAGGGGCGATCTGTCAAGTGCTTTTCTGCAGCAGAGAATTAAATTTTGTGACCCGACTTTGAGGCCACGTATCTCGGGGCCACTTATAGCTAGAAATCCTAAAATATTTGGTATGTAAACACATTACAACTGGCACTACAATAACCCCAAATTTGGGGTTTCTATCACCAAGTAACCCCGTTGTAATGCTAGTTCTACTGTGTTTGCATACCAAATTTGGGGTTTCTAGCTATAAGTGGCCCCGAGATACGTGGCCCCAAAGTCGGGTCACAAAATGTCATTCTCTGCTGCAGAAAAGTACTTGAAATATCGCCCATATCTGGGGGTCACTTGGTGCTAGGAGCCCCATAACTTGTGGCAGGTGACGTGGCAAGTAGACAATCCACAACTAGGTCACGTGGCAGGTCACGTGGCACTCGTGGCCGTTCACGTGGCACTCGTGGCAGGTCACGTGGCACTCGTGGCCGGTGTCGTGGCATTCGTGGCCGGTGTCGTGGCACTCGTGGCAGGTGTTGTGGTAAGTGGACAATGACATACAGCATATGTACTTGCCTTGCGATCGACATCCGTGACAGCCATTTCACATCTTTTTTTTATGTGACAGATGTATATAAGTAAGTAAATATCCCTCTTCCAAAATTTATAATTCAAATAGAAAAGATTAGAACAGAATAGAAAAAAAATATAATTTAGAAGAATAAAATAGAAAGAATATACAACCATCTTCTGAAATTAGAATTTCGAATAGAATAAATTTGAATTTCGAATAGTATGAATTAAAATTTTTTAATTAATTAATTTTAACTTTGGATAGAAAAGATTATAATAAAATAGAAAATAGACTAGAAAAACAATAACCCCAAATTTGGGGTTTCTATCACCAAGTAACCCCGAGAAACATGGACCCAAATTCGGGTCACAAAATATTTTCGAATCCGGTTGAAATAGTTTCAAATGCAGTTGAAATAATTTCGAATCATGTTGATACTATTTCAACCGGATTCGAAAATATTTTGCGACCCGAATTTGGGTCCATGTATTTTGGGGTTACTTAGTGATAGAAACCCAAAATTTGGAGATGTTGTAGTGCTAGTTCTACTGTGTTTGCATACCAAATTTGGGGTTTCTAGCTACAAGTGGCCCCGAGATATGTGGCCCCAAAATCGGGTCGCAAAATGTCATTCTCTGCTCCAGTAAAGTGCTTGACATTTTGCGACCCGACTTTGGGTCCACGTATCTCGGGGTCACTTAGTGATAGAAACCCCAAATTTGGTATGCAAACACAGAAGAACTAGCAATACAACATCTCCAAATTTGGGATTTCTATCACCAAGTAACCCCGAGATACATGGACCCAAAGTCGGGTCAAAAATATTTTTAGATTCGAAAAAATTCGGATTCGGTTAAATTCGTTAGTATTGTAATTCGGTAATTCGGATGCATCCGAATGTCCGAATAATGAAAAATTCGTCCGAATTTCGATTCGGAACGAAACGAAATGCACATGTCTATCGCCAGCGTCTGATAGACATGGTGCAGGAATACCTAGGGGCAAGGTCAGACTTGGACACCTTCCCCACCGAAAATCCTCTGGCTTACTGGGTCTTGAGGATGGATCACTGGCCAGAGCTTGCACAGTATGCAATTGACCTACTGGCCTGTCCTGCATCCAGCGTTCTTTCAGAACGCACATTCAGTGCTGCTGGAGGATTTGTCACGGATCACAGGGTGCGCCTGTCCACCGACTCGGCTGATCGACTGACTTTCATCAAGATGAACCAGTCTTGGATCACCACCAGCTACCACACACCAGATGCTGATATAACAGACTAATTGATTTTAAAATGTCACATCCCTTCAAGACTGATGCTGATGCTGAGTGCCTGTGCTGTTATGTTGACTGGCTATCCTCCTCCTCCTCCTCAATGATACGATTAATGATGATAGCTTGGAAGATCATTTTGGTTTATGGGTGACGCCACCAGTGGCTAAGGCCCAATTTTTCAGCCCCTGTTTAACAGGGGCGTGTAATTAAAATTTTTGATGCAATACTTTGCAACAGGCCTCATTGCTGTGCTCCAAGTACAGTATCTGTGAGGGGTTGCAGTGTTGTGCCACCAGTGCCTAAGGCCCAATTTTTCAGCCCCTGTTCAACAGGGGCATGCAATTATAATTATTGATCTAATAATTCACAGCAGGGCCCATTGCTGCGCCCACCAAGAGTAACTGTCAGGCCTTACAGTGTTGTGGCACCAGCACCACCATCACCACCACCACCACCACCAAAGGCCCAATTTTTAAGCCCCTGTTCAACAGGGGCATGCAATTATAATTATTGATCTAATAATTCACAGCAGGGCCCATTGCTGCGCCCACCAAGAGTAACTGTCAGGCCTTACAGTGTTGTGGCACCAGCACCACCATCACCACCACCACCACCACCAAAGGCCCAATTTTTCAGCCCCTGTTCAACAGGGGCATGCAATTATAATTATTGATCTAATAATTCACAGCAGGGAGCATTGCTGCGCCCACCAAGAGTAACTGTCAGGCCTTACAGTGTTGTGGCACCAGCACCACCATCACCACCACCACCAAAGGCCCAATTTTTCAGCCCCTGTTCAACAGGGGCATGCAATTATAATTATTGATCTAATAATTCACAGCAGGGAGCATTGCTGCGCCCACCAAGAGTAACTGTCAGGCTTAACAGTGTTGTGGCACCAGCACCACCATCACCACCACCACCACCACCAAAGGCCCAATTTTTCAGCCCCTGTTCAACAGGGGCATGCAATTATAATTATTGATCTAATAATTCACAGCAGGGACCATTGCTGCGCCCACCAAGAGTAACTGTCAGGCCTTACAGTGTTGGGGCACCAGCACCACCATCAAAGGCCCAATTTTTACTACCACTGATCAACAATTATATGTTATTACAATTCCTGATATTATACTTGACAGAAGGGCGTTCCAGCACCCACCAAGAGTAACTGTGAGTGCTTTCAGTGTTGTGCCAACACCAACACCTAAGGGGCCAATTTCTGCAGAGTATATACGGAAGGTCCCTACTTTCAAACATCCAACTTACAAACTACTACTACTTGCAAACGGAAGAAGACAACAGGAAGTGAGAGGAAATCTACCCCTTGGAAGGAAAATTCTCTCCTGTAAGAATTAATATGGGAGAAAGGTGTCTCCTCTCTACTGATGCTTTATCACCAATCCTTGTTTCAATAAAAACACCACATTTCAAAAACAGTTGTCATTGGGACGCAAAGTGAGGTGAAATGTTCTGAACAGGGGCACAGACAGCAAAAAAAATGTGACAGGGGTGATAACCGTTCCCTATGTTTTACAAAAAACTAAAAAAAAGGAATTTGCCATGGAGCTCCACTTAAACAATGCAGCTGTTCAAAATTATAAACAGATTCTACATAAGAACAAACCTACAGTCCCTGTCTTGTATGCACCGCCTGTATACGGCTGTTCAGAGTATATAGGTCCTTTTTTATTTTGTGTGCGGGGTTCCCCTTAATATCCATACAAGACCCAAAGGGGCTGGTAATGGGCTGGGGTGGGGGGGGGGGGGGTTGATGGGGTAGCTATGCCATTTTTCCTAAAGATTTTCATCCATATTACCGGGACCACACATTGCATTAAAGCCGCAAGCAGTTTTAAATGACTTTTTTCCCTTTAGAAATGTTATTTTGTGCAGGGACAGTTCTAAACACGGGAAACACGTGGCACTTCACAGGCATACTTTAGACACCCCCCAGGTACAATATTTTAAGGAATATTTGACTTTTTTTTTTTCACTTTATGCATCATTAAAATGACTGCTCCTGGAAAACGTCCGTTTTTAAAACTTCTTTTTGCATTGATACATGTCCCCTGGTGCAGAAGCCGGGTTCCCAAACTCTGTTTCGGACAATAACATGGATAATAGTCGTTATAATTAGCACTTTAGAATCTGAACGTTCGCATCCATTGTATTTAATAGGGTTCTAATGTTCGCGCAAACTTTCGGTCCGTTCGCGGGTTCTGGTGCGAACCGAACCCGTGGGTGTTCGGCTCATCACTAGTCTTTAAGGTAGGCTTGCCAACGAGCTGCATGGCAGGTCAACATATGTCTGGTCAAGCATGTGGTGCCCAAGCGGCTGATGTTTTGGCCATGCGATATACGCTTGAGACATATGTTGCAAACAGCAGCTGTGCGATCTGATGCACTCGACTCAAAAAAGGCCCACACCAAAGAATTTTTGAATAACGGGCAGAGGCAGCGCCTTGCACAGGCGGAGCTCTGCGGTGTGATTCAGTCGGTGTGCTGCCCTTACGCTGGACCCCCGAGGGCATCCTGCCTCGTTGGAGATGTGCCTCCTCCTCATCCTCCTCCTCCTCCTCTCTCCTATTAGGTACCCACGTGGAGTCAGTGACCTCATCATCCCCTCTTTCCTCATCACTGGAGCCAATCTGGCAGTATGCTGCAGCTGCTGGAACATGACTGCCAGATTGGTGTCCTTCTTGAGCATCCCCTCTCTCTGCTCTTACGCTACTGCCTTCCTCTAGCTGGGTATCATCATCAGACCCTTCGAAACGCTGGGCATCCTCCTGGAGCATGTACCCAACACTGTGCTCAAACAGTTCGGGGGACTCCTCAGGAGGACATGGTGGGTCTAGGGAAGGAGTGACTGATGATGACATTGATACCAGGGAAGAGGACGCTTTGGCAGCTGCTTTGCCAGGACCCTGAGACGGGGTGAGAGAGGATGAGGAGGATGAGGAGGGCTTGGTCATCCACTCTACCAAGTCTTCGGCATGATGCGGCTCAACACGTCCAGCTGCCGAAAAGAAGGACAAGCGTGTCCCATGGCCATGTGCTGATGACCAGGGATGAGCCGAACACCCCCCTGTTCGGTTCGCACCAGAACCTGCGAACAGACAGAATGTTCGTGTGAACTTTAGAACCCTATTAAATACAATGGACTCGAACGTTCGAAATCTAAAGTGCTAATTATAAAGGCTAATATGCAATTTATTGTCCTAAAAAGTATTTGGGGACTCGGGTCCTGCCCCAGGGGACATGTATCAATGCAAAAAAAGGTTTAAAAAAATCGACGTTTTTACGGGAGCGTTGTTTTTATTAATGCTTAAAATGAAAAAATAAAAGTGAAATATTCCTTTAAATTTCGTACCTGGGGGATGTGTATGATATGCATGTAAACTGACGCATGTTTCCCGTGCTTAGAACTGTCCCTGCACAAAGTGTCATTTTTGAAGGAAAAAAAGTCATTTAAAACTCACTCGCGGCTATAATGAATTGTCGGCTTTTATCAATACATAGAAAAGTCATTGATAAAAAAAAAAAAAAAGCGTGAGGGTTCCCCCAAATTCAATTACCAGGCCCTTTAGGTCTGGAATGGATATTAAGGGGAACCCCGCCGCAAATTTTTTAAAAAAATGGCGTGGGGTTCCCCCTAAATATCCATACCAGGCCCTTGAGATCTGGCATGGATTTTAAGGGGAACTCCACCCCAAATTAAAAAAAAAATGGCGTGGAGTCCCCCCAAAAATCCATACCAGACCCTTATCCGAGCACGCAACCTGGCCGGCCACAGGGGAAGAGGGGGGGACGAGAGAGCGGCCCCCCTCCCTCCTGAACCATACCAGGCCACATGCCCTCAACATGGGGAGGATGTCCCCATGTTGATGGGGACAAGGGCCTCATCCCCACAATCCTTGCCCGGTGGTTGTGGGGGTCTGCGGGCGGGGGGCTTATCGGAATCTGGAAGACCCCTTTAACACCCCAAATTGTTCGTTGTTCGGCGAACGGGCGAACAGGCAATGTTCGAGTCGAACATGAGTTCGACTCGAACTCGAAGCTCATCCCTACTGATGACAATGCACCGCGTCCACGACCAGCACTATTGCCCCCAGACACAGAGCCTGCTTGCCCTCTTTTATTGGCTCGTGACTGTCTGCCTCTCTTTGTTGGCCTTCCAGACATAGCAATGGCCTGCAGGGAGATGGGAAAACCAGCAATAAGGGGTAGCTTCAGGTGTATATTTTGCAGGAAGCACACAACGCCCGCTGTAAGTGCTACAGATGACTGCCTGTGTTACACAACAGGAAAAAACAGCAATAAGGGCTAGCTTCAGGTGTTTATTTTGCAGGAAGCACACTCCGCCCGCTGTAAGTGCTGCAAATGCCTGTTAGTGTAGCACAAAAGAAAAAAAGCTCGAGCAATAAGGGCTATCTTCATGTGTATAATGTGCAGGAGGCACACTCCGCCCGCTGTAAGTGCTGCAAATGCCTTTTAGTGTAACACACCAGGAAAACCCAGCAATACGGGCTAGCTTCAGGTGTATAATGTGCAGGAGTCACACCCCGCCCGCTGTAAGTGCTGCAAATGCCTGTTAGTGTAACACACCAGGAAAACACAGCAATACGGGCTAGCTTCAGGTGTATAATGTGCAGGAGGCACACTCCGCCCGCTGTAAGTGCTGAAAATGCCTGTTAAGCCCCGTACACACGATCGGTTTGACTGATGAAAACCGTCCGATGGATGGTTTTCATCAGACCAACCGATCGTGTATGGTACCCATCGGTCTTTTTTCCATCGGTTGTAAAAAATAGAACTTGTTTTAAAATTTTCCGATGGATAAAAAACCGATGGGAATTTCCGATCGTCTATGGGCAAGTCCATCGGTTAAAAAACCCACGCATGCTCAGAATCAAGTCAACGCATGCTCAGAAGCATTAAACGTCATTTTTCTCGGCTCATCGGAGTGTTTTACGTCACTGCGTTTGGAACGGTCGGTTTTTAGACTGATGGTGTGTGGCCAAGACTGATGAAAAACAGTTTCATCGGATTTCCGATGGACAAATCCATCGGACGAAAATCCATAGGTTATCCGATCGTGTGTACGGGGCTTTAGTGTAACACACCAGAAAAACACAGCAATACGGGCTAGCTTCAGGTGTATATTTAGCAGGAAGCACACTCCGCCCGCTGTAAGTGCTGCAAATGCCTGTTAGTGTAACACACCAGGAAAACACAGCAATACGGGCTAGCTTCAGGTGTATATTTAGCAGGAAGCACACTCTGCCCGCTGTAAGTGCTGCAAATACCTGTTAGTGTAACACACCAGGAAAACACAGCAATACGGGCTAGCTTCAGGTGTATATTTAGCAGAAAGCACACTCCGCCCACTGTAAGTGCTGCAAATGCATGTTAGTGTAACACACCAGGAAAACACAGCAATACGGGCTAGCTTCAGGTGTATAATGTGCAGGAGGCACAGTCCGCCTGCTGTAAGTGCTGCAAATGCCTTTTAGTGTAACACACCAGGAAAACACAGCAATACGGGCTAGCTTCAGGTGTATAATGTGCAGGAGGCACACTCCGCCCGCTGTAAGTGCTACAAATGCCTGTTAGTGTAACACACCAGGAAAACACAGCAATACGGGCTAGCTTCAGGTGTATAATGTGCAGGAGGCACACTCCGCCCGCTGTAAGTGCTGCAAATGCCTGTTAGTGTAACACAGCAGGAAAACACAGCAATACGGGCTAGCTTCAGGTGTATAATGTGCAGGAGGCACACTCCGCCCGCTGTAAGTGCTGCAAATGCCTGTTAGTGTAACACACCAGGAAAACACAGCAATACGGGCTAGCTTCAGGTGTATATTTAGCAGGAAGCACACTCCGCCCGCTGTAAGTGCTGCAAATGCCTGTTAGTGTAACACACCAGGAAAACACAGCAATACGGGCTAGCTTCAGGTGTATAATGTGCAGGAGGCACACTCCGCCCGCTGTAAGTGCTGCAAATGCCTGTTAGTGTAACACACCAGGAAAACACAGCAATACGGGCTAGCTTCAGGTGTATATTTAGCAGGAAGCACACTCCGCCCGCTGTAAGTGCTGCAAATGCCTGTTAGTGTAACACACCAGGAAAACACAGCAATACGGGCTAGCTTCAGGTGTATAATGTGCAGGAGGCACAGTCCGCCTGCTGTAAGTGCTGCAAATGCCTGTTAGTGTAACACACCAGGAAAACACAGCAATACGGGATAGCTTCAGGTGTATATTTAGCAGGAAGCACACTCCGCCCGCTGTAAGTGCTGCAAATGCCTGTTAGTGTAACACACCAGGAAAACACAGCAATACGGGCTAACTTCAGGTGTATAATGTGCAGGAGGCACACTCCGCCCGCTGTAAGTGCTGCAAATGCCTGTTAGTGTAACACACCAGGAAAACACAGCAATACGGGCTAGCTTCAGGTGTATAATGTGCAGGAGGCACACTCCGCCCGCTGTAAGTGCTGCAAATGCCTGTTAGTGTAACACACCAGGAAAACACAGCAATACGGGCTAGCTTCAGGTGTATATTTAGCAGGAAGCACACTCCGCCTGCTGTAAGTGCTGCAAATGCCTGTTAGTGTAACACACCAGGAAAACACAGCAATACGGGATAGCTTCAGGTGTATATTTAGCAGGAAGCACACTCCGCCCGCTGTAAGTGCTGCAAATGCCTGTTAGTGTAACACACCAGGAAAACACAGCAATACGGGCTAGCTTCAGGTGTATAATGTGCAGGAGGCACACTCTGCCTGCTGTAAGTGCTGCAAATGCCTGTTAGTGTAACACACCAGGAAAACACAGCAATACGGGCTAGCTTCAGGTGTATAATGTGCAGGAGGCACACTCCGCCCGCTGTAAGTGCTGCAAATGCCTGTTAGTGTAACACACCAGGAAAACACAGCAATACGGGCTAGCTTCAGGTGTATATTTAGCAGGAAGCACACTCCGCCTGCTGTAAGTGCTGCAAATGCCTGTTAGTGTAACACACCAGGAAAACACAGCAATACGGGCTAGCTTCAGGTGTATAATGTGCAGGAGGCACACTCCGCCCGCTGTAAGTGCTACAAATGCCTGTTAGTGTAACACACCAGGAAAACACAGCAATACGGGCTAGCTTCAGGTGTATAATGTGCAGGAGGCACACTCCGCCCGCTGTAAGTGCTGCAAATGCCTGTTAGTGTAACACACCAGGAAAACACAGCAATACGGGCTAGCTTCAGGTGTATATTTAGCAGGAAGCACACTCCGCCCGCTGTAAGTGCTGCAAATGCCTGTTAGTGCAACACACCAGGAAAACACAGCAATACGGGCTAGCTTCAGGTGTATAATGTGCAGGAGGCACACTCCGCCTGCTGTAAGTGCTGCAAATGCCTGTTAGTGTAACACACCAGGAAAACACAGCAATACGGGCTAGCTTCAGGTGTATATTTAGCAGGAAGCACACTCCGCCCGCTGTAAGTGCTGCAAATGCCTGTTAGTGTAACACACCAGGAAAACACAGCAATATGGGCTAGCTTCAGGTGTATATTTAGCAGGAAGCACACTCCGCCCGCTGTAAGTGCTGCAAATGCCTGTTAGTGTAACACACCAGGAAAACACAGCAATACGGGCTAGCTTCAGGTGTATATTTAGCAGGAAGCACACTCCGCCCGCTGTAAGTGCTGCAAATGCCTGTTAGTGTAACACACCAGGAAAACACAGCAATACGGGCTAGCTTCAGGTGTATATTTAGCAGGAAGCACACTCCGCCCGCTGTAAGTGCTGCAAATGCCTGTTAGTGTAGCACACCAGGAAAACACAGCAATACGGGCTAGCTTCAGGTGTATATTTAGCAGGAAGCACACTCCGCCCACTGTAAGTGCTTCAAATGCCTGTTAGTGTAACACACCAGGAAAACACAGCAATACGGGCTAGCTTCAGGTGTATATTTAGCAGGAAGCACACTCCGCCCGCTGTAAGTGCTGCAAATGCCTGTTAGTGCAACACACCAGGAAAACACAGCAATACGGGCTAGCTTCAGGTGTATATTTAGCAGGAAGCACACTCCGCCCGCTGTAAATTTTTGTTTATTTTAAAAACTACTGCCAGTATATATACAAAAAGAAATAACATATACATTAAAGAAACCCTAACACATCAAACTAACACACGTTACCAAAACTCACCACCACCACCCTTACCCACTTTCCGACCACCCACACGTGGGTTTCTCATTATATATATCCGAAATCCTAAAATACAAGAAAAAGAACACATCACCCACTAATCTTACGAAATCCTAATACTAACACACATCAAACCTAACACTAACACCAGACCTAAACGCTAACACCAACCACCCACCGGCTACTTACAGGCGAGAACACAAATAAGGTCTAGAATGCCTGCAAGCCCTATTTTAAAAAAAAGAACCCAAAATCTAAGGGGGGTGAAAAGGACAGAAAGAACCACCCCCCGAAAGAAAAAGGCCCAGAGTCCTCAAGGAGGCCGGAAGGAGAAACCCCTCCACAGCCGGGCACTCCTATTGGCTCCAACCCTTTCCCTCTCAAGACTCCTTACCTTCACCAACTCCCAAAAGATATCACCCACCACCTCATGCGTGGACAGGACTTTGCCCCTAGTGGACACCAAACACAGAGCGTGCCATGTGTAATAGAGAGCCACTAAGCTAGCTAAATAAAGTGACGATAACTCAAACCCTCTGTGAACCCTAAAGTCGCCGTACACCACCTCAGAGTAAGTCAAGGACGAGAGTCGGGGATAACCAATGGCTTTCCCCTGCCCCCTCGCGAACCTCAATGTTGAAGGGGCATTCGGCCAAAAAGTGGTCCATGGTCTCCAATGCCCCCCCACATTCTGCACGAGGACAACCTCTGTCTCCTAGGTTCCTAAACTTTAGGTTTCCACGGACATAGAGGCGTCCGTGGAAAGCCCTCCACGCAAGATCCCAAAACTTGCTTGGGACTCTTGGGGAATTCAGAAGGGCTAGTCCCTTCTCAAGGACTCTCTCCGGGCAATCCCTTAACGACAGTGGCCTCAAAATGTCCGAGGCCATGACTCTTGAGTACAGCTCACGCCGACCCAAAGATCCCACCTCCAGGGCAGTTATCCGCCACTGCCTCAGTACCTTCAAAGCTTGGGGGACATAGGACGGGAGATACCCGTGTGATCTACGAAGATCACCGGGCCGACCCCCATCCTCCCACCTACTCAGGAACAGCAAGAGCCAGTTCTTGCATGAGCGCTCCCACAGAGTAGGCAGGTCCACAAAGATGGACTGCAGGTTGAATTTCACAAATAAGGTGATGAAAAACACCACCGGATTGATCATATCCAACCCACCATGCCTCCTCTGTCGGTACGTGACTTCCCTCTTGATCAGATTTAGCCTGTTTCCCCACAACAGCAGGAAAAACAGGCCAGAGATCCGGGCATAGAGAGATGCAGGCAAAATACAAACATAGCTGACATAGAGGAACTCTGGCAGTAGGTATGTTTTGACCAGGCTTACCCTTTCCCTCAATGACAGCTTCCAGCCCTTCCAGGCATTCACCTTCCGAGATGCACCGACCAGTCTGCGCTCCCAATTTAGCTTGGGGTAATCACCCGGGCCAAATAGGATGCCAAGAATTTTAACTTCTGGCTGGGGCTGGGGAAACACGTCCGGAAGAGCGAACTGCTCGCCTTCCTTCCCCAACCAGAGAACTTCGCTCTTGTCCCAATTGACCAACGAACCAGATGCCTCGGAGTAGCTCCCAATTTGCGTTTCCAAAAATAGGGCCTCCTCGCGGCTGGACACCACCACCGAGACATCGTCCGCGTAAGCCTCCACCCACACTGCCGGATCCAGACCAATGCAAGGCTCCACCGGAACCCCCCTCAAACGCTCACAGTCGAGCCTTCTCACAAAGGGATCGACGGCAAAAACATAGAGAAGGGGGCTCAACGGGCAACCCTGCCTGACCCCAGAGTCCACAGCAAAGGCAGGACCCACCCAACCATTGACAAGAGGGAAGCTCACCGCCCCCCTGTACAATACTTTCAGCCAATTCACAAATTGCTCAGGCAAACCGTACTTTCTCAGAAGAAGCCAGAGGTACTCATGGTTCACCCGGTCAAAAGCCTTGGCCTGGTCTAATGCCAGCAGATACCGCCCATCCCCCGTTGCCCTGCACCTTTCCACGGCCTCCCGGACGTTCAGGACGGCACTAAAGGTGCTCCGGCCAGGAATTGCGCAGTGCTGGGAGACAGAAAGCATCTCGTCAGCGACTGCTGACATACGCAAAAAGAATATTTTCGCCAACAGCTTCCTATCTGTAGTGAGAAGGGCGATCGGGCGCCAGTTCTCAATCACAGTCGGATCTTTCCCCTTTGACAGCAGAATCAAGGCTGACCTTCTCATTGAGGGAGGGAGCAGGCCGCTGGCCAAACACTCATTGAAAACCTCCCTCAAATGAGGAGCCAAGAGACTCTTAAAGGTTTTATAAAATTCAGCCGTAAGCCGTAAGACTTTTTCAAGGACAAAGAGTCAATGGCCTGCTCGATTTCTGCAACCGAGATTTCTGCCGTCAGAGAGTCCGGGAGATCAGGCCCCGCACGAAGCGGTGTCTCATCAAGAAACACCCTGGCTTTCTCCATATCTAAAGGCTTCCTACGAAGGAGGTCTGAAAAGTGGTCCCTTATGATGCCCAGGATACCCGGTCTGGACCGGACCAGGGACCCCGAGGCATCCCTCAAGCCATGTATGGCCTTCAAACTCACCGCCTCCCCACAGCTCTTGTAGGGATCCGGGGAGGAAAACTTCCCGTAATCCCTTTCAAGGACCAGGGAGGCAAGACGGTCATACTGACACCCCTTCATCTGAAGTTTCAGATCGGATATCTGTTCCTGAGGGCCCCCAGCTGAGACCAGGCGGTCTAACTGCCTGCGCAACCTCTGGTAGGCCAGGTACTTGGATGTTGCCCGGTATCTAGAGATCCTGCGGAAAAAGCCCTCCGACCTCTTCTTCACCACTTCCCACCATTCCCGGCGGGAGCAGCCGCTCTCAAGGAGCGAGGCCTGATCCGCAAAGAAGATCCCATAGGCCTCCCTAACTTCGAGATCCTCGAGCAGCGATCCATTAAGACGCCAGAAACCTCGACCCTTCTGAGGAGTGTCGGCCACATTCAAAGTCACAGAAACCATACAGTGATCAGAGAACTCCACCGCCTGCAGCACAGGTGCCGCAAAGGTAGAGCTCCCCTTTAAAAAAAAACTATCTAACCTACTCCTACTATTACCGCGGGCATAGGTGAACCCAGTGTGATTGGGGAGGCACTGAACATGTGCATCCACCAACCCGGCTTCCCTTACTATTCTATTCAAGAAGATACTATCATATCCCAGGGGGCCTGAGGCGCCTGCCCGATCCTTTGATCTGGTGACCATGTTATAGTCACCACCAAAGACCACCTGCTGGGACGTAAACAAGTAGGGCTTGACCATCGTGAGGAGGCTCCTCCTGTCCCTCTTGGTCTGAGGGCCATAGAAGTTAATCAGCCTCAGGAATTGCCCCCTCACGACGGCGTCCACCACCAGGCACCTACCGACCTCTACCTCAATCACTCGTCGACAAGCCACCGGACCAGTCTTAAAAAGGACTGCAACTCCACTGCAGGGCTCGGCCGCAAGAGACCAGAGGGAGGGCCCGCATCTCCACTCCCTCTTTGCTAGATGCATCTCTGCCACCGATGCCAGCCAGGTCTCTTGCAAAAACAAAATATCAGCTTCAACTCGGCTGAGAAAATCGAAGGCCATGAAACGAGCCGCCGCAGAACGCACACTTGCGACATTAATGGTCGCAACGCGTATTGGAGAGGGTACCGCCATTCTTAGTGATTTTGGCCCGCATTCTCCTCTGCGTTTTCGCCTATACCCCAGGGTCCTCCTCCGAGTCGGAGAGGGCCCCGTACATATTCCCTAGGATCACTGGGGGGGCCCCCATGGTCCTTACCAGGGACAACCCGGGGTCCCGCAACCCCCCCCAGGATCCTTCTTCTTCTTCCTCTTCCTCACCTTCCTCTGCAGCCAGCCCGTCTGGGTCTGGCCGCCCACCTCGTCGCCGGAGTGCCCGCTAGAGGCCCCCATGGGCCTCTTGTGCAGGCCCCTCGACGACACGGCTACCTCCATCTCCCCCCCCGAATTCTGGGATAACACAAGGGGATCCAGGATGGAACAGGAGGGGGAAGGGGGCAGAGAGGAAGGGGGAAGGGCAGAAGAAGAATAGGGAGAAGGGGGGAGAGGAAGGGAGAAAGGGGGGGAGGAGGGGGGGAAGAAGAGGGAGGGGGAAGGGTAGAGAGGAGGGGGGAAAGAGGGGGGGTAGAAGGGGAAAGGGGTACGGACAAAAGAGGGGGAGAGGGAGGGGGGAGGGGGGAGGCTCCCAGCAGAGGGCCCCTCACCCCCTCAGCCCCTCACCCCCACTGGGCCTGATACTGGCGCACCCGGCCCCCCAGAAACAAGTCCCGAGGGACCAGGCACATACTCAGCAGGGGCCCCAACTCCGTCACGCCTACGCCCCGGCCTCTGCCTCTGCGGCAAAGGCCCCTCTGGGCCACCAACCCCAGGCCCATCTCCTGGGCCCGCCCGAGGCGCCTGGGGTGGGAGACCCACCCCCCCGATGCGTCATCTGGGCCTGGCCCATCCCCATCAGCCGCACGCCCCCGAAAAGCCTTAGGGTAGTGGCTGAATGGGTGGCCGGACACCCCACAGAGGTTGCAGACAATTAGTCTGCAAGTCTCCGGGGAGTGCCCAGGCCTGTTGCACCTGACGCACCGGGGTGTTGTGCAATCCACACTCAAATGGGTGGGACTCCCACACTTGAAGCAGCGACGGGGCTGACCGGGGTAAAAGACCAGGATCCTATCTCTCCCAATAAACGCACTTCCGGGGACATGGGTCACACTAGTCCCCTGGCACTTGAGACGGATTCTGGCCAACCACGCCCCGGTCCAGACCCCACGCTCATCCAGGTTTTTGCGGAGGGGAGTCTGCAGCTGCCCATACCTCCCCAACCAGGTGGCAATGTCCTCAGGTGGGAGGGATTCGTTCCTGACCAAAATGGTCAGGGACTTTATATCTTCCTGCCTGGACAGGGGGACCACCTTAAAGAACTTCCAAGGCTCCGACCTCTTCAGGAGCTCATAGACGGTGAGAAAGAGCTCCATTAGCACCAAGGAGGAGAAACTGACATCAAACTCCTTGGTGCCCGTGGGATGGATCACCGCGAAGAGGTCGGCTACCTTGAAGTTGGCCCCCTTCAGCAGGAGATCCACTACCTGCCCTCTGCTGGGGCACTGTCCAGGTCCCTCCCACCGCAGCTGCACGGCATTGCGCCTGCGCCTCTCCGGACCCCCTGTACCCCTCGACCACGGGTTCACCCCCTGGAGCTGGTCTGCGGGGGGAACCCGGAAGTTTTGGGCACCAAACTGATCGTACAGGGGGGCCAAAGGGACGCTGGTCCCTGCCACCCGGGCAAAAGACCTGGTCTCCCTAAGCGCCTCGAGTAGTACTGCCTCCTGGGCCTGCCCCAAAACACCCTCAGCCTGAGTGCCAGAAGTGCCCTCCGCCACATCACCAGGGGCACCCTCAGAGGGCACCCCAGCACCCATGGCTGACTCACCAACCGGGGGAACCCCCCGGCCTAATCCTGCCGGGGGGGGTCCCTCCCATCCACCACCCCCCCGGAGCAAGCCACACCCACAACATCCCTCCTCCTAACACTGGGAGGAGGGTCCACCACTGAGGGCCCGCTGGAGCAGCAGACACGAGCCCCAGATGGCTCCCCCCTGCTTCTGCGGCCGTGACTGCTCCTTCCCCTTTACCTGTCCCCCCTGAGACTCCATGCCTCTGATAAAGGCCACAGCTGGGTGATCCCCGAGAAGTTCCCCAGCCTCAGCCTCGCTCCACCTGCCCACCCTCTGGGCTTTGCTCAGATCCCCTGAAGAAAATACTGGCACAACACACATTTCTCCCCCCCCACATACCTCCATCCCATCTTCACCTTCAGGGCCATCAATGGCCGCGGACCGGAAGTTCCCAACCACTTCCGGTTCAGGACTCACTTCCTGGTCAGCCCCCCTGCACACTTCCGGGTCAGGCTGACCAGAAAAACCGGAAGTGGCCGCACTGACACCGCTAGCCCCTCCCACATCCTCCCACCGCCCAGACTCCCGCCCCAACTCCTCCCCCTGGCCCCCCAGCCCGCCCAGGCTCCGTCCACTGGCCACACCCCTACTGTCAGCAGTGGATGTCACACATCCCGGCGCCATAGTGTCCATTGTATGTGCGTTGCTTACAGCATCCAATCCTCCTCCATCTCCACTGGAAAATGGCGCCCCCCCACCCTCACCACAACCTCCCCCACACCCACTGCAACCACCACCTCTATTTTTTTCCCCCCCTAACACCGGCACACTTGCAGTCTCTGCTTTCCCAGTCTCTCCTGCAGCTTTTGGGATAATAACTTCTGTGGCAGTCTCTGTCTGCATAGCGAACCCCTCTCCCTCCTCCACAGCATGTGCAGTTTTTATGCCACATGCAGGATTCACAGGGGTCCTGGGGGCCCCGCCATCTTGCCTGGCTGCTTCCTTTCTCCCTGCTTCTAGCCTGTCCCCCGGGAGAGGCGTTAGGACCACCACCGCAACTCCCCCCAATTTTCCCACTCCCAGAGTGCACCCATCCTGGCCCTTCTTGGCTGTATCATGGGGTACCCTACCCGAGACTGCCTGCGTGCCGGCAGATTTTCCTGGCCGCAACGCTGCATGGACTCGGGGACTCTCCACAGCCGGGACCACAGGGACCACAGGGACCACACTTCCCAGGGGGGGGGGATGGGGGAGGAGGGAGGTCTTTCACCATCACCGGGGCTTACCACCTCCACAGGCTCTTGAGGTTGCGGATGGTCCTGCGTTTTTTTCTGGCTGTTACGCCTGGCAGCCCTCCTTACTCACTCTCCGGAGCTCAGTCCTCACTTCTAGGAGGAATTCTGTCTCCCCACGGCCTCTCTCACATAGCCCACCAAGCAGGGCCCACAGGTCGTTATTTTGACCTTTTAAAAGTTTAATGTCCTCAGCATACTCGCCTCTTCTAAAGCTGCTGGCCCGGTCCCTTCTGTTCCTCAAATCCGTTAGGACTGCGGTCCTCCCACAGAAGGCCCGGCTGGCCTTCTGGATCAAGTCCTTGACCCTTTCAACCCTTCTTAGCAACTTTGCAGGACCCTCCCCAGTCTGGGGCAGGGTCCAATCCATAAGCTCAAATTGAGTGTGTAGAAAAAGCATCTCCTCCCTGGATAAGTCCTTAATCCCCAGGGAGGAGGCAGCAACATCAGACTGGGAAAGCTGCCCCGATCCTGGGCTGGAGGAGGCCATCACACCCCCTCCTCCTGGAGCTCCAGGAGCTCCCTACAGGCACGTCCTCTCTCTCCAAGGTCTCACAGCTACTGACACCCCGCCCGCTGTAAGTGCTGCAAATGCCTGTTAGTGTAACACACCAGGAAAACACAGCAATACGGGCTAGCTTCAGGTGTATATTTACGCGGGACATTTGAAAAATCCGTCCCTGCCAACAAAAGTTGTTGAGTGGGGGGGGGGGGGGGCGCCGCGGAACACTGTTTTGCCCGCCGATCGCGGGGGGGGGCTTACCTGCTCGTTCGCTGTTTCCTCCTCTTCATGGCTGTCTGCTGTGCCTTCTGCTTCCTGCTGTGCGGGAAAAATGACACTCTCACGGGACTGCGGGAAGAAGGGGCAAATGCCTGTTAGTGTACCACACCAGGAAAACACAGCAATAAGGGCTAGCTTCAGGTGTATATTGTGCAGGAGGCTTAGCAACAATGACACTGACACTGTCCCCTGCCTATCCTTCTCTCTCCCTGCACACAAGGTTTATCAAAGAATATGACACTGACACTCTCCCTGCCTATCCTTCTCTCTCCCTGCACACAAGGTTTAGCAAAGAATATGACACTGACACTGCCCCCTGCCTATCCTTCTCTCTCCCTGCACACAAGGTTTAGCAAAGAATATGACACTGACACTCTCCCTGCCTATCCTTCTCTCTCCCTGCACACAAGTTTAGCAAAGAATATGACACTGACACTGTCCCCTGCCTATCCTTCTCTCTCCCTGCACACAAGGTTTAGCAAAGAATATGACACTGAAACTCTCTGTCATGGATATGCAGTAGTGTTTGTCTGTCAGCTTACCTTCCTCCCCATGTGTTCATCTTAGAGGCCTGAGCCCTTTCACCTGGCTTCCTTTATAATCTCCTCCCAGCCAGACTCCACCCCAGGCCCTATCACAGAACACTATATTAACCTGTGCACTGCAAGCCTGCTTTGCTGATCAACGTGTTTGTTAGGCATTGTGTGTTTGGGTTCCTGCCTGCCGTGTGCTACGTCTGTCTCTCTGTTACGTTATTGGCTTGTCCCCGACTATCCCTGTCTGCTCGTGACCCTTGACCTTTGGCTCGTTCTTCGTTATCCTTGTCTGCTTGTGGCCCCTGACCTTCAGCTTGTTATTCGGCTCTCTCTTATCGTGTGCTGCTGCTTCCCCTCTTTTCCCCTTATCCTACGGGGCGTGAGCTAGGAAACTCCAGGGGCCGCGACCTGGTCCCAGCCTGCAGCTAACATCCTCACCACTAGAGGCCCTGGAGAAGACCAGCTGGGTCTTAGACTCCGCGCCCTGGGGAATCTTGGCTCTAGCTTCCGTTTGGATCCCGGTTGTGCTCCTCTGGTCCCGCTTTCCACAACCACCCAGTTTCCTACCCGCAGAAGCCAGCCATAGGGTTCACTACCTCGCGGTGCACTCCTGTCCCCCTACGGTGTGCATCTGTCACCTGGCCACAGGTGACCCTGACACTCTCCCTGCCTATCCTTCTCTCTCCCCACACACAAGAATAGCACAAAGAATAGCACAATGACACTGCCCCTGCCTATCCTTCTCTTTCCCTGCGCCGGAACACACTACACAAGGCCGCCGCGCTGGCGGCCTTTTATAGTGTGGGGCGTGTGCTAAACCCCCTGAGCTATAATTGGCCACAGGCAACCTGCCTGTGGCCAATTATGGCTCTCCTAGCTGCCGGCGCTGTGATTGACCAAGCATGCGGGGTCACAGTGCATGCTTTGCCAATCACAGCGCCGGGATTGCACTGCGATGGCGCAGTGTATTGTGGGCCGTTCGCGTCACTCGAATTTGGCGCGAACGGCTCAAATAGTTTGATCTTTGTCGATCGATCGAACAACCGATGTTCGAGTCGAACGTATGTTCGACTCGAACACCGAGCTCATCCCTAATTTAGGGCCTTTTTTTAATTCGGGTGCAGGGTTCCCCTTAATATCCATACAAGACCCAAAGGGGCTGGTAGTGGGCTGGGGGGGGTGGTGGGGGGTACCCATGCCATTTTTCTCAATGATTTTCATCCATATTGCCGGGACCAGACATTACATTAAAGCCGCAAGCAGTTTTAAATGACTTTTTTTCCTTTAGAAATGTCATTTTGTGCAGGGACAGTTCTAAACACGGGAAACACGTGCCACTTCACAGGCATACTTTAGACACCCCCCAGGTACGATATTTAAAGGAATATTTCACTTTTTATTCTCACTTTAAGCATCATTAAAATCACTGCTCCCGAAAAAACGACAGTTTTTAAAACTTTTTCTTGCATTGATACATGTCCCCTGGGGCAGGACCCAGGTCCCCAAACCCTTTTTAGGACAATAACTTGCATATTAGCCTTTATAATTAGCACTTTTGATTTCGAATGTTAGAGTCCATTGTATTTAATAGGGTTCTAAAGTTCGCAGGTTCTGGTGCGAACCGAACCGGTGGGTGTTCGGCTCATCCCTAGTTGTATCTAGCTGTAAATTCCTGCATATTTCCTCTCCAGGGAAGCCCACCGGTGCTCTGTACAGACGCCTAGCGAAGCCAACTCATGTATCTGGCTATGTATTGACTTATATAGGTGGTTGTATAAAGAACCTGTGGGCTCCTTAGTGGGAAAATATATCAACATTTACATTATACAGCCATATATGGCCATGTGCATGAGTCTAGTGGTAGTGTGACAAATGATAGAACTCATGTATTGGTTGGTAAGGCCTATATAAAGGTGTTGCAACCCTGAAGGTCACAAGCATCTCTCCTGCTAATTGGTATTACAGTAGAGAGGCTATTTGGAGAAGATGGGGGAGTAAAGCTGGCTGTATACTATACAATATGATTGTACAATCTCCTTAAGAGCTACCAAACCTAAGCAATTCCTTCATAGCCGACCTTCATAGCATGTTCTTATGGGCTGATGCAGCCAGTACCAGCAGGTAAAGCCTCCTCCTATCTCCCCCAAAATGAGAAAGCTAGGGAATGCACATGCGCCTCTGAACACCCTTGAAATACATAGGGTGACCCGGGACAGTCCCGCATTTTGCAGGTCTGTCCCGGGCACATTCATTCCAGGACAATACAGTGTCCCGGAATGAAACTGACACAGCCACTCCCCGGGCCAATCTGATGCCCCCAAAAAAGGTCGCCACATCACTGCTTTACTCACTGACAGTACTTGTCCTGTCCGGGAATGCCTGGAGGAGCACAATCCCGCCCCCTGCTTGTGATTGGAGAAATCATAAATCCTGCTTCTTGTGTCCAATCACTGTGCTGTGATTCGTTACAGCACAAGCTGATTTTTGGGAAGGGAGGGTGTCCCTGAATGGTAGTTTGGAAATGTGGTCACCCTAGAAATACATGATGGGAGTTGTAGTCTGAGGCTTGCATTACATGTGACTATAATAATATGTGCACTGTTCCAACTGAGAATTTAGTAACGGCGCTTCCAAAGTTTAAATGAAGAGCAAAATCTAAAGTAATAAAAGTACATTTTTATAAACTCTTGCAGAAATACAATCCCTTGATATCATAATAGTGACTTTTTAGGGGAAGGTTTAGTATCTCTTTGATAAAATGTCTACCTGTCAGGAATTTTGCAAAAATCACTTTAGTTCATCCATATTGAAGTATGTAATGTGGCCGATTTACTAAAGCTGACTATACACTATACAATCTGATTGTACAATCTCCTTTAGATCTTTCATCAACTAGGGATGAGCTCCGGCGTGTTCGCATTGAACACGTGCAGAGCCCGCCAGGATGTCGGCACCGCGCTGCGCTAATGACAGGCAGGGAGACATTTCCCGATGCTCAGCTGCAGAGATCGGGAAATGTCTCCCTGGCTGTGATTAGCGCAGCGCGGGTGCCGACCTCCTGGTGGGCTCTGCACGTGTTCAATGCGAACACGCCGGAGCTCATCCCTACCATCAACTATATAATATATGGGCTTGCCTTATTTGGTAATAATTAAAATTATTCTTTGGGCGTAACTGTAACTCCATATTATGTCAATTTGGTAGCTCGAAGGACTTGAGAATGTTCACATAATAAATTGTGTGAATATTCACTTCAATTATCTAATCATGTGCAGCAGGTGACACAAGTAAACAGGGCTTTTCTTTTACATTGATTGGATAATTGAAATAAATCTTTACTCATTTTATAGTAAATTAGCCTCTATGTGGAGGGTATGTATGAATGGAAGGTGTTCTGAAGTAGAATATGCATAATGAATTATACCATTCATTGTATAATCATTTAATATATATATATATATATATTTTTATATATATATACCGTTTTTGCCGGTGTATAAGGCGGCTGGGCACATAAGACGACCCCCTAATATGCAGTTTAAAAAGGTGGTTTTGTGCTCTACTCACCGTATAAGACGACCCCCTTTTGTGCGACCCCCTTGTGCGGTAATGCCATTCAAAAACGAAGAGGCCGCAGCCCGCCGGGTGCTCTGTAAGGCTGTATTCAGTATGTGCGGCGCTCAGCCAATTCCGGCGGGTGAAGCACTCTGTTGATGACTACAGAGCCTGCTAAGCCTGCTCGGATTGGAGTAACAACCTCTGCCAATCCGAGCAGGCTACATAATGTAGCCTGTTTGGATTGGCAGAGGTTGTTACTCCAATCCGAGCAGGTTTAGCAGGCTCTAGTCATCAACAGAGTGCATCGCCCACCGGGATTGGCTGAGCGGCGCACATACTGTATTACATACAGCATTACAGAGCACCCGGCGGGCTGATATCTATTGGGCAGCTGCTTCACCCGGCGTATAAGACGACCCCCGGTTTTTGGGGCTGTGTAATTCCGGTGTAAAAGGTCATCTTATACGCCGGAAAATACGGTATATATATATACATATATATATATAGGAAGGCTAGTATGCCAGCCTGAAATTATGGGAGGAGTTCGAGGGGTACTTATACAGACCATCCACGAGGGTCAGTGTCAGCTCTAGTGCGCGGTATTCGTCGTCATCAGCCGACGCCCTACGATTCGCAACGTCCGTGTAGTTTCCTCGTATCTTCCAGCTCGTTCGCAGTCGGTCGTATCCCCGCTCGCTGTCGCAGGTAGGACCGGCCGTTACCATTCGTACGAATCGTAGCGCCGGTACACGTTTTCTTCTTTTACAAGTCACACGGTTCATAACCCCGTGTTTTCTGTCTGTATCGCATGTTTACCGGCTAGTCCAGCTGTCTTTCGAACCCTATCGCACGCATGTTACCACCGGTAACGGCCCGCCAGACACTACGTCTCACAGAACTGTTGTACGAATTACTCACAGCTCACAAGTTTCTTACCTCAAGTCGCACATCTGATACCCAGTCGTCGGACTGGTATCCCACACTGCACTTCCTTATCCCTAGTCACTGATGCCCTACACCTCCTACGATACTCTCCCTTCACCTTACTGATGCCCCACACCTCCTACTACTCACACCATACACCAAACAGTCTGGGCCGGCTCTTGTCGCTAACAATCGGCACTACAGGCCGGACCCTCGACAATCACAAGCCCCTTCAACTTCGAAACACCAATCAGCCGTCCGAGTCCAGCCGTATCTCCGGCGCTACGATTCGGACCCGGCAATTCAAATCCCCGCCTTGCACCCGTTATCAGCCCGAATACAGGCACAGCATCGGCTTAGAGATTCGGATCTCTGGCATCCACGTTTGTTCCGAGCACAGTCGCACCACCGGCTCATCGGCTCGGATCTACAAACATCAAACTTCTAAACCATCCGAATTCAGTCGTAGCATCGGCTCAAACTTTCGGACCTATGGCATTCCCAAGCGTTCCGAGTCCAGTCGCATCACCGGCTCAATCGACTCGGATCTCTAGCAACAAACCCTCCTATCCGATCCGAACCCAGTCGTAGCATCGGCTCAAAGGTTCGGATCCTCCGCTAACATGACCGATCTGGGCACAGTCGCACCAGCGGCTCATCGGCTCGGATCTACAAACATCAAACTCCGAATTCAGTTGTAGCGTCGGCTCAAATTTTCGGATCCATGGCATTTACAATCGATCGAGCACAGTCGCATCACCGGCTCATACCGCTCTGATCTGCAGCAGTAAACTTCTTTAACCGATCCGAATCCAGTCGTAACGTCGGCTCGCAGATTCGGATCCTTGGCAAACACAATCGATCCGAGTCCAGTCGCATCACCGGCTCAAACGACTCGGATCCCTAGCAACTAGCACTCTCCAACCGACCCGACCCTTCCAACCGATCCGAACGCAGTCGTAGCATCGGCTCAAACGTTTCAGATCGTCTGCAATACAAAGTGCCAGGTCGTTACCAGTCGCATCAGCGTCACGATCACGTACGAACCATTCCCCAAACCCCACGCTGTACCAAAAAAAAAAAAAAAGGAAAAACAAATTAATAAATGAATAAATAAAAAAATAAAATAATAAAATAAAAAAAATAAATAAAAATAAAATAAATATATAGGAAGAATTAAATAAAAAATTTCTGCATTTACATACACAACTTACTCCAACTATTCCAGCTCCCTCACGGACGGTTATTCCTACATACTCACAATTCACAAACTTTCCTTCCTTCGCCTTCTCAGTAAGGCTGTGTTCCTCGCAATCGCTGCGAGAATTCGACAAGTGGTTCAAACATCAGCCACTCATCATCTCCAGTAGCAACACGGCTACTCACCGTTTTCTCTGTCCCTTTCCCCATGCAGGTCAGTTTGAGTTCCAGTTGGTCCACCCTGCACCAGGTTTGGACAGTATTCCCCTCAGGATACAAAAAAAAAAAAACAGGGGGAAGTATCTTAGGGCTCACATCTTCACCAGGGAGCCAGCTACTGCTCCAAAACCGCTCTCTTGTCAAGGTCACCTGTGGCCAGGTGACAGATGCACACCGTAGGGGGACAGGAGTGCACCACAAGGTAGTGAACCCTATGGCTGACTGCTGCGGATAGGAAACTGGGTGGTTGTGGAAAGCGGGACCAGAGGAGCACAACCGGGATCCTAACGGAAGCTAGAGCCAAGATTCCCCAGGGCGCGGAGTCTAAGACCCAGCAGGTCTTCTCCAGGGCCTCTAGTGGTGAGGATGTTATGCTGCAGGCTGGGACCAGGTCGCGGCCCCTGGAGTTTCCTAGCTCACGCCCCGTAGGATAAGGGGAAAAGAGGGGAAGCAGCAGCACAAGATATGAGAGAACCGAATAACAAGCTGAAGGTCAGGGGCCACAAGCAGACAAGGATAACGAAAGAACGAGCCGAAGGTCAAGGGTCACGAGCAGACAGGGATAGTCGGGGACAAGCCAAATATGTAACAGAGAGACAGACGTAGCACACGGCAGGCAGGAACCCAAACACACAATGCCTAACAAACACGTTGATCAGCAAAGCAGGCTTGCAGTGCACAGGTTAATATAGTGTTCTGTGATAGGGCCTGGGGTGGAGTCTGGCTGGGAGGAGATTATAAAGGAAGCCAGGTGAAAGGGCTCAGGCCTCTAAGATGAACACATGGGAAGGAAGGTAAGCTGACAGACAAACACTACTGCATATCCATGACAGTACCCTCCCTCTTATGGGCCCTCCCCTGCCTGGGCCCAGGCTTAAAGGGAAATCTCTGATGAAACCTTCTCAACAGATGAGGTGCAGCGACATCAGATGCAGCGATCCAAGACGCCTCCTCAGGACCAAAACCTCTCCAATGCACAAGGTACTGAAGAATGCCTCTGCAGAGCCGAGAATCCAGAACTTGTCTAACCTCGTACTTAAGATTATCCTCAGAGACCGAAAACGAGGTAGGGAGATGACAAGAAGATCTATTGAGGACCAAAGGCTCTCTAGGAATAAGCAAGGGCATGAGAGGATCAACAGGAATCTGAGGAGGGTCCCCTAGACCCTTAAAGGGGAACTGGTCATCTTGCACAGGACCATCAGACTGGGCAGATGTCAGTGGAACCCTGAAGTCAGGTTGGTTAGAAGGTGACATGTCGCCGGAGTCAAACTGAATAGCTGAAGGACAAGCAGAATGTCCCGAACAAGAAAAAGTAGGAGGCTCACTGGGCATGGGCTGGACTGGCATAACTAGTACAGAGGCAGAGTGAACAGCTGAGTCAGGTGTAGCGACTACCTGAATCGCATCGCAAGACGTAGCGACTGCAGGACTTGTAGACAAGCTAGCCTGGCTGTGCGTCCAAGGGTGGTTAGGGACAGAGAAATGTAAATGGTTATGCAACCTGGAATGAATGACCGGCTCAGATTCACAGGGGGCAACCTTGGGTAGGCAGGACGAGGAACAGGAGGGACCCCAAGCCAGGATCTGTCCAGTAGTCCAGTCCACATGAGGAGAATGGAGCTGTAACCATGGGAGACCCAAAATTATAGGCGTTGAGGCCTTGGGTAAGATAAGGAAGGATATCCACTCCTGGTGGAGTGTCCCTACCGACATCTTAACAGGGAGGGTCTGGAAGCGGATAGGCCCCCCTGGGAGAACAGTACCATCAATCACCAAGACCACCAATGGTGTGGTGAGGGGCAAAAGAGTAAGTCTCATGGACGATGCGATTTCCCAGTCCATAAAATTACCAGCGGCTCCGGAATCCAGATATGCTGAGACCGAATGAGAAGAAGCACCAACATGAAGGAACACAGAAAGCAGAAGACGAGAAGGGGAAGGTGATATTTCTGGGTCCAATACTCCACTTTCCAGATGAAGTGGACCCGAACGTTTTTCTGGACAAAGAGAGCAAGTGTCACGAAAATGACCTTTGCCCCCACAGTAAAGACACAGACCAAGAGTTCTGCGCCTAGCACGTTCCTCGGGGGATAGCCTGGTCCGACCCAGCTGCATGGGTTCCTCAGCTGGTAGGAGATGCTCTACGGGTCGAAGAGAGGGGAGCTCAGGCTGACTAAGAACCAAGGAGTGCTGGCGTTGCTTTTCTAAGGTCCTCTCCTGAAAGCGAATATCGATCTGGTTACACAAGGAGATAACGCCGGCCAGATCAGTGGGGATGGTTCTTCCTGCTAATTCATCCTTCACTCTATCAGACAGGCCATGCAAAAAGGTTGCGACTAAGGCCTCATTGTTCCAGCTCAACTCAGCCGACAGTATGCGGAAATGAAGGGCATACTGTCCCACAGAAGCAGACTCTTGGCAGAGACGTAAAAGGGCGCTGGCCGCTGAAGAGACACGAGCCGGTTCTTCGAAGATATTCCGAAAAAGTTTCAAGAAGCCAGACAGGCTAGAAACCACTGGATCATTCAGTTCCCACAGAGGGGCTGCCCAGGCTAAAGCTTCACCAGAGAGGAGGGAAATGATATAGGCTACCTTAGCCCGATCAGACAGGAAGTTTTGGGGCTGGAGCTCAAAATGAATTGTGCATTGGCTAAGGAACCCCCTGCAAGCCTTGGAGTCCCCAGAGAAACGGGACGGAGCTGGCAGCTGTAGTGAGTGTGTGGCTGCGACTGGTGCAATAGGTGCAGCCGCTGGTTGTATTTGAGGTTGCGGATTCAGGGTTCCCAAGGAGGCCTGAAGCTGCTCAAAGCGAGAAGCCAGATCCTGGAGGAATCGCATCACCTGAGTCTGATTCGATTCCTGGGTTTCAAGTCTGCAAACTATGCCCTGCAACGGATCATCCACGGGTAACGGGATGTCAGCCGGGTTCATGGCTGATCAAACTGTCAAGGTCACCTGTGGCCAGGTGACAGATGCACACCGTAGGGGGACAGGAGTGCACCGCAAGGTAGTGAACCCTATGGCTGACTGCTGCGGATAGGAAACTGGGTGGTTGTGGAAAGCGGGACCAGAGGAGCACAACCGGGATCCTAACGGAAGCTAGAGCCAAGATTCCCCAGGGCGCGGAGTCTAAGACCCAGCAGGTCTTCTCCAGGGCCTCTAGTGGTGAGGATGTTATGCTGCAGGCTGGGACCAGGTCACGGCCCCTGGAGTTTCCTAGCTCACGCCCCGTAGGATAAGGGGAAAAGAGGGGAAGCAGCAGCACAAGATATGAGAGAACCGAATAACAAGCTGAAGGTCAGGGGCCACAAGCAGACAAGGATAACGAAAGAACGAGCCGAAGGTCAAGGGTCACGAGCAGACAGGGATAGTCGGGGACAAGCCAAATATGTAACAGAGAGACAGACGTAGCACACGGCAGGCAGGAACCCAAACACACAATGCCTAACAAACACGTTGATCAGCAAAGCAGACTTGCAGTGCACAGGTTAATATAGTGTTCTGTGATAGGGCCTGGGGTGGAGTCTGGCTGGGAGGAGATTATAAAGGAAGCCAGGTGAAAGGGCTCAGGCCTCTAAGATGAACACATGGGAAGGAAGGTAAGCTGACAGACAAACACTACTGCATATCCATGACATCTCTTCATCCCCCTCACAAAAAAAAAAAAAAAAAAAAAAAAAAGAGTATTTCCATGTCACCTTACTACAGGTCCCCGGTCGACCCACTTCTGGACCCCAACTGAGACGTCACTACTAGGGTACAGGACAGATGCGTAAATGCAAGGCCCCTCCTTGCTTCTCTTCGCACTCTTTCACGACATATTTGTCTTCACATACACAATTCGACCGCTCACCAGGCGCTAGCAACTGCCACATACTTCTACGCACTACACTCTGTTTTCGAAGAGAGATCCGAGATCCTTCACCATGCAGACAAGGTCGCCAACATCCACCTTGCTGGCAGTGCAGGAGTTGGCAGACCGACCACACGTCAATGAACTACAGATCGAAACATTCCTACTTAGTATACCAGACTTTCAGCTACCCGCCCCAGTACGCCCTGGGGGCTCTGGTTCATCAGTCTGTGCCAAGCACAGACGGCACCCGAGCTATCGGTTACCTAGCCAGTCACCTCCTGGCTCACCTTGGTTGCCACGCACTCTTTTGAGTTTTCTAAATTACACTCAACAGCGCTCGTACGCAAACTAAACTGTCCCCTACGCCTATCGCTCCTTGTCCTGTCCACCCTGCTTTCCTTCTTTCTCCCCATTTTCTGAATCCTTCTATCCCCTCTAAAACTCGCAATCTTATTCTAAACATATGCATTCCCCTCCTTTTAGCCGACGCCATGTCGCGAGCCGACAGCGAAGTCTTCGCCTCTGCCTCGTCGTCACCCTTCGCGGGTCCAGCGGCCGGCGCTACACAGTCCCCTAGAGCTCGGACCATCCCCAGGCTACGGCTGAACTACGACGTAGGGGCATCCCCTGCCTTACCACAGCCAGGAAAGCCAAGCTGTTAGGCTGCTGTTTCCATAACCAGCGGCAACTCTACCAGACACACAAGTTCCGCTGCAGTCGATACCCTCCGCATTTACCCAGCTACACGCCTTGGTGACCACACTGGCAACCGCAGTCACCGACGTCCAGGCTAGAGTAGGGGCCCTGGAAACACGATCAGCCGTGCCCCTATCAGCCCCAGTCTTCACCGTCGTTACCAAACCCCCCACTGTAGGTACGCCCGACGCTTGCACCCTTTCCTTCGCACCTTGTCCCAGCGGGCATCAGGAAGGACATCCTAAGCGGCTAGGACGTGAACCTAGCGTCCCTACGCATTTCGGTACAGGTCATAACAGGGAACAAGTCACGTGCCTAGGGGGACATCTCAGTCATCCTAATGGCCAAGGACCCCAGGCTCGCTCGCAAACTCGAAAGCGACAAAGTTCGTGGTAGCCTCTGGAAGCCTTAGAGATGTAACCAGTCCTCCCAGTCAGACTAGGACGTCCAGTTCGAGCACCGGGGGGCGCAGCCATCTCCAGCAACTTAATTTCAAGGGTTGCTTTTACCCCCACCGCAAACTTCTGCACATCTGCCTCCTGTACCAAAAGGCTCTCCCTAGTAATACCTGCGGCGTCAAGCAGCAGAGTCCAGCTTGACTAGGCCACGTGCACTTCGGGCGGCTCGACTTTTCTCTCCTCACATCCAACTCCCTCTCTAGCAGCCTTTCTAGTGCAGGGGGCACTACAGGGTTCCACACCGGACTCATTATACTGCCTGACTCATTCTAAAAACCTACCCAGTCAAACTCCTGCATACCCTCAGAGAAGTTCTCCTGAAGGTTTAGTATTCTTGTGAGATCTAGAAAATCCAAGAGAGGTCTTTTAAAAACTCGACGTGCCCATAACCGAGAAGAAAGTAGAAAGACCGGCACAGTTCATCTCCTTCCTGGAAATCATTCTAGACAAACGCGCCATGCAGGCCAGCCCACCTCTCGGTAGATTGACCCGCATTAGGATAGTCGTCCATACGTCTACCGACACGCAAGGGTGCACTAACCCACAGCTACAATCCCTACTGGGCATGCTCAACCCACGATGAGGATCGTCCCTCAAGGGCGATCCTTTATCGCACGCTTCTTAGTGTTCCTCTCCCAGGCACAAGACCCTGACCAAGTCGTTAAGCTAGACGCAGCCCCTATAGCAGGATCTGGCCATGGGGGACCAATTCCTTGAGACCAGATAGGTAGACCCTTGTTTATCCCATCAGCATCCTCTTCGTCACCACAGATAATCACGGACGTAGCAGCTCCCACAAGCTTCGCTGCAATTTTTGCCCATCATTGGTTTCAGGACCGCGACCATCTGAGATACTCACAATTCCGCCTTTAGTCAGTCCTCCTCTCTATTTGAGATCTACCCCATAGTCGCAGCGACTCAAGTATGGGGCAGCCCCGGGCAGGACAGACCGCCACGTTCGCCACAGACAACCAGGCTACAGCCACAGTCATTAACAAAGGCAGGTCAATAAATCGTTGTCCATCATGTCCTTCCCACGCAGGCTGTTGCTACTTTCCCTACAACATCAGCTCAGTAGCCTCCGTGTCCACATCCCTGGTCAATGCAACACCTCAGCCGACGCGCTATCCTGCTTAACCATGCCACATCCTTTCACAGAAGCCCGGAGCCGACTCGACCATGTCCGGCATCCCACATTAGTCGCAACCAACTCTGGAATCAGATAGCACCTCCATGGTGCTACCTCCCTCATCAATGCATCCTGATCAGCCAACACACTACAGGTGGCGGCAACCACACTCTAGTACCAAACGCTTACCAGTGACCAGCGCCATACTCCGGGACATGTCTGCTATCCTTTCACGTTCTCCCTTCGGTCTATGGCCCAGCCTGGTAATTCAAGCAGCCATTTACCTAGCCTTTTACGATTTTACGGCCCGGCGAATTACTATCACCAGCCCTAAATGCCAATTACTACTCAGGCACCACCCGACTCGCCACCAAAGTCATTTCATCCTACACCCGACGGTATCGGAAACGCTACAACCCGGTCCCGGAGTAGACATCAAACTTTTCCAGACACACAACGCCATGGCCGTTCTAGTGTAAATTGGTAAACTCTGCTGTCCGACCCATCAGAGGACAGCCCTCTACTATCTAGCGGGAACCAGTTCATCAGCCACGTCAGAACACTCCTGAGCATCTCGGGCCTTGACCCAGGATGTTACTCAGGACTTGCTTTCGCATTAGAGCAGTCCCAGCAACATCACAAAACAGAGTTCCAGACCACGCAATAAGGAAGATGGGCAGGTGGAAATCCTTGTGTGTCGCCCGATACGTTCCCGATCCTCAGTCAGAAATATCACGAGCCTTTAACAGTCTCGCTCTATAGTGGTTTACCTGACATAATAGAACAATTCTTTCCTAACCTTGTGTGACTTTTTGGCCCCTTCTTTGGCATACCGTACAACAGGCCAGGCCACACTTCAGGTCTTATTTGTGTTGTTAGTCTTGTGACGTGTTTATGTGATCCATATCTCTTCAGACAGAGGGCTCCGACCATAAATAGGAAGGCTAGTATGCTAGCCTGAAATTATGGGAGGAGTTCGAGGGGTACTTACTTATACAGACCATCCACGAGGGTCAGTGTCGGCTCTAGTGCGCGGTACCCACCCACCCATATCCCCCTTTTCTAGGGCACTCCTCTACAACCAATTCTCAACAGAATTATCTATTACTTCTATCCAGGTATGGCCCCTTCTTTGGCATACCGTACAACAGGCCAGGCCACATTTCAGGTCTTATTTGTGTTGTTAGTCTTGTGACGTGTTTATGTGATCCATATCTCCTCAGACAGAGGGCTCCGACCATAAATATATATATATATATATATCATTGGCGGCTGGTGCTCAAATTTTTTGGGGGGGCGCAAACAAACTGATAAAAAAAAAAACATCAATTGCCCCCACTGTGCCCATTAAACGCAGCCACTGTGCCCAAACGCCACTAGTTTGTCCCCAAATGCAGCCAGTTTGTCCCCAAATGCAGCCAGTTTCCCCCCATATACAGCCAGTTTGTCCCCATATGCAGCCAGTTTCCCCCCAAAGTACAGCCAGTTTGTCCCCCATATACAGCCAGTTTGTCCCCCATATACAGCCAGTTTGTCCCCAAAATACAGCCAGTTTGTCCCCCAAAATACAGCCAGTTTGTCCCCCATAATACAGCCAGTTTGTCACCATAATACAGCCAGTTTCCCCCCAAAATACAGCCAGTTTGTCCCCCATATACAGCCAGTTTGTCCCCCAAAATACAGCCAGTTTGTTCCCATATACAGCCAGTTTCCCCCCCATATACAGCCAGTTTCCCCCCATATACAGCCAGTTTGTCCCCATAATACAGCCAGTTTGTCCCCATAATACAGCCAGTTTGTCCCCCATATACAGCCAGTTTGTCCCCCATATACAGCCAGTTTGTCCCCCCATAATACAGCCAGTTTGTCCCCATAATACAGCCAGTTTCCCCCCAAAATACAGCCAGTTTGTCCCCCATATACAGCCAGTTTGTCCCCCAAAATACAGCCAGTTTGTCCCCATATACAGCCATTTTCCCCCCATATACAGCCAGTTTGTCCCCATAATACAGCCAGTTTGTCCCCCAAATGCAGCCAGTTTGTCCCCCATAATACAGCCAGTTTGTCCCCCAAATGCAGCCAGTTTGTCCCCATATACAGCCAGTTTGTCCCCCATAATACAGCCAGTTTGTCCCCCAAATGCAGCCAGTTTGTCCCCCATAATACAGCCAGTTTGTCCCCCAAATGCAGCCAGTTTGTCCCCCAAATGAAGCCAGTTTGTCCCCCATATACAGCCAGTTTGTCCCCCAAAATACAGCCAGTTTGTCCCCATATACAGCCAGTTTGTCCCCATAATACAGCCAGTTTGTCCCCCAAATGCAGCCAGTTTGTCCCCATAATGCAGCCAGTTTGTCCCCCAAATGCAGCCAGTTTGTCCCCATAATACAGCCAGTTTGTCCCCATAAATACAGCCAGTTTGTCCCCCATAAATACAGCCAGTTTGTCCCCATATACAGCCAGTTTGTCCCCATAATACAGCCAGTTTGTCCCCCAAATGCAGCCAGTTTGTCCCCATAATACAGCCAGTTTGTCCCCCATAAATACAGCCAGTTTGTCCCCCATAAATACAGCCAGTTTGTCCCCCAAATGCAGCCAGTTTGTCCCCCAAATGCAGCCAGTTTGTCCCCCCAATATACAGCCAGTTTGTCCCCCATATACAGTCAGTTTGTCCCCCAAATGCAGCCAGTTTGTCCCCCCAATATACAGCCAGTTTGTCCCCCATATACAGCCAGTTTGTCCCCCAAAATACAGCCAGTTTGTCCCCATAATACAGCCAGTTTGTCCCCCAAAATACAGCAAGTTTGTCCCCCCAATATACAGCCAGTTTGTCCCCATAATACAGCCAGTTTGTCCCCATAAATACAGCCAGTTTGTCCCCAATATACAGCCAGTTTGTCCCCATAAATACAGCCAGTTTCTCCCCAATATACAGCCAGTTTGTCCCCCCAATATACAGCCAGTTTGTCCCCAAAATACAGCCAGTTTGTCCCCCAAATGCAGCCAGTTTGTCCCCCAAATGCAGCCAGTTTGTCCCCCCAGCCCTGCACTTACCTTCTTCGGGTCAGCGCCGTCCTTCTTCCGTCCTCGATATCTTCTCCCGCCCTCGATGTCGCTTCAGCCAATCAGGTTACCGGTAACCAGACCCGGTGAACCTGATTGGCCAGGGAACGCACCCCCGTGCGTCCTCTCATTAGGTATTTAGAAGCCGATTACAGCCCTCAGGCTGTAGTCGGGAAGCCTATCAGAGCCGCTGGCTCTGATAGGCACTTCTAAAGGCCAACCAGCCGCTGTTATTCAGATGGCCGGCGCTCAAGGGGCCGGCCATCTGAATAGTGGGCGGCAGCGGCAGGGACAATACATAGGTTCATGCAATGCATTGTTGTGAGTGACGGCCGGGCGCAGAAGCGAGCGGGGGCGGCGCTTCTGCGCCCACTATGGACGCACCGCCAGGACATTTAAAAAAAACTCTTAAAGGGCCCGGTTTTTTTTGTCACTACAGGAGGGGGGGGGGGGGGCGGCGCCCGGGCGCCCCCTATGGACGGGCCGCCACTGATATATATATATATATATATATATATATATATGTAGCACACAGATCCCCTCCTCTACCTGCCTTGTTCGGCTCCTCGCAGGAAGAAGGGGCACACCATGCCACAAGCCCGTACCCTCATGTATAAAGCGGTTGAGCAGTGTTGTTGGCGGGTCTCCACAGCCAGAAACCAGAATCCTCCAGAGAATGATTCTCACCTCTACAATTGACAGAGATAAGTCCTTGCCCCCCCCCCCCCCCCCAGTGACTTGAATGTCCACGCCAGCTGCAACTCCAACGTAGAGTTTATTTTTTCTTTGCAAATAACAGTCTCTGATAGGTAAAGATTGGAGTAAGAAGACAGGACAGCATAAGGTGTGGGAGAGGTCCAGGCACAAACGTAATCCCTTCACTGCTCAGCTTCTCAAGCAGACTCAAGCCTCGTACACACGACCGAGTTTCTCGGCAAGAACCAGCAAGAAACTTGCTGGCAGAGCTTTCTTGCCGAGTAAATCGGTCGTGTGTACGCGGCTTTCAGTTTTCTCGTCAAGAAAACTGGCAAGAATCTCGACGAGAAAAACAGAGAACCTGCTCTCTATTTTCTCGTCGAGATTCTAGTCAGCATGTTTCTCGACGAGAAAAGTGTGAGTGTGTACACTTACCTGTCGCCGTGGAAACCCGCGTGTAACGACACCCCCCAATATGAAAGGGGTTAACACCGTTTAGAATATTCCCTCTCTGAACACACAACCACTATCGACACTCCACAGCCAGGCGACCACTTCCCATAGGATTAATCCTTCCAGAGATACGAGACAACGCTCTGTATTTCAAGTTCCAAAACAGGGAATGACTTTATTTTCAAAACACATGGTAACACATTTCTCTTCAAAACCCTTCCCTCCCATCCTTGGGGGAACAGGGCGGGTTAAACTGTCCAATGACAATGGTGATACAGGTCAGGTGTGTTCAAACTCCTCCTTCAGTAAACAGTCTTAGCAGGAGGGGTGATTCCCCCCCCTCCTCACAGAAGACACTTCAACATCCCATAATATGCAGCCAGACGGTCGACCAGCTCCAATCCACATCATCACAGTAGCAGACTTAATTCACAATAGACAATAGAATGCAATCACACCTCATCACAGCAAGGATTACACAACCCCCAACCACAGTACACACCCAATCTAGATACAATGTATAAACAGCATTGAATGTGGCTATCATAGGTCATAGTGGGGTTTTTCCATTCACCCTGTGCCCAGAGTGACCCCCTGTCACACAATCACAGATTATAGTGGGGGTTTTCATTCACCCTGTGCCCCTAAGGGAGACACAGGGTGGTTGACACATAAGAGGCATTGGGGAAGCTGAAGCAAGGGTATCCCATACTGTCCAAGAGATTCTGGGTTCCCCGGGCGCTCCCGTTACACCGCGCATGCTCGAAATGACTTTGACGCATGCGCGGTAGCTTCCTAGGCATAGGTAGGGTGTAGCAAGATGGCGGCGGCATCGAATGTGACGAGCGCACGCTCGTCGTAGTCGATGACGTCACCGCGTTCGCTCCATTCAAAGAACCGCGGGTTCTTTGAATCGAGCGTGTGTACACTCGGCCGGGACAAGTTTCTTGTCCAAGAATCTCGTCAAGAAAAACAACAAGTTTTTTCCTGACGAGATTCTCTGCCGTGTGTACGAGGCCTCAGCCTAGATGGATAGTCTCCCTAGGTAGGAACTAGCAGCCAAATGGTACTCTAACTTAACCGCACAGTCTCTGCCACAGACTTGGTGAACTTGGTCTCTGCCACAGACCTGGTGAACTTGGTGCTTCAAAACTTGACCTCTTTGTAAGGAGAAGACATCCCTCCAGAGAGTTACCGGGACCCTTCCTTCACCGTGACTTCTCACCAGTCCCTCGGAACGGTTCCTCCCCCGGCCTTCTCATCTAAGATACGGGTCCCCTCGCAAGGCGGCACCCTGGGATTCCTCAATCCTTGGTGGGCCCAAGCCGAAGGTGCTGGGCCCAAGGCCTTTGCTGCAGTCCCAGGACTAAAGGTCCCTGGGACCTATTCACCGACCTCCGCCCCTGGGCCAAAGGTGCCCAGGGTGGACAAGAACACAACTCCTGGGAGTAGGACTCCCGACAACCGAAAAACCCCGAACAGGCAGCGTCTGCCCCTTTTATATCCTCTCCCAGCATGCACAGCAGGCCTGCCACACCCACTGTACGGCTGCTGAGAGGGGACACACAAGGCACAGCACTGTCTCAGCGGTTCAACCCTGGCCTACCATGGCAGCGCCACCTGCAGGCCACAGGGAACTACACACCGATACTCTCCCTGCGGACAAAAGTGGTTGATAAAATCCTGACAATTGGGGTGTTTGAACATAACTACCACTCAAACACTTCCCCTAAATTTAGGACCCCGCTACACATATATATATATATATATATATATATATATATATATAACTGTATGGTGTTTTTTTTTTTTAACAAGAAGAAAACTGTATGGTGTTTGATTGTAACTGGAAAAGAAACAGGTAGAGAGGAGGAGTGAATCCAATATCTGGATATTTGATAAACCTCATTTGGACTTGCATCTTTTTCATGAATGAATTCTCTGTATTGAGAGTTGAAGATTTCTTTGGATCTCTTCATGATATTATTGCTTAAATATACACTCACTGGCCACTTTATAAAGCCCCGTACACACGGTCGGACTTCCATCGGACTTTTCCGTGGATTTTTGTCCGAACGGAGTTGGTCGGGAACACCCATAGCATACACACGCTCGGACTTTTCTGCAAACTTTCCCAAAACTTCTTACAACATTGCGTGTTTTTTCTGCTCTTTACTGCCACCCTTTGGTCAACTTCTGCTATTGTTGGTTGATTTTAACATGATTTGTTTTGTCCATCGGACAAAAGTCCGATGGTTTTCTGTACACACGGTCGGACTTTGCTCCATCGGACTTTAGTTGGGCAAAAGTTTGTCCGTTTGCAGACCCAACTTTTGTCCGATGAAATCCAAAACCAAACGAAAAAAGTTTGTCCGATGGAGCGTACACACGGTCGGATTGTTGGTCCAACTTGCTCAAAACGAAGTTTGTTGGGCAAAAGTCCGACCGTGTGTACGGGGCTTTAGATACACCTGTTCAATTGCTTGGTAACACAAATCAACCAATCACATGGCAGCAACTCAATGCATTTCGGTATCTAGACGTGGTTAAGGTGACTTTGTATGTGGCATGGTTGTTGGTGCCAGATGTGCTGGTCTGAGTATTTCAAAAACTGCTGATCTACTGGAATTTCCACACAAAACCATCTCTAGGATTTACAAATAATGGTCTGAAAAAGAGAAAATATCCAGTGAGCGGCAGTTGTGTGGCGAAAAATGCCTTGTTGATGTCAGAGGTCAGAGGAGAACATGGGCAGAAGAATGATTCCAACATCTTGTTGAATCTATGCCACAAAGAATTAAAGTGGATGTAAACCCAAATTTTTTATGAATTTTTTGCTGTCACAATGTAATGTATAAGATTTCCTATCATCTGTGCCCAGTCTTGCCACAAAGAGTTAATCCAGCTGTGAGCAATCCTCTTTTCTTTTTTCAGTAAGATAAACGGACAAACAGGAGAACTTTTGTCCGTTCCTCCCCCTTGCTGTGAATGACAGGTTATTTACATATCTCATGCACTAAGCCTGAGACATGTATTATTTTTTAATTCCCACCCCCACTCCTTTTCTGAAGTCATGTGGTTACTTTTCTGGATTTTGACTGGATGTTAGTGATCATAGCAGAAGTTCAGTGTAAGGAATACACATGAGAAAATGCATGTTGACAAGGGGAGTGTAGAGGTGGGCGGGGAGTCTACTGACATCACAACTCCACCCACCGAGCTCCAGACAACAGAATCTGCAGTTTTTCAGTTCTTATAACAGACAGAGGGGAGACATTTGACAGATAAGGATACATGCAGGAGGCATCTATATCCTTATAGATCAGCACTATGGCAGTAGTTTAGAAAGGATGAGAGTGGGTTTACATCCACTTTAAGGAAGTTCTGAAGGCAAAAGGGGGTCCAACCTAGTACTAGCAAGGTGTACCTAATAAAGTGGCTGTTGAGTGTAAGTTTTATCTTTTTTTATTAGCCATGGTCATGCCTTTACTAGAGGTGCTTCAAAGCTTAACCACTTAAGCCCCGGACCATTTGGTAGCTAAAGGACCAAAGGTGATTTCAGAATTTTGCACTGCGCTGCAAATTGTGCGGACATGCAATGTTGTACCGAAACAAAAATTGCGTCCTTTTCTTCCGACAAATAGAGCTTTCTTTTAATAGTATTTGATTGCCTCTGCGATTTTTATTTTTTGCGATATAAACGGAAAAAGACCGAAAATTTTGAAAAAAAATGATATTTTCTACTTTTTGTTAGAAGAAAAATCGAATAAACTCAATTTTAGTCATACATTTAGGCCAAAATGTATTCAGCCACATGTCTTTAGTAAAAAAAATGTCAATAAGCGTATATTTATTGGTTTGCGCAAAAGTTATAGCGTTTACAAACTAGGGTACATTTTCTGGAATTTACACAGCTTTAAATTTATGACTGCCTATCTCATTTCTTGAGGTGCTAAAATGGCAGGGCAGTACAAAACCCCCCCAAATGACCCCATTTTGGAAAGTAGACACCCCAAGGAAATTGCTGAGAGGCATGATGAGCCCATTGAATATTTTATTTTTTTGTCCCAAGTGATTGAATAATGACAAAAAAAAATAAAAGATTACAAAAAGTTGTCACTAAATGATATATTGCTCACACATGCCATGGTTATATGTGGAATTGCACCCCAAAATACATTCTGCTGCTTCTCCTGAGTATGGGGATACCACATGTGTGGGACTTTTTAGGAGCCTAGCCACGTACGGGACCCCGGAAACCAAGCACCGCCTTCAGGATTTCTAAGGGCGCAAATTTTTGATTTCACTCCTCACTACCTATCACAGTTTTGAAGGCCATAAAATGCCAAAATAGCACAAAACCCCCCTAAATGACCCCATTTTAGAAAGTAGACACCCCAAGGAAATTGCTGAGAGGCCTGTTGAGCCCATTGAATATTTTTTTTTTTGTCCCAAGTGATTGAATAATGACCAAAAAAAAAAAAAATACAAAAAGTTGTCACTAAATGATATATTGCTCACACATGCCATGGTTATATGTGGAATTGCACCCCAAAATACATTTTGCTGCTTCTCCTGAGTACGGGGATACCACATGTGTGGGACTTTTTAGGAGCCTAGCCGCGTACGGGACCCCGAAAACCAAGCACCGCCTTCAGGATTTCTAGGCACAAATTTTTGATTTGACTCCTCACTACCTATCACAGTTTCGAAGGCCATAAAATG
This sequence comes from Rana muscosa, assembly GCA_029206835.1. Lineage (NCBI taxonomy): Eukaryota > Metazoa > Chordata > Amphibia > Anura > Ranidae > Rana > Rana muscosa. The sequence goes on from CM055128.1 coordinate 198,551,890, forward strand.
CCAAAATAGCACAAAACCCCCCCAAATGACCCCATTTTGGAAAGTAGACACCCCAAGTTGTTTGCTGAGAGGCATGGTGAGTATTTTACAGCTCTCATTTGTTTTTGAAAATGAAGAAAGAAAATATTTTTTTTTTCTTTTTTTTTTTAATTTTCAAAACTTTGTGACAAAAAGCGAGATCTGCAAAATACTCACAATACCTCTCAGCAAATAGCTTGGGGTGTCTACTTTCCAAAATGGGGTCATTTGGGGGGGGGGGGTTTGTGCCATCTGGGCATTCCATGGCCTCCGAAACTGTGATAGGCAGTGAGAAGTGAAATCAAAAATTTACACCCTTAGAAAGCCTGAAGGCGGTGATTGGTTTTTGGGGTCCCGTACGCGGCTAGGCTCCCAAAAAGTCTCACACATGTGGTATCCCCGTACTCAGGAGAAGCAACAGAATGTATTTTGGGGTGTAATTCCACATATGCCCATGGCATGTTTGAGCAATATATCATTTAGTGACAACTTTGTGCAAAAAAAAAAAAAATTGTCTTTTTTCCGCAACTTGTGTCAACATATAAAATATTCCATGGACTCGACATGCCTCTCAGTATATAGCTTGGGGTGTCTACTTTCCAAAATGGGGTCATTTGGGGGGGGTTTTGAACTGTTTTGGCATTTTATACACAACATTAGGAAGCTTACATCCACTCTTCTAACCACTTGAAGACAAAGCCCTTTTTGACACTTTTTGTTTACATGAAAACATTTTTTTTTTTGCAAGAAAATTATGTTGAACCCCCAAACATTATATATATTTTTAAAGCAAAGGCCCTACAGAATAAAATGGTGGGTGTTGCATTTTTTTTTCTACACAGTATTTGCGCAGCGATTTTTCAAACGCAATTTTTGGGGAAAAATACACTTTTTTTAATTTTAATGCACTAAAACACACTATATTGCCCAAATGTTTGATGAAATAAAAAAGATGATCTTAGGCCGAGTACATAGATACCAAACACAACATGCTTTAAAATTTCGCACAAACGCGCATTGGCGACAAACTACATACATTTTTAAAAGCCTTTAAAAGCCTTTACAGGTTACCCCGTTAGATTTACAGAGGAGGTCTACTGCTAAAATTACTGCCCTCGATCTGACCTTCGCGGTGATACCTCACATGCATGGTGCAATTGCTGTTTACATATGACGCCAGACCGACGCTTGCGTTCGCCATTGGGCAAGAGCAGGGCAGGACAGGGGTGCTTTTTTTTTTTTATTATTAATTTTGCTTTTTTATTTTATTTTTAAATTGTTCCTTCCATATTTTATTTTTTTTATCATTTTTATTGTTATCTCAGGGTATGTAAATATCCCCTATGATAGCAATAGGTAGTGACAGGTACTCTTTTTTTGAAAAAACTGGGGTCTAGACCCTAGATCTTTCCTCTGCCCTCAAAGCATCTTACCACACTGCTTGTAAAAGCAGTCCAGAGGCTAATTAGCCACTAGGATTGCTTTTACATGAAAGCCGGCCGCTGGCTGAAAAGAATGATACCAAGATGATACCTAAACCCGCAGGCATCAATCTGGTATAACCATTCAAAGTCCAGTAACATACCAGTACGTTGCTGGTCCTAGTTGGACATGTATTGTAATCTTTTTTTTTCATGTAGCCAGTTGGCTGAATGAAAAAAGAGATTGATCGGTGGGTATGCCCACCATTAGAATACCGCCCTTCATCCACCCACTTCTAATGATGGGCATACATGCACCATTTATATATGCCGAAGCATGGGGGCATCCTCCTGCAAAAAAGTTATGCCGCACACACATGGTCGGACTTTTCCACGGGCAAGCCTCCGTCGGAATTTCGACCGTATGTACGCGGCATTAGGAGCAAAATCACTCCTCCGCCCCTGCTGCCCCAATGCTTCAGCATATTTGCTTTTTTTTTTAACTGTGGTGGTGAAATCACCTCCTACAGCACTGGAGTCGCAGGGATCAGGCCTGTCTCTGCGAACGCTGCAGTTATGTGTGTTGTGTTTTGTAAGTGACAGTGATCGATCGATACTGCACTTGGGTGGCCTGGGCTGGACGGAGGGGCAAAACGCAGGTGCTAACAGGTATCTGGGCTGATCCCGCTAACACTGCGTTTTTGGGAACCCTAAACTGCTGGGGACGCTAGTATAGATCTGATCAGATCAGATATTGATCTGTTCAGATACTATACCACTAAGGGAGGTGTATGCTTCACGCATGGGTGTTAGCGTTACTGGCACTAACCTGACGCTGCCTGGGGTGTGACGCAGACCCTCTCTGACACTAAAACCTAATTGATATCACCCGCCGGGCGATCAGGGGGTTAAACCTTTATTGGGTTATATACGGCGGGTGCCCTGACACTATAAAAAGCAAACTAACTAACCAGCGTCACCCGTAACACTTATATGATGATCACTGGTGAAAGGGTTAACTAGGGGCAATTAGGGGGTTAAAACCTTTATTAGATAATATATGGGGGTACCTGACGCTATAAAAACCTGCGACGAACCTAAAAAAAATTACTGGCTACCGATCTGCATCACCGACGCTAAGACAGCGATCAGAAAAATGATCGCTTAGCGACAGTGGTGATAGGGGGTGAAAGAGTTACCTGGGGGGCGATCAAGGGGGTTAAACCTTTATTAGATAATTTATGGGGGTACCTGACGCTATAAAAACCTGCGGCGAACCTAAAAAAAATTACTGGCTACCGATCTGCATCACCGATGCTTAGACAGCGATCAGAAAAATGATCGCTTAGCGACAGTGGTGATAGGGGGTGAAAGGGTTACCTGGGGGGCGATCAAGGGGGTTAAACCTTTATTAGATAATTTATTGGGGTACCTGACGCTATAAAAACCTGCGGCGAACCTAAAAAAAAAATACTGGCTACCGATCTGCATCACCGACGCTAAGACAGCGATCAGAAAAATGATCGCTTAGCGACAGTGGTGATAGGGGGTGAAAGGGTTACCTGGGGGGCGATCAAAGGGGTTAAACCTTTATTAGATAATTTATGGGGGTACCTGACGCTATAAAAACCTGCGGCGAACCTAAAAAAAATTACTGGCTACCGATCTGCATCACCGACGCTAAGACAGCGATCAGAAAAATGATCGCTTAGCGACGGCGGTGCTAGGGGGTGAAAGGGTTATCTGGGGGGTGATCAAGGGGTTAAACCTTTATTAGGGGGGGTTAGGGGGCTACACTGGACCTAAAACTAAACTGTAGTGACACTTTTACAGTCACAAATGTCACTGATTGCAGTGATCAGTAAATAAATGGTCACTGCAATCAGTGACACTGTGACTGGGGGCTGGGGGGTGATCTGGGGGGGGCCTGGGGGGGCGATTTATGTGCCTATGTGTGCTGGTGTTAGTGTAGTGTTTGTGCACTAACCTTGATGTCTTCTCTTGTACGGCGCTCGGTATATGTGAGTGCCGCACAAGAGATGACATCACTTCCTCCTGCTTCCTCTGCCTGTGTGTACATTACACAGACAGAGGGGGCATTTCCATTCGCCGGGAGCGATCGCGGGGGGTTGGCCGGAATCGAACGGCCGTCCCCTCATGTCGGATCGCTCCCCAACGAATTCCGACCGCTCACTGTAGAGAAGGGGGGTCCGATTGGACCCCCCAACTGTACAAAGGCAATCACGTACACTGTACGTGATTGTGCCTGTCGGTGCCATTGTGCCAACGTATATATACAGTGAGCGGTCGTTAAGTGGTTAATTCCCATTGAATTTTATGGTGCCCAGTCACACCTGAATGCCATGTTGCTTAAAGGTTGTCCCTCAAAACTCTAGAAAGTACACACGCTTCTTTGGAGCAATTATGAGTTTTTGGTGCCTATAAGCTTCAATGGGATTTTTTTTTTGCTCAATTTCTTGCCTCTTTTTCTGCCAATAAGAAGCTTTCTTTAAGCTAAAAGAAAAACACTCATGCCGCGTACACACGATCGTTTTTTTCGACGGTGAAAACACCATCGAGAAAATCGACGTGAAAAACGAGGAACAGCTTGTTCCCCCCACACACGGCCGTTTTAAATAAAAAAAAAATTTTGGTTGAAAAAAACGACCGTGTGTGGGCTCCGCGGCAGTGTTTCCCTATGGGAAAACTGCTGCCGAAAAAAACGACGGGAATCACGACGAGAAAAATTAGAGCATGTTCTAATTTTTCTCGTCGTGATTAATGCCGTTTTTCCCGTCGAGAAAAACGACAAAAAGCCCACAGACGATCGTTTTTCTCGTCCAAAGGGAAAAATGTAATTTTTCTCGACGGGAAAAACGGTCGTGTGTACGCGGCATTAAGCCTGAAAAATGTGTGTACAAATGCACATAAAAAAATGCTCCAAAAAACCTGAAGAAGCTCCAATGTGAACCTAGCCGTACACAGATTGCTGACACTTTTTGTGATGTGTATTGGCTATTTGTGTTCTGTTTCTGGTCCCTGTATGCATAAATTTGATTATATTTATATATCTAGCGCACTCACCCCAGACTTTACCTGCTTTTATTTCTTTACTTGGCTCCTCTGCAGGAAAAGAATGAGGCACACCACACCAGCAGCCTGTACCCTCCTGGATGAGGAGGTTGAGCGGTGTTAGATTTCGGGTCTGCCTGCGGCTAGTGTTAGAATCCTCCCAAGCTGATCTTGTCTCTGCATTAGCCAGAGACAAGTTCTTAATTCTCCCCAGTAAAGTAACTGTCCACACCAACTGAGAATCCAACCTTTGTATTTATTTCACCACGGATAACAAATAGTCTCTATGAAAGTAAACAGGTTGATACGAGACACAGGTCAGATAAGGTGGGAGGAGGTAGGGTGACCATGTGTCCCGGATTGCACCTTCATTCCGGGATAATACAGTGTCCCTGAATGAAACTGACACAGCCACCCCCCTGGGCCACTCTGATGTCCCCAAAAAAGGCCACCGCCTCGCCACTTCTTTACTCACTAACAGTACGTGTCCTGGCTGGCCGAAGCCCTAGCATTCTGAGCGTAGGAGGATTTAACTTCCTCCTCCTCCTTTGCCCCTAGTGCTTTAACTCCACCCACCTCCTCCCCACTCTTCTCCGGCGGCATGCTCAGAGGGAGGGGAACTGCCAGGATTTGAGAGCAACTCTCAATACTCAGAGGTGAGGCCAGGCGCCGGAGATGATTGTAACACCATGTGTGTCATGAGACACTGACTGCAGAGAGGACGACAGATGAGCTGGCAGCAGAGGCAGTGGTGGCTGGTGGTCACGGGATCACAGGCGGCCCCCCTCCCCCGTCGGTCAGTCAGTCAAGGCCCTGCACTTACCCCATTTAGCGGGCAGTGCTCCGGGGGGAGGGGGGCTGCTGTCTCAGTTCCCCAGCGTCTCCTGGTGGCCAATCTGATCGGATTTCTTTTCAGCCAATCGGGTGATGGGTCTCATGACCCCCTAAAAGTGAAGGACTACAGGTCTTAGCATAAATTCCTCAGAGCTGAAGATGGGACACCCCCTACACCCCCCCAATAGTGAAGAACTACAGGTCCCAGCATGAACCCGTGAAATCTATAGGGTCACAACTTTAGATCTCAGGGGTTCATGCTGGGACTTGTAGTCCTTCAATTTTGGGGACATAATCCCCCAAAAGTGAAAGACTACAGGTCCCAGCATGAACCCCTCAGAGCCGAAGATGTGACCCCCCCAACTAGTAAAGAACTACAGGTCCCAGTATGAATTCATGAAATGTATGGGGTCACAAAAAAAGGTATAAAAAAATCATCTTTTTTGGGCGGGGGTGTCCCTGAATGGCAGGTTGGAAATGTGGTCACCCTAGGAGGAGGTCCAGGCACAAACTCAATTCAGGTTTCTCTTACTGTTCTGCTTTCACGAACAGATTTGGACATACGGTCTCTGCCACAGACCTGGTGAATATGAAAAGTCACTGCCACTGACTTGTTGAAGTTGGTCACTGCCACTGACCTGGTGAACAGGGCCTTGCCCTATTTGGTCACTGCCACTGACCTGGTGTGCGTAGAGTCACTGCCACTATGACCTACAGAACATGCACATCCTTCTTGGAGAAACTTGGCCCTTGTTAAGGAGAAGAACCTCCCTCCGGAGATTTACCAGTGGCCCCCACTGTCACCGCGACTCTGCGCTATGTCTTCAGAAGGGGTCACCTCCCTGGCCTCCACGATCCTGGATACAGGTCCCCTCGCAAGGCGGCACCCTGGGAGCCCTCAATCCCCAGGGGAACCCAGCCGAAGGTGCTGAGCTCTGGGCCTCAAAAATAGTACCTCACCCCAGACTGAAGGTGTCTGGGATGGAACAGGAACTCGGGCTCCGGGCCTAGGGCACCCGGAGGCGACACACGCACCACCCAGGCTGAAGGTGCCTGGGCGCGACCGAACCCGCTGGAAGATGGCCGCCCCTTTTTATACCCTCTCCCGACAGGCACAGCAGGTTCCCCGCCCCGCCGCACTGCTGCCGAGAGGGGACAAGAAAAGGCACAACCTTGTATCAGTGGTTCAACCCTGGCCCACGGCAACAGCGCCACCTGTAGGCTACAGGGAACAGCACACCAACACTATCTCCCAGGGACAGAAATGGACCAAGAAACCTAACAATTAGTGTATCTGAGCCTAACTACCACTCAGATACTCCCCTTAAATATAGCACTCGCTACATATCTACATATATATATAGATATATCTATCTATATAGATAGATAGATTTATCTATATATATATATATATATATATATATATATATAGATATATCTTTATTTTATATAGATATATATATATATATATATCTATATAGATATATATATCTATATAGATATATCTATCTATCTTAATATATAAATAGATATATCTATATAGATATAGATATATTTATATATATATGTAGCCACCCCCTCACCCCGTCCTCTTTAGCTAGGGGTATGTCACGCGACAGGGTGAGGTGCGCTACGGCCCATGTCCTCCCCACAACGGCGGGCGAGGTGAAGGCCAATACCTGATGTTTCCTCGGGCCGGTGTGTCCCGAGCATGTACCGAGTCTGTCGTGCAGAAACCACCGAACCACCCTTTGCTCCCATTAACAGAGTCCATACACCGATCACAGTCCAACTGTTGGTTTATTTCGTATCTCCACATACAGGCAATGCGATGGCATGATACGGTGAGATGAGCAGGTCGAGGCACTATACTGATCTGGGTCCCTACACCCCCTGTGCTATGACCAAGGGTTGTAGGAGTCTTGACATGAATACCTCTGTTGCGTTGCGGCCCCTATCAGGGGAAGATGTCCTCCAAGGGAGTTACCGAAGGCCCATCCGTCACCGGGTTGACACTACACCGGGTCTTCGAACGGGTGACCTCCCCAGCCTCCTCACCTCAGATGCGGGCCCCCTCGCAAGGGGCGCCCTGGAGCAACTTCACCCTCGCGGGACCCAGTCGGAGTCACCGGGTCCCAGGCCTCCTCAATAGTACCTCACCCCAGGCTGAAGGTGCCTGGGATGGACTCCATCTTCATTCCGGCCAGGCCTAGGGCGCCTAGGCCGGAACCTTGAACCGCCCGCACCCAGGCCTAAGGTGCCTGGGTGCGTGAAGAGATGATCCCCCGAAAAAGACCTCGTGGCGAGGGCGTCTCCCCCTTTTATCTCCTCCCGTCGATACCACGGCGGGTTCCCCGCCCCGGCCGTACCATCTCCAGGAAGGGACAAAGAAGGGTAGCACTCCGGTAGTGATTCTACCCTGAGCCAGTGGGTACACTGACACCCACTGGTCAAGGAGAATATTACACCACCCAATCCTCCATGAATAACAAAAAGGGGTCTGAACCCTAACACAATTACACACTTGGGTCACACTACCCCCAAGTGTATCTCACTAAATTGAGGACCCCGCTACACATATATACACATATACGAAATTACCAAAAGTATTGGGACACCTGCCTTTACACGCACATGAACTTTAATGGCATCCCAGTCTTAGTCCGTAGGGTTACAAATTTAGTTGGCCCACCCTTTGCAGCTATAACAGTTTCAACTCTTCTGGGAAGGCTGTCCACAAGGTTTAGGAGTGTGTCTATGGGAATGTCTGACCATTCTTCCAGAAGTGCATTTGTGAGGTCAGGCACTGATGTGGACGAGAAGGCCTGGCTCACAGTCTCCGCTCTAATTCATCCCAAAGGTGTTCTATCAGGTTGAGATCATGGCTCTCTGCAGGCCAGACAAGTTCCTCCACCCCAAACTTGCTCATCCATGTCTTTATGGGCCTTGCTTTGTGCACTGGTCCAAATCATTTGGTGGCTGGAGGATTATGGTGTGGGGTTGTTTTTTAGGGGTTGGGCCCCTTATTTTCAGTGAAGGGAGCTCTTAAGGTGTCAGCATACCAAGATATTTTGGACAATTTCATGCCCCCAACTTTGTGGGAACAGTTTGGGGATGGCCCCTTCCTGTTCCAACATAACTGCGCACCAGTGCACAAAGCAAGGTCCATAAAGACATGGATGAGCGAGTTTGGGGTCTAGGAACTTGACTGGCCTACACAGAGTCCTGACCTTAACCCGATAGAACACATTTGGGATGAATTAGAAGGGAGACTGCGAGCCAGGCCTTCTCTTCCAACATCAGTGCCTGACCTCACAAATGCGCTTCTGGAAGAATGATCAAACATTACCATAGACACACTCCTAAACCTATTGGACAGCCTTCCCAGAAGAGTCAAAGCTGTTATAGCTGCAAAGGGTGGCCCAACTCAATATTGAACCCTATGGACAAAGGCCTGATTCACACCTATCCATTTTAGTGCTTTTTGTATTTTACAGGTTTGCACTACAAAACGTGTTTCATAGGAAACCATAGTGCAAATCGGCAAAATGCAAAAAGAACTTAAAATGCATAAGTGTGAATCAGATCCCTGCAATATAGGTGCACACATTAAAAGAGTATAACATTCAATAATGCAATGACAATAAAATATCCCCGCTGCAGCTATCCTCCCTCGTGAGCAAAAATGGCGCCCAGCAATGTCCTATACTACCCAGTCAGGCCTGACTATAACTTGGGGTATAGTTCGTAGAAGAATCTTCGCTAGCAACTCTATGTGGTGCACATAAAGAAACAAACTGTAATCCAATAGAGGTAGCAAATGATCGCTAACTTGGCAAAGCTGGAGAGACTGATAAACATAGTTCAGCAGACAGTCTCTCCAAAGTATCACTGTGGTCAGTGGTGGGCCTAGGCAAAGTTAATAGGCAACAAAGTTACTTAGATGTGGTTCTGAGCTGGCGCTCTCTCACCCAGACCGGACCGACTCCTGTCCGATACCTCCGCTACTGTGAGTTGCTTCACAGTGCCACGATGCACCGGGTCTTCGGTCCTCCAGGAGATGGTGGCACCTTAGGTGGATCGGATGCTCCGCAGGCTCCTCGGCGGAACGGAAGGCTCTCTGGAACAAAGTGCGAGGCCCAGGCTTCAGGCCTTGCACGCGCAGCAGGTGAGTGCAGGGATCCTCTTGCAAGGAGGGCAGCGTTCCAAGAGAAAGAGCGAGGCCCCTCCTCTCCCATTTAAAGTCCACCCCAGCAGTCCTTGCGTGGGGAAATGCACCCTGGGTGCCTCAAAGCGTGCTGGGAACTGTAGTCTTGTGGGTGAAAACGATACCCCGCTACACACTCCCCCCACTTGAAATCTTTGGTCCCCAAAGACAGTATCAAAAGTAGGAAAATACAAACTCATTAAGGGCAGCTAGAGAAGTTGGCAGAGGAAACTCCCACCAGAACAGGGAAGGGAGCTTATCCTGCCCACTGGTTACATCAATGGGGTTGACCTGCCTAACTGATCCAGAGAGTGAGCTGGGGTTGCCTTCCACCAAATGCACAGCAGAAGGATCAGGTGTTGGTAATGTCCTTCGAGCAGTGGTTACTGTATCCTCAGAACTTTTCCCCATCTGGGTATAGGTTAACTTCCGAGGAGGACAAATGGTTCTCTTGGCCCTTTGTTCTCTTGGGGTGGCTGGTTCATCCCTCACTGTATCTTCTTCTGGAATAGGTACACTGGGCTCCAATACTTCCGGTACATCCAGATCAGGTGCAGGAAGATGTTGGGAGTAATCTTGATGATCAGCAGAAGGTGACCATGTGGCATCTTCCCACTCTTCAGACAGAGGACTAGACGGAACAAACTCAGTGGCTTCCACATTCAATGTACTATCCACAGTACCCTCAGATGGTGGAAGATCTATAGACATGGGTTCTGGGGTCTGAGAAGGCCACAACCATCCAAACTCCTCTTCTTCACTCTGATCAGAGACATCCATTTCTCCAGACTGAGATACCTGAGACCGAGTGTTTGGCCTAGGTGTCTCCAAGCTTGAGGATGGTCCAGGGGAATCTTCTACAGGAGGTATCCGAACCGCTTCTGAAAGTGGAAGTAAGTGGTTTCTGTGCCATGTCTTCTGCGGCCCTATCTTCCCTTCTGGTTTTAGCTGATACGCCGGCAGGTCTGGCAACTTCTTACAGATCACATATGGTTCCGGTCTCCATCTGTCTGCTAATTTATGCTTCACTGGAACTCCTAGGTTTCGCAGCAGCACTCTGTCTCCTGGCTGTAGGTCCTGGATTTGAACTTTTAGGTCAAAGTTCCTCTTGTTCCAGGCTCCTCTTTGCTCTGAGGCCACTTGGGCCTGTTCAAAAGCTAGCTTCAAACTCTTCCCCAGTCTGTCTACATATCCCTTATGTGAGGTGGCTGAAGTGTGATCCGTTGATATGCCGAATGCCAGATCCACAGGCAGTCTTGCTTCCCTGCCAAACATAAGGCGATATGGAGAGTATCCTGTGGCATCGCTAGTGGTACTGTTGTAAGCGTGCACGATGGCCGCTATGTGCTTGCTCCAGTGCTGCTTCTGCTCACTACTCAGAGTCCCCAACATATTTAACAGAGTCCTGTTGAACCTCTCCGGCTTAGCATCACCCTGAGGGTGATAAGGGGTAGTGCGGGTTTTCTTGATACCCAAAGTGTCCAGCAACTTCTTGATTAATCAACTCTCAAAGTCTCTCCTTTGGTCAGAGTGCTGGTGCTGTGGCAGCCCATAATGCACAAAGCATTTCTCCACTAGAATTTTAGCTACAGTGGATGACTTCTGGTCTTTGGCTGGAAAAGCCTGGGAATAATGGGTAAAATGGTCGGTTATCACCAGAACATTTCCTTGTCCACCTTAGTCAGGTTCGAGACAGAGAAAGTCAATGCACACCAAGTCCAAGGGTCCTTGACTCTGCAGATGGAGTGGCAGTACTCCTCCACTTCAGCCCACATACAAGGCCAATAGAACTTATCCCTTACAAGCTGGAATGTTCGTTCATCCCCCAAGTGGCCATGATTATCATGTAAGGCAGCCAAAACAGTTTTTATGTATTTCTCTGGCAGAAACAGCTGCCACTTCTCTTCTAGGTCTTTAGAGGGGCCCCTTCGGTAGACCACCCCTTGATGCACCTGCAACTTGTCCCATTCTTTGTGGACCAACCGGGCCACCTTTGAGGGGTCCTTCAGAAGTCTGCCTGGATCCTGGTCCTCCAACGTCTCAAATGCCAATCTTCCCCAAGGATCCTCCAACTGGTCTCTCCGTAGGTCCTTTTTGGACAGTTTCGGCAGGTCATCCTCTCCAACTTGGGTCACATTGCAGTAAACACTTAGGCACCCCCACCGCAGAAACACAGATCTCTTCAGCCCTTGACCCACCACTAGCTTAAAGTTGTACCCCTTGACACAAGGCCCGTACCCCATCTGGGGTTACCTGGGTCCAATCTTCTGGATGGTGGGTGGGTGCGTGGCCTCTTCTGGACAATGTGTCTGCATCACGATTTCCAGCTCCAGGCCTATACTTCAGGCTGAAGTTGAATCCGGCTAGGGCTGCTAACCAACGGTGACCAGTGGCATCCAGCTTGGCCGTGGTGAAGAGATAGGTGAGTGGATTGTTGTCAGTCTTTACTGTGAAGTCAGCTCCATACAGGTAATCTCTGAGTTTATCCACAACTGCCCACTTTAGGGCCAGGAACTCCAACTTGTGAGTGGGGTAGTTCTTTTCTGCGGGTGCCAGACTTCTACTAACGTATGCAACTGGGCGCAACTGCCCTTCATATTCTTGGTATAGCACCCCTCCTAGACCATCATGGCTGGCATCTACATGCAGTTCATATGGCTTTTTGGGATCAGCCTAGGCCAGGACTGGTGCAGTGGTAAGACTCTTCTTTAACATCTGGAAGGCTTCTTCGCACTCCCCTGTCCACTGGTCTTCCACAGACTTTCCAGGCTTCCTGGGGCCAGTATCATCCTCCTCTCCTTCCGTCTTCAGTAGCTCATTTAGGGGTTTGGCAATTTTTGCAAATCCTTCCACAAATCTACTGTAGTAGGAACAGAAGCCTAGGAAGGATCTGAGCTCAGTCACTGTAGTTGGTCTGGGCCAGGAGGTGACTGCCTCCAGTTTATCAGGGTCTGTAGACACTCCTTCTGCAGATACTATGTGCCCCAGATAGTGGACCGAGGACTGGTAGAACTGACATTTTTCTCTGGAGAGTTTTAGTCCCTCCTCACTGAGTCTCTTCAGGACTTTCTCCAATCTTTCTTCATGCTCCTCCAGAGTCTTCCCGAAGACAATGATGTCGTCTAGGTACACCAGGACTTCGATCAGATTCATATCCCCAACGATCTTCTCCATCAACCTCTGGAAAGTAGCGGGGGCTCCCGACAGGCCTTGGGGCATCCTATTGAATTCATAAAATCCCACTGGGGTGATGAAGGCCGTCTTCTCCTTATCTTCAGGGTGCATTGGGATTTGATAATACCCACTCTTCAGATCCATGACACTGAACCACTTGGCCCCAGACAGACTCTGCAAAGCGTCTTCTATCCTGGGGGTAGTGTACTGGTCGGGTATGGTCCTCCTGTTGAGAGTCCTGTAGTCTAGGCAGAGTCTCAGCGACCCATTCTTCTTCCTTACCACCACAATGGGGGAAGCATATGGACTTCTGGACTCTCGGATGACCCCTGTCCTCTTTAGCTCTGCCAGCTGCTCACGCAAATCTTCCAAGTCAGCCAGTGGAACTCTTCGGACTCTCTCCCGAAAGGGTTTGTCTTCTTGAAGACGGATTTTATGGGTGGCACTTCTCGCACACCCCACGTCAAACTCATCTTCTGAGAATATTCTTCTCCACCTAGTCAGCTGGGCCTTGGCTCTTTCCTTCCATTTCAGTGGCAAGGCGGTATCTTCAAGGCAGAGCTCCTCCAAGGTGGCTTCTCCTTCTTTTGACTTTAATTCAGACAGGGTCAATGGGGTAGCAGGGTTCACCTTGCCCAGTAGTACCCGGGCTGGGATCTTCACAGGAGAATTTGTGACATTTCTGACACTCACTGGAATCTGGCCCTTGGCTTTCTTCAGTGCCCTCAACGGGACCACTTCAGGGAGTACTTCCAATCCTTGGTGAGTGTTGAAGGGGTCTGGTTCCACGACTACAAAGGGACCCGGCTGCTCCCAGGAGAGTTTTACTGTAGCCTGAAGACAGGTCACCTCACCTGGCTGCAGTATCTTCTCTCTTCTAGACAGTCTCCAGACTCTTCCCACTCCCTCTTCCGGGGCCTTTTGCTCCAGGATCATCTTCTGGTAGACCTGTTGCAGCATGGGGTGAATCTTCTGTTTGGGGGAACTCCGCCCTTGCACTAACGGGGTCAGCAGTCTCTGGACCAAGTCAGTGGTCTCACATTTATACCACACGTCTTATATATTGCAAAAAATGCAAGCTACTATCTACATTTTCTTCGGAAGTTGAAAAATCTGTTTACCGAATTGAATCGGAAAAAACTAGTACAAGCATTTATACTTTCCTGGTTGGATTACTCGAATGTTTTCTTATTAAATCTCCCAAAGAAATGGATTGCTAAGCTGCAGCTAGTTCAAAACCAGGCCGCTCGCCTGATTAAAGGACTAAATTACAGAGAACACTTCACCAGCTCTCTTCGAGAGCTCCACTGGCTACCCATTGCTAAAAGGGCCGAATTCAAGGCCCTCTGCCTTGTTTTTAAGGCATACTGGAGCCAAGGTCCAATTTATTTATCTAGTATGGTTTCCCACTATACTCCCACAAGATCTTTACGCTCGGTGAATCAAAACCGCCTTATGCCTAAACTATATAATTTTGCAGCAGCTGGTGGAAAAACTCTCCAAGTCTTTGGTGTATTTTTATGGAATAATCTTCCTGAGAATATGCGAAAAATCAACTCGCTAATTCACTTTCGCAAGGTACTGAAGACTCACTTACTTTCCAATGTATATGAATAAGGGACGTCTGCTACCTTACTACTAACCAGCCGATCAGCTTGCCCTGACTTGTTGCTGTTTACCTAAATGTGGACTGTTACTCTGCTTCTTTTCTTTTTATTTTTCCCTCTGTTGTTATTTATTATTAATTTATCCTGTATGTGTTATCTGTTATGCTAATTTTTTAGGGTCAGTATATGCATTTGGTCTATCTAGCGCTTAGGCGCAGTTCTTGAACTGTATTTGGCGCTTTACAAATAATAAAATCAATCAATCAATCAAGTGTTGGTCCCTATCAACATGGACATCGTGTTGGCTCCTGGTGGGCGAGGGCAAACCACCGCCAGGGTGTCAAAAACTTCGGCCTTCCCGGTCACAGAGGGGTCAAAGACCAGCCTGATTGAAACATAACTGTCGTAGGGGAAATCCTGCGAGTGCCAATCCCCCCTATCTTTAGGTCTTCTAGCTTCGTCAAAGGCACGTGACTCAAATGCTTCTGATAAAAGTCTCTGTATAAGAGAGTCACTTGGGCTCCTGTGTTTAGGAGTGCCTTTGTGTAGACTCCCTCCACTTGAACGGAGACTAGAGGGGAGGGTCCAACTAATTTATCCGGGAACTTCTTAGGAGGTATTTTCTCCTTTGGACTCCTTGATTTTTCCAGTGTTTTTTTTTTCTTTTTCCATTTCTCTCTGGACCTCAACCCTTTTTGAACCTGGTATGCATTGATCTTCCTCTGGTTGTCAAATTGCAACTCCCGACAGGCTGTATGGGAGTTTCTAGGAGGGGCATTGTTGCCCTTCTCTTTTTGCTCTGCTTGTCTTTGGATCTTCTTGGAGCTTTCTGTAGGTAGCGGGCGCCCGGCTGACTCCTTCACCGGGGCCCTCTGAAGTTTTCCGCCGGCTGGTATTGAGTGCCTCGGTTCTTCCTTGGGCTGGTACACACTCTTTCTGGGTGACCAATTCCTCCACAATTGAAGCAGATAATTTCCTTCCTTATTTTTGGGGATGCTGGAATAGGGACATTCCGGTCCGGTTCCTTCCAGATCTCTTCTTTCTCCTTGGCTCCTGAGTTCTTGGCCAATAAAGAGGTCAACAAGTCCAGTACTTGGGCCATTTGAGACTTCAAGGTTTCTACTTCTGGGTCACGTTCAGTAACTACTGTCGTTCTGACTCCTACCGAAACAGGTGGGGTGGTCTTCTCAAACCCCTCTTGATCCTTCATTAAGGCCTCTTCATCCCTTATGATCCGCACAAGGTCTGTATAATTCAGAGCCATGACTCCGTCAGAGGTCTTCAGGTGAAGCCAAACTGGATCCGACCGTAAGGCCCCCCTTAGGATCTGTTTCATCCTGGTAGCATCTATGACCTGTGGTTGCATTCCTTTTCTCAGTACAATCTGGCACAGCATTCCATTCAGTCTCCGGACTAGTGATGAGCCGAACACCCCCGGGTTCGGTTCGCACCAGAACCCGCGAACGGACCGGAAGTTCGAACGAACATTAGAACCCTATTAAATACAATGGATGCGAACGTTCGAATTCTAAAGTGCTAATTATAACAACTATTATGCATGTTATTGTCCTAAAAAGGGTTTGGGAACCCGGGTTCTGCACCAGGGGACATGTATCAATGCAAAAAGAAGTTTTAAAAACGGTCGTTTTTCGGGAGCAGTCATTTTAATGATGCATAAAGTGAAAAAAAAAAAGTCAAATATTCCTTTAAATATCGTACCTGGGGGGTGTCTAAAGTATGCCTGTGAAGTGCCACGTGTTTCCCGTGTTTAGAACTGTCCCTGCACAAAATGACACTTCTAAAGGAAAAAAAAGCCATTTAAAACTGCTTGCGGCTTTAATGTAATGTCTGGTCCCGGTAATATGGATGAAATTCTTTAAGAAAAATGGCATAGCTACCCCATGACCCCCCCCCCCTACCCCAGCCCATTACCAGCCCCTTTGGGTCTTGTATGGATATTAAGGGGAACCCCGCACATAAAATAAAAAAGGCCCTATATACTCTGAACAGCCGTATACAGGCGGTGCATACAAGACAGGGACTGTAGGTTTGTTCTTATGTAGAATCTGTTTGTAATTTTGAACAGGTACATTGTTGAAGTGTAGCTCCAGCCCAAAAATCTATTTTTAAACTTTTTGGAAAACATAGGTAAGGGTTATCACCCCTGTAACATTTGTTTTGCTGTCTGTGCCCCTGTTCAGAACATTTCACCTCACTTTCCGTCCCAATGACAACTGTTTTTGAAATGTGGTGTTTTTCTTGAAACAAGGATTGCTGATAAAGCATCAGTACAGAGGAGACACCTTTCTCCCATATTTATTCTTACAGGAGAGAATTTTCCTTCCTAGTGGTAGATTTCCTCTCACTTCCTGTTGTCTTCTTGCGTTTGCAAGTAGGAGTCGTTTGTAAGTTGGATGTTTGAAAGTAGGGACCTGCCGTATATACTCTGCAGAAATAGGCCCCTTAGTTGTTGGTGTTGGCACAACACTGTAAGCACTCACAGTTACTCTTGGTTGGTGCTGGAACGCCCTGCTGTCAACTATTATATCAGGAATTTTAATTACATATAATTGTTGAACAGTGGTAGTAAAAATTGGGCCTTTGATGGTGGTGCTGGTGCCACAACACTGTAAGCCCTGACAGTTACTCTTGGTGGGTGCAGCAATGGGCCCTGCTGTGAATTATTAGATCAAGAATTGTAATTACATGCCCCTGTTGAACAGGGGCTGAAAAATTGGGCCTTAGGCACTGGTGGCACAACACTGCAACCCCTCACAGATACTGTACTTGGAGCACAGCAATGAGCCCTGTTGCAAAGTATTGCTTCAAAAATTGTAATGACACGCCCCTGTTAAACAGGGGCTGAAAAATTGGGCCTTAGGCACTGGTGGCACAACACTGCAACTCCTCACAGATACTGTACTTGGAGCACAGCAATGAGCCCTGTTGCAAAGTATTGCTTCAAAAATTGTAATTACACGCCCCTGTTAAACAGGGGCTGAAAAATTGGGCGTTAGGCACTGGTGGCGGCACCCATAAACAAAAATGATCTTCCAAGCTATCATCATCAATCGTATCATTGAGGACTCGGAGGAGGAGGATAGCCAGTCAACATAACAGCACAGGCACTCAGCATCAGCATCAGTCTTGAAGGGATGTGACATTTTAAAATCAATTAGTCTGTTATATCAGCATCAGGTGTGTGGTAGCTGGTGGTGATCCAAGACTGGTTCATCTTGATGAAAGTCAGTCGATCAACCGAGTCGGTGGACAGGCGCACCCTGTGATCCGTGACAAATCCTCCAGCAGCACTGAATGTGCGTTCCGAAAGAACGCTGGATGCAGGACAGGCCAGTAGCTCAATTGCATACTGTGCAAGCTCTGGCCAGTGATCCATCCTCAAGACCCAGTAAGCCAGAGGATTTTCGGTGGGGAAGGTGTCCAAGTCTGACCTTGCCCCTAGATATTCCTGCACCATGTTTATCAGACGCTGGCGATGGTTGCTGGAACCAATCATACTTTGGGGCTGCGGACTAAAGAATTGTCTGAACGCATCGGTCAGACGGCCACCTTCCCCACCGCTCCTTCTTTGACTGGCCGAAGCCTCAGCAACTCGTTGTCCAGGACCAGGAGTTTGCAACCTCCCAGTCTCTGGGAACGCGTTGCACAGACCTTTCTGCAAGGCCTCCCGGAGTTGTCTCATCCTCTGCTCCCTCTGCGACGGTAACATAAGGTCCGCAACCTTACCCTTGTACCGTGGATCAAGGAGAGTGGCCAGCCAGTAATGGTCCCTCTCCTTGATCCGAAGAATACGAGGATCCTTCCGCAGACTTTGCAGGATCAGGGAGGCCATGCAGCGTAGGTTTGCTGAGGCATTCGCTCCGGAGTCCTCTGGGTCACTAAGGACGACATGATCCGCAGCCACCTCCTCCCAGCCACGTACAAGTCCACTGGTTTCTTGGGACTGTAAATCATCCCTAAAAGACTGCTGCTGATGATGCTGAGTGCCAGCCTCCACCTCCATGCTGACACAATCCTCCTCCTCCTCCTCCTCCTCCTCCTCTTCCTGTGCGATGGGTGGGACAGAAGGAACACTGTCTGGGTAAAGGGGGCCTTGAGAGGCAAGGAAGTCCTCCTCTTCCTGCCTCTGTTCTGCCTCAAGTGCCCTGTCCATTATTCCACGCAGCGTGTGCTCCAACAGGTGGACAAGAGGTACAGTGTCACTGATGCATGCACTGTCACTGCTCACCATCCTCGTGGCCTCCTCAAATGGTGCCAGGACAGTGCATGCATCCCTGATCATGCCCCACTGGCGTGGAGAAAAAAAACCAAGCTCCCCTGACCCTGTCCTGGTGCCGTAGTCGCACAGGTACTCATTGATGGCCCTCTGCTGCGTGTGCAGCCGCTGCAGCATGGCCAACGTTGAGTTCCACCTGGTGGGCATGTCACATATAAGGCGGTTCTTGGGCAGGTTCAACTCCTTTTGCAGCTCAGCCAGGCGAGCACTGGCATTATAAGATCTGCGGAAATGCACACAGACTTTCCTGGCCTGCCTCAGGACATCCTGTAAGCCCGGGTACCTGCCCAAGAACCGCTGCACCACCAGGTTAAGGACGTGAGCCACACAGGGCACATGGGTCAGTTGTCCCTGTCGGAGGGCGGAGAGGAGGTTGGTGCCATTGTCGCAAACCACCATTCCTGGCTTAAGCTGGCGTGGCGTCAACCACCTCTCGGCCTGGCCCTGCAGAGCAGACAGGACCTCTGCCCCAGTGTGGCTTCTGTCCCCCAAACACACCAGCGCAAGCACGGCATGGCATCTTTTTGCCTGCGTACTTGCGTAGCCCCGTGAACGGCTACGGAGCACCGCTGGTTCATAGGACAAACCACAGGAAGAGGCCATGGAGGAAGAAGAAGAGGAGGGGGTGGAGGAGAGAGGTGTGTCACAACCAGTAGTAGCATTTTGGAGGCGTGGCGGTGGGACAACCTCCAACACTACTGCACCTTGTCCTGAATCCTTCCCAGCTGCCAAAAGAGTGACCCAATGGGCCGTGAAAGAAAGGTAACGTCCCTGTCCATGCCTGCTGGACCATGAGTCAGCGGTAATATGCACCTTACCGCTGACCGCCCTGTCCAGCGAGGCCAAGACATTGCCTTCCACATGCCGGTAGAGAGCCGGAATAGCCTTCCGTGAGAAAAAGTGGCGTTTGGGAACCTGCCACTGAGGAACCGCACATTGCACAAACTCACGGAAGGGGGCCGAGTCTACCAACTGAAAAGGCAGCAGTTGAAGCGCTAGCAATTTAGCCAAGCTAGCATTCAACCGCTGGGCATGTGGATGGCTGGGAGTGAACTTCTTTCGACGGTCCAGCAGCTGGGGCAGGGAAATTTGCCTGCTAGAATCGGACGTCGGTGTACTGCTAGCAGAGTGGGCGCAAGTACTTGGCTGTGACACACCTAATTCTACACCTTCATTCCTCTCAGTGCATGTTTCAGAGAGGACTGAAGTTATAGTGGGGTTGGAGATCCCAGCTGATGCGGTGCAAGGAGAGGTCCGCTTTGTTCTTTGGTGTGGGTCTTTGAGGTAGGCTTGCCAACGAGCTGCATGGCAGGTCAACATATGTCTGGTCAGGCATGTGGTACCCAAGCGGCTGATGTTTTGGCCACGCGATATACGCTTGAGACATATGTTGCAAACAGCAGCTGTGCGATCTGATGCACTAGCCTCAAAAAAGGCCCACACCAAAGAACTTTTTGAATGACGGGCAGAGGCAGCGCCCTGCACAGGCGGAGCTCTGCGGTGTGATTCCGTCGGTGTACTGCCCTTACGCTGGCCACCAAAGGGCATCCTGCCTCGTTGGAGATGTGCCTCCTCCTCATCCTCCTCCTCCTCCTCTCTCCTATTAGGCACCCACGTGGAGTCATTGACCTCATCATCCCCTCCCTCCTCATCACTGGAGCCAATCTGGCAGTATGCTGCAGCTGCTGGAACATGACTGCCAGATTGGTGTCCTTCTTGAGCATCCCCTCTGTCTGCTCTCACGCTACTGCCTTCCTCTAGCTGGGTTTCATCATCAGACCCTTCGAAACGCTGGGCATCCTCCTGGAGCATGTACCCAACACTGTGCTGAAACAGTTCGGGGGACTCCTCAGGAGGAGGACATGGTGGGTCTAGGGAAGGAGTGACTGATGATTTGTCTGACATTGATACCAGGGAAGACGACGCTTTGGCAGCTGCTTTTCCAGTACCCTGAGCCTGGGTGAGAGAGGATGAGGAGGAGGAGGAGGGCTTGGTCATCCACTCTACCAAGTCTTCGGCATGATGTGGCTCAACATGTCCAGCTGCCGAAAAGAAGGACAAGCGTGTCCCATGGCCATGTGCTGATGACAATGCACCGCGTCCACGACCAGCACTGTTGCCCCCAGACACAGAGCCTGCTTGCCCTCTTTTATTGCCTCCTGACTGTCTGCCTCTCCTTGTTTGCCTTCCAGACATTCTAATAGATGGCCTGCAGGGAGATGGGAAAAAAGCAATAAGGGCTACCTTCAGGTGTCCTTCTCTGTCCCTGGAAACAAGGACTTGCAGAGTGAAAGAAAAAAAACACTCTCCCTACCTACAGTTTTCTGTCCCTAGAAAAAATGTTTTTTTTAATCACAATATAGCACAAGGAAAATTAACTCACTGTCCTTACAGGTCCCTGGAAACAAGGACTTGCAGAGTGAAAGAAAAAAAACACTCTCCCTACCTACAGTTTTCTGTCCCTAGAAAAAAATGTTTTTTTTAATCACAATATAGCAAAAGGACAATTCACTCACTGTCCTTCCAGGTCCCTGGAAACAAGGACTTGCAGAGTGAAAGAAACTGACACTGTCCCTACCTAGAGTTTTCTGTCCCTGGAATAAATGTTTTTTTCAGCACAATATAGCACAAGGACAATTAACTCACTGTCCTTACAGGTCCCTGGAAACAAGGACTTGCAGAGTGAAAGAAAAAAAATACTCTCCCTACCTACAGTTTTCTGTCCCTAGAAAAAAATGTTTTTTTTAATCACAATATAGCAAAAGGACAATTCACTCACTGTCCTTCCAGGTCCCTGGAAACAAGGACTTGCAGAGTGAAAGAAACTGACACTGTCCCTACCTAGAGTTTTCTGTCCCTGGAATAAATGTTTTTTTCAGCACAATATAGCACAAGGACAATTAACTCACTGTCCTTACAGGTCCCTGGAAACAAGGACTTGCAGAGTGAAAGAAAAAAAATACTCTCCCTACCTACAGTTTTCTGTCCCTAGAAAAAAATGTTTTTTTTAATCACAATATAGCAAAAGGACAATTCACTCACTGTCCTTCCAGGTCCCTGGAAACAAGGACTTGCAGAGTGAAAGAAACTGACACTGTCCCTACCTAGAGTTTTCTGTCCCTAGAATAAATGTTTTTTTTAATCACAATATAGCAAAAGGACAATTCACTCACTGTCCTTCCAGGTCCCTGGAAACAAGGACTTGCAGAGTGAAAGAAACTGACACTGTCCCTACCTAGAGTTTTCTGTCCCTAGAATAAATGTTTTTTTTAATCACAATATAGCAAAAGGACAATTCACTCACTGTCCTTCCAGGTCCCTGGAAACAAGGACTTGCAGAGTGAAAGAAACTGACACTGTCCCTACCTAGAGTTTTCTGTCCCTGGAATAAATGTTTTTTTCAGCACAATATAGCACAAGGACAATTAACTCACTGTCCTTACAGGTCCCTGGAAACAAGGACTTGCAGAGTGAAAGAAAAAAAATACTCTCCCTACCTACAGTTTTCTGTCCCTAGAAAAAAATGTTTTTTTTAATCACAATATAGCAAAAGGACAATTCACTCACTGTCCTTCCAGGTCCCTGGAAACAAGGACTTGCAGAGTGAAAGAAACTGACACTGTCCCTACCTAGAGTTTTCTGTCCCTAGAATAAATGTTTTTTTTAATCACAATATAGCAAAAGGACAATTCACTCACTGTCCTTCCAGGTCCCTGGAAACAAGGACTTGCAGAGTGAAAGAAACTGACACTGTCCCTACCTAGAGTTTTCTGTCCCTAGAATAAATGTTTTTTTTAATCACAATATAGCAAAAGGACAATTCACTCACTGTCCTTCCAGGTCCCTGGAAACAAGGACTTGCAGAGTGAAAGAAACTGACACTGTCCCTACCTAGAGTTTTCTGTCCCTGGAATAAATGTTTTTTTCAGCACAATATAGCACAAGGACAATTAACTCACTGTCCTTACAGGTCCCTGGAAACAAGGACTTGCAGAGTGAAAGAAAAAAAATACTCTCCCTACCTACAGTTTTCTGTCCCTAGAAAAAAATGTTTTTTTTAATCACAATATAGCAAAAGGACAATTCACTCACTGTCCTTCCAGGTCCCTGGAAACAAGGACTTGCAGAGTGAAAGAAACTGACACTGTCCCTACCTAGAGTTTTCTGTCCCTAGAATAAATGTTTTTTTTAATCACAATATAGCAAAAGGACAATTCACTCACTGTCCTTCCAGGTCCCTGGAAACAAGGACTTGCAGAGTGAAAGAAACTGACACTGTCCCTACCTAGAGTTTTCTGTCCCTAGAATAAATGTTTTTTTTTATCACAATATAGCAAAAGGACAATTCACTCACTGTCCTTCCAGGTCCCTGGAAACAAGGACTTGCAGAGTGAAAGAAACTGACACTGTCCCTACCTAGAGTTTTCTGTCCCTAGAATAAATGTTTTTTTTAATCACAATATAGCACAAGGAAAATTAACTCACTGTCCTTACAGGTCCCTGGAAACAAGGACTTGCAGAGTGAAAGAAAAAAAACACTCTCCCTACCTACAGTTTTCTGTCCCTAGAAAAAAATGTTTTTTTTTATCACAATATAGCAAAAGGACAATTCACTCACTGTCCTTCCAGGTCCCTGGAAACAAGGACTTGCAGAGTGAAAGAAACTGACACTGTCCCTACCTAGAGTTTTCTGTCCCTGGAATAAATGTTTTTTTCAGCACAATATAGCACAAGGACAATTAACTCACTGTCCTTACAGGTCCCTGGAAACAAGGACTTGCAGAGTGAAAGAAAAAAAATACTCTCCCTACCTACAGTTTTCTGTCCCTAGAAAAAAATGTTTTTTTTAATCACAATATAGCAAAAGGACAATTCACTCACTGTCCTTCCAGGTCCCTGGAAACAAGGACTTGCAGAGTGAAAGAAACTGACACTGTCCCTACCTAGAGTTTTCTGTCCCTAGAATAAATGTTTTTTTTAATCACAATATAGCAAAAGGACAATTCACTCACTGTCCTTCCAGGTCCCTGGAAACAAGGACTTGCAGAGTGAAAGAAACTGACACTGTCCCTACCTAGAGTTTTCTGTCCCTAGAATAAATGTTTTTTTTAATCACAATATAGCAAAAGGACAATTCACTCACTGTCCTTCCAGGTCCCTGGAAACAAGGACTTGCAGAGTGAAAGAAACTGACACTGTCCCTACCTAGAGTTTTCTGTCCCTGGAATAAATGTTTTTTTCAGCACAATATAGCACAAGGACAATTAACTCACTGTCCTTACAGGTCCCTGGAAACAAGGACTTGCAGAGTGAAAGAAAAAAAATACTCTCCCTACCTACAGTTTTCTGTCCCTAGAAAAAAATGTTTTTTTTAATCACAATATAGCAAAAGGACAATTCACTCACTGTCCTTCCAGGTCCCTGGAAACAAGGACTTGCAGAGTGAAAGAAACTGACACTGTCCCTACCTAGAGTTTTCTGTCCCTAGAATAAATGTTTTTTTTAATCACAATATAGCAAAAGGACAATTCACTCACTGTCCTTCCAGGTCCCTGGAAACAAGGACTTGCAGAGTGAAAGAAACTGACACTGTCCCTACCTAGAGTTTTCTGTCCCTAGAATAAATGTTTTTTTTAATCACAATATAGCAAAAGGACAATTCACTCACTGTCCTTCCAGGTCCCTGGAAACAAGGACTTGCAGAGTGAAAGAAACTGACACTGTCCCTACCTAGAGTTTTCTGTCCCTGGAATAAATGTTTTTTTCAGCACAATATAGCACAAGGACAATTAACTCACTGTCCTTACAGGTCCCTGGAAACAAGGACTTGCAGAGTGAAAGAAAAAAAATACTCTCCCTACCTACAGTTTTCTGTCCCTAGAAAAAAATGTTTTTTTTAATCACAATATAGCAAAAGGACAATTCACTCACTGTCCTTCCAGGTCCCTGGAAACAAGGACTTGCAGAGTGAAAGAAACTGACACTGTCCCTACCTAGAGTTTTCTGTCCCTAGAATAAATGTTTTTTTTAATCACAATATAGCAAAAGGACAATTCACTCACTGTCCTTCCAGGTCCCTGGAAACAAGGACTTGCAGAGTGAAAGAAACTGACACTGTCCCTACCTAGAGTTTTCTGTCCCTAGAATAAATGTTTTTTTTAATCACAATATAGCAAAAGGACAATTCACTCACTGTCCTTCCAGGTCCCTGGAAACAAGGACTTGCAGAGTGAAAGAAACTGACACTGTCCCTACCTAGAGTTTTCTGTCCCTGGAATAAATGTTTTTTTCAGCACAATATAGCACAAGGACAATTAACTCACTGTCCTTACAGGTCCCTGGAAACAAGGACTTGCAGAGTGAAAGAAAAAAAATACTCTCCCTACCTACAGTTTTCTGTCCCTAGAAAAAAATGTTTTTTTTAATCACAATATAGCAAAAGGACAATTCACTCACTGTCCTTCCAGGTCCCTGGAAACAAGGACTTGCAGAGTGAAAGAAACTGACACTGTCCCTACCTAGAGTTTTCTGTCCCTAGAATAAATGTTTTTTTTAATCACAATATAGCAAAAGGACAATTCACTCACTGTCCTTCCAGGTCCCTGGAAACAAGGACTTGCAGAGTGAAAGAAACTGACACTGTCCCTACCTAGAGTTTTCTGTCCCTAGAATAAATGTTTTTTTTAATCACAATATAGCAAAAGGACAATTCACTCACTGTCCTTCCAGGTCCCTGGAAACAAGGACTTGCAGAGTGAAAGAAACTGACACTGTCCCTACCTAGAGTTTTCTGTCCCTAGAATAAATGTTTTTTTTAATCACAATATAGCACAAGGAAAATTAACTCACTGTCCTTACAGGTCCCTGGAAACAAGGACTTGCAGAGTGAAAGAAAAAAAACACTCTCCCTACCTACAGTTTTCTGTCCCTAGAAAAAAATTTTTTTTTTAATCACAATATAGCAAAAGGACAATTCACTCACTGTCCTTCCAGGTCCCTGGAAACAAGGACTTGCAGAGTGAAAGAAACTGACACTGTCCCTACCTAGAGTTTTCTGTCCCTAGAATAAATGTTTTTTTTAATCACAATATAGCACAAGGAAAATTAACTCACTGTCCTTACAGGTCCCTGGAAACAAGGACTTGCAGAGTGAAAGAAAAAAAACACTCTCCCTACCTACAGTTTTCTGTCCCTAGAAAAAAATGTTTTTTTTTATCACAATATAGCAAAAGGACAATTCACTCACTGTCCTTCCAGGTCCCTGGAAACAAGGACTTGCAGAGTGAAAGAAACTGACACTGTCCCTACCTAGAGTTTTCTGTCCCTGGAATAAATGTTTTTTTCAGCACAATATAGCACAAGGACAATTAACTCACTGTCCTTACAGGTCCCTGGAAACAAGGACTTGCAGAGTGAAAGAAAAAAAATACTCTCCCTACCTACAGTTTTCTGTCCCTAGAAAAAAATGTTTTTTTTAATCACAATATAGCAAAAGGACAATTCACTCACTGTCCTTCCAGGTCCCTGGAAACAAGGACTTGCAGAGTGAAAGAAACTGACACTGTCCCTACCTAGAGTTTTCTGTCCCTAGAATAAATGTTTTTTTTAATCACAATATAGCACAAGGAAAATTAACTCACTGTCCTTACAGGTCCCTGGAAACAAGGACTTGCAGAGTGAAAGAAAAAAAACACTCTCCCTACCTACAGTTTTCTGTCCCTAGAAAAAAATGTTTTTTTTTATCACAATATAGCAAAAGGACAATTCACTCACTGTCCTTCCAGGTCCCTGGAAACAAGGACTTGCAGAGTGAAAGAAACTGACACTGTCCCTACCTAGAGTTTTCTGTCCCTGGAATAAATGTTTTTTTCAGCACAATATAGCACAAGGACAATTAACTCACTGTCCTTACAGGTCCCTGGAAACAAGGACTTGCAGAGTGAAAGAAAAAAAATACTCTCCCTACCTACAGTTTTCTGTCCCTAGAAAAAAATGTTTTTTTTAATCACAATATAGCAAAAGGACAATTCACTCACTGTCCTTCCAGGTCCCTGGAAACAAGGACTTGCAGAGTGAAAGAAACTGACACTGTCCCTACCTAGAGTTTTCTGTCCCTAGAATAAATGTTTTTTTTAATCACAATATAGCACAAGGAAAATTAACTCACTGTCCTTACAGGTCCCTGGAAACAAGGACTTGCAGAGTGAAAGAAAAAAAATACTCTCCCTACCTACAGTTTTCTGTCCCTAGAAAAAAATGTTTTTTTTTATCACAATATAGCAAAAGGACAATTCACTCACTGTCCTTCCAGGTCCCTGGAAACAAGGACTTGCAGAGTGAAAGAAACTGACACTGTCCCTACCTAGAGTTTTCTGTCCCTAGAATAAATGTTTTTTTTAATCACAATATAGCAAAAGGACAATTCACTCACTGTCCTTCCAGGTCCCTGGAAACAAGGACTTGCAGAGTGAAAGAAACTGACACTGTCCCTACCTAGAGTTTTCTGTCCCTAGAATAAATGTTTTTTTTAATCACAATATAGCAAAAGGACAATTCACTCACTGTCCTTCCAGGTCCCTGGAAACAAGGACTTGCAGAGTGAAAGAAACTGACACTGTCCCTACCTAGAGTTTTCTGTCCCTAGAATAAATGTTTTTTTTAATCACAATATAGCAAAAGGACAATTCACTCACTGTCCTTCCAGGTCCCTGGAAACAAGGACTTGCAGAGTGAAAGAAACTGACACTGTCCCTACCTAGAGTTTTCTGTCCCTGGAATAAATGTTTTTTTCAGCACAATATAGCACAAGGACAATTAACTCACTGTCCTTACAGGTCCCTGGAAACAAGGACTTGCAGAGTGAAAGAAAAAAAATACTCTCCCTACCTACAGTTTTCTGTCCCTAGAAAAAAATGTTTTTTTTAATCACAATATAGCAAAAGGACAATTCACTCACTGTCCTTCCAGGTCCCTGGAAACAAGGACTTGCAGAGTGAAAGAAACTGACACTGTCCCTACCTAGAGTTTTCTGTCCCTAGAATAAATGTTTTTTTTAATCACAATATAGCAAAAGGACAATTCACTCACTGTCCTTCCAGGTCCCTGGAAACAAGGACTTGCAGAGTGAAAGAAACTGACACTGTCCCTACCTAGAGTTTTCTGTCCCTAGAATAAATGTTTTTTTTAATCACAATATAGCAAAAGGACAATTCACTCACTGTCCTTCCAGGTCCCTGGAAACAAGGACTTGCAGAGTGAAAGAAACTGACACTGTCCCTACCTAGAGTTTTCTGTCCCTGGAATAAATGTTTTTTTCAGCACAATATAGCACAAGGACAATTAACTCACTGTCCTTACAGGTCCCTGGAAACAAGGACTTGCAGAGTGAAAGAAAAAAAATACTCTCCCTACCTACAGTTTTCTGTCCCTAGAAAAAAATGTTTTTTTTAATCACAATATAGCAAAAGGACAATTCACTCACTGTCCTTCCAGGTCCCTGGAAACAAGGACTTGCAGAGTGAAAGAAACTGACACTGTCCCTACCTAGAGTTTTCTGTCCCTAGAATAAATGTTTTTTTTAATCACAATATAGCAAAAGGACAATTCACTCACTGTCCTTCCAGGTCCCTGGAAACAAGGACTTGCAGAGTGAAAGAAACTGACACTGTCCCTACCTAGAGTTTTCTGTCCCTAGAATAAATGTTTTTTTTAATCACAATATAGCAAAAGGACAATTCACTCACTGTCCTTCCAGGTCCCTGGAAACAAGGACTTGCAGAGTGAAAGAAACTGACACTGTCCCTACCTAGAGTTTTCTGTCCCTAGAATAAATGTTTTTTTTAATCACAATATAGCACAAGGAAAATTAACTCACTGTCCTTACAGGTCCCTGGAAACAAGGACTTGCAGAGTGAAAGAAAAAAAACACTCTCCCTACCTACAGTTTTCTGTCCCTAGAAAAAAAATTTTTTTTTAATCACAATATAGCAAAAGGACAATTCACTCACTGTCCTTCCAGGTCCCTGGAAACAAGGACTTGCAGAGTGAAAGAAACTGACACTGTCCCTACCTAGAGTTTTCTGTCCCTAGAATAAATGTTTTTTTTAATCACAATATAGCACAAGGAAAATTAACTCACTGTCCTTACAGGTCCCTGGAAACAAGGACTTGCAGAGTGAAAGAAAAAAAACACTCTCCCTACCTACAGTTTTCTGTCCCTAGAAAAAAATGTTTTTTTTTATCACAATATAGCAAAAGGACAATTCACTCACTGTCCTTCCAGGTCCCTGGAAACAAGGACTTGCAGAGTGAAAGAAACTGACACTGTCCCTACCTAGAGTTTTCTGTCCCTGGAATAAATGTTTTTTTCAGCACAATATAGCACAAGGACAATTAACTCACTGTCCTTACAGGTCCCTGGAAACAAGGACTTGCAGAGTGAAAGAAAAAAAATACTCTCCCTACCTACAGTTTTCTGTCCCTAGAAAAAAATGTTTTTTTTAATCACAATATAGCAAAAGGACAATTCACTCACTGTCCTTCCAGGTCCCTGGAAACAAGGACTTGCAGAGTGAAAGAAACTGACACTGTCCCTACCTAGAGTTTTCTGTCCCTAGAATAAATGTTTTTTTTAATCACAATATAGCAAAAGGACAATTCACTCACTGTCCTTCCAGGTCCCTGGAAACAAGGACTTGCAGAGTGAAAGAAACTGACACTGTCCCTACCTAGAGTTTTCTGTCCCTAGAATAAATGTTTTTTTTAATCACAATATAGCAAAAGGACAATTCACTCACTGTCCTTCCAGGTCCCTGGAAACAAGGACTTGCAGAGTGAAAGAAACTGACACTGTCCCTACCTAGAGTTTTCTGTCCCTGGAATAAATGTTTTTTTCAGCACAATATAGCACAAGGACAATTAACTCACTGTCCTTACAGGTCCCTGGAAACAAGGACTTGCAGAGTGAAAGAAAAAAAATACTCTCCCTACCTACAGTTTTCTGTCCCTAGAAAAAAATGTTTTTTTTAATCACAATATAGCAAAAGGACAATTCACTCACTGTCCTTCCAGGTCCCTGGAAACAAGGACTTGCAGAGTGAAAGAAACTGACACTGTCCCTACCTAGAGTTTTCTGTCCCTAGAATAAATGTTTTTTTTAATCACAATATAGCAAAAGGACAATTCACTCACTGTCCTTCCAGGTCCCTGGAAACAAGGACTTGCAGAGTGAAAGAAACTGACACTGTCCCTACCTAGAGTTTTCTGTCCCTAGAATAAATGTTTTTTTTAATCACAATATAGCAAAAGGACAATTCACTCACTGTCCTTCCAGGTCCCTGGAAACAAGGACTTGCAGAGTGAAAGAAACTGACACTGTCCCTACCTAGAGTTTTCTGTCCCTAGAATAAATGTTTTTTTTAATCACAATATAGCACAAGGAAAATTAACTCACTGTCCTTACAGGTCCCTGGAAACAAGGACTTGCAGAGTGAAAGAAAAAAAACACTCTCCCTACCTACAGTTTTCTGTCCCTAGAAAAAAATTTTTTTTTTAATCACAATATAGCAAAAGGACAATTCACTCACTGTCCTTCCAGGTCCCTGGAAACAAGGACTTGCAGAGTGAAAGAAACTGACACTGTCCCTACCTAGAGTTTTCTGTCCCTAGAATAAATGTTTTTTTTAATCACAATATAGCACAAGGAAAATTAACTCACTGTCCTTACAGGTCCCTGGAAACAAGGACTTGCAGAGTGAAAGAAAAAAAACACTCTCCCTACCTACAGTTTTCTGTCCCTAGAAAAAAATGTTTTTTTTTATCACAATATAGCAAAAGGACAATTCACTCACTGTCCTTCCAGGTCCCTGGAAACAAGGACTTGCAGAGTGAAAGAAACTGACACTGTCCCTACCTAGAGTTTTCTGTCCCTGGAATAAATGTTTTTTTCAGCACAATATAGCACAAGGACAATTAACTCACTGTCCTTACAGGTCCCTGGAAACAAGGACTTGCAGAGTGAAAGAAAAAAAATACTCTCCCTACCTACAGTTTTCTGTCCCTAGAAAAAAATGTTTTTTTTAATCACAATATAGCAAAAGGACAATTCACTCACTGTCCTTCCAGGTCCCTGGAAACAAGGACTTGCAGAGTGAAAGAAACTGACACTGTCCCTACCTAGAGTTTTCTGTCCCTAGAATAAATGTTTTTTTTAATCACAATATAGCACAAGGAAAATTAACTCACTGTCCTTACAGGTCCCTGGAAACAAGGACTTGCAGAGTGAAAGAAAAAAAACACTCTCCCTACCTACAGTTTTCTGTCCCTAGAAAAAAATGTTTTTTTTTATCACAATATAGCAAAAGGACAATTCACTCACTGTCCTTCCAGGTCCCTGGAAACAAGGACTTGCAGAGTGAAATAAACTGACACTGTCCCTACCTAGAGTTTTCTGTCCCTGGAATAAATGTTTTTTTCAGCACAATATAGCACAAGGACAATTAACTCACTGTCCTTACAGGTCCCTGGAAACAAGGACTTGCAGAGTGAAAGAAAAAAAATACTCTCCCTACCTACAGTTTTCTGTCCCTAGAAAAAAATGTTTTTTTTAATCACAATATAGCAAAAGGACAATTCACTCACTGTCCTTCCAGGTCCCTGGAAACAAGGACTTGCAGAGTGAAAGAAACTGACACTGTCCCTACCTAGAGTTTTCTGTCCCTAGAATAAATGTTTTTTTTAATCACAATATAGCACAAGGAAAATTAACTCACTGTCCTTACAGGTCCCTGGAAACAAGGACTTGCAGAGTGAAAGAAAAAAAATACTCTCCCTACCTACAGTTTTCTGTCCCTAGAAAAAAATGTTTTTTTTTATCACAATATAGCAAAAGGACAATTCACTCACTGTCCTTCCAGGTCCCTGGAAACAAGGACTTGCAGAGTGAAAGAAACTGACACTGTCCCTACCTAGAGTTTTCTGTCCCTAGAATAAATGTTTTTTTTAATCACAATATAGCAAAAGGACAATTCACTCACTGTCCTTCCAGGTCCCTGGAAACAAGGACTTGCAGAGTGAAAGAAACTGACACTGTCCCTACCTAGAGTTTTCTGTCCCTAGAATAAATGTTTTTTTTAATCACAATATAGCAAAAGGACAATTCACTCACTGTCCTTCCAGGTCCCTGGAAACAAGGACTTGCAGAGTGAAAGAAACTGACACTGTCCCTACCTAGAGTTTTCTGTCCCTAGAATAAATGTTTTTTTTAATCACAATATAGCAAAAGGACAATTCACTCACTGTCCTTCCAGGTCCCTGGAAACAAGGACTTGCAGAGTGAAAGAAACTGACACTGTCCCTACCTAGAGTTTTCTGTCCCTAGAATAAATGTTTTTTTTTAAGCACACTATAGCAGAAGCACAAAACACACTGACACTCTCCCTACCTATCCTTCTCTTTCCCTAAACTAAAGGAATCCAGGTTAAGCAAGAAAGAAATAACAGTCACTGTCCCTGCCTATGCTACTCTATCCCTGCTCCGGAACACACTACACTAGGCCGCCGTGCTGGCGGCCTTTTATAGTGTGGGGCGTGTACTAAACACCCTCAGCAATAATTGGCCACAGGCATCCTGCCTGTGGCCAATCATTGCTCTCCTCGCTGCCGGCGCTGTGATTGGCCAAGCATGCGGGGTCACAGTGCATGCTTGGCCAATCACAGCGCCTGGATGACACTGCGATGGCGTAGTGCATTGTGGGCCGTTCGCGTCACTCGAATTTGGCGCGAACGGCCCAAATCGTTCGATCTTCGTCGAACGATCGAACAGCCAATGTTCGAGTCGAACGTATGTTCGACTCGAACACGAAGCTCATCCCTACTCCGGACATACTCGGACAACTTCTCCCTTGGCTGTTGGAAGGTATGTTCAAATTGATACACCAGCTCTGACACCTTCTCCAGCTGGCCAAATTCCTCCTGCAACATAGACAAATAATCCATTGTTGTACACACAGTATTGCTGCACCTAAGATTTTTCACAGCCTCAGCAGCAGGACCTTTCAAGCTCTCACTGATGCGCTGCTTCTTCTGCGCTTCTGGAACTTTCCAACCTTCTACTGCCTGCATTGCCTGCTCGATCCAAGTATCAAAATCTTCCTCCCCGGGTGGCACAGGTTGTGTTCCTGAAAACACCCAGAGTTTCCGGTACCCGGCTTCCACGTGCATCGTGTTGTTTTTTTGGCACTAAACAACAAAGTCCCCCAAAGCAGTCAGCAGTTCCAGACCTATGGCGGTCAGGGGTGACTCTGTTGCTTTCGTTTCGCTACTGCCTCCCATTTTGGAGAAGAGTGACGGAGATAACTGTGGGGAGGTCCGTGGGGACTCTTTCTTCACAGCCCCAGTATGCACTAAGCGATACGTTCTGTCATCTATGTCTTTTACACTCTGCCCTTTGAACTCTTCTGGGACTCCTCTTGTCCATTCTATTAGTGCATATGCCCCCGAGGTATTTGTCTTTACATCCACCACCCATGCTTTCCAGTTTGGGGATATTGACATTATTAGCTGCTTTACCTCTTCTTCCTCCTGGATCCCTCCCGGGAGTTCAATAGGATCCACAGCCTCCTCTGCGCACCATTCTGTCACTGCCTGCAAGTCCATGCCGGTACTTCAGACCGCCTTGATTGCAGCGTGCAATATACAAGGATCCCGGAACCGAGCCCCCACGTATAGCAATACCCTCAGTTTAAGAGGGCTGCTTGTTTGTTTTGGGCCTTGTAATGCACCGCTATCAACCCCTGGCAATTGGCTCTAACCTCTCGTGACACAGTTAGGAAAGGGGGAAGAATGGCACAACTGCAATATCTCTATACTGTTATATGGTAAAACCCCCTTTCCATATCCCAGCACAGTAATTGACACTGACCACCAAATTACTTAACTATAACTTTTTACTATTGGTAAAAGTATAAAAGGTAATTTGCATACAATATCTCATGCAGATCCCTGCAATATAGGTGCACGCATTAAAAGAGTATAACATTCAATAATGCAATGACAATAAAATATCCCCGCTGCAGCTATCCTCCCTCGTGAGCAAAAATGGTGCCCAGCAATGTCCTATACTACCCAGTCAGGCCTGACTATAACTTGGGGTATAGTTCGTAGAAGAATCTTCGCTAGCAACTCTCGGTGGTGCACATAAAGAAACAAACTGTAATCCAATAGGGGTAGCAAATGATCGCTAACTTGGCAAAGCTGGAGAGACTGATAAACTCAGTTCAGCAGACAGTCTCTCCCACTGTGGTCAATGGTGGGCCTAGGCAAAGTTAATAGGCAACAAAGTTACTTAGATGTGGTTCTGAGCTGGCGCTCTCTCACCCAGACCGGACCGACTCCTGTCCGGTATCTCCGCTACTGTGAGTTGCTTCACAGTGCCACGATGCACCGGGTCTTCGGTCCTCCAGAAGATGGTGGCACCTTAGGTGGATCGGATGCTCCACAGGCTCCTCGGCGGAACGGAAGGCTCTCTGGAACAAAGTGCGAGGCCCAGGCTTCAGGCCTTGAACGCGCAGCAGGTGAGTGCAGGGATCCTCTTGCAAGGAGGGCGGCGTTCCAAGAGAAAGAGCGAGGCCCCTCCTCTCCCTTTTAATGTCCACCCCAGCAGTCCTTGTGCGGGGAAATGCACCCTGGGTGCCTCAAAGCGTGCTGGGAACTGTAGTCTTGTGGGTGAAAACGATACCCCGCTACATAAATATCCCCAAAAAATATATAATTTTTTTTATTTTTTCCTCAGTTTAGGCAGATACGTATTCTTCTACATATTTTTGATAAAAAAAATCGCAATAAATGTTTATTGCTTGGTTTGCGCAAAAGTTATAGAGTCTACAAAATAGGGAATAGTTTTATGGCATTTTTATGAATAAATTTTTTTTTTTACTAGTAATGGTGGCGATCAGCGATTTTTATCGTGACTGCGACATTATGGCGGACACATTGGACATTTTTGACACCATTTTGGGACCATTGGACATTTTTACAGCGATCAGTGCTATTTCTCCCATCAACATGAGGACAATGTGCCCAGTCTGCTTGATCAGTGCTGCTGGCTATAGCCTGCAGTACTAACCAGAGTATTCTAATGGCAGGGAAACCTGCCCACTGTGAGAATACAATAACAGCACGGGGAGGATCCCCTCATTCACATCCAGTGTGTGGATAGGGGAATTGAGACCTGCTGGTTCAGCAAAAAAAAACTGTACATCTTTGGGCTGCTTTACACTGCAAAGTGTAGACAGGGATGCCTTAGATCGTGGTGTGGCAAAAATTATTCTCCTTGATGGGCCTGGATCACAACCAGCCCACCAATCACACGCAAATAACATCCAATGTGGGTTTTTAGGTTTAAAAACAGTCAGTGAGTAGTTTACATAATGCCTTCTCATCACCTATGAAATGCCTTTTGATGAGCGAAACATTGTGGATTGCTCCTCAGAGGGCTAACATTAGTGTAAATGAGCCCTTACTATAAGGTGACCAGATTTTTAAAATAAAATCCGGGGACATATTTTTTTTTAATTCTGCATTGACTGTCTCTTTGAAATTGCCCCAGCCCCTGTTCAAATCCAATCCGGGGACAAACCCGGGGACAGACTTGGTCTGGGGACAGTGTCCTCAATCCGGGGACTGTCCCCAGAAACCGGGGATGTCTGGTCACCCTACCTTACTAAGCTATATGAACTTTCACTTTCCAAAATGATTATTCCCATTACTAAGTGAACAGCCTCTACTCGTTTAGTAAATCAAACCCGATATGTGTTTTATGCTGGAATGTAAAGGTCCCTTAGCTATAATATGGATCACATGTATACATGCATGCTAAGCATTATAAATTGCCATTAAAATGTATGAATGTAAAGTTCCTTGAACTATAATATATATCACATGTGTACATGCAATTGGTATGTTAGAATCTATGAATGGAAAATTCCAGGGCTTTTTTTCTCAGACAATAGGTGCAGGAACTCTCCCTTTCCGAGTCACCCCTTTTTTCCAGCCCTACCCACCTCCCAGTACCGTTCCTTTTAGACAATATAGGACCAAGTATAATTTTGTGGTGCTAAGTAATTTGTATGGAATTTGGTAATGATATCAAGAAAAGCAGTAAAATAGATCCCCTGCAGCCAGCAACAATAGATCCCCCTAACAGCAATGGACTACCCACAACAAAATTTCCCCACCAGCAACAATAGACTCCCGGCAGCATCAACAGATCTCCGCAAAGCCAGCATTAATAGTCTCTCTGGCTGCCATCAACAATAGACCCCTCCCCCAACAGTAGATCTCTTTCAGCAACAACTGACCCCCCAGCAACATAAGCCCCCCCAGCAACAATAGGTCCCCCACCAGCAACAATAGACCTCCCCAGCAACAATAGACCCCCCTGCAAAAATAGATCCCCAGCAGTGAGCATCAATACCCTGCAGCACACCCCAGCACCCCTTGTCATTACATAGGCCTCGTACACACGACCGATTTTCTCGTCGTAAACAGTCAAGAAAAGTGCCGCGAGAGTTTTTTTGTCTAGAAAAACGTTCGTGTGTATGGTTTTACGAGGAGAAACTTGACGAGAATCTCGACGAGAAAATAGAGAACCTGCTCTCTATTTTCTCGTCAGGATTCCAGATTTCCTCGTCGTGTTTCTCGTCGGCCTGTTTTGTGACGAGAAAATGGTTCGTGTGTATGCTTTTACGACTCTTCCAAAAGCGCGCATGCTCACAAGCAACTATGAGACGGGAGCGCATCTTCTGGTAAAACAAGCCTTCATAATGGAGAGAGCACATTCGTCGTTAGAATGTTACATTAATCAAAACGAGAGACCTTCTTTTGCTGCTGATATTCACACAGAGTTCTGCCTTATTTTTAACCTTTTTCATGCTGCTCTTTATAAGATTTATGTGTATTATATCGTGCAAGTTTTTAGGAATAATTTAAATGGTTAGATTTTTCAAAATGATGTTAATTATAATTTCTCAATGTTTTGATAGCGATCTCACATTTAATTTTCTAATCTATATTTTTAAAATTTCACACCATGTTTTTGAGCTAATCAGATTTAGTTATTCTTTTGGGGGGGTGATATCTGTGCCTTTTATTGTCAGTCAAATGTATCTGCTTACTCCAAAGCTTTTTTTTTTTTATTTAAAAATACACATAGTCAAGTATGAACTTAAACAAAAAACACATTTATTCATGTTTATAAATTAAATAAAGAGAAGGCAGCGCTGGAGAAGCTGCTGCCATTTGTGCATCCCAGGGACCCCAGAGCACACACCAACCCTGTGTGGACACTAAAATTGGGAGCTTGAGAAGGCCCACATTTCAGAACACAATCTGATGCTGGCCTCCCAGAGGTCAGGAACAGCAGCAGGTGAGATATATGTCCCAAGTGTGTGGTACTACAACAGGCTGCCTTCTGTCCGACCAGTGCGACCACAATGAAGCAAGGCCATCACTTCCTCTTCTTCCTGGCAACCTTCCCTGCAGCCTTTCCTGAAGCCTTTCCTGCAGCCTTTCCTGCAGCCTTCCTTCTTCGTTTAGCTGGAGGCTGGCCCACTGGAGGGGTACTCCTGTCAGGAGGAGGAGGTGGAGGTGTAGCAGAAGGGGGTGGGGCAGAAGAAGAAGGTGGAGGTGTAGCAGAAGGGGGTGGGGCAGAAGGTGGAGGTGTAGCAGAAGGGGGTGGGGCAGAAGGTGGAGGTGTAGCAGAAGGGGGTGGGGCAGAAGGTGGAGGTGTAGCAGAAGGGGGTGGGGCAGAAGGTGGAGGTGTAGCAGAAGGGGGTGGGGCAGAAGGTGGAGGTGTAGCAGAAGGGAGTGGGGCAGAAGGTGGAGGGGTAGCAGAAGGGGGTGGGGCAGAAGAGGAAGGTGGAGGTGGAGGTTGAGGTTGGGTCAGTTGGGCCACCTCACATATGGCGGTATTGGGGGTAATTTGCTCCATCACCCCCTTGTTGAGCAAGGTGATGAGCAGGGGTTCGCATAGGAGGCGTTGCTCCATGCTCATCACCTTGAACTTAGCCTCCACTAGGCCGGCAATGGCCTCTTCAGGGGATGTGGGCTCCTTGAGGGTGGCATGGGCCTCTTTAATAAGGGCCATTGCTGCGTCACTGGTGGTCCTGTCCCTCCTGCCTCTTTTGTGAAGCCTGATGGGAGGCACCTGGGATCTGGTGCTTCTCCTTTGCCCTGCCACCTCCTGTCTGCCACTGGGCCCTGCCACCTCCTGGCTGCCACTGGGCCCTGCCACCTCCTGGCTGGTACTGGGCCCTGCCACCTCCTGGCTGCCACTGGGCCCTGCCACCTCCTGGCTGGTACTGGGCCCTGCCACCTCCTGGCTGCCACTGGGCCCTTCCTCCTCCTGCCTGACAGTTTCCAGACCCTCCTCCTGGCTGATTTCATCCTGTGTATGAAAAAGAAACATAGTTTAATATGTTGGTTTAATCTTTGCCTCAAACTTTGTAATCCTGATGGAAGCAATTAGAATGTAAATGCATAAATCCTTGCTTTAAATTTACCACTACATCAGCTTGACTATTTACCACACAATTAAGTGCAGAATAATGTCTACAGATCATGATTTCACTTGTGGAATACAAAATAATGTATGTTTCTCATCCTGACATATTTGGGAAACATTAATTTTATCCCACTACATTTTCAGTTAATACTATACCTGGCTCCAGATGGACAAATCAGGATCATCCAGGATGGCTGCCTCCTCTTGCTCCAGAGAAGGCTCAGGTTGGCTGCAGGGAAGTCTGGGGGGAAGAGTGGAGAGTGATGGCCTTGGCTCAATGTGGTCATCCAGGAAGGACATCCTGCTGTAGTACCACAAAACCGGGACATAAACATCATCTGCTGCTGCTCCTGACCTCTGAGAAGCCAGCACCTTAGAGCGTTCAGTCCTGTAGGTACCTCTCAAGCTCCCAATTTTAGTGTCCACTTGTTTTGCTGTGGCTGTGGGCACCTTGGTATGCACAAATGGGAGCAGCTTCTCCAGCGCTGCTTTTCTCACCCCTTTTTTTTTATGGATGGGGTTTTTGGTCTCCCACAGAGCCGGCAGCTCCCTTACCCGGTCAATAAATTCCGCCAGGAACTCTTTGTCGCTAATAAAGACATTCATATTGTATCTGCAAGTAAAATAATTTATATTTAAATAATGTGAGGCAAACAGTCTAACCTCCTTCACATCCTAGTCACCATATATATCCTTCACCAATCTCAAGACAGTATAGGCCCACAATTTTTACAAGTCTCACAAAATCACATACCTTCGTTCGCACGTCCGTCACTTGAACTCCTCTCTCCGCACACCGAACGTACTATAGTCACATGTGTGTTTGCTATATACACACCACGCATGCGTCCAAATTCGAACACGTCGCTCCGCACACGTCGCCCGCCCATGACGTTCTAACTAGCATCTTTCCCCGCCCCTTCTCTTTCGGCGCGCAGACAGATATGGCGGAGTTACAGCAGGTGTCTGATAATTCCGCAACTAGCGAGGAGACAAGCCCGGAGACCGAGGACACGTCACGATCAAGGAGGAGATTCAAGGCATCGAATATGTCTTTGGCGGAGATGGCGGAGATGGTGGACATCTTGGTCAAGGCTGATTATGATGCCAAGCATGGGCCGTATAGCAAACCAAATAGAAGGAAGGCCAAAATCCTCACTAAAGTTGTGAAGAGTCTGAGGGCGAAGTTCGGGGTGAAACGCTCAAATGAGCAGCTCAGAAAGAGGTGGTCAGACCTCAAACTGAGGGAGCCAGACCAGTTGAGGAGCATAAAGAGGATGCTCGCTAAAAGTAAGTAAAATGACGACCTTTCTGCTATTAATCTTTTTAGAAACTGACCTTTTTTTTTTTTTTTTCATATTGGACTCCCTTCCAAAATGTAATATTTTGAACTAGGTTGGGCACAGTAATCGTTCGTTACGTTACCGACACTTCGTTCGGCCACTATCCGCGGTTTTGGCTTATTTAAGACCCCCAAAAGTAATTAGACATCTGCCATTTTTGATCAAGTATTGTGGCTAATTTTTAAGTCTAGATGATGTGTTTGTAAGGAGAATGAAATGCAAACTTTAATCAGTGTAAAGGAGAGGACACTCAGCAGCTGCTTCCACATCTGTACTTTGGAGCACTATAGTGTGGGCCACCAGACCCGCCTTTTTTGGGTGTCCCACACAGGTGCATCAGAGTTTATTTGTGGTGCCTCCATGTCCAAAAAATTACATCCAAATGTGAATACTAAACATATTTGGGGTCATAAATAATGCATTTTTCTTTAAATTCCGCACAAACACACACTTGTACCCCACTTCCAAACAATTTAGCCTGTTTTAAGTTTAAAAATGAGATTTTTACAGTGTGATAAATAGACCTTTGGTTTTATTCTCATAGGGGAGAGAAGACTGGGAGGAGGACACTCCAGGGAGCACATGCACCCCACAACTTCCAAGCAACCCCAAACTCCCAAAGATCCACAACCGAAAGATGTGCAGGAAGTTGAGGTGGAGGAAGGAGAAGTGCAGGAAGGAGAGGTGGATGACGTTGTGGATCTGGTCACCACAACAGGTCAGTATCTGACACCACAGCTTAAGGTAAGCGAGGTAGGCCTGCAGAGTTTTATTAATTTTTTTTTATGGTTTTTAGGGGATGGAAATGTTGTGAAGGATAGCACACCGTTCTCTGCTGACAGTGCCCTCCGCCTCATCCAGCAAGTGATGGAATGTAGCACGGAACTGGACCTAATTAAACAAAGAATCCATGTGATGGAACAAACATTTAAAGACATTCTCGATGTTTTGGGGAGAATTCAATAAGCCATCCAAACACATTTGTTTTTACATGTTTGTTTTTATATTTTTACAAATTTTTTGAGTAACAAAGCAGCCAAAAATTGAATATGCACACAGTGTGTGAACATGTGCTATCTGCCATCAGGGGATATCCATGTACGTCTTTTGTGGGTGCAACCCCTTCCTCGTATCAAAAGTCGGTGAACTGAGGAAGGGGATGCACCCCCAAAACACGTCCATTGATCACCCCTGATGGCAGATAGCACATGTTGACAATAGGGATCAGGATTGTAAACTTCCTATTTGCAAAAAATAAAAAATGTGTGCATATTGAATTTTTGGCTGGGCAAGGGGTGGCAGGACCCCATATTAGGACGGGCACATAGAGACATAGTTTGTGTAACTGAATGTCTCAGATTGCTCAGAGGTATCCAATGTTGTCATTTTAGAAATGCAAGTGGTATTTTTGTATTTTCATAAGCCAAAATTTGCCGGGTTGTGGCCAGGCCAACCCCAAAGTAAAAAAAAAAAAAAAAGTGCAGAGAGTAAAATATTTGACCACAAACAACGTGTAGCTTCTTTTTATAATACTCTCTAAGCTTATTTGGTTCTTTTGTAAGGTAACATAGTGAAATTGGTTGTTATTTACTAAAGTAAAATACACTTGCCACTACAAATGCACAAAGACAAACTAGGAGACAGGAAAGAACAAATAATTAAAGGTTTAAACAAGATTTTTATTGGGATACTTAGACATAGGCTGGCATAGGAATTGCCCCCCTACCCGTGAAATACTCCATGTATTTGTCCCGAACCACACGCGCATTTTGGGGGGGCAAGCCAAGACGGGCAGATTCCAGGCCCGGAAGGGGATTTGCAGGGGAAAGTCCAGCCTCTGGCAAAACTGAGGCCATATACGAATTAGATTTTTGGCTCAGAAAGTTGTGTAGCACACAGCAGCATAACACTACATAGTTTATTTTGTAGTCCGCCAAGTGGATGGAAGTCATAAAAAGGCGGAACCGGCTGGCCATTATGCCGAAGGCATTTTCAACGACTCTTCGGGCCCTGGCCAGCCGGTAATTGAACACACTCTTCTCTGGGGTCAGGGTCCTCTGTGGAAATGGCCTCATAAGATGCCGTCCGAGTCCGAAGGCTTCATCAGCCAAGAAAACAAAGGGGAGTCCTTCAATATTCCCTGCATCCGGTGGCAATGCAAGGTCGTCACTCTGGAGACAGAGGGCAAACTCCGTCTGGATGAAGGATCCCCCATCGGACATCCGGCCATTCTTCCCTACATCAACATAGAGGAATTCATACCGTGCTGACACCACCGCCATCAGCACAATGCTATGAAACCCCTTGTAGTTGTAGTAGTAGGACCCAGAACGGGGTGGCGGCACGATGCGGACGTGCTTCCCGTCTATGGCACCACCGCAGTTGGGGAAGTCCCACCGCGTGGCAAACTCCGATGCCACAGTCTGCCATTCCTGTGGCGTGGAAGGAAGCTGTGGAGTGAAACAAGATGAAATAATATTAGAAAAACAAAGGCATACATTACAAGCAAATTCTAAACCAAAAAATTAGAGACCAACATCAATCTAATTATACGTTTATTAAGGTGTGTAAAAAAAGTATAATGGAAGGCTCATTTATCATATTCATCACCACCTCTGATGGGCCATTACTAAATTATTTTGGGGGGGGGGAGATGTGTTTGGCCACAGGATAGCATTGCAGTGGCGGTGCGTCCAGAGTGGGCGCTGGAGCACTGTCCCCTCTCTCCTGTGCCCATCACTCAGAACAATACATAGGTTCATGCGTTGCATGAACCTATGTATTGTCTATGCCGCACACTATTCAGGTGGATGGCCTCTTGTAAAGCGACCGACATATGAATAATTGCGTCATTTAGGGGGTTAAAATTGCAGAGCAGAAACAGGTATTAAAAAAGTCTTGCAAATTACAACCTGAGGGATGTAATTGGCTTCCTCAAAGAAAAATCGGGGACGCAAGGAGGGGGCATTCCTTGTGTAAACACTGACAGGCTGCTCTGGCAATCATGTTCACCAAGTCTGTTTAATGGTAACATGATTGGCTGATGCAACATGAAGGGAAGGAGAAGACATCAAGGACAGAAGAAGGATGGCGTTGACCACAAGAAGGTAAGTGCAGGGCTGGGGGGAAACTGGCTGCATTAGAGGGGACTAAATGGCTGCATTGGAGGGGACAACTGGGGGCGTTTATTAGGCAACAGAGCAAAAAAGGAGGAAGTTTATTTCCGAAATTGGGGTTGGAACCCCCCAACATTTGGAGCAACAGGCGCCCCTGCTGGAAAAGTTAGTGAGGGGAAATATTTAGGGAGGATAAAAAAGGGGCAATCTAAAGCTTCCAACATGCATGGGGACAAAGGGGACATTCTCAGCATATTACAATCATGGTAATTAGGGAAGGATGAAAGAAATACAATACATTAGCATACATGTAATACATAAAATGTGATGTTAAGGGAGAAAACTTACCCTAATATAGTCCTCCTGCAGGACTTGTATAATAGCAGAACAGGTGTCTGGGATTATGAGGCCCAGAGCCTGGGGGGAGATGCCTGTGGTGAACTTCAAGTCCTGAAGACTTCTCCCTGTCGCCAGGTAACGCAACGTGGCGATGAGCCTCTGCTCAGCACTGATGGCTTCCCGCATAACGGTGTCCTTCCTGGTAATATAGGGGGACACCAAAGCCAACAGTTCCTGAAAAACGGGGTCAGACATCCTCAGAAAATTCCTGTAGTCCTCAGGATTATTCTCGACGATCTCCCGCAGCAGAGGCATGTGGCAGAATTGGTCCCGCTGGAGCAACCAATTCTTGGTCCATGAACTCCTCCTCACACCATTCATGGACTGGTCTTGGTCCAAAACAAGCAGACCAACACCAAGCGCACGCACAGCACGAACTCGACGACGAGAACGTCCAGGCGACATGGCTAGGAAACGGTCGTCTAATCAGAACGTACAGAACAGAACGCACTTTAGA
Organism: Rana muscosa; assembly: GCA_029206835.1. Lineage (NCBI taxonomy): Eukaryota > Metazoa > Chordata > Amphibia > Anura > Ranidae > Rana > Rana muscosa. The sequence continues at coordinate 198,595,395 of CM055128.1, forward strand.
ACAGCAAGGCCTATGAATAACGAACTGAAATTCAGAAACGAACAGGCAATAACGCACTGTAAAACAGATACGACCTGCCTAGACGCCCTGAAAGTCAAGATACGAACCCACAAGCACAAACTGAACCGCAGAAAACGATCTGAAAAGTACGAAGACTGAAAAGCGCGAATCGTCTCTTCCCAAACTTTTACTTCACACGCGGTAACACGAGATCAGCAAAAGCAGCCCAAGGGGTGGCGCCAAGAAAAAAGATCTTCCCCTTTATAGTGCCGTCGTACGTGCTGGACGTGAGCGCAGAGAACCACGAGGAAATTGGAAAATGACAGTGTGTACGCATAGAAAGCTTGACGAGAAAATCGACAAGCTTAACAAGAATCTCGTCGAAAAAAACGACGTGTTTTTTACGACGAGAAAATCGGTCGTGTGTACGAGGCCATAGAGTCAGTCCAGGAGGTGCCGGAACTGCGTTCCCCCGCGTTCCTGCTGAAAAAAAGCCCTGTAAAGTTCACTAAACACTAATATGTATCAAAAGCATACGCACTGTGATAATTCTACGTTCAATATATAAATCAATATAATTTCATGGGAAATTCAATTAAACTTCCAAAATGGATGTGTAACTTTACTCTCTGTCCCTGAAGAGTAGAAAACTTTAGGGCTATGTAAACCCAAGCAACAACTTCTTTTAATTGCTTCTTTTTGGTCTGTTGAAAATATCAGTAAGGTCCCGTTTACACTGTTGTGCTGTAACGCACGTGTTGCAGTGTGATAAAGTGGACGTGTCTGATTTTCCTCTACCAAATAAAGTGCCTGTTCTGCACTCAGTGCTGCAATGCTTTTTGAAAAATACTACATTTCCTTTTTTGTTTTTTAATGCCTTATGAGTAGACATGTGCAGAACGAAAAAATGTGTTTTCTTTTGTTTTGACTCATTATTTACATAAATTTGTTTAGTTAAATTTGTTTCATTTGTTTCATTAGTTTTCGGGATTCGTTTAGTTTATTCCTTTTCAAATAGATTCGAAAAGTTTTCGAATCAATTTCGAATCGTTTTCAAATTCGAAACATTTTCGAATTTGAAACGTTTTCGAACTCGAACTCTAATAGTTTTCCAATTTCCAAAAAGAATAAAATAGAAAAAAATAATAAAGGAATAGAATAGAATTTTTTTTTTTGTGTAGATTCATATCAGACAAAAGTTTTATAGCCTGTCAACCAACATTTGTTGTCCGAAAATTAGAAAACAATTGTCTAAAGGAGCGTACCAACAGTGAGAATTTCAGACAACAGCCTGTCAAACGACAATCCCCTTCTGATTTTTATATTGTGTTTATGAGGCTTTAGTCAGTGGTTGTTAACCCTATCCACTCGAAATGTGTTGAAAACACACTTCAAAGAGTGTCAAAACACGTTAAAGCACAAAACAACGTATGTGTCATGGACGTATGCCTCTGGTACCCACAACAAGGCCCAGGCACATCCCTGCTAGTAGGCTTCCAAGTATAAACAGAAGTTTTCCATTGCGCATGCGTGTGCGCCAATGGCGCACGCGCGTGCGCCAATTGTGTGCGCCAATCGCGCACATGCACGGGCGCACACAGTAACACTGTCTTGGCGCCCATTGGCCTTTAAAAGGGGCTTCCTCTGTCCAGACTCTTGCTGTCTGATCTGCAGTTATCCGGTGACCTGATCCTGAACTTGCACCTGCTGTTACTTTGACCTGGCTTCCTGACCTTGCTGCTATCTCCAGTCCTGACCTTTGGCTTCCTAGACCCAGTCCTGCTCATCTGCCTGCCTGATCCTCTGTTGCCTGATCCAGCCTGAACTTGACCCTCCGCTGCCTGACGCTTCTGCCTGTATCTGATCCGCTGTGCATGACCTGGCTTGTCTGACCTTTCTCCTGCCTGCTGCTTGTATCCGTATCCACCGGCATCCTCGGCTACCTGCATCAGCTGATCTGCACCTTCCAGCCACATCCCCAGCTACCTGCACCCGCTAGCCTGCATCACCTGACCTGCATCTTCACCTGTCCATAGCGGTCTTCTCATCTAGTCCAGGAGGACCTAACAGGCACTCATACCCCACTGTGCTCCTTCGGCCACTGTCCCAACTCCAGTGACCTGGGAACCAGGGCTGTACGAGAGGTCTCCCTCTGCATGTCAGGCTCACCTCCAAGGTACGTGTCAGTATCAGACAGCCATGCCTGAGCCTGCAAGAGGGACCTCTTGCACCGATGAGATCTGCCAACTCCTTTCTGATCTCACTCTAAAGGTGGAATCTCTCCAGGATGGTCATAAACATTTGGAGGAACAAATGCAATCCCCGGCTACCACCACAGACCCTCCTGCCAGCAGGACACCCACAGGAGCCATCTCTGCACCTACTGTAACCATGCTGCCTCCTGAGCCAAGGGTCCCCATTCCGGAGAAGTTTTCCAGGGATCGAAATAAGTTTCGGACATTCCGCAATGTCTGCGAATTGTACTTCTCCCTGCTACCCCTAACGTTCTCCCGGGAGACCACCAAAGTGGGGTTTGTCATCTCGCTCTTGCTGGGGGAACCTCAGTCTTGGGCTCATCACCTGCTTGAAGAATGCCACGTTTCACTGGACTCTTTGCCATCCTTTTTCAAGGCCATGTCGCTCCTCTATGATGACCCCCAACGGACTTCCACTGCCGAAGCTGCTCTTCACACGCTCCAGCAAGGCCGCAGAGCGGTTGAGGACTACATAACAGACTTCAGGCGCTGGAGTGCAGATACTCAATGGAACCATGCAGCGCTACGGCATCAGTTCCGTTTAGGCCTATCCGAAAGGTTAAAGGATGAACTTGCCCGAGTTGGCATACCAGACTCTTTGGAGAACTTAATGACATTGACCATCCAGATAGACCGGCGCTTTCGGGAGCGCACCGCAGAGAAGATGAACCAGGAGACTCGCTCAACCTGGATGTTACCCCGTGTGGCCACGACCACGCGTTCTGCTTCCATCAGACCTGTCTCAGCTAGATCTGGACCAACCTCCTCTGAACCGGTACAAGTCGGTCTAATTAGACCCTCGCTATCCGCTGAGGAACGCTCACGCCGGCATCAGCTCAATCTCTGCCTGTACTGCAGGGGAACAGGCCACTATGTACATTCGTGCCCATTCAAACCTCAAAGATGCTTGTCCATCTCACCCACCAGTCAACCAGCACCTTCTGCCAATACCACTCATCTGGCCCTTGGCATCTCCTTCCAGCTTCCAGATAGGACTGTGCCTGCTACTGCGATTATAGACTCCGGAGCTTGTAGTTGTTTTATTGACCTGAACTTTGCCAACCAACAGCTCATCCCACTGCAGCACCGGGCTCAAGGGCTTTCCATTTTCCTGGCAGATGGGTCCCGTATAAAATCCGGCCTAGTCACCCAAGAGACTCCACCCTTGCCCGTAGTCACAGCCGCGGGTGATAAGGAGCTGTTGAAACTCGATGCAATTGCATCCCCTCTGTTCCCGGTCATCCTCGGCCTGCCATGGCTACAGGCCCACAACCCACAAATTGATTGGGGCACTGGGGAAGTTAAGTTCCAGTCCCATTACTGTCAAAGACATTGCCTGCCTTCTCCTCTTAGGGTGTCTGGCCCTCTGCTGGGCCTGGAATCTGATGCAGAATTACGCTCAAAGGTACCTGAACCATACCACGAGTTTCTGGACGTGTTCAGCAAACGGGGGGCTGAGACTCTTCCTCCCCACCGTTCATATGACTGCCCAATTGAGTTGTTGCCTGGAGCTGAGATCCCTTTCGGGCGGATCTTCCCCTTGTCTGAACGGGAACTGGAAGTATTAAAGGAGTATGTGGATGAGAATCTCAAGAGAGGATTCATCCAGCCTTCTACTTCTCCAGCAGGGGCCGGAATCTTTTTTGTAGAAAAGAAGGACCACTCCTTACGTCCCTGTGTGGACTATCGGGAACTAAATAAAGTGACAGTTAAGAACCGATATCCTCTACCTCTGGTGCCCGAGCTGTTTCAAAGACTAAGAACCACTGCTGTATTTACCAAGCTCGATCTTCGAGGAGCCTATAATTTGGTGCGTATCCGTGCAGGAGACGAGTGGAAGACGGCCTTCCGCACGAGATTCGGCCACTATGAATATCTAGTGATGCCCTTCGACCTGTGCAATGCCCCTGCTACCTTCCAGCACTTTGTAAATGATATCTTCAGAGACTGGTTAGATATCTTCGTAATTGTTTATCTTGACGATATCCTGATTTTCTCCACATCTCTAGATCAGCACCGGAAACATGTGAAGATGGTACTCTGCCGACTCCGTCAGCACGGGTTATATGCTAAACCAGAAAAATGTGAGTTTGAGCGACAGAGTATCCAGTTCTTGGGCCTGGTGATTTCCACGGAAGGGTTCAAGATGGATCCACAAAAGGTCACAGCTATTCTGGACTGGCCTGCACCCTCAGATAAAAAGGGGGTGCAGCGTTTTGTTGGCTTCGCCAATTTTTACAGAAGATTCATTAAGGGGTTTTCTGCAATCATTGCCCCCATCACTCAGCTAACAAAACAGAACATTCGTTTTCAATGGAACTCTGAGGCTCAGACTGCTTTCTCAACCCTGAAGGGACTTTTTACTTCGGCTCCCATCCTGAGCCACCCAGACCCCTCTCTACCCTACCTACTCGAGGTAGATGCTTCAGAAACAGCGGTAGGGGCAGTGATTTCCCAGCGCCAAGGCCTCAAGGATCTCATGCATCCTGTTGCTTTCTTCTCTCATAAGCTTTCCCCTGCCGAAAGAAATTACGATGTGGGAGATCGGGAACTTTTGGCCATTAAGGCCGCGCTTGAGGAATGGCGGTATCTCCTAGAAGGCGCAGCACATCCCATTCTTATTTACACGGATCATAAGAATCTGGAATATTTGAGAACCGCCAAGCGACTGAAGCCGCGTCAAGCACGATGGGCGCTGTTCTTTTCCAGATTTTCCTTCCACATCACCTACCGGCCGGGATCAAGGAACACTAAGCCAGACGCCCTCTCCCGCATGTTTGACGATCCCAAGGATGCCTCAGTCCCAGATACTATCCTATCTGAGGGTAACTTTCTGCTCATCCAGACAGATCTGATGTCCAGCCTAAAACAATCTTCAGCAGGAATGTCAAGTCCACCAGGAGTGTCCCTGACAACCAGAGATGGGTTGCTTTGGAAGGACAATAACATTTTTGTGCCAGCAAGTTTCCGGACAAAGGTTCTGAACCTATGCCACGACCATCCTCTGGCTGGCCATTTCGGGGTCCACAAGACCCTTGACCTGATTCAGCGTATGTTCTGGTGGCCAAAGCTTGAGAAGAGTTGTGAGGACTACGTGAAATCATGTACTGTTTGTACCCAAAGCAAATCTGCTAGAACCAAGTCCTGGGGTCTTCTCAGACCACTACCAATTCCTGACAGACCCTGGAGCATGATAGCCATGGACTTTATAGTCGAACTACCCCCATCCGAAGGACATACAGCCATCTTTGTAGTGGTCGACCGCCTTTCCAAGATGGCCCACTTCATACCTTTGAAAAGTACGCCTTCTGCCATGGAGACCGCCCGGGTGTTCATCCGGGAGATCATAAGATTACATGGAGTACCAACCAACATTGTATCCGACAGGGGGGTTCAGTTCACCTCCCGTTTTTGGAAAGCACTATGCCAGGCCCTGAAGATTGAGCTATCCATGTCATCTGCTTACCATCCTCAGACTAATGGACAAACTGAGAGGACGAACCAGACCCTTGAGCCAGGACGATTGGGTAGCACTATTGCCGTTGGCAGAATTTGTCTTCAACAATGCCAGCCATTCTGTCACGGGTCAGTCCCCATTTTTTGCAAACTATGGGTTTCACCCTGTTTTCCTGCCTAACATTATCCCTGAATCTCCGGTTCCAGCGGTACAGAGTACTGTTGACTTCCTGGGTCGCAACAACAAACTGCTACAAGAGACTATGGCCAAGGCACAGGCAACGAATAAGAGAGTTTATGACAGGAAGAGAAGAGGGGAATTGCTCCTCCAACCTGGTGACCAAGTGTGGTTGTCTACCACCAACCTCAGAATGGCTTGTCCCTCAAAGAAACTGGCACCTAAGTTTATCGGACCTTTCCCAGTCAAGAGGAAACTGAACGAAGTCTCCTATGATCTTGTCTTACCTGATTCACTTAGGATCCACCCAGTGTCCCTGCTGAAACCCACAGTACCAGACCCCTTCCCAGACAGGGGAGTGGGGCCACCTGAACCCGTAATGGTTGATGGGGACGAGGAATATGAGGTGGAGGCTGTCGTAGACTGCAGAAGGAGAGGTAATCGACTGCAATACTTGATCAAGTGGAGGGGGTACGGACCAGAGGAGAACTCTTGGGAACCCGAGCAGAATGTACATGCCCAAGAACTGATCCAGGCCTTCTTCCGCAGCCACCCTCAAAAAAGAGTCCTTTTGGGCACCCGGAGGTTGCCCATAAGGGGGGGGGCAATGTCATGGACGTATGCCTCTGGTACCCACAACAAGGCCCAGGCACATCCCTGCTAGTAGGCTTCCAAGTATAAACAGAAGTTTTCCATTGCGCATGCGCGTGCGCCAATTGCGTGCGCCAATCGCGCACACACACGCGCGCACACAGTAACACTGTCTTGGCACCCAGTGGCCTTTAAAAGGGGCTTCCTCTGTCCAGACTCTTGCTGTCTGATCTGCAGTTATCCGGTGACCTGATCCTGAACTTGCACCTGCTGTTACTTTGACCTGGCTTCCTGACCTTGCTGCTATCTCCAGTCCTGACCTTTGGCTTCCTAGACCCAGTCCTGCTCATCTGCCTGCCTGATCCTCTGTTGCCTGATCCAGCCTGAACTTGACCCTCCGCTGCCTGACGCTTCTGCCTGTATCTGATCCGCTGTGCATGACCTGGCTTGTCTGACCTTTCTCCGGCCTGCTGCTTGTATCCGTATCCACCGGCATCCTCAGCTACCTGCATCAGCTGATCTGCACCTTCCAGCCGCATCCCCAGCTACCTGCACCCGCTGGCCTGCATCACCTGACCTGCATCTTCAGCTGTCCATAGCGGTCTTCTCATCTAGTCCAGGAGAACCTAACAGGCACTCATACCCCACTGTGCTCCTTCGGCCACTGTCCCAACTCCAGTGACCTGGGAACCAGGGCTGTACGAGAGGTCTCCCTCTCCACGTCAGGCTCACCTCCAAGGTACGTGTCAGTAAGCTTCACTGCCGTTTTCCCTTACTTTAAATGTTGTCGGAGCCTGTACCCAAAGCCAATTGAAGAATCGGCTCAGGTGCCGACATCGCAGGTGCCCTGGACAGGTAAGTGTCCTAATATTAAAAGTCTATAGGGATGCAGGCCCAGCAGCTTTCCTCATTAGTGCCCTACAGCTGCCAACAGCCGACTGATAATTATAAAAAACCACTCCCATTAGACCCACTGTGATCAGAGACACTTTTACAGATTAAAAAGGAATGGTCATTTTTAATAACATTAAATTAAAAAATGGCTTGTGTAGGAATTGTATATGTCAAAGGAAAAGATCCATAAGCCTCACATCATGAAGCAGACCCATGTGCATGAAGTGAGATGAATGGCATCCTTAGCCCAGACTACAGCCAGGCCACGCCCCCAACACATTGGAGTCCAGGCTGAGGCTGCCATCCATCTCACTTCATGCACATGAGTCTGCTTCATGATGTGAGGCTAAGGCCCCTTTCACACTGAGGTTGGAGCGGCGGTGGCGGTAAAGCGCCGCTATTTTTTCGTGGCGCTATTCGACCACTAGCGGTGCGGCCGAAAAAGGGTTAAAACCACTGCAAAGCGCCCCGCTATGCCGGCGGTATAGCCGCAGTGTCCCATTGTTTTCAATGGGCAGGAGCGGTGGAGGAGCGGTAAACTCACCTCTCCTTCACCGCTCCAAAGATGCGGCTAGCAGGAGTTTTTTTTTCGTCCTGCTAGCGCACCGCTCCAGTCTGAAAGCCCTCAGGCTTTCACACTGGAGAAACAGCAGCCGCTGTTTCAGGACGGTTTGCAGACACTTTTTTTAGCGCAATAGCGCCTGCAAACCGCCCCAATGTGACGTTGCTGCAGCTTGGAATTAGGACAATCTCCCTATCCCTGCCTGCACTCACAGCGGTCTAGTTGGACTTTACCTCTCTACCTGATTGGCACCTAAATTTTGTCTTTTTGGGTCAATAAGAATTGTATATGCTATATATTTTTTTGTATTTGCTCTATTTTTTTTTTTGCACAAAGGTAGAGTTACCCTCCAAAAAGAAAACAAATGCAGCTACCACATCTAAAGACTGGTAAGTTGCAATATTTTAAAAATGTTGTTCTTTGGTTTAAATACAATTTTATTAATAATAAATCTATAGAAAGGTGTACTACTGCCAGCTGTTCCCATCATATTTTCCCATATTTTACTCACTGGTGTGTCATTTGTATTAATCACAATGTAGATATAAATAGTAAGCTCCAGAGGAGGAAGGGGACAGGTAAATTTGATAGGTTCTATCTTACCAATTATCCTCCTTTATCAATATCACTATACCTATCTCATCTTAATTCCTAATTCTCCAAAGGGAGAAGGAAGGGATTGAGGATAATGAAGGACCCTAATCAGTGGTATTCCTCACCCTCACTATATAATTCATCATCCGTATGTGCATTAGACAATTATACGTCCTATAAAGATATGACCCACCACCCACATTAGAACATGTTTCACCATCATAATGGCTTATCAGGGAAAAATAAAGTAATAATGATTACAGGTAAATACACAGTGCTGACAATTTGCACAGTGCTATAGGCTCGTCTCCCATCTATGCATGTTCCTTTTTAGAGTTCCTGCAGTGCTTTTTACTGTGCTTTCTGCATTTTTGGAACCGTGTTTTTACTGCGATTTTGCTGCGATTTGCATTTTGCGATTTGTGTTTTTTTTGTCTTTTACATTCATTGTATATAGCTGCTTGCTAGGGAGCGGGTCGGGAAGCTGGCCATCGCGTCCTTAACCACTTCCCTACCCAGCCATAGTCAAATGACGTCCACAGATGGGATCTCCCATCCTGGGTGGACGTCATATGACGTCCTGGCTTTGTAGCAGGATATCTGAATGATGCCTGCAGCTAGAGGCATCATTCAGATATCCTTTTAAAGTGCCGGCGATTCTGTGCACCATAAGAATGATCATAGCGGCGGTTCCACCCCCTCTCCCGCCGCCATCCGGTGCTTCTCCGGGCTCTCCCGTGCGATCGGGGACCCGGAGCGAATCTTCCGGCGCCGTTGGTGGGTCACGTGACGAGCATAGAGATGACTGGTGACCAGATGGTCACCAGTCATCTCTATGATCGTCGGAGGCCCGGGCGCGATGTGATGACGCCCGGGTCCTCAAATGTAAACAAAGCCGCCACTGCGGCTGTAAGTATGAGATCAGTGAAAATTTTTTCACTGATCTCATGCTTTCCAGCCTGGAGGAGAGATGTGGGGTCTTATTGACCCCGCATCTCTCAATAAAGAGGACCTGTCACACACATTCCTATTACAAGGGATGTTTACATTCCTTGTAATAGGAATAAAAGTGATAAAAAAAAAAAAAAGTAAAATAATTGTAAAAAAAAAAAAAATAAGTAAAAAAAAAAAAAAATTAAACGCCCCTGTCCCCGGTAGCTCGCGATCAGAAGCGAATGCACACGTAAGTCGCCCACATATGTAAACGCCGTTCAAACCACACATGTGAGGTATCGCCGCGTGCGTTAGAGCGCGTGCAACAATTCTAGCACTGGACCTCTTCTGTAATTCTAACCTGGTAACTTGTAAAAAAAATTAAAGCGTCGCCTATGGAGATTTTTAAGTACCGAAGTTTGGCGCCATTCCATGAGTGTGCGCAATTTTAAAGCGTGACATGTTAGGTATTTATTTATTCGGCGTAACATCATCTTTCATATTTTCCCAAAAAATTGGGCTAATTTTACTGTTTTGTTATTTTTTAATTCATGAAACCATTTTTTTTAAAAAAAAAAGCCGTTTGAAAAATTATTGCGCAAATATCGTGCAAGAAAAAAAGTTGCAATGACCGTCATTTTATTCCCTAGGGTGTCTGCTAAAAAAACATATATAATGTTTGGGGGTTCTGAGTAATTTTCTAGCAAAAGAATGATGATTTGTACATGTAGGAGAGAAGTGCTAGAATAGGCTCGGTATTGAAGTGGTACAAAAAGCCCTGTATGGAAGTGGTTAACAACCGATGAGTCATCAGCTGTCAGCGGGCTTCCCCGCCGACGGCTAAATGTAAAAATAAATAAATTGCCGGCTAAAAAAGTTCACAAAAAAAAATGGCATGGCCCCCCCCCCCAAAGACCATACCAGAACACAGGGTATGGATTTGGAGGGGACAAAAATAAAATTGCAGGCTAAAAAAATTCAGGAAAAAATTACGTGCCCCCCCCCAAAATCCATACCAGACCCTTATCCGAGCACGCATCCAGGTAGGTCAGGAAAGGGAGGGGATGAGTGAGCGGCCAAGGGGTGGGCTCTCTGGATGACATCATCAGGTGGCCACGCCCCATGGCTATATTAGATATGTCAGACATCACAACGGAGGAAGACAGTCTCAGGACAAAAGCGGCCTTTTTTGTTTTTAGCGGGTAATCGGCAGCGAGGAAGAAGACAGCAGCGGTGAGGAAGAAGACAGTGGCACAGGAGAAAATGGCAGCGAGAGAAGACATCTCTGAGCTATTTTTTTAATAAAGGACTTGTCAAAAACCGGCTCTTGTGTTTTTTACATTTCACTGCTTTTTTGGTGAATGGGTAGGGGTACGATGTACCCCTACCCATTCACATAGGAGGGGGAGCGGGATCTGGGGTCCCCTTGGTAAAGGGGGCTTCCAGATTCCTATAAGCCCAACCGCCCGCAGACCCCGACAACCACCGGCCAGGGCAGAGCCCCCCCTGCCCCAAAGCACCCACCCCCCATGTTGAGGGCATACGACCTGGTATGGTTCGGGAGATGCTCGCTCGTCCCCTCCCATTCCTGACCTGGCGGGATGCATGCTCCGATAAGGGTCTGGTATGGTCTTTGGGGGGGACCCATGCCGTTTTTTTCATTAATTTATTTAGCTGGCAACTTTTTTTCTTTTACATTCAGCTGTCAGCGGGGAAGCCAGCTGACAGCTAATGACTCATCGATTGTTAAGGATGCGGCGGCTGGCTTCCCGGCCCGCTCCTTAGCAACTAGCTATATACTGTACAGTGAATGTAAAAAAACACAAAATGAAAATCGTGATAAAATCGCGGTAAAAACGCAGTACTTGCCTTTTGGATGCAGGTGCGTTGACGTCTATTACATGCAAAATGCTGCATTTTTGCGGGAAAAAAAGCCCCGACCCTTTCAAAAATGCAGAGGCACAAAAATGCATTGATGTGAATGTGTTCCATAGGAACCCATGTTAAAAAAATTAAATGCATTGTTGCAAAATGCAAAAAGCATAAAAAAATGCATTAGTGTGAATCGAGCCTAAGGGTCCTTGCGCATGGCACTGATGTATTAATGCCGGATTTTCCTGGCAGGAAGTACCTGTGTAAAAAACACGGGTATGGTCTGTATAGTATGTGCATTTACATATAAACTTGTAAACATCCATACATGTATATGTGTGTAAAAATTCCAGATTGATTTTTCTATCCCCAGAACAGAAGGGGTGGTGATTTACAAGGGTATGCACATATTAGTGCATACGTATGTAAAATACTGACCAGTAATGCAGATTTTCTTATATTTTTTACTGGTTTGAATCTAGCTCTAGTTTACTGACATTTTCCTGTTGTGTGTACAGGCCTACTGAAAGCAATGGCCTGCATCAGATCAGGACAATACTGCACACTCACATCAGTCTTAAAAGAGAAGTATGGGATTGAGGACACTGTCCCTGGACCAAGTCTGTCCCCTGTTTTGTCCCCGGATTGGATTTGAACAGGGGCTGGGGCAATTTTAAAGAGAGTCAGTGCAGAATTAAAAAAAAAAATCTGAACTACACACCCGCACTCCACCGCACCTACTAGCCTAGGGGTGTATTTTTTCCATTATCTGTGCCCCTTTCTGATGATCATGTGCTGATCAGAGCGGAGGGAATATTTCTTCAATTTTGGTTGTATGCCCATTCAGCTCCGCTCGCATGTTCTTCTGCCTTGACTCAAGTCCCGGCCAGCCGCCTGCCTGCTTATCTCCTTGCCTTCCCTGGCAGAGTGATCTTCCTCTGCTCCCCACCCAGTAGTAGCCGGGGCCCAGAGAGTAAAACTTGACAGGCTGTGAGGCAGGGGGCAGAGAGTTGCTGATTGGCGCCATTACTAGTAAAAAAAAATAATGTCCCCGGATTTCATTTTAAAAATCTGGTCACCTTAACCTAGGTGGATGCAGAGTCTGTCCGATGCTGCATCTGTTTCCCGGCGCCTCTGTACTGAAAACTAAGTGATTAAACACCACGATCGCTTGGTTTTCAGAGCTCCATGAGCAGAGAGCTGCAGACTGTCAGTCACAGCTCTCTGCTCTTCTCCCTCCTCACTCACTGGAGCGCTGAGCTATGGAGTGGGCCATCTCAGGCTCTCAGCGACTCACTGAGAGCCTGAGGCGGGTGTCAGTCCAGGCACCTGGCGGATTCAGACTTCCATTGTCGGGATGACACGGTGGCTGGACTGAAATCCGTGACGTCAGCGGAGAGCGTACTTAAGTCCGCTTTCTGCTGAAAACGGGTCACAGGAGTGCAAATTGAATTGCACTTCTGTGATCCATAGGAGAAGCCCAGCCAAACGAGCTTTGTCTGGACTTCTCCTTTAATAAGCATGCATATACATATAGCACTCTTTTTGGGGGTTATAAGAAATGGCCCTCTCCAACATTCCTCTAAGCCTGTAGTTAAATAAGAGAAACAGAACCTTTTCTAAGTGAAAAAGTGGGTTTGATAATAAAGTGGCAGTGCCTCCACCCAGGACAGGTACTCTTTGGACAGAGGATTTCCTTCCTGGGAAATTAACCATTAATCTAATCAAAGTAGCCGGAAGCAAAGTCACTACTGCAACCAACATAAAGCATTAACCATTAAGATCTAAATGCACACCACTATGGTAATAATACAAGCTTTACATAAGAAGAGATTAATAACAGTACATACATCCATTATTATCAGAAAAGGGATTGATGGGCGTGTGACGGGAGGGCCCGTGGAACCCAGAATCCCTTTAGAAAGGTTGGGAAATCCTTGTTTCAGCTCCCCATGCACCTCTTATGTCTAAGTCACCCTGTGCCATCCTGGCACAGGGTGACTGAGAAAATATGTCTTGGATTACTTAAAATGGGATAGTAATATTTATCCACAATATCTCCCAGGATATATGTAGACTATTCTTGGTTTGTTTGATTCTGAACTCAACATGTTAGTTGAGAGAGCTGATCACATTGGCCTCTGTACAATGTAGGAGACAGGCCGACTCCTACTGGAGCTCCTGCTATTGTGTGAAGGTGTCCTGTGTTTATACTTATGATGTATAATCTACTGTGTGAAGCTCGGTGAAAACAAGTCTGACCTGTACTGAAATCCTTATTAATCATTACAATGCTCAGGAGGGCAGGGAGTCACATCGTCTGCTTTAAGGGATTAGTTAATTAGCTCATGTTAATTTATGTTTCTGGTTACAGGTGTATTGTTAGAGTAATATGAGCAGGAGGTCTACTATCTTTAACTGTATATAAGACTTGTATTCGTGTTCTAATAAACAGTCCATGTTCAGCAATCAAACGAGTATTGTCTTGTTTGTAGTTGTCAGCGGTTTGGAATTTCTGATATCTACATTCAGACTGGGAGGAAGTGGTGTATGACGAAAGCACTCAAGCGGAGTGTGGGACGTTTCGTTACATAGGGAAACAAGGATTGGTGATCAGTGGAGACACCTTTTTCCCATATTAACTTACAGGAGAGAATTTTCCTTCCTAGGGGTAGATTTCCTCTCCCTCCGTTTTTAGGTAGGAGTCATTTGTAAGTCGGATGTTTTAAAGTAAGGGACCGCCTGTATATACTATACGGCCTGCACTACTCTGCAGAAAATTGTGCCTTAGGTGTTGGTGGCACCAGAACACTGTAAGCCCTCACAGTTACTCTTGGTGGGCGCTGAAACGGGCCCTGCTGTGAAATATTATATCAAGAATTGTAATTACATGCCCCTGTTAAACAGGGGCAGAAAAATTGGGCCTTTGGTGGTGGTGGTTGTGTCACAACACTGTAAGCCCTCACAGTTACTCTTGGTGGGTGCAGGAACGGGCCCTGCTGTGAAATATTATATCAAGAATTGTAATTACATGCCACTGTTAAACAGGGGCAGAAAAATTGGGCCTTAGGCAGTGGTGGTGGTGGTGGTGGCACAACACTGTAAGCCCTCACAGTTACTCTTGGTGGGCGCAGGAATGGGCCCTGCTGTGAAATATTATATCAAGAATTGTAATTACATGGCACTGTTAAACAGGGGCAGAAAAATTGGGTCTTAGGCAGTGGTGGTGGTGCCACAACACTGTAACCCCTCACAGATACTCTTGTTGAGAGCTGGAACGGGCCCTGCTGTGAAATATTAGATCAAAAATTGTAATTAAATGCCCCTGTTAAACAGGGACAGGGAAATTGGGCCTTAGGCAGTGGTGGTGGTGCCCTGAAACAAAAATATTCTTAGAAGCTAGCATCATCAAGATTGAGGAGGAATAGGATAGTCACTCAGCATAGGCAGTCTTCAAGGAATCCCACATCCATAGAAAAATCAATCGGTTACATCAGCATCAGGTGCTTGGTAGCTGGTGATCCAAGACTGATTCATTTTTATGAATGTGAGCCGATCAACAGAGTCTGTGGACAGGCACACTCTCTGATCGGTTACAAACCCTCCAGCAGCATTGAATGTGTGTTCAGAAAGAACGCTGGATGCAGGATAGGCCAGTAGCTCAATTTCATATTGAGCAAGCTCTGGCCAGTGGTCCATCCTCAAGACTAGGGATGAGCCGAACACCCCCCTGTTCGGTTCGCACCAGAACCTGCGAACAGCCAGAATGTTCGCGTGAACTTTAGAACCCTATTAAATACAATGGACTCGAACATTGGAAATCAAAAGTGCTAATTATAAAGGCTAATATGCAAGTTATTGTCCTAAAAAGTGTTTGGGGACCCGGGTCCTGCCCCAGGGGACATGTATCAATGCAAAAAAAGTTTTAAAAACGAAATATTCCTTTAAATTTCGTACCTAGGGTGTGTGTATAGTATGCATGTAAAGTCGCGCTTGTTTCCCGTGCTTAGAACTGTCCCTACACAAAGTGTAATTTCTCAAGGAAAAAAAGTCATTTAAAATTCACTCGCGGCTATAATGAATTGTCAGCTCCCGGTGGCAATACATAGAACAGTCATTGATAAAAATAAAAAAAAAGGATGGGGGTCCCCCCAAATTCAATTACCAGGCCCTTCAGGTCTGGTATGGATATTAAGGGGAACCCTGCCGCAAATTAAAAAAAAAAATGTGTGGAGTTCCCCCAAATATCCATACCAGGCCCTTCAGGTCTGGTATGGATTTTAAGGGGAACTCCACCCCAAATTTAAAAAAAATAATGGCGTGGAAATCCCCCAAAAATCCATACCAGACCTTTTATCTGAGCACGCAACCTGGCAGGCCACAGGAAAAGAGGGGGGGGGGACGAGAGAGTGCCCCCCTCCTCCTGAACCGTACCAGGCCACATGCCCTCAACATGGGGAGGATGTCCCCATGTTGATGGGGACAAGGGCCTCATCCCCACAACCCTTGCCCGGTGGTTGTGGGGGTCTGCGGGCAGGGGGCTTATCGGAATCTGGAAGACCCCTTTAACAAAGGGGACCCCCAGATCCTGCCCTCCCCTATGTGAATTGGTAAGGGGTACATTGTAGAAAGTGTAAAAAAAATGTAAAAAAAACACACAGACACCTTGGAAAAGTCCTTTATTAAAAAAAATAAAATAAAATAAAAAAAAAACATTCCAGCGATGAAATCCAGTGTCCCGCGGCGATCCGATGTCCAGCGCTGTCCACACGAAACGTCATTGGCTGAGCCTGAGTGGACCTGATGGGAAACTTCCTCCGCAGTGTATTAAATGAATAGACCCGCCCCTTCTAAAGTTCCCCACCAGGTCCGCTCAGCCAATGACGTAGGTGTAAGGCTAAGCAGACCAGATGCGTAACGTGAGAAGGGGCGGGTCTATTCATTTATTACACTGCGGAGGCAGTTCCCCATCAGGTCCGCTCAGCCAATGACGTAGGCGTGGTCTGACATCTGATCGCCGCGGGACACTGGATTTCATCGCTGGAATGTTTTTTTTATTTTTATTATTTTTTAATAAAGGATTTTTCCAAGGTGTCTGTGTGTTTTTTTTACATTTTATTTACACTTTCTTCGTGAAATGGTAGGGGTACAATGCACCCCTTACCAATTCACATAGGGGGGGCAGGATCTTGGGGTCCCCTTTGTTAAAGGGGTCAAGCCGAGCACTGGCATTATATGACCGGCGGAAATTACCACAGACTTTCCTGGCCTGCCTCAGGAGATCCTGTAAGCCCGGGTACCTGCTCAAGAACCGCTGCACCATCAAATTCAGGATGTGAGTCAAACAGGGAACATGGGTCAAGTGTCCCTGTTGGAGGGAAGAGAGAAGGTTGGTGCCATTGTCGTATACAACCATTCCTGGCTGAAGCTGGCGTGGTGTCAACCACCTCTGAGCCTGCCCCTGCAGAGCTGACAGAATCTCTGCCCCAGTGTGGCTCCTGTCCCCTAAGCAGACCAACTCATGCACTGCATGGCATCTTTTTGCCTAGCCCCTTGAACGCCTATGGAGCACCGCTGGTTCAAAGGACAAATCTGCAGAGGAAGAGGCCATAGAGGAAGAAGAAGAGGAGGGGGTGGAGGAGAGAGCTGTGGCAGAATCACCACAAATAGCATTTTGGAGGCGTGGTGGCGGAACAAGCTCCAACAATACTGAACCCTGTCCTGCATCCTTCCCAGCTGCCAGCAGAGTTACCCAGTGCACCGTGAAAGAAAGGTAACATCCCTGTCCATGCCTACTGGACCATGAGTCAGCGGTAATAGTCACCTTACTGATGACCGCCCTGTCCAACGAGCCCAAGACATTGCCTTCCACATACTGGTAGAGGGCGGGAATGGCCTTCCGTGAAAAGAAATGGCGTTTGGGAATATGCCACTGAGGTACCACACATTCCATAAATTCACGAAAGGGGGCAGAGTCTACCAGCTGAAAAGGCAGCAGTTGCAGTGCTAGCAATTTGGTCAAGCTAGCATTCAGACGCTGAGCATGTGGATGGCTGGGATCGAATTTCTTTCTACGGTTTAGCAACTGGGGTAGGGAAATTTGCATGCTAAATTCGGATGTTGGTGTACCGCTAGCAGATTGGCCGCAAGTACTTGGGCCACCTATTGCTATATCTACATTCCTCTCAGTGCAGGTTTCTGAGAGGACTGGAGGTATAGTGGGGTTGGAGATACCAGATGAGGAGCAAGGAGAGGTCCGCCTTGTTCTTTGATGTGGGTCTTTTAAGTGCTCTTGCCACCGGACTGCATGGGAGGTCGTTATATGTCTGGTCAAGCATGTGGTGCCCAAGCCGCTACTGTTTTGGCCACGCTTGATCCGCTTCAGACATAGGTTGCAAACAGCAACGGTGCAATCTGCTGCACACGTGTCAAAAAAGGCCCACACCAAAGAACTTTTCAAAATAAGCAGGGAGTCAGCAGCGCCCTTCACCTTCTTAGCTCTGCGGTGTGATGCAATAGGGTGGCTGCCCTTAAGCTGCCCAAAGAGGTCATCCTGCCTCGTTGGAGATGTGCCTCCACCTCCTCCTCCTCCTCTCTTCTATCAGGGACCCAATTAGAGTCAGTGACCTCATCATCCCCTCCCTGCTCGTCATTGGAGCAAACTTGGCAGCATGCTGCAGCTGGGGGAACATGAATGCCAGTTTCTTGTCCTTCTTGGGCACCCCCTCTCTCTAGGCTCACGTTACTCCCTTCCTAAACCTGGGTACCATCATCTGAGCCTTCAAATCACTGTGCATCCTCCAGCAGAATGTACCCAACACTGTGGTCGAATAGTTTGAGGGACTCCTTCGTGCAAGATGGTGGGGCTAGGGAAGGATTGACTGTTGACAAGGAGCCAATGGAATAGCCCGCTTTGGCAGCTGCATTGGCAGGCAAACTACTCTGAGCCTGGGTGACAGAGGATGAGGAGGATGAGGACGGCTTTGTTATCCTTTCCACCAACTCTTCTGCATGTTGTTGCTCAATAAAATGGCCAGCTGCAGAAAAAAAGGACAAGCGTGCCCCACGGCCATGTGCAGAGGATGCACCGTGTCCACGACCAGCACTGTTGACTGTAGACACAGAGCCTGCTTGCCCTCTTTTAGGGGCCTGTGAGTGTCTGCCTCTCCTTGGTGGCCTTCCGGACATGATGTAAATTTTGTTTAGCAAAACCACACTACACTGTATTGTGTACTGTGTACACCACCAGAAAAGTAGTAGCAACTGCACTATGGGTGCACAGTATTGTGTACACCACCAGAAGTCTGATAGCAACTATGGGTGCACTGTATTGTGTACTGTGTACACCACCAAAAAAGTAGTAGCAACTGCACTATGGGTGCACGGTATTGTGTACACAACCAGAAGTCTAATAGCAACTATGGGTGCACTGTATTGTGTACTGTGTACACCACCAGAAAAGTAGTAGCAACTGCACTATGGGTGCACGGTATTGTGTACACCACCAGAAGTCTAATAGCAACTATGGGTGCACTGTATTGTGTACTGTGTACACCACCAGAAAAGTAATAGCAACTGCACTAGGGGTGTACTGTGTACACCACCTGAAGTATATTAGAAAAAGTACACCAGGAATGGCCTGCAGTCAGATATAGGCTACACTGGATGCAGTGTATATATATATACCGTATATACTTGAGTATAAGCCGACCCGAATATAAGCCGAGGCACCTAATTTTACCACAAAAAACTGGGAAAACGTATTGACTTGAGTATAAGCCTAGGGTGTCCATCTGCATGCCTCACTGTGCCTCACTTTGCCTCACTGTGTCCATGTGCATGCCTCACTGTCCCCATGCCTCACTGTGCCCATGACTAGACTGACGTTTAACATGGGAGTCTATGGAAGACTCAGGAGATCAGGCGCAAAAAGGTGACTCGAGTATAAGCCGAGGGGGGCTATATGTGTGCCAAGTTTCGGGTCCAGGGGACCTACGACCGGCTGATACCGGGTCCCCAAAATCACAGGAGAAATGACCCCAAATTTCAGGAGATCAGGCGCAAAAAGGTGACTCGAGTATAAGCCGAGGGGGGCATTTTCATCACAAAAAAATGTGCCTAAAAACTCGGCTTATACTCGAGTATATACGGTATATGTTTATATATATATATACAGGGCTCAAAATTTCAAGTCCTGAGCTACTAGCCAGGCCTCAAGGGTTACTCGCCACCAGTTGCCCCACCCAACCCCTACCCAGCCCCGCCCCTAATCACGCCCTCATAAATTATCTCAAGAAATTACACTTAAATGTTTTATGCAGAATTACATTACAAAAATAAATATTAGCAACAACTTTATCAGTTAGAAAAAAGAACAAGTGCGCTAATGTGAATTGCCTAATGTTTGAAATAGGTATTAACAAATCCACACATATAATGAATGAATAAAGTTCAATGGTAGTAACAATGAATGTGTCCCATGAAGATGGATATATCCAAAATAAGTCCCATCAAAACCAGAAATGAAAAGAAGCCGTGAAGAAGTGAACCACAACTGATTTGAAATTCGGTGCATGCACACCCGTGTCCACCACCAACAATGCAAGCTGCTTACCAGAGGTAAGAAACAATTAGGCACATCCGCAATCCAAGGGGGAGATCCAAAACAAGATCCAGGGAACTCCAGAGGAATCCAAACGTCATTTGATATGCAGTGAATGCATCAAAGTTTACCCAAGGAGAAAGAGGAGGCTCAATAGTGCATTACCCAATGTAAATTTATTTTAAGAAAACAGGGTATAAAAACACTTACACAATATAAAATGAGAAGAACATAACAACCGGCCGGTCCGCCGTACCTGTCCCTTAGTGATGACGTCAGCACGCACACCTCCCGACGCACGTTTTGTGTCAATACACGTCGTCTTGGGGATCAGGTGACGTGCTGACGCATCACAAGATATAGAAGGAGAGAAGCCAAGCCTCGCTCTGAGCGGCCAATGGAGCCACGGCAATAACACCAAGCCTCCACACCGCCAGCAAGGCCCAGCCCGGAACCAACATATAACCAAGCCTCACTTTGAATTACAGGCAGCGGTATATAGATGGACAAATGTAACCCCAAATATGTTCTAAATAAAAGAGGTAACAAATAAAATAACATTTAAGTAATGAAACCCAGTTGAAATTCACCATGTCATGAAGGTGGACGGGATAAATGCCGAATTTAATAAACACCATCCACATGTCCACCGCTGCACGGTATACCATTAAAAAACATAAAAGTGCCAAAGAAAAATGGTATATTGTAGAGAAATATACATATATATATATATATATATATATATATATTAATGAAAAACATACATTCATGTGAATGATATTAAAAACAATGTTTCCAATTCTCTTAAAAAACCCTATTTATGTACTATAAGAAATCATATCTAGTGGGGGTCAAAAAAGACAAAAAATACCTCCACTAAATATGATAATAAAAAGAGAAGGAAGAGGGGGGGAAATACTCCGACACATAGGGGCCCATTAAGGGTCCATATTATGGCAGGGTTACACACATAAGAATATGTATTTGTAGACAAATGAAGTCACCAAAATATCGGACTTCGCATAGCTCTCAGAAACATGGACATAACTCCCACTCTCACCAAACTAAGAGTTATCGATGAAGGCGTTGAGATCTACTTCAACGTTCATCCCAAACGGTACATAACTCTTCAGTTTGTGGATCCAGGACATCTCAAGTCTGGAAATACTTCTAATCATGGAGTCTCCTCTCCATCTGGCAGAGTACTTGTCTATCCCCAGAAAGATCGTATTGGTGGGGTCTTTGGCATGAATCTCTAGGTAGTGCCGGGATACTGGATGTTTTGGAAAACCTGTGAGAATATCTGTGATATGTTTGTTCAATCTAACACGGAGAGGTCGCTTGGTCCTACCCACATATTGGAGTCCACATAGACATTGTAGGAGATATACAACTCTCTCCGTGGAGCAAGTAATAAAAGGCAATATTTTATGCTCAACATTAGTTACGGTGGACTTAAACGTATTGGTACGCCTATGGGTACATCCACTCAGCGAACATACTCTGCACCTCCTACACTGATAGAAACCTACCAACTGGTCAAGAAATGTCATTCATTAGGAGAGTTAGTATTAAACGTCATTTTTTGTGTAATCCTATTGGGACAAATAATGACCTGTTACCTGGGTTTACTCACTCAGGACTATCCAATGCTTCCTTGTTTAATCCCCCTGGAGCATTGGCTCCACCTCTTAAAGTATTTAGGGATGTGGTCCTTAGGGATTTGGACCGGTTGCCACTCAAAAAAGTACATTCCGATAGAACTCTGGCTGAAGGCCTTGATTCCCTATGTAAAAATAGGGATCTTGTCATTAGGCCTGCAGACAAAGGGGGGGGGGTATTATCATCTTGGATAAGGCTGACTATCTCTCTGAAATGTTTCTGATTGTTAACGATCAGGACACCTACACTCCCCTACCCTCTGACCCAAAGGCCCTCTATACTAGAGAGCTATCAGCATTGGTTCAAAGAGGTTTCGATCTTGGGATACTTAATAGAAAGGAGAGTGAGTACTTGGTGCCTAGAGCACCATGCACACCTATCATCTATTATCTTCCCAAGATACACAAAGATGCCACTCACCCCCCGGGACGCCCTATTATTAGTGGCATTGATTCCATCACGTCCCGGGTGGGACGTTATATTGATGGCTTTTTACAACCATTAGTTTCAATGATGCCCTCGCATCTTAAAGATTCCCGGCAGGTTATCAACATTTTGACTGGAATTACTCCCAAAAACAATATGTGGCTGGTAACGGCGGACGTTACGTCCTTATACACCATTATCCCTCACAACTTGGGTTTATTTGCAGTAGAATACTATTTGAGGCGCGACTCTGGATTGTTTGATGAACAGATTTCATATATTCTCGAATTATTAACATTTGCTGCTTCTAGAAGTTACTTCTGGTTTAACAACCAATTCTACAGGCAAGATAGAGGTGTGGCTATGGGGGCAAAGTATGCCCCCAGTTTGGCCAACCTCTTTATGGCCCTATCGGAGGAGGACGTCGTCTATGCCCAACGCCCGCCCCAACTTATGTTGTGGGCAAGGTACATCGACGACGTCCTCCTCCTATGGGATGGGGATCGTCAGGACTTGGATGTCTATATGGATCACCTCAATAATAATACTAGGGGTATTGTTTTGAATTTTGAGGCTAGTCAGGAGGAGATTCACTTTTTGGATTTAAAAATACGTATTAAAGATGGCTCCTTCACTACCTCTACTTTCTTCAAAAACACTGATAGAAATTCATATATACCTATTAATAGTTGCCACCATCCATCATGGCTGAAATCCGTACCTAAGAGCCAGTTTATTAGGTTGAAACGGAATTGTACAGACCATAAGGAATTTCTAACACAAGCACAGACTCTTATTGGTCAATTTTTGGAAAAAGGGTATTCCAATGATCCACTCATTGATACTCTAAATGAAGTAGTATTGTTGGATAGGAAAGACCTATTGGCTGAGAAGCCCAGGTCCCAATTGAGAGTACCATCCATTCCATTTGTTACCACCTATTCAACCCAACATAGGGGCATTAAACAGTTGATTAAAAAACATTGGCACATACTTACAAACGATCCTGTCTTGCAGGGAGTATTACCTGTTCACCCTCAGGTTATATACAAAAGAGCACCTTCCTTACGAGGGAAAGTGGCACCCAACATATTAGATCCCCCTTCTGTGCACAAGACATTTCTTGACCAGTTGGTAGGTTTCTATCAGTGTAGGAGGTGCAGAGTATGTTCGCTGAGTGGATGTACCCATAGGCGTACCAATACGTTTAAGTCCACCGTAACTAATGTTGAGCATAAAATATTGCCTTTTATTACTTGCTCCACAGAGAGAGTTGTATATCTCCTACAATGTCCATGTGGACTCCAATATGTGGGTAGGACCAAGCGACCTCTCCGTGTTAGATTGAACGAACATATCACAAATATTCTCACAGGTTTTCCAAAACATCCAGTATCCCGGCACTACCTAGAGATTCATGCCAAAGACCCCACCAATACGATCTTTCTGGGGATAGACAAGTACTCTGCCAGATGGAGAGGAGACTCCATGATTAGAAGTATTTCCAGACTTGAGATGTCCTGGATCCACAAACTGAAGAGTTATGTACCGTTTGGGATGAACGTTGAAGTAGATCTCAACGCCTTCATCGATAACTCTTAGTTTGGTGAGAGTGGGAGTTATGTCCATGTTTCTGAGAGCTATGAGAGGTCCGGTATTTTGGTGACTTCATTTGTCTACAAATACATGTGTCGGAGTATTTCCCCCCCTGTTCCTTCTCTTTTTATTATCATATTTAGTGGAGGTATTTTTTGTCTTTTTTTGACCCCCACTAGATATGATTTCTTATAGTACATAAATAGGGTTTTTTAAGAGAATTGGAAACATTGTTTTTAATATCATTCACATGAATGTATGTTTTTCATTAATATATATATATGTATATTTCTCTACAATATACCCTTTTTCTTTGGTACTTTTATGTTTTTTAATGGTATACCGTGCAGCGGAGGACATGTGGATGGTGTTTATTAAATTAGGCATTTATCCCGTCCACCTTCATGACATGGTGAATTTCAACTGAGTTTCATTACTTAAATGTTATTTTATTTGTTACCTCTTTTATTTAGAACATATTTGGGGTTACATTTGTCCATCTATGTACCGCTGCCTGTAATTCAAAGTGAGGCTTGGTTATATGTTGGTTCCGGGCTGGGCCTTGCTGGCGGTGTGGAGGCTTGGTGTTATTGCCGTGGCTCCATTGGCCGCTCAGAGTGAGGCTTGGCTTCTCTCCTTCTATATCTTGTGATGCGTCAGCATGTCACCTGATCCCCAAGACGACGTGTATTGACACGAAACGTGCGTCGGGAGGTGTGCGTGCTGACGTCATCACTAAGGGACAGGTACGGCGGACCGGCCGGATGGTATGTTCTTCTCATTTTATATTGTGTAAGTGTTTTTATACCCTGTTTTCTTAAAATAAATTTACATTGGGTAATGCACTATTGAGCCTCCTCTTTCTCCTTGGGTAAACTTTGATGCATTCACTGCATATCAAATGACGTTTGGATTCCTCTGGAGTTCCCTGGATCTTGTTTTGGATCTCCCCCTTGGATTGCGGATGTGCCTAATTGTTTCTTACCTCTGGTAAGCAGCTTGCATTGTTGGTGGTGGACACGGGTGTGCATGCACCGAATTTCAAATCAGCTGTGGTTCACTTCTTCACGGCTTCTTTTCATTTCTGGTTTTGATGGGACTTATTTTGGATATATCCATCTTCATGGGACACATTCATTGTTACTACCATTGAACTTTATTCATTCATTATATGTGTGGATTTGTTAATACCTATTTCAAACATTAGGCAATTCACATTAGCGCACTTGTTCTTTTTTCTTTTTGTTTACCCTATATGTTATCACATATTACAGGTGCTGCTGTATGTTTACTTATGTTTATTGGTTAGCGCGGTTTATTGCTTTAGTTTTGCACAACTTTATCAATTCCCCTCAATGCAGGCTCACCTGTGCCCATCAATGCAGCGTGACCTGTGCCCATCATTGCAGCGTGACCTGTGCCCACCATTGCAGCCTCACTGTGCACCACATTGCAGCCTCACTGTGCCCCACATTTCAGCCTCACTGTGCCCCAAATTGCAGCCTCATTGTGCCCCCATTGCAGCCTCATTGTGCCCCAAATTGCAGCCTCACTGTGCCCCAAAATCCAGCCTCACTGTGCCCCAAAATCCAGCCTCACTGTGCCCCAAAATTGAAGCCTCGCCAGGGTGGAGGAAGTGAGAGGGTGGC